>JANTQA010000051.1:62500-1279458 GCA_027625915.1 Anaeramoeba flamelloides
TTTAATTAAAAAGAAAAAAACAAAAAAGTACTTTGCGTTTTTTACCTTTCCTTCTTGTGTAATTAGAGATAAGGCACTTCACTTAAATGGTTTAGTGATTAATGAGAGACCAATTACCATTAAAAAGGCCTACAAAAAATTACTCTCTAATTCCAAAAAACAAATAACCAAAAATTCAAAAACTCCAAAATTGAATTCAAACAATAATTCAAATCATAATAATAATCAATATGAAAATAGAATTAATTCTCTTGAAAAAGAAATTCTAGATTTGAAAGAAATTATCACAAATTTATCTAAAAATAATCATAAAGTTATTAAAAATAAAAATAATAACTTATATAATAATATATCATCCAAAAAAATTCAGAATAAATCTGATAAAGGTTATATTCATTCTGAGAATGAAATAAAAGATAAATCTAATGAAATTCAAATTATAAAAGATTCAGAAAATGAATCTGAACTATCTTTATTAGAAAATCTAAACCCAAATATAAATGATTCGAAAACAACTCAATCCTCAAAAAGAAAAGAAGAGGAACTAGTTTATAATCAATTTTTAATTCAAGATAAAGAATTTAAAGAAAAATAATAAAAAAAATCAAGAAATTGATAAGATTGATGGAATTAACAACTCTATTTCTATTAATCAAAAAATTAATCAAAATAATAATCAACCAACCTCAAATAACTCAAATAACTTAAACAAAAAAGTTGATAAAAAACCAAATATTCAAAAAGATTTATTATATTATTTTAACCAAACTCCAAAAAATAAAGAAATATATATGAAAAATATTCAACTCAACTTAAAAAACAAAAACAAAGGCAAAGGCAAAAAGAGTATTTCAGATAAATTAATAACCAGTGTTAAATGTAAAGGAATAACTCTAAACAATAAAGATTGTAAAAACCACACATTTGATACTTCAGGTTACTGTATCAAACATAGAAACCAAAAGAAAAAGTGACTATCAGGTTTTAAAAAAGAAATTAAAACAATAAATATTTTTAAAACCTTAATTTATTTTATTTTATATATAAAAACTTCAAATAAATCAAAAATTAAAAAGAATGATTTAAAATGGACTTTTACAAAAATTGATAATCCTTTCAATTATCCAATAATTATAAAAAATAAATTCAAACTAAATCCAACAAATAAAATAAATTTTTCAATATTCAATTTTTTAATAAGACTCATTCAGAAAAATTTTTTTCTCGTTTTATCATCAAAACCCCAAAAAACGACAACCACTTGAAAAAAATTCAATTAAAAATTATGAATGAATTTATTATCTTATTAAATCTCAAAGAATTCAACACAACAAATAAAAAATTATTAATAAAAAATTTATTAAAATTAATAATTCTTATTGAATTCAAAAACTGGAAACTAACAAAAATCAACAACTTCCAAATTGAATATTAGATTAAAAAATCTTTTAATTATTCTTATATTTCAATATTTGATAATTATAATTACTCCAATTCAAATAACGGAAAAATAGAAATTTCCAATTTATTAAAAACACTAATTTATTTATCAAACCAAATTAATAATAATTTTGATTACAATAATGATAAAAATAAAATAATTTATTTTTCAAACTTTACATATTGTAAAAGTTTAAATAAGTTACAAAATGTACCAAACAAAAACAAATTGATTTTTATTCAAAAAAATATTTCAACATTAGAAATATTTAATTTCTTAAATAATTATTGTGTTATTAGATTTTTAAGGAAAGGAAATAATAAACTTGTAATTTGGGAAAATCTCGAAAAAATAAAAACTTTTAAAAGAATATTAATAAATAAACAAAAAAATATTCCAAATGATTTATATATAAAACATTTTTTGAAGAACAAAGAAAGATTACAGTCAGTTTCACTTTTAAGGCACAAACTTTCAACGAAATTTAAGGCACAAAAAAATCTCAAATTAAGGCACAAAATTTGTAATTTTAATTTTTACAATTTATTGTTACTAGAATTTGAATTTTGTGCCTTAATTTGGGATTTTTTTTGTGCCTTAAATTTCGTTGAATGTTTGTGCCTTAAAAGTGAAACTGACTGTATTAATAAAAGGTTCTAAAAAAATGAAAAATAAAAATCAAAAAATAAATATTAATATAGCCTCTTTAAATATTTGTGGCTTGAATAATTCAAATAAAATTTTTAAATTAGAATCTTTTTTATTAAAATGTAATATCGATATTTGATTACAGTCAGTTTCACTTTTATGACACAAACTTTCTACGAAATTTAAGGCACAAAAAAAATCTCAAATTAAAACACAAAATTCAAATTCTAGTAAAAATAAATTGTAAAATAAAAAAATCCAAATTTTGTGCTTTAATTTGAGATTTTTTTTATGCCTTAAATTTCGTTGAAAGTTTGTGCCTTAAAAGTGAAACTGACTGTAATACAAGAATCCAAAATAACAAAAAAACCAACTTTCACAAACTATTTCTCTGTGAAAAAAAAATCTCAAATTAAGGTACAAAATTTGGAATTTTTTATTTTACAATTTATTTTTACTAGAATTTGAATTTTGTGCTTTAATTTGAGATTTTTATTGTGCCTTAAATTTCGTTGAAAGTTTGTGCCTTAAAAGTGAAACTGACTGTAATGGAAATAATGTATAATACAGTCAGTTTCACTTTTAAGGCACAAACTTTCAACGAAATTTAAGGCACAAAAAAATCTCAAATTAAGGCACAAAATTTGTAATTTTAATTTTCACAAATTATTTTACTAGAATTTGAATTTTGTGCTTTAATTTGAGATTTTTTTTTGTGCCTTAAATTTCGATGAAAGTTTGTGCCTTAAAAGTGAAACTGACTGTAAAGGTGGTTTATTAATAATAATAAAAAAGATATTTCTAGAATTTTTTCGTGAAATATTAATTGCTGATTTAGATGTAATGGGAATACAATTTACTGATTTAATCATTATTAATATATATCGGAGAAATGAACGAAATATTGAAATTAATAAAAAAATAATAAATATCTTAAGAAAATACCAAAACAATAAAACAATTACACAAGTGTAAATATGGATATCTTAAAAAATAGAGTTTTTTTCAAAAAAAATAAATTTTAGAGATAAATATACATAAGTACATTGACCCCACAAAATGAGGAAGAGTAGATTGAAGAAATATCAAAATTTTATAATTGAGAACAAATTTTATTAAAAAATCGTGTCTCAAATAAGTATATTTTGTTTCAAAAAAAAAAAATAAAATAATTTTTTTTTCAAAACAAAAAATTACCTATTTGAGATACCATTTTAGATTAAAAGTTGAGTTTAATTAAGTAATATGTTTTGTCATATTGTGTATAAATTCCAATTTTTTGGGGTCAATTTGTTAATGTTTATTTATCTCTAAAATCAATTTTTTTTGAAAAAAACTCTATTTTTTGAGACATCCATATTTACTCTTGTGTATTGGTGGTGATTTTAATTTAAATGAAAATAAAATAAAATTATTTGAAAAATTTAATTTTAAAATATTTCTTAATAATAAACCAAGTAGAAAACCAAACAATTTGGATTATTTTTTAACAAATTTTAATAATTTAAAACTCAATAAATCAAAGACTATCAAAAAACTTATTAGTGATCATAATACAATTATGAATAAATTTGAAATAAACTCAAATTGGGAAATCAATGATATCTATAAAATTAAAGATATTCCAACCTTTCAAGAAGACTTTCTCCAATTCTTTTCTCGGTAGAATTTTAATTTAAATGAAGAAAATTTTATTTTATTTAAAAAAAAATATAAACAGAAAGAAAGAATAGTATTTGATATCAAACAAGATAAATTAAAAATTAATAATTTACTTTATAAATTGTTTGATAAAAATGAAACTTTACATAAAATCAAAAAAATTAATGAATTAAATTACTTAAAATTACTTAATCAAATAAATGAAGAATATAATAAAAATAAAAACTTTTGGAAAACATTAAATAAAATAAGAGAAACTTCTACAAAAATGTTTTTAAATAATGAAACCATATTCACAGTGTATAACGATTTTGTAAAACTAATTAGTCAAAAACCTAATACAAATATAATTAATTATATTAAAAAATTTAAAATTAATAAAAATTCATTAAATCCAATTGACATAAAGGAAATTTTTGATCAAGATAAAATTAAAGAAATAATCAAATTTCAAAAAAATAAATCAGTTAAAGAATTTGACAAAATAAATCATTACAGTCAGTTTCACTTTTAAGGCACAAACTTACAACGAAATTTAAGGCACAAAAAAAATCTCAAATTAAGGCACAAGATATCGAATTTTAATTTTTACAATTTATTTTTACTAGAATCTGAATTTTGTGCTTTAATTTGAGATTTTTTTTGTGCCTTAAATTTCGTTGTAAGTTTGTGCCTTAAAAGTGAAACTGACTGTATAAGTTTATAAAAAACCAACCAATTCAATATTTATTAAATTATAATTATTTTATTAAAACAGTTCAAAATATTTTTTTAAATTGGATAACAGACGAAACTGAAAAAAGTATAAATTTTATTAAAAAAGAAATTTATTATTTATTCATAAATCGGGGGATGAAGGCGAACCATTAAATTATCGACCTATCTCTATAAATCAATCTCTTCCAAGATTTTTTTTTAAAATTAATATACATTGGAATTCAAGACTCTTGGGACTTGATTTCAAAAAAACAATTTGGATTTAAAAAATATTTTGGAACAAGAATTGCTGTTTTAAATTTATTAAGAAAATTTAAAAAAATAAAAAATAAAAATAAAAATACAGAATACTTTGTAGTTACTATAGACATACAAAAATGTTTTGACTCTATACAACACTCGTTAATACAGTCAGTTTCACTTTTAAGGCACAAACTTTCAACGAAATTTAAGGCACAAAAAACTCTCAAATTAAGGCACAAAATTTGTAATTATTTTTTTTTACAATTTATTTTACTAGAATCTGAATTTTGTGCCTTAATTTGAGATTTTTATTGTGCCTTAAATTTCGTTGAAAGTTTGTGCCTTAAAAGTGAAACTGACTGTATATCAATCTATTAAAAAATTTATCAAAAATGAAACAATTAAAAATTGGCTCTTGAGATATTACAAAAAAGAAGGAATTGGAGTTTATCAAGGAGATCCCTTATCACCAATTCTCTTCGCATTTATATCTCATTTCCTACTAGAAAAGTTAAAAACTTTAGCTGTTCATGTTCAAATGTATGCAGATGATCTTATTCTTATTATGAAAGGGCCATTAATCTCTCTAAAAATTAATTTAGAAAGGATTTTTGAAATAATAAAAAGATTCGGGATGAACCCACATAATAAAAAAAACGAAATATAAAAAAAGAATTAAAAAGATATTTTTTATCTTGGGATTTGGTTAGAAAAAAAACACACATCTTGAATATAATTTCAAAAAAAGTGGAAAAGTCCTCGGAAACACTTAATCGATTGTTTCAACAAAATAAACTCAACAATGGAGTCAAAATAACTTCTTTCAAAGCTCTCATTTTAAGTCAACTTTATTATGGTCTTGAAATATTTGACTTGAAACAAAATGATTTTTGAAAGAATTGATAGATTTATCAATAAATCAGTCACAAATTTCTTACAAATTAATATCCATTCACCTCGATTAATTTATAAAACTGAAGCAAAAATTGATCTCGCTAGATTAAAAAATATACCGAAGAAAATATAAATTGATAGAAAAATTAGATTTCTTAAATTTAAAAAAAATTAAAAACAATACTAAATTTTCGAAAATTGGAAAATGAAAATATTAATTGGCACACTAAGGGATTAAAATTATTAGATTTAGAATTAAAAGTTTTTCGATTAACCGAATTGGAAAATTCACCTAGTTGGAAAGTTCAACAATATCTAAAAATTATAAAACAACAAAATTGCAATTTCAAACAACAAAAATATTTAAACTGGAAAGCTTCAAAAACAATTCTAAAATTTCGAAATTTTACTAATTGTTTAAATAGGTACTCTTATGTAACAAGTAAAAAATAAAAATAAAAATTGTGATTTATGTAAAGAAAAAGTTAAATATTGATATCATTGAAGACTTCGATCATTTTTTATGGGACTGTCCGGCCTATAAAATAAATCGAAAAATCTGGATATCTGAATTTTTTAAAAAAAAAAAAAATTAATAATATCGGAGATATTATTAATAAAAAGAATTCGTCATATATATTATCATTAGTAAGTGATAATAAAATTTGTGATTCTTTAACAAAATTTCTAAAAAAAGTTTAGAAATTAGGGCACACAGGAGAAAAGCAATTTTCTCTCTTCAAAAATAAAAAAAAAAAAAAAATAAAATCTTACAAATTAAGCAATGGATATGAATGCCGAAAAATATTTCTTTTTAAGCAATACAGATTTTGAATTAAATAATTATTTGTATTTTTAAACTATGTTTGTCATAAATTACGCAACTACTCTATTGTATTTAATTTAAAAAAAATCAAAAAAACAATAAAAAAATACAAATATTATTAAAAATAATTTTTCGATTTTTTTCAGATTTCTCTAAAATTCTGGTCACAAATATAAAGGCCGTAGGGAGAAATCTTATTATGAAGTTTCTTTGAAAGGTTATTGATCGTTTGAAATTTTTGTCAATTTTTATTGTGTATCTAAGACTCAAGATAAAATTAAGAGTGATATTGAGAAAAAAAACTTGATCTAATTAAAAAAAATATCTTTCAAAATTGTTGAAATTAATTTGACTTCTCAACAAAAAAGTTACAATAATAAAAAAAAAGAAAATGAAGATTTGTTTCCTATCAAATGAATAGACAAATTCACAATCTTTCAAAATTCATCTGTAACCATCTGAAAGGAAGTTTATAAATAAAAAATAAAAAAATAGATCAAAAATGAAAGAGAAACCTGGGACTAAAAGGAGATTAAGCAAGGTATTTTCAAATGATCAATTACATTACTTTTATGATCATTTTCAGAATTTTATTGTTTTGTTTTTTTGAATTTTATACATATTTTTTAGTAGACTGTCTCGGAGAAAACTCAGAAACGAAACACAAATGGTGAGGTTATTTTTGAAGGGTTTCCCGATTTTAGACCTAATCAAACACCGAGTGAAATCTTTTCAATGGGAAGTTTTGGAGGCACGTATTGGAGACCGATCTTTTCTTCCGTCACAGAAAAAAATTACCATGATGTATACAAAAAATATCCATCAAAATGGTGGAAGGGTATTACGAAGGAATACCTAGTAACAGCTTGGGATGACTACGATAAAAATATCAACAAATATAAAGTCAAGGTCGGTACAACTCTTGAATTTTGGGAATCCAAAAATTGGATCACAAAATACCATCCATATGGATGGGTTGAGTGGTACTGTGATTTTTATTCTGGAAAAAGAGGACCTGACGATGAGCGACAGATGAAAAGATGGGTACACACAGCAGGCCCTAAAAGTCGATTTCGAAGGGCTTTGATTAATCTAATTAAAAGAAAGAATGCAAAGTGGAATGATTTTAGTATAAGCCCTAAAAGAAGGCAAACCTTACAAAATTGGGGTTATATTCTTACTAAAAAAGATTTTGAGAAATAAAAAATTGTTTTTTAAAGCAAATCACATTGAATATCAAAGTCTGAAAAGATTATTATTTTGATATTTTTTTTTGATTTCAATTTTTTTAGGTTTGTCCCTTTTTTAGGATATATTTATATTATTAATAATAATAAAATTCGGTAAATGTGCTGTGTTCTCAGATAATATCCCAGAAAATATATTAAAAATTCTTGTTTTGGTTCAAAAAATATTTAAAATAAAAAATAATAAAATTATTACTCAAGAAAAATTTTGTTTTTTTTGGTGATATTTTTCCTTTTCAATTTTTTCTATTTAGTAATTTTTGTTATTCAATTTTTCGTTGATATTGATTGATTTTGTTTTTATTTTATCATTCAGATCACTGAATCTCCAAAAACTAAATATATTTAATCTTGGGTTCATGGTGTAAATTCAACTTATCTAAGGAAAATATAATCTAGTTCAATTTGATTCAAAATGTTGTCTTAAACTTTGGTCGAATTGATCATTTAATAGCACTGTGGTGGTAACAGAGAATCCATTACAAATTTTTATAGGGAAATCTATAAAAAAAATAAGCCAATATATATATATATATATGTGTGTGTCTATATGTATGTATTTATGTCTTTGAAGCCTATTTCAGTTTTTTTTTTTTTTTTTTTTTTTTTATGTCGAAAGGAAAAGATACAACATTTATAGTTCATGTCAATTTTGTTCGTTATGGTTGTTTTTTTGTCATTGTTTCCTGGTTGATTGTTCTAAAAAGAATAAGAAAAAGAAAAGATTAAAAAAAAATAATTTACATTGACAAACTCTTTTTGTAGAAAAACTAAACAGTAGATAAAAATCTCGAAAACTAAAAGAAGTTTATTATTCGGTATAGACTTGAATTTAAAAAGAAAAGTTTCTACAAAAAATTTTAATTTTACAATTGAGACCGGGCTTTTGGTATTTACTTTAACAATTATTTTGAGAAATTAAAGTGAGAATTCTTTTTTGATTTGTTCTAAATCGTTTTAAACAAATCAAGTGTGACCAATTTTAATATCTCTAATTTTATTTGGTTAACGATTTCAGGAAATTTTTAAGATTTTTGGTATGGAAAAGAATTATTTTTGAAGTGTTTGTATATATTATTCTTTTAGTGTTTTTAATAACATTTTCCCTTGGTATAAGTTTGATTTTTTAGTTATTTTTCAAGATAAAATAATTTTTGAGAGATTCTTTTTTTGTTTTGTTTTCTAAATACCTTGTACCCGGCTCGTAAGACATATATATATATATATACGTAAAGCTCTTTTTTTTAATTTGGTGCATTTAGTTTTTTAATGTATTTTTTAAAACAGTATAAAAATAGATGAGTTAATACATTAATAAATCGGTTATAAAACATCTTGTAAATATATATATTATCAAAATTTTACTCAAGTTTGAATTAAAATTTTACTCTAAGAGAACTTAAATTTGGTTTTTTGTTTTAATTTAAATGAAATTTTAATTATGTTAAATTTTTCTGAATATTTTTCTAATTTTGTAAATATACAAGCTAACTGTGCTGAGTCTACATTTTGATGAATTTCTTGAAATTGAAATTATTGAACAAATTTAACCAATTATTCCATTTTTTAATTTTTTTTGCATTAGTGTTTTAATGGTTTCCAAATCATAAAAAAAGATGATGTTTAATCAAAAAAATTCTTGATCACATTCCAAGTGTTTATTTTTGAACCATCAGTGAGTATTTTTCGGTTCTTTCTTTTTTTGTTTTAATCGTTGGTTATCTGAATATGTGATCTTTGAATTTTCTTTTTGATTTTCGTTTTCTTTTTTTATTTCTTTTTTTCTTTTCTTTTTCTTTTTTATTAAAATAATTGTTATTTAGCACTAAATGTTTTTTAGATAATCTTCAAGTCTTTAGGAGACGTTTACTATTCTAAAAATCAAAATTTTTCCATTAAAATCTATTTCAACTCAAGAAAGTAACAAGTAATCACAATTTAATTTGTGGATTTTTTTCAATTTAATAAGGATATTATTTTCATTTATTATGGAGATTTTTCTCGATAATTTTTGCTTGAAATTCAAAACAAAAAAGTAATTATTGAAATAATATAGTATCTATTAAACGTTATTTTTTGTTATCCTTTTGATAAATAACTGAAAAAAGAATTTTGAATTTTTTTTTGAAAACAAAATTTCCCCACAATAAAAAACTAAGTATATATATATATTGACAATTTAAAATCAAAAAATAGGACAAAAAATAATAAAAATCTGATATATAATCAAAAAATTATATTAGTTTTTTTTATTGTAATTTAAGGGAGGAGTATTCAACAAAATTACCTCCTATTTGCCTGAAACTCTAAAATTGTATTTAGGGTTTTTTTATCCTAACTGTAATGTAAGCAGGATTACAGCTCAAAGGATATCTTTTCTTTAAAAAATGAAAAGAATAAATTATTTCGGAAAAAAGACAAGAAAAAGAGAAAGAAAAGCAAGAAATGAAAGAGAGTCAAAAAATAATAGAAAAAAGAAAAAACTTTCAGTGAAAAGTTTTTTTTGTGCCCCAAGTGTTGAATGGGCTGGTGGTTGTTTCCTTTTATGTCGTTTTATTTTGGATCGCCACCATAGGTTGTTTTAATAAAGAGTTCTAAATATTTGAACAACTATAGATCAAATGAAAAAGGCTGTTTATTAAATTTTGATTTAGAACTTTATAGATGGGTTGAATCTATAAAGTGCTGAGTTTTTAAGAATAAGATTTGGTTTTCGAAATTTTCTTTTCAGTTGCTTTGCTTTTTTTTTTATTTTTTTTTTTTTGTGTTATTTTTTTTTTTTTTATTATTTTATTTTTTTTTTTTTTTTGTAAGTTTCTCAAATCTTGTTTTCGCAAAATCCCAGTACAAGATACCGACTCGACAGCAAAAACCCAGTCAAAGTAACGACTCGACAGATAGTACGGAAAGTTCAATTCGGTTCACTTTGGTTGGTTTCAGATCGCATTCGTTGGATTCAGTTCAGTTGCATAAGTCCAGCTCAATTCGTTGAAGATCTGATCATGAACAAGTTTGGTTAGGTTAGTCATGATCAGGTCAACCAATTCTTATAATGATTTTTTATACTTTTTACCTTTCCCAAACACCTAAAAAAAAAACAAAAAGAGAAGGAACATAGAGCCCAAGTAACTTAAGAAGGGAAATTTGGAAAAGGTAAAAAGTATAAAAAATCAAAAATTATATTAGTTTAGTCATATTTTTATTTTAGAGAAATTAAAATGAAAAAAAGATATTAACATTAATATTTATATATAGTAATTACATCATAGGTAGGAAATTTTAGAGTTTAAAATAAACTAAAAAAAAAAAAAAATGGGGGGCATTATAACCTTTCTAACACCCGAATTTTCTGTTTATGTGAATAATCCAGATTAAAAAATATTTTTAGCAATGAAAAAAACCAAAGAAAATTTTTGAGAAAATTTATAATTTTGCAAAATTGATTATCATTGAAAAAAAATTAACTGTTTAGAGAAAATATTTAGATATTGAAATATTGTAAAATATTGAGATATTGTAAAATATTGAGATATTGTAAAATACTGTTAATTGTAAAATAAATTAGACAAAATTTTCATTTATCGTTTCAAAAAAAATTTATACTATTCTTTATATACGGAATTACCTTCTGTCCTCTTCTAATGAGTTGGCAGATTTGTGAATATCAAAAATTTGAATTCAAAGGATTTCCAAAATCCTAATTTTATTTTTAAAAGATAAATGAAAATTTTGTCGAATTTATTTTACAATTAACAGTATTAAGATATGGATTTTTCAATTTTTTCAAATTTAATTGGGAACATTAGTAAAAATGATCTAAATCATCATTTTTTTTTTGATTTTAATAAGAATGCAAATCAATATTGAAGATACTATATATTTACGATTCTATTATTTATGTTTCGAATTTCAGTTTCATCAAGATTCTTCAAGTATTTTTTCATATTATCAAATATTTTTGTTTTTAAATGAAAAACATTTCTGAAAAATAAAGAATTTACAGTTTCAATACCTTATTCATCTTAACTAGTATTAGAAAATTGAATCATTAATTGTTTTTTAATATGTAATTTATATCTCAAAGTCAGGAATTTTGATTTGTAATCTTGATAGCTAGACTTTATTTTTCAAAAAATTAATTTTTCAGGAAGATTTCACAATTAAAATCAAAAAATTCAAAAAAATAATTTTCACATTTAATTTATCTCAAGTTCTTATAAAATAATTATAATTATTGTATTATTGATTGTTTCTGAAAATTGTATTTTTTAAGATATTGAAACAGTAAATTTTGTGATTTTCAGTAATATTTACAAATAAAAACAATAACAAAATTGAAATTTAAGAAAATCTACTTGAAGAATCTTGATTGTATTGAAATTACAAATATCAATAATAGAATCATAAATATATCGTATCTTCAATCTTGATTTACATTCCTATTAACATCAAAAAAAAATCTGATGATTTAGATCATTTTTACTAATGTTCCCAATTAAAATCGAAAAAATTGAAAAATCCATAACTCGATATTTTACACTATCTCAATTTTTTGATACAAAAGTTAATTTCTTTTTATTTGAGAAATTTTATATTAAAAATCATTAGACAAGTGGAAACACAATGAAAAAATGAAAAATTATACATATTATTTATTTTATGAATGTTAACTCCCAGGATATTCTCAAGATTCCATAGGATGATTATTTTTTTTTTATATAGTTAAGGATTAATCATTCGATATATAACAAAATTATCCTGAGATGATAGCTTTCAAAAAAACAAATATTTGAAATATTGTCCAAAAATGTTAAAAAAGTCGAATTTTCGAAAATTTTTTGATAGAGTTTTTATAATTAATGATAAAAAATAATTTTAATTTTTTTTTCATATTTTTTAAATTTTTTGATTTTATTACATTAAGAAAAGTAAAAAATTAGAGAAATTCTAAAAGAAAAAAATTAAAAAAAAAAAATAGAAGAATAAATTTTTACCTTAACCAAAACCTAATAAATATAAAAAATTTAAAAAATATAATTATTTTTTTTTCTAGTAGGGATTTTACATACTTTAATATTACGGAATAAAAATTCTAATTCAAAATCAAAGTTCTTATTTTGAATTAGAATAGGAATTTTACTTAATTTCTATTTTGGAATCAAAAAAAAAATTTTTAAAAATGAACAGACCTTATTTTGAATTATCAGTATACCAACTACATTCAGAAATTTTGCTAAAAAAGACAAAAGTTTTTACTGTTGTATAAAAAAAGCTCTAAATCGATTTCATTGTAAAATTGTAGTAAACTTGACAATTTTCGAAATATTTTTCTTCTGATTTTTTATTGATCAATAAAGATAGATACATATGAACTATAAAAATCTGAAACAATATCAATTTTTAAACTCTAAAAGCTAATTTCACATTGATAGAAACAGCAGATCATCAATATTATCAAAAAAAGTCGATTTACTAGGAGTTTTACAATTAAATCCAAAATTATGAAATTTGAAGGTGTTCAGAATGTTGTTTAATTTGGATGTTTGGAATTCAATTTAAATTCTAATAAGCATTCTTATTTTTGGATTTTGTATTGGTTTTGAAATGAAGTCAAAAATACATAACAAAAGAATGTCAAATTTTTTTAAGTTTACTACCATTTTGCAATGAAATAGATTTCGAGCTTTTTTTAATCAACAGTTACTCCATTTTTTGAGATCTGATTTGTTTTTTAGAAATTATTTCAAGCAATTTGTTTTACAGAACAGATATTATGTAATTTCTGTTCGGTAATAGAAGTTTCATTCAAAGATTTTCTAAAATCATTAAATAGAAAGTAAATTAAATATTAAATGAAGAGGGGTAATCCTCATAGACAAGTAAACACACAATTCCAATTAGAAGAATATGAATTTAATAAAAGAGTAGTTGAGATAAGTTAATACCGATCATCATCATTCATTAAAATTGAATAACATAATTTAAAAATCTTATCTTTTCGATCTTGAAGAAGTCATACTTAATAAGTTAAAATATTAAAAAATTGTGGTGTGTATTCACTAATTTTGAGTCTTAGTCAGTTACTAGCAACAGAAATAATGACAATTTAAATTTATAATTTGTTTATTTTTTATTACGAATTGTTTTCAAATCAAAAACTACTTATTCTGATTTCTTGATCTTGAAATATGCTTTCTTTAAAATTTCAATTTATTCTGGAATTTCTGTTTCAGTAATTCATTTTAACTAATATAAATACCATAAAATACAGAGTGATAGTTGATAACCATTGTGAAAAAAATTTGGTTCATTAAAAAAAATTGGGTAAGTCAAAAAGTTGTTTTCGTTTTTTAAATAATAAATTTTAACAAGTCGATTTTTGATCAAAGTAAAATTTTATGAACAAATCTTACATTTAATAAAAAACAAAGTCATTATCAATAATAATTTTCAAATGCAAAATTAAATTGTTGCATTTTAACCTTTTGGAATTACTGTGGAACTCTAAAAAACAAAAATTTATTTTTAATTGTAAACTTTACTAAAAATGTTAATTTTTTTTTATTAGAAAACATTACAAGATCAAGTTAATTATTGTTTGGGAAGACCAAAAATTAATAAAAGTTTTAAATTAAGGTTTATCTATGAGGATTTTTAGAATTTAAATGGTTTTTGAAATCTTGAAATTTCGGTATTTTGAAGTTTTGATTGTAAACATAAGTGGAAAACAACCTCTTTCGAAAAATCATCTTTTTTTGGAAGAATTTATGATTCAATTTAGTTTAAAAGGATATTTAAGATTAACCGTGATAAATTTGCGTTTATTAACAATGATAAATATCTTATTGAATTAATAGATTTTGATATTTCCTATTAAATAGTTCTCTTATTTTTAGTAAAGTTGACAATTAAAAATAAATTTTTGTATTTTTAGAGTTCCACAGTAATTCCAAAAGGTTAAAATGCAACAATTTAATTTTGCATTTGAAAATTATTATTGATAATGACTTTGTTTTTTCTTAAATGTAAGATTTGTTCATAAAATTTTACTTTGATCAAAAATCGACTTGTTAAAATTTATTATTTAAAAAACGAAAACAACTTTTTGACTTACCCAATTTTTTTTAATGAACCAAATTTTTTTCACAATGGTAAAGAATTTTTAAAAATTTTATTGAATTTTGGAATTTCTGTTCCGGTAAAACACATTATTCACACAAATTACGTAAACTCCCTATTGATCATATAACATCAAGTATTCCTATATTCTGAAAAACTTTTTTGTTAGTTGTGGTAAATTAATTTTTTCTTTCTCGATTTGAACACCAAAATTCTAATATCATTTTACACAACAAAGTGAGAAGAATAAGATACTTTTTGAATTTTTCCAACTTTTTCATTTGTCAAACAAAAAATCAATTTTCATTTAATAAATTTTTAATCTTAAATAGAAACTCAACCCATTAACAGAGTTGTTGAAAAAATTGTGGATTCTTATTGATTTAAAATCTGACAAAATTCATGATTTTTGGAAAATCTACAATTATTTTATTTCTTTTCTTTTTTGAGATTTCGAAATATGAGATATGATAATTATTGGGTTTTTTCATTAATAAGCTTACTGATAATAACAATTCTTTTTTTCTTTTATGTTCAACGCAGAAAATACCAACCGATTAAGGTATACACTAGTTTTTTTTTTTTTTTGTTTTCTTTTGAAACAAATCACTAAATCAAAATCCCTCACAAAAATTCAATCATGTTAAAATATTTCACACCACTTTAGACAAGATCAACTTCTTTGGCTTTTTTTTATTGGCTGTTAACTGTAACCAGCTTGGGAATGTTTTGTTTTTATGGAAGCCCACAATTCGATTTGAATTGTTTTGGTCAATATTATGTTGTTCGAGTAATTCAATTTTTGTTTATTGTTCTTTACTATTCTCGATCTTTACGGCTTTATTATTTGTTTTGTCTCAATCGGTAATTATTCTTTTTTTTTTTTTTTTTTTTATACTTTGTTTCACATTCGACCAATTTGGAAATAAATCTAGTTTTTGTCTTTCGAATTTTTTACATGAAAATTCTCACATCAAAGACAGGAATAATTTTAAAACCTAACTTCCAGTGTCTTTTAAGAAGACAAATATACACATGGTATATTACTTCTGAGCACCCCAAAACAACTGTTTGTAAAACCGAGATTCATTTTGTTAACTCTTACTTTTTTCTAAATCTGATTTTTTATTCCCCCATATTAAATGTAAATTACATGTGAAATTGTTTGGTAATGTTTCCAAAATCACAACAATTCAGAAAAAAATTGGAGTCTGCAAAAAGATTTTATTTGGAAATGGTAAATTTTAACAAATCTGACAGGAAGACAACGTACGAGACAGAAATCGAAGACAGGAATGAGACAGATAACGAAAATGGAGAATATTATTTCAACTATTTGAATCTGGACGTCAAAATACGAGAAGTTGAAAGAAAGTTTTTTCAAAAGAAATCACGGTTATCAGAAAAGTTTATGTTTAAATGCTTGTCTATCCAATTCCTTTTTTATAACACATTTTTTTTGGTGATCTATTACAACAGCGAACTCAAAAAGAATAAAAATTGCAAAAACGCAAAAGTTGATTGGACATTTGTAGTGAATGTTGTATTAATGATCCTCAATGTCTCAATTTTATTGTTATCCACTTTTTTAATCAGAAAGATCAAAGACAATTATAAAATCAAAAATGAAATTAATCTGACCATTTTGTTAATGTGTATTTTTTTAATCTTTGCTTGGCTTCCGTATATGTCCAAGGATATTAATTATCATATCAGATGGCCAGTCTTAATTTTTGCTTTCCTCCAATTATTCCTGACTTATGGCTACCCCTTATATTGGTCCTTTCGTTTCCAAAAAAATCAAAATAAAATTAATGTAAATTCGAATAATAAAAAAAAATCAAATAATGACAATGACAATGGCAATGGCAATGACGATGATGATGACGATGACAATGACAATGACAATGACAATGACAATTACAATGACAATGACAACGAAAATGACAACGAACAGAACACTGATTTTTTAAACGATTCCTTCCAAAAGTTCATTAACATCATAGAAGATCAAGAAAAAGTCCATTACTGGATCTTATACTCGAAAAAAAATTATTCTGTCGAAAATATATTCTTTTATAAAACAATTAAATCTTATCAAAATTTTCTGAACAGGACTAAAAGGAAAATTAAAAAAAAAAATTTACATAAGGAGAACAAAAATATAAAATTAAATAAAATCAAAAATAGAAAATTCATGCAACAAAAAAAAAACTTGATTGACCAAATTGTCAAGAATTTTATAGAAGAAAATTCCCCCCTTGTGATAAATATTTCAAGTGAAACGCGTGGCCGAATAAAAGAAATATATAGCAATCATTTAAATAATGATGATCAGCAAAAGAACTTGATCCCAGATGACATTTTTGATGCAGCCTTACAAGAAATTACCCATTTAATGTTTATCGATACTTGGCCACAATTTATTGAATCTCCGTTATATTTTGAAATGATAATAAAGATTGAGCAAATAAACCCAGACCAATATTTAAATAAAAATAATGCAGATGGCGATGGCAGCACCAATGATGGATACCAAAAGACGAATAAATTTAAGAATGTTTATCATACCGATCATGATATTGAAATAGAAACTTTCAATTCCAATTTAAAGATGAAAAATTCTATATCCATAAAATCAATTTATTCTAAAACAACCTCGGATTGATCAAGTACCTATTCCCAAATTTCAAAATTTTAAGTAAAAAGAAATTTTGTAAAATAATAAACGTTTTATAGATTATATTCCATTTTTATTTATTTCTCAATTTATTTCTTTACTATAACCATTGTTTTGATTTGTAAATAAAATTTTGAATGAGATATCTAATCTCTTATCATTCCCCCATTGGCATTAATATTGCCACCCACAGGCAATTAAAATGATTAAGAATATTGTGGCCAAGAAAATTTTAATTCGAAAATTACCCGAATCCGAAAAAAATCCGAAAAATATTAATAAAGTTCATTTTGTATAATTTCTCGATTATAGAACAAGATTTGAAGATTGATATTCAAAATTTTAGTTTACGAATTAATAATTATTCTCATTTAGAGATTTTTTCAATAGTTTAATTTTGCTGTTTTTTTTTTAAATCATTATCAAATTGTTTAAAGATGTTTTTTTCGCGTTTTACTACTTAAGAATAATTTATTTGTTTTAATTAGAATTTGTTCTTTTTATAATTGTTTTTATGCTACTAAATTTCCAAAAAATCAAATTTTGAAAATTTCTTATTTATTCTTCTTTTGTAAAAATCATGAATTCACAACCAATCGAAATAATCTTCATGCCACCCCCAGAAAAACCAAACTCAAGATCCATTATTGAAATACTAAATTAAGATGAAATTAATGTTCCAAAGAAAAGTTAAATTTCAATGTTATATTTGGATATATTTTCAATTTTCAAAAAATGACCAAATTTCAAAATTGTCCAAGTTTCAATTTTTCGAATTGTTAACAATATTAGTGTTGATTTATTGTTTCGAAAGAAAGTTTTATCATTTTTAGAGTTTAGAAAATGGAAAAATCCAAAATTGCACATTTTTGACAGCTATTCTAGTTTTTCACCAATTTATTTAACGTATTCTAACACAATACTGAAAAATAGTTCGTAATCTGTAACAGTTTAACAAAATCAAATTTATTCCTAACCAAACCTAACGTATCTGCCTAATTTACCAAACATTACGTACTCTACCCTAAAATAACTTCGACCGAATAAATAAAACCACAAAACAACCAAATTTATGTTTTCTTTATTCCTTTTTTTTTCAATTTTATTGTGTAAATTAATGATTTAAAAGAGTAATTATCATTAAAATATGTTTTTATAACAAAAATTGTCCTAAATTTCTTAGATTAAACATTATAGTAAGAAATTCAGAATTTGACCATTTTTGAAATTTGGTTATTTTTGAACGTTAATAATTTTCCCTTATATTTATATTTTGGAAAAAAAAAGTATCTAAAGCTGAATCAATATATGTATTATTATAAATGTAAAACCAAAGGAATTTAAATGTAGATTTACCTTTTATAAACATTAAAATAATTACAAATTTTCAAAAAGCGAACATTTTAAAAAATTGTAAAGTGAGCAAAATGAAGACTCTTTATGGGTCCCTGAACAAGTGAGAGAATTTTTTTAATAAGGAAATGAAAAATCAAAATTTGACAAATATTGAAGATTATGAAAAATATATTGACTTTTTTCAAAACACAAATTCTCCATGTGAATATATTAATGAAAAAAAAAAGGAGCTAAATCAAAGCTCAAATGGATGATACAAGATTCAAAACCCCAAAGATATTAATTCAATATTAAATTCGAATTGCAAGTTAACAATTTCTGGTAAAGAATTTTTAATTTTAAAATTAAACACACCCGTTTTTATTGATTTCTTGGAGTAGTCATACAATTTGAAAATCTGTTAAAATCATCACATCATATTTTTGTAGATGGTACATTCTCTTTTAGCACCAAGTCCATTTTCTCAATTACTAATAATGGCAGGATATGATCATATGATCTCTAAAAAAACATAGTTGTGAATTATACGCTAATTGATTCACTGGATTCACTTTCTGAGAATTTTTTCTTTTCAAATTTAAAATTAATTTTACCAGATTTAAATCCAAGTATTATTACATGTGATTTTGAAATTTGCAATGACAAACAGTTTACAAAACTATTTTAAATTTTCGAAAATCATTCATTGCAAATTTCATTTTATGCAATGCTTGATTTGGAAATAAAATTGAAAAAATTAAATCTTTATGAGAAAAAGAATACGTCTGGATTATTAAAAAAAAAGATTAAAAAAATTGATGAAAATCCGACCAGAAGAGTTTATTGATCATTGGCAATCGATCTTAGATGAATATAAACGATTTAACATTTTTTTTCAAACATTATTTTTTAAAAATTTAAAATTGTTACTTGGAATTTTTCTTCTTTATTCAACGAAATTTAAAAAACAAAAGGTTTCCTGGAAAATTTAAATGGTAAAATCAATAAAAAGATAGAATATAATAAACCTGGTTTATATGAATTTATTATTTTGATTCACAATTGGGGAGAAAAAAAAACATTAAAAATCAATCTAAACAGAGAAAACAAAGTTAAAAAAAAATAACCAAAATTGTATGAATGATTTACAAATCGTCAAAGTAATTAATGAGAATAGGAAAAAGATGGCAAGAAATTCAACGAAAATTATCAAACAAGAATTATTTTTCTGAGAAAATATTTTCCAATTATAATAATTTCTCTTCAATTTCTCACAAAAGTCGAGGTTATAACTAAAAATTCAAGATATCAATAAATCAAAAAAATCAAAAAAAATGTTAGGTGTTGTTCAAATTGTTCACAACGGGGTAATAATATATTAAATTGTCCATTGTTAAAAAATGTAAAAAAAAAACTCTTATAATTCCTCTTTAATTTACCTCTTAATAAGTTTTTTCTTTTATTATTTTTGGTAAATATATAAGAATTTTTAAAAAAATTCAAAAATTTATTTTTTTTTCTGTTTTTCTATTTTAATTAATTTAAAATTATTTCTTTCTTTCTTTTATCAATAACATATTTTACATCCAACGTCTTAAACATTACAGCCGTTTAAACTCAGGTGTGAATCGGCAACTTCTCATTCGGATTTGGGAAACCGTTGAAAACCATCTCAACCACATTTCAAATTATTTCAAATTATTTCAAATTATTTCAAATTACATTTAAACAATTTGAAATTATTTTGAATGATCTCATTTTTTTTACTAATTTTAACAATCTACGACTAATCCCCATCCCTACATTTTTTACTTTTCTCTTTATTCTTAAACGCACTCTTTATGTTTATCATTTCTTTTCTTTGTATTAACTTTCTTGAACTGTCTAAATTCAAATAAAAACAAAATAACAAATAAAAAAAAGCTTGATTGTATTTAAAATACATCCAACTTTTACAAAAAAAGAAAACCATTTTATTTTTTTTCCTTTCCTCAACTCTTTATTGTTTATTTTTTTCTTTCATAAGTTAGGAAAAGACAAATTAAAAGTTTGTGACATGAATTTTTTTCCTAGTTTTAAAATCAATAGTTTTAGATTTTAATTCTTTTGGAAATTCTTTCTTGTTAAATTAACAAAATAATTTGGGTTTTAGAAGAAGAGAAGATTGTTCAGAGAAAATGAAAATTAAGAATTAATTATTATTTTTTTTTCTTCTTATATGGGCTAAGGCTTGTGGGACGAATTTTTATTTGTTCAGCAAGATCAAGAAAATCCTGATCTTCAATGCCAATTTCAATTTTATTGAGACTCAAAGTCATTTCTAATTTAAAAAATGAAATAAATCTTCCGGACTCCATTAATTGTGCTAAATAACCATTCACAAATATCCTCAATAAATTATTTCAATAATCTGGTAAAGTGGGGTTTGTTTGTAGAATTCCCATTGTTTTTAAAATCAATTTTTTTAAAAATACTTTACATGCAGATTTACTTTCTTCATCGTCAGTCGTTTTTATTTTGGGATTTTGATAATTACTTTTATTTTGTTCTTGTGTTTTGTTCTTGTTATTTAATTGCTGTTGAGTAATATAAAAGTTTAAATCATCAACTCTCTCAACTCTACCTATTTTCCCAACTTTTGCTGTATTTTTTACTGGATATTTCCCAGTCAAAAAAAGACTTCTTAACACGACCTCTTGCACCCGTCTATTATTTTTAAATACTTCAATTAATCTTGCTGATTCAGTAATAGAATGGAAATCCTGTTGTTTCATAATATTTTCTAATCTATCTCTTTGCAGATCTGTTAATTTTTCTATCCACGGACAATGAAAGTTATGGTCATAATTATCTTCCATTTTTTCACATAATGGACACAAAGAAATAGTTTGATTTAATTCTTTAGCATGAATTTGATCATTTTCAAAAATACTATCATCTCCATTTTCATCATTTTCATCATTTTCAAAAAGACTATCATCTTCATTATTAGACATAATTTCAAGAACTTCATCCTTTTCAGATGATAGTTGAAAATTTTCAAACTCGTTGCCAGTCAGTTCATTTGTTTTATTTTCAAAAGTTTCTGTTTTTTTTTTTCTTTTGATCTAATCCAAATGTTACATCATCTTCTCCTACAGTCAGTTTCACTTTTAAGGCACAAACTTTCAACGAAATTTAAAGTACAAAAAAAATCTCAAATTAAGGCACAAAATTTGGAATTTTTTTTTTTACAATTTATTTTTACTAGAATTTGAATTTTGTGCTTTAATTTGAGATTTTTTTTGTGCCTTAAATTTCGTTGATAGTTTGTGCCTTAAAAGTGAAACTGACTGTAAATTCTTTTCAGAAGGGTCCATTGTATTTTCTTTTTCTATGGGTTCTTCAGATTCTTCAGATTGTTGGGTCTGTTTTGACTTGGAGATTTCAAGAGATTTTGAAAAGGGGACTGTTTCAGATTTAGATGATTCGTTGCTTTCTATTGCCGAGCTCTCGGAAAAAGAACTGAAATCATCAAAATAACTTCCACTATTATTATTTTCTGATGATGAATTGTTTTTTTTGTTGAGTTTTAAATATTTGTGATGATTGTTTTTTGTTTTTTTTGTGCTCACTGTTATTTCTTGTAGATTTAGATTGGTGTTTGGTGAAACTAGTTTTCTTTTTCTGGTACGATCTGTAATTGATTGATTTGTTTCCTTTTCTTTTGCCTGGGTATCTTTTTGATTTTTTATACCTACCCCTTTTATTAGCATATTTTGTTTTTTTTGATTGGATCTTTCGTTTAGGACTTTTATAATTATAATTATTCTTATTTGGAATCTTTTTTCTTCTTTTTTCTTTTGTTTTCTTTGTATTTTTTCTTTCTTCTTCAGTTTAATATTTCGATGTTTCCCATTTATTTTTTGATTATTTTTATCAATAAATTGTTTTTTAATAGCAACAGTATTTTTTGTATATTTTTTTTGAAAAAATTTTGTAATTTGTTTATTGGAAAATAGGTTTTGAATTGTTTGAAATTTTGTAACGATCTGCAAAAAGTTCATATCTTCAGTTTTGTGTGGTAGGTAATTTGTTTCTTCAAGTAAGTGAAGAATTTTATGCTTATTGCCAGGCCATAGAGTGGCTGTGGCTCGTAGTAAATTTATTATTTTCTCTTCCTGATGATCTGTTGTTTTTTTCTTCTGGTTCTTTAAAGATTGTGATTGTTTGGTCTTGTTAAGAGTTTCTCTTAAATTTTCTTCATTTTTCTGGTTTTCAGAATAGATCTGAAAATTTTCTTCCTCTGTGTGACTGTTCGAACGAACTTTTGAAAGGAAATTGTTTTTTGTTAGACCTTTCATATTTTTTGATTTCACTTCTTTTTGGTGAGAACTTGAATATTTTTGAAACAAAAATTTTTCCTTCCACATTCTATCTGATTCTATTGACTGTTTAGGTGGCCGGTTTTCTTTCCCTGAGTCTCGGTTTTTCAAAATTTGATCTTTTGAACTAAAAAGATTTATCGCAATGCTTCTTTTGTTTATTGTGAAATTCTCTCGCTGAATGTTATTGTTTCTAGGTGCATGAGAACGTCTGTTGATAATGGGTAAAGAAATTTGATCTGCTTGGAAGGGAATTGATATTTGTGTAAGATCAAGTTCAAATTCTGATTCTGATTCCTCTATTTCGCTTGTCATTGAATTTTACTTTTAATGATCGGAGTAGAATTACAAATTTGTAATAATAAAATTTAAGAATGTTCGAAATTCAATCTAAAAAGAGAAAAACAATAAAAAAATGAACTATCATCCTCATCGTTTCCATAAAAGAAAATTAAAGGATAGAATATAATCTAAATCGCCGATAAAATATCCCGTTGTTGGGTTTTGATTCCAAATTATACCTAACCAGGTGTATTCAAAAAAAAAAGACCTAAAACTCGAAGTTTTTTTTCTTTTTATTTTAAGACTTAAAAAAGAGTAAGGTAAAGCAAACCAAATGATTTACAAAGAATAATTTCAATATTTTAGACTTTTTTTTCTCATATATTTCAAACAATATAAAAAAGAAGTATTGCGATAAATCTTTTTTTTTACTTTAAATTCTCACTCTGATCTTTGAATTTTTAATTATATTGGTTTCATGTTGTTTTTTTCATCTAAATTTCCCTTACTTGGTTACTAAAAAAAGTTTTATTGTGTTTTGAGATCAATTTTTTGGTTTTTAAGAAAGAATACTCTTTCTAAATTCATTTTTTTCTTCGGAAAACTTAATAACAATCGAAGACAAGACTAATTCTAAAATTATGTTTAAGTTGAACAAAAACTGTGGACTTGTAAAGCTAGGTATAAAATACTCTGTTGAAATTTTTGGGAGAATTATTGTTGATATTATTGATTTGATTTTGGGAAAGCCATATGTTATATCACAGAAGCAAATTGCAAAAAAAAATAAAGTTTCAGAATCTTATATTTCTGAAATGAAATATTTAATAAGGGAATGTATAACTATTCTACATGGGCAAGAAAGAAGGATAAATTACACACAAAACACAAATTTTGGAAGGGGATATTTGGGACAAATACTAATTAAAACTTTCTATTTTGTCTTGCAGTACAAAACTATAAACTTTCGAAAACCTCGCACACAAGATCAAATAAACAGAATTAATTTGCTTACCAGACTCATCAAACAAAAATATGAGAGGGATTGTTCTCTCTATTTGATAGAAGTGAAAGACCTTTTGTATTTGGAAGATCAAATAGATGTATCAACAACAACAGTTTACAACCATTTAA
This sequence comes from Anaeramoeba flamelloides, assembly GCA_027625915.1. Taxonomy (NCBI): domain Eukaryota; family Anaeramoebidae; genus Anaeramoeba; species Anaeramoeba flamelloides. The sequence goes on from JANTQA010000051.1 coordinate 87,093, forward strand.
ACAAATACGCAAAGTGGTCACATAAGAAGATTGTTTATTTCAATTCAAGAAGGTATCTAGATCACAATTTTCATTTTCGATTAATTTATCTTCAAACAATCTCAAGGGAAATAAACCAAGTTGGCAAAGAAAATGTTTTTTTTTAGACCAAACCGGGTTTAAAAGAAATAAAAGAAATTATGGTTGGTCTTTAGTTGGAGAACGACCAACCAAACCAGATGGAAGGAGGTGTGTACCCAAATGGAATATGTTTTGCATGATGGGTTCGGAAGGTATATCTGCAACAAGGGTTATTTCAACAAATGTAACAGGTGGCCATTTTCGTGATTTTATGCTTTTAGATGTATTACCTATGTAATACAAAAGCAACAAACCGGTTCGGTAATAGTAAAGGATAATCACCCAATACATGTTACCCTAGAACCTCTTTTAACCAATTATTTTAGACAATTCAATTGTTATCTCATTTACACCCCAATATACTCTCCGGATTTAAATCCTATTGAGGAGGTATTTTAGTGTCCTCAAACAAATAATGAAAAATTACAGAGAAAATTGGACAGCGTCCCCTTTAAATTGTATAAACCAATCAATGTTTCAGTTCCAATTAAAACATTTCTCTTTTAATTTTATTAAAAAAATATTTAACATTACCCTCTAAAAATCAAAACTTTAAAACCTCATCTCTTAATTTCTAATTTCATAATATATGTCTTTGTCTTTTCCCAACTTATGAAAGAAAAAAATAAACAATGAAGAGTTGAGGAAAGGAAAAAAAATAAAATGGTTTTCTTTTTTTGCAAAGCTGGATGTATTTTAAATACGATCAAGCTTTTTTTTATTTGTTATTTTGTTTTTATTTGAATTTAGACAGTTCAAGAAAGTTAATACAAAGAAAAGAAATGATAAACATAAAGAGTGCGTTTAAGAATAAAGAGAAAAGTAAAAAATGTAGGGATGGGGATTAGTCGTAGATTGTTAAAATTAGTAAAAAAAATGAGATCATTCAAAATATTTTCAAATTTTTTAAGTGTAATTTGAAATAATTTGAAATGTGGTTGAGATGGTTTTCAACGGTTTCCAAAATCCGAATGAGAAGTTGCCGATTCACACCTGAGTTCAAATGGCTATAATTTTTGAAAAAATTGATTTCTATTTGTAGGTTTCATTTCTCTAAGTATTTCAAACAAATGAAGACAGTTTTGATTGATCTTCAAATTCAATCATTTGCAACTAAAATATTTTTAAAATAATTTTAAATAATTTGAAATGATTTGAAATAATTTGAAATTATTTGAAATTATTTAAAATGGTTTTGAACGGTTTCCAAAAGTTGAATGAGAAGTTGCCGATTCACACCTGAGTTGAAACGGCTCTATTCATCTTATCATTGGTTAATGATAAAGAAAATTATGATTCTCTGTTAAAATTTCTAAACAAAAATTTAGAAATTACGGAATGTAAGAGGAAATTGATTTCCTCCCTTCAAAATTTAAAAAAAAAAACAAATGATTTTTTAAAAACCCTAATTCTTAAATTGAATCTATTAATTTAAATCATCTATTATCATAAAGTAGGACATTAGAGAGAAAGCCCCCTTCAGGGGGTTTGGGGGTGTAGGTAATAAAGCACCTATTATGTTAGGTGCGTCAATATATATTTTAGAATTTTTTTTTTTTTTTTTTGAAAAGAAAAGAAAGTTTTGTGTTGGTACGTAGGAGAATTCAGACATTATTACTTAACAAGATTAATATTTATATATATTCTCTCTCTCTCTCTCTCTCTCTCTCTCTCTCTCTCTATATATATATATATATATAAACAATTTTTTAATAATTTGGCACACAAAAATATTCAAGAATTATTTATAATTGAATCAAATTAATTGAAGTATAAAACGAAAAGATATAAAATTCTTTAAAAACATAAAAAAACACTCAACTGAATTATTAAAAACTCTCTTCAAAACATAACAATAACTATTAAATTAAAATATTTTTAAAAATTGATGAGTTCTTTTATTTGAAAGGAGTAATCTCTTTTTGTAAATTGTTGGAGGAAAAAAAATTATCAGATCAATAAAAACCTTTGAACACGATGGATTGGTAAAAAGTTTCTTACAATTTTTGATTACTCTTTACTTAAGTCAAAATTCTGTTCTTTAATGTCTCATTTTCAAGATAAAATCACAATTCATCTGGGTATTTTGTAGCAATTGTTTTTAGCTTTATTTTCTCTTTTCTTTGTTCCTTACATCAATCCACAAATAGCCTCTCTTAATTCCGACATTTATCTTTTTTGAAATCAAACTTCGCTTGTTTCCATTTCTATACTAGTAGGTTATTTACAAATTTGTTACTTCATATCTAGCTTTTTCATTTTCCAACTGTTCAATATCCGATAAATAAAAAAAACAAAAATTGAAAAATTAAAATGAAAATCACCATTAAGTAATTATCTTATTAACTATCAAATTCAATAGTATTGATAATTTGAAAGGTGTTTCCTTTTGTTTGAAAAGGACTTTGTATATATATATATATATGTTAATAAAATAAAAACAATATGTACACAATTTAAAACACTTGAAAGAATAAAAATATTAAATTTAACATGCAATTTGGAAATAATTTTGATTTTTCACAAAACATGAAAATTCATTATCTGTATTTTATATTTTGTTTTCCTTTCCCTTTTTGCCATATAAGAAATCTATTTCATTAAATCTGGAAATTTTTTTGGATTTATGATTAAAGATTAAAGTTCATTTTATTGAATAAAAAAATCCACATACAATTAGTTGATGATATCTTTACATTTGATCGATCCAACACCAATTGTTGGAGAATTTCAACAAATTTCTAAATAAAATTTATTTTCCTAGCTCCTTCATTTCATCATTTCATCAACTCATCATTTTGGAAATAATCAATTTTTATTTTTTTAAAAATTTACTTTCTCTAAAATTATCAACTCTAATCCTAAAGTTAATTTTTTTAGATCACTTCTAAATTATTTCAAGTCAGTGGATTAATTCAAAAAAACTTCTTGATAGAGTATTTGTCTTCAAGTGATAAAAGTAACCTTAATTCTGGGTTCTAGGTCTAAAGACTCCCAAATGAACCAGAGTTAATTAACTACTTACTTGTCAACACTCCAATCAAACAAACACAGTAATGGATCGAATAGAATGTTCAAAAAACATTAAAAACAAAATTTCATTTGACAATTTGAAATAAGAAACATTTTTTTAAAAAAAAACGTTCTAAAAAGATAAAAAAAAAAAGATAAAAAACTTGATCAGAAGTAAACACCCATTTGTTCAGAATCCAAAATAAAAATAAAAAAAAGGTTTTGTGGTCTAACAAAACAAAAAGAATTGATTGTGTTTCGAAAAGAAAATGGTGAACATCAAGATCAAAAAGAAAAAAAAAAAAAAATTTACCTTTTTTTGGTATGTAAAAGGTTCTTTGAAAATAAAACCATTGTGTCTTTTCTTGATTAAAGGAGTGTGTACTTGTGATTCACATTTATACAATAATGGATTTTACAAGTTTCACAATAAAAGTCTGCTTTTTGTTGCTCACATACTTCACATTCAGGTATTGTTGCTGGTTGTTGTTGTTGCTTAATTTGGATTTGGATGTCTTTGAATCTTTCAAGATCTTGGCTTCTTCTTCTTTTTTTTTTTTTTTTTTGGAATTTGAGTTTTTTAAATTGTTCATTTTAAAAGAGAAGGGTTAACTTTTGTTGGATATTGAATTAGGTCGTTCAGAAAGAAAATAAATTTCGAAGCAAAGTCAACAAAAAAAACAAAGGAAAAAAAATAAAATATTTCTTACCTTGCAGAAAAAAATTTTCTGGTTAATAATTTTAATTTGAAATTATAGACACTTCTATAAGGATTCTTCGTATCATAAAATTTTGAAAAAATTTAATGATTCTTTATACATCAGTAATACTTCTCTTTCCAAAACAGCTTGCAATTTCTAATATGAAAGATTAAAAAAAAACAAAATTTATTCCTTTTCTGAAAAAAGTAATCTAATTTAAATTAAAACAAAATGTCTCAATTAACTTTCTCTGAAAAAGTATCCTTTATTTTTGTTCTTATAAATTTTAATGAAATGAAACAAAAGGTTTTGGTTTCTCTGATTCCTGTGGTTCCTGTGGTTCCTGTGGTTCCTGTGGTTCCTGTGGTTCCTGTGATTTTAGTGATTTCAGTGATTTCTGTGGTCCCTTGAGATTTTTTTTAGTTATAAAATGAGGTTTAATAAAATTCTAGTATACTTCAATTTTAAAAATTTGAAATTTCCATTTTTTTCTTTTTCAAACAAATTCCTTAAAGTTATTAAATTTAAAAGAGTGTCATTCTATTTATTTTTGATTTATTATTTTTTATTTTAGATTTTTATTTCTTTATTTTATTTATTTATTTTATTTTTTTTTTTAGGATTTGATTTTTTTATTAATTGTTTGAGTTTATTTGAGAGATCATCATTTCCAAAAAAATTAATCCAATTATCTATAGTGATTACAAGAACAATATCTTAGTTAAATATATGACAAATTGGTTTATGATATTTGTAGTGAATCTCTGAATCATATTGATCCAGTTCAATTTTTTCCTTTTTACTTTACATTTGATATTTTTTGATTATCTGTTGTTTTGTATTAGTAATTTGTGGAATACAGAAAACAAATCTTCAACAACCTCCACATTTTCCCTTTCCTTCCCATTTATCAAATATTTTGACAATTTTGGATAATTTAATACACCGAGATGATTTCGAAATAATAATTGAAAATCTGTCGTTAAATACCTATCATAATAAAGATCCCAATAACTAATAGTCTTGGTATAAAACTTACTTCCTACTAATAACCAATGATCTTTTTTTATTTCTTTTTCTTTTTCTTTTTCGATTTTTATTTCTTTTTTATTGTCCATTTATTGTTATTATTTATGATAATTTCAAAACCCTTTGAAGAATCATCAAGATATAATAACTTGTATGAATGGTGCCATTCATTTATTAAATTGTTGTTATTCTGAAATTTTTCAATAATTTTATTTATCGTTTTTTGTTCTTCCTCTTCTTCTTCTTGTTCTTCTTGAATTAAAAAAATAATTAGAGCTAATAGTCTTGAAATAATATCAATTTCAACTCTTTTATAGTTTCTACAAGTTTTGTTTCAAGCCAATCTCTAATATCAATCAATTTTGAATCAGAATAAATCTGATAAATGTCTTCAATTAAAATTCGCATTTTAGTATCTTGATAGATGTCTTGTGGATGTACATAAAAGTTAAAAAAGAGAGAATACTTTTGAAAAGCATAATCGACTAATATCCAGGTCTTTCCAACACCACTTGTACCGCAAAAAAAAATCAGTTTAATCCTTTCATTATCATTATTATCTTGAAAAGTATTGAAAATTTCTTTTTTTTCTTGAGAAGGGTTTTACTTTTTTGTGTGATAATAAACAAGAAGTTAAATTCTTAAATCCTGTTTGGATAGGCCTTATTACTTTCAAAAAACCTTGTTTATTTTCAATTTCTTCTTGATATTTCTTCTTTAATTGTCTGAAACCTTACCACTTTAATGTTACGAGTTCTTCATTTTTTTTTTCTATTCACTTATTATTTATATTCGACTTTATTTAACCTATGAATTCATCTTTGAATTTGTCTATGTGTGGTGAGTGTGTGACATTAATAAATATTTAATTTAAAATCTTCGGGGGGTGGGGACGGTGGCACGGGTGGAACATTTTATGTATATTTTTTTCCAAAAAATATAGATATACAATTTTTTATATATATATACAATATGTATAAAATTCTCATAAAAAATGTATATAAAATGTATACAATTTTAATAAACATTCTATAATATTTTTTACTTGAAAAATCCTTTTTTACTCGCATAAAAAAGTATACCAAAACAAATCAATTGTATATAAAAATATAATTAGAGAAAAAAATAAATAAAATATATTTTTCCCGAAAATTCATTTAGTTTACTAAACCAATATATTAAATATTAATTAATTAAAATATTAAACAACGAGAATTAGCTACTTTTTATTCTTTTGACTGTTTATTAAAAAAATTGAAAAAAAAATTGTTTAGAAATAAATAGTTTTGGATAAAAAATATATAATCAATATAAGTGAATCAAAATATATTATTTAAATTTTCTACACATCTAAAATATATCTATTAACTTAACTTATTATACAATAATGTATACAAACATTATTAAAAAGTATACAAAAAGATTAGAATATCAAAATTTCAATATTATTATTTTTTATTGACATAAATAGAAATATATTCAAATTATATTGTAAATAAAATTTAATAATCTCGTTATCTTTTTAGTGTCTTTTTCTATGATTTATATACAAACCCATCAGATTTAACAATCTCCAATGTTCTTCGTCGATTTTTAAATGATAGATTTGCAAATTGGTGTTCAAATAAGTTTTTCTTTCGATAATAAAAATCTTCCTGTTGTAAATTATTTTTTTTTTAGAAATAAACTCAAATTGGGAAATCAATGATATCTATAAAATTAAAGATATTCCAACCTTTCAAGAAGACTTTCTCCAATTCTTTTCTCGACAGAATTTTAATTTAAATGAAAAAAATTTTATTTTATTTAAAAAAAAAATATAAACAGAAAGAAAGAATAGTATTTGATATCAAACAAGATAAATTAATAATTAATAATTTACTTTATAATATGTTTGATAAAAATGAAACTTTACATAAAATCAAAAAAATTAATGAATTAAATTACTTGTAATTACTTAATCAAATAAATGAAGAATATAATAAAAATAAAAACTTTTGGAAAACATTAAATAAAATAAGAGAAACTTCTACAAAAATGTTTTTAAATAATGAAACCATATTCACAGTGTATAACGATTTTGTAAAACTAATTAGTCAAAAACCTAATACAAATATAATTAATTATATTAAAAAATTTAAAATTAATAAAAATTCATTAAATCCAATTGACATAAAGGAAATTTTTTGATCAAGATAAAATTAAAGAAATAATCAAATTTCAAAAAAATAAATCAGTTAAAGAATTTTACAAAATAAATCATTATAAGTTTATAAAAAACCAACCAATTCAATATTTATTAAATTATAATTATTTTATTAAAACAGTTCAAAATATTTTTTTAAATTGGATAACAGACGAAACTGAAAAAAGTATAAATTTTATTAAAAAAAAGAAATTTATTATTTATTCATAAATCGGGGGGATGAAGGCGAACCATTAAATTATCGACCTATCTCTATAAATCAATCTCTTCCAAGATTTTTTTACTAATTAATATACATTGGAATTCAATACTCTTGGGACTTGATTTCAAAAAAAAAACAATTTGGATTTAAAAACTATTTTGGAACAAGAATTGCTGTTTTAAATTTATTAAGAAAATTTAAAAAAATAAAAAATAAAAATAAAAATACAGAATACTTTGTAGTTACTATAGACATACAAAAATGTTTTGACTCTATACAACACTCGTTAATATATCAATCTATTAAAAAATTTATCAAAAATGAAACAATTAAAAATTGGCTCTTGAGATATTACAAAAAAGAAGGAATTGGAGTTTATCAAGGAGATCCCATATCACCAATTCTCTTCGCATTTATACCTCATTTCCTACTAGAAAAGTTAAAAACTTTAGCTGTTCATGTTCAAATGTATGCAGATGATCTTATTCTTATTATGAAAGGGCCATTAATCTCTCTAAAAATTAATTTAGAAAGTATTTTTGAAATAATAAAAAGATTCGGGATGAACCCACATAATAATAAAACGAAATATAAAAAAGAATTAAAAGATATTTTTTATCTTGGGATTTGGTTAGAAAAAAACACACATCTTGAATATAATTTCAAAAAAGTGGAAAAGTCCTTGGAAACACTTAATCGATTGTTTCAACAAAATAAACTCAACAATGGAGTCAAAATAACTTCTTTCAAAGCTCTCATTTTAAGTCAACTTTATTATGGTCTTGAAATATTTGAATTGAAACAAAATGATTTTGAAAGAATTGATAGATTTATCAATAAATCAGTCACAAACCTCTTACAAATTAATATCCATTCACCACGATTAATTTATAAAACTGAAGCAAAAATTGATCTCGCTAGATTAAAAATATACCGAAGAAAATATAAATTGATAGAAAAATTAGATTTCTTAAATTTAAAAAAATTAAAAACAATACTAAATTTTCGAAAATTGGAAAATGAAAATATTAATTGGCACACTAAGGGATTAAAATTATTAGATTTAGAATTAAAAGTTTTTCGATTAACCGAATTGGAAAATTCACCTAGTTGGAAAGTTCAACAATATATAAAAATTATAAAACAACAAAATTGCAATTTAGAACAACAAAAATATTTAAACTGGAAAGCTTCAAAAACAATTCTAAAATTTCAAAATTTTACTAATTGTTTAAATAGGTACTCTTATGTAACAAGTAAAAATAAAAATAAAAATTGTGATTTATGTAAAGAAAAGTTAAATATTGATATCATTGAAGATTTCGATCATTTTTTATGGGACTGTCCGGCCTATAAAATAAATCGAAAAATCTGGATATCTGAATTTTTTGAAAAAAATAAAAAAATTAATAATATCGGAGATATTATTAATAAAAGAATTCATCATATATATTATCATTAGTAAGTGATAATAAAATTTGTGATTCTTTAACAAAATTTCTAAAAAAAAGTTTAGAAATTAGGGCACACAGGAGAAAAGCAATTTTCTCTCTTCAAAAATAAAAAAAAAAAAAATAAAAAATAATTACAATTTTAAAATAAAAAATGAAAAATTGAATAATTTTGCAAAATTTATTTATTTGAATCCATTGAATGTCAAATTCCAACAAAATCTTTCCCATAAATTCTGCAATCCATTTATTATCTGAACACAACAAATTGAGTTATAAGAGAAACGATCTAAACAGGAAATAATTTTATCAAAAAAGTAAAAAAAATTTTCTCAATTAAGGAATTAGCGTCACTATAGATTTCTCTATTATCAAAGTATGTTGTAATTGGGTGTAAATGGTATTAGTGCACCATGACTCAAATAGTTTCTGTGATTTCTGTGACTCTAAAAAATCTATTATAAATCTTATTGCACAATAAATTATTAAATTTTTTACAATTTTGGAAAAGATCACAATTAAAAAAAATATAATTTTGTAAAATTTTTTTAAAATTCCATTTCCAAATCTAAAAATAAAAACCCAAAATACCGTATTCCAGTATTTCATAATTTATATTTAGAACTTCCAAAAGTAACTATTTTTAGAATTTTTGAATTTCAAAGATTAACTCAATAATCATCAACATGAAAGTACAAAGACTGATTAGTTTTGTTTGCTTTTGATAAGTCTAATTGTAGCATCAATATATTTGCATGATTTGAGAAATAATTTGACAAAAAACATAAAGGTTAATTATAAAATTTTTAAAAAAAATTGAATTTTTTAGTAACTAATCTACATTTCGCCCACAAATTTTTGAAAGATATTTTGTGACTTTGTAGTCTGAATCTGGATCATTCAATCTAAAAATTTATGGCGAAATGCAGATTTTATTATGAATTTGCTGAGTTTTTTACTAATACATAGATCATTTTTAATTGATGAGATCAACAAATATTACTACATTGACTAATCGATTTTTTAGAGACCTTTGAACCATGTAACACTAATGTGGTTAGGTCCAATAACAACATACTTTGATCCTAGGTCTTCTCCTTGGTAGACGCTTATCCCTTAAACAAAAAAATAAAAAAAAATTACAATTATTTACAAAAACTAACAAACAATTTTCAAAAAACACAAATTAAAAACCCAACATGGATTATTTAACAGACTGTTTAAGATCAAAATCTAAAAGTTTTTAAAATTGAATATTGATTTACAATTTGTTCAATTAACTAAATGAAAAAATTAAATTTTTTCAAAGCATCCAATAAAACCAAAACCTAATTAAAAATTTCAATCAACAAAAACTCAAGCAACATTTTTTATAACAAAAGTACCAGCCAATTAATCTTTCCTTCATTAATTTGGATTTCGGATTAATTAAAAATAAATTGTCAAAAATTGCCATTTTGAACCAAAATTAAAACTCATACCAAGCTCAAGATCGATCAGCTAAAGACCAAATCAACAACTCACTACACCCTACACAAGATATTTTTTTTGGAAATTTCAGGGATTGTAAACCTTAAGGGAGTAGTCATATTTGAAAATAAGATGAAATACTAAGGAGAAGATCTTGCAAAAATTTTTTTTTTTGTAATTTGTGTTCAGACTGATGAAATGGACGAGTTTTCCCCATTTTTACAATTTATTAATTTGAGTCTCTTTTTTGAAATTTCCAAAAAAAATGGATTAAAAAAATTGAAAATCACTAAAATAATTTTATTTTATGGCTTTCTTAGTCGATCAGAATTTTTTGACAGTTGATAATAGACAAAATTTGTAAGTAAAGAATACCACCAATAACATATTTCAAAATTTGCCTTGTTGTTGTGGAAACTGATCCCTTAATAATAAATTTTTGAGAAAAAAAATTGGGATTAAATATTCACTTTTTTAAATTTACATTTTTCAATTCAGAATTATCTATTCTCTTTCTTCTTTCTAATCTAATCAATCGTCCTTTACAAAGAAATAATTTGTGGTTTGTGATCTCAGTTCGTGTGTATCTAATTTTCAGAGATTAATTGGACAAAACGAAGAGTGTTAAATAAAAAACTCAAATTAGAGAAGTATAATTATGATTAAAAATCAGCTGAAATTTGATGGCTTTTGAATTTCAAATACATGTTCTATGAAAATAGCCATCGATAGAAACAATTAAAAAGGTGTTTAGGATTACTTTTTGAGATCTAAGAACTTTTTTATGTTAAAAAGTCACAAATTTACTAGTATTAACTTGATAAAAGAAGTGCAGAATTTTGGAACTTTATTTTTACTTATTTTTTCAAATTATAAAAGTATTTCCACCGGAAATAAGTTGAGTTTTGTGATCTCTCAATTTACAAGACGAAAATGAAATTAAAGTAGATATTTTAATCCCAATTTTTCTGAAATTTTTTGGATTGATTTTCAATCGATAACTCCAAACTACTACCTTTTCAATTGGATCTTCAAATTATTGTGTGTTCTTATCAGGGTTTGGTGGTTTGTAATTCTCACATAATTTTTATTTGATCGAGATCTAAGTTGGAAAATATGTCATTTTTAACTATAAAATTAACTTTTTCAGTCTTCAATCTTAATCTCGAAAAAATGTAAAACAAGGTTAGCAAAAATCGACTTTTTCAGAAAAAGAACATCTTTGAAATGAATTTTTAAAACCCTTATACATTATTGACTATTTTCTATATAATTATTTTATTTGGATTGAGTTCAGCCGATAAGTCTCTAAAAAATGCAAAAAATGTCCGAAAATTAAAATTAAAAAATTGGAGAATTAGGCCTTTGTTCTTAAAAAATCAAAAAAGAAATTTGTAACAAACTACATGGTAATTGGTTTGGTGTTGTCTTTAAATCCACTAAAATTCTCCTTTCCAAAATATAAGATCAGAAAATCTCAACTTTGACAAAATTATTTTCTTTTTTACAAAAAATACAGATAAATTTTTGCAAATATTATTTCAAAAAAACCTTTCAAGTAAAGACTTTCCCATATAATACCGGAGCATTTTCTCTTGATTCACTAATTAAGTTTTGAGAATAACGATCCAAACATTAAAAATGGTAACAAAAAAGTACAATAAAAAACCTCTATCAAGTATTTGGCATGGATCATTATGTTGTTCCAAAAACAATTTGACGAGATATTCTCCTCTTATTCATGGATAGGGGAGATTTAATTCAAGCGAAAAAACAACAAGAACCCAATTAAAAATAAGACAAAAATCATAACCCCTTTTAAATAATTAATACAGCATTTCCGTTTCTACCATGAAATTTATAAGACCCTGGAATTGATTTGCTATTATAAAATTTTATTTTGTAGGAAGAATCATAAAACGGTTATTAAAGCTCATCCTAAATCATAAAATTTAATAATGAAGATGAAAATTTTTTATACTTTTTTGGTTCCTTTGGTTCCTTTAATATTTGGAACTTGGCAAACAAACTCAGAAAAGTATACACATTAGTGTGGATATTTAGTTTCCAGAATTGTTAAAATCTCTACTTTTTACAATTTAAAATCTTGATCAAAATATACAATCAAGTTTCCATGATTTCTTTGATTTCTTTGATGTCCATGATTTCTTCGATTTTCTACTATTTCTACTTTTTTTACAATTACTATTCATTTGAAAATTTTATTTTAATCTTGATATTTTTACAAAAAAAAATAAAACTCTAATTCCAATGAAGTTTGAGAATTAGAAAATCTTGATCAATATAATCTGAAATTGAATTTCATCTCTCAAAAAACACAATATTAAATTTTTAACAACCAATTTCGATGTCTTTGAATATTTTGTGGCCGGACTGAACATCTATATTTTTAATGGATATTGGATAATAATTCAACATAACTCGAAGATAAAAAATCATTGACATAAAGATCATTAATATTTAACAAAATTTCTTGAGAATATTTTTCCTTTTTACAATTTATTTTTAAAGATTTTTTGGTTCAAATTGAAGAATATCAAAAAGATCCTTCGATTGAAATTTGAAATGTTATTTGAATATAATTCTATTGAGACTATTTGTGAATTGTAAACGTATTTCTTCAAGATTTCAATTCTAAAGATTGAATAGTATTGTAAAATTTTTGTTCAACTAATCATAAAATTATACAAGTTTAAGTAACCAAGATTTCAGAATCGAAGTCGGTTTTTTTCTGAAAAAATGTATTGGAAAGTGTGTCAATATTTTTGGTTGATTTTTTGATTAAATTTTGAACTTCTTTGATTAACGATCCAAAAAATTGGATTAAAAAGATAAATAAAAAAATCAGCAAACGTGATCCTAATTTCAGAGTTTAGATAACAATAAAGAGAATAGTGTAATTTTTTGAGGACAAATCCTTGAACAATTGAAATCAAATTTTTCAAAAAGTAACACAACAAGTTTGGTTATTCATTTTTCAGAAATTGTTTGTAGATTTTATTAATAATGATTTTATTTTATAAGGTTCCCAATAGAAAAAATGTGTTCAAAAAAAAAAAATAGTTATGGTTACACACTTTTATAAAATTGTTCAAGTCATCTGAACTTGTATATTTAAAAGTAATTTAATTTACCAAATTCGAAAAGGAAATTTTCAAAAATTGAAATGGAAAATTTTATAAACTCGGTTTTTTACAACATTTAATTTTTTGTAAAAAAAATAAATGATTTTTCACAAGTATTTTGGAAAATTTTGTTAACTTATATGGATATTGAGGATTTATGTGCCAAAAGTACTTTTGATGTTATACATTGAGGACACCAGGTCATGAAGTTTGATCTGGTTTAAACCTCGGGTCTCGAATCATAGTTTTATGGCTGTGGTTCACACAATTCCTTCTGAAGGTGTCATCTTGATATGTTTTAGTAGGGAGTCCGTAATACAAGTCAAAGATTTAATAGCTAAGTTAGCGTTTACTTCTGGTATGAGAATAGTATTACCCTCCCTGATATTAAGATATGTTTTTGTGTCTCTCCAGAGGTAATGTTGATAGCTTTACAATAGTTTATATATTAACCATAAAAACCATGTACTTCAACAACTATCTCTTTTTTGAAAGAAGATACAGAATAATCGTTTGAAGGTGAGTATTCGATCAATTTGGTTTGGTACACTGACAACTGTTAAGTACAATGATTTTAGATAGATTTCATTTTGATAACAATAAACCCCTATATACATTGTCTAATTCCAATGTTTTAAAAAAGTTGTACAAAAAAACAGAAACCTAATAAAGTAGATTGTGTTTATAATATAAACTGTTCGGATTTAAAAGAGAGAATTGACTACTTGGCTCTATGAAAACCCTTGACAAAAATCGTTTGATTTGAAAAGTTAATCCAAAACATTGGATTTCACAGATAGGTATTGGATCTTGATTAAAAATTAAATTTTGAATTTGATTTTGAGTTTTAAACTTTAAAAAAAAAGACCCTTAGTTAATTTACAATATAATTCGGAAGATCAAATCATATATTTTTTTTTTGATTTTATTTTGTATAAAAAATTTATTCTCTTTTGGGTTTATTGAATCGATCATTTCAGAAAGTTTTTTAAAAAAAATTTTTTTAATAAAATAATTCTATTATTTTGAAATTATAATCAAAATTATTGATAAACAATATTCAATTGATATATAATCCAAAATTTGATTAGTTTTTGGTGTTTATTCACCCTTATATTCTATTTTTTAAATAGATTTATGATCAAAATATTAGAATATGGAAATAACTGAATTATCTTGATATTTGTTTAATATCATGAAATAAAAATTTTCGCACACACACTCACTGATACATTCACAAATATAAAAATAAATTCAAATTTCCCTTTAATATTTAATATTCTTATTAATCTATTTTGTTCAAAAAATTATTTGTGGTTGAATAAACTTGATAATCACTAGTTAATTTTCAAAATTTATATTTTATTGTATTTATTAAAAGATAACTTGTCATTAATATTTCAAATTTGAATTATTTATTTGAATATATTTAGATCATAAAATGTATGTAATTGTAAATCAAGATTTTCAGAAAAACACAAAATTCTAAATAAAATAAAATCGAAAATAAATCTTTTTTTAGATATAAAATGAGAGAAAATATTCTGATTTTTACAATGATATTCCAAAAAGATCTATTTGAGATTCACATGTATTTTTTATTGAAAAATATGTAGAACTTGAGGTAATTACTGAGTAAAAAATATATTTAAAGATGTTAATGGTTTGATTTATGAAATGATAAAAAAACTATTATCAAAAGGCATTGCTTTACAATAAGTAGATGGGTATGAACAATAAACAGTATGGTATATATATAGATATAACTGCATGTCTATTTCTGTCTTCTCTCTCTTCCTGGGTGTGACACAATTATTAACTAATACCAAATATCTTCAAATTGCTATTACTATGGATATATACACCTAAAAAGGACAAATTTAGAGTTTGTCTTACCTTATGTATATATGTTTGCGTGTTGTATTTGTGTATATTTTTATCAAATCATCCTGATACATATATAGTAAATCTGTCTGTATATTTGTGTATGTTTAAATGTGTGTGTGTGTTTGTTTATTTGTGTTTTTATATTTTAGATATATATATATATATATATATTTATATGTGTGTGTGTGTTTGTTTTAATTTATTTGTGTGTGTGTTAAAAATAAAACTTTTTTTTTCTATTCATAAATAGAAAATTAATCAATACTTTTCTCAATTCAAGATCATTTATAAAAAAATAATAAGAATTAATTATTCTTATTTTTCAATATTTTTTTATTTGAACTTTATCAAAGTTCACCCCTTCATTTCTAGATTTTTCAACAAATTCTTTGTATTGCATCTAATGTAGGCTGAGTGGATCATTCTCAATTAAGAACAAATATTGGAAAATTAATCTTTCTTCTTTTAGAAAAGATTAATTTAGAGCGTGTGTTTCCAAACAGATTCTTATTTGAAATGTCCTGAAATCCATTTACAGAACTCCAGGTATTTAGAACTACAAGAATTGTGTTAAATTTAGACCGGGAGGTACGCGCGCGAGCAAAATAAAAATATTTGAAAAATAGAAATTGAAAAAAATTTAAGAATTTATTTTTGAATGGATTTTGATTGGAAAAAAATAATATTATTGAATTAATTTTAAAAAAAAAGAAAAAAAAAAAATGATTTTGTGTGTTTTTTAATTTTCACAAAAAATTTCAATTTGAAAAATATCCCAATTTTCAGAGGAACCTGCTAAAAATCTACTGGCTTCATTTGATCCATATTTATATCCAAAAGGGGGTTTATATGTCCCGCCTAAAGTTGACCTGTTCCATTCCTTCATATTTTGGTTACTCCATCCTAAATACAAATCACAACCATATCCAAATATTGGTCCAAAATTTGGATTACAACATATTTCCTTATCTTGTTTCTGATAAATAGGCATTTTTAAAGGTTCTTTAAAATTTGGATCCAGGCTAATTAAGGAAAAAAGAAAGGATTTATTTCCTGTTGATTGTTTATTTCCGCTTTTTGAATCCCAATCTATTGCTGCAAATCCTCCAAATAAGGATTTATTTTTTAATTTGATCAGAACTATGGATTTTGCTTTATTGTCGCATTTTTGATGAAAGGTTTGATATTTCCATCCATCTGTTCTTGAATTAAATCTTCTTTTCAAATTTGGATTGCATCCGGCTTCTTTGATCCATTTTTCGAGAATTTTATTGAATTTGGGATTATTTTCTTTTTGAAGGATTTCTGATCTTTCTTTTAAAAAATGATCAATTACTTTCAATTTAAAGGGCGATTTTGGAATTTTTTGATCATTTATTGAGATATTTATTTGATATTCTCCTTCTTCTTGGAATAAATATTCTCCAATTAACTCTTGATTTGTTCCTTCTTTGAATTTAGTTATTTCAGTGATCATTTCATTTGAATTTGATTTGAGAATTTCAGCTTTTTTGATTGAATTCTTGGGCATTTATGGTTTCATTTAATTGATTTTTAAGAAGAATTGAAAATTGCAATTTATTTTCTAATTGGATTTCATCTGGTAAATTGATTTGGATTTTATTGAGATCAAAAGGCAAATTTAATTTCCAATTTTTCAAATTCTGCTTTAAATCATTTGAAATTATATTTATTTTATTAAATTTTGAATTGCAAATTAATTCTTTATTTTCATTTTTATTCAAAATTGGTAATAATTTTTTCAATTTAAAAAAATTGAGCAATATTTGTTGATAATCATTATATTTTTTGCAAATTTCAATTTCTTTTATTATCATTTCAGATTCATTAAATTCTTCAATTTCTTTTTGCATTTTCATTGATTGTTTATTTAATTTCAAATATTTTTCATTTTGTTGAATTGATATTTCTTCATTCATCTTCTTGAATTGATATTGGGTTAATGCATTTAATTTTTGATAATTTTTTTTGACCAATTCAATATTTATTTGTTTATCTTTTAAGGAATTGATTTTTTCATTTTGTATTTTTTGAACAAATTCTTCTTTTTTCTCATTAATTGAATTTATTTCCTTGATTAGTTCTTCCAATTCATTTTGGATTTGTTCATATCCTTCTTTGATATTTTTTGATTTTTGACAATTGTTATGATTAAGAATTGCACAATGGCTACATAATAATTGTTTATGATCAATGCAAAGAAATTCATAAAGCTTATTTTTGTGTTCATTACATAATCTTGGAAATTCTGATTTTGGTTTTTCTTGAGCTATTATTATATATATATATATATATATATATATATATATATATATATGAATTTATTTGTTAAAAAAATTTTGAATAAAAAAAAAATAATATTTAATAGGTTAATTCATTAAAAAAAAATAAAAAAGTTAAAAAAAAGAGAATTGTAAAAAAACTAAAATTCAAAAGATTGATGAAATAAAAAAAAATAAAAACAAAAATTGAAAAATCAAACTTTTGGCTAATTCTTTTTGAGAAAATAATTTATAAAATCCAAAAGAATTTGATTGCTTTATATTGCTTTCTAATTTGTTAAATTGTTTCAGTAGAGTTTCTGTTGAATATTTTAAATTATTGATCGTTTGTTTTTCTTTGTTCATACTTTGTGAAATTTGTTCAAAAAAAACATTGGCTAATTTTATTTCATTTCGTTCAAGTAAATCTAATAACTTTTTTTGATTCAAATAAAATTTTGATATTTCTCTAAAAATCTTTTCTTTTTTAGATTTCATCTTCTCTTCAGAATTATTTAATTGTAAAAATTTTTCATTGATTTTTTCAAAATGATTTTGAGTGCATTTTTTTTGTTCATTGATTAATTCTTTATAAAAATCCATTGGCTGATCAAATGCAATTGTTTCATGATTTGTATGATCAAAGCTACATTTGTCACAAATTAATTTTTGGCAATTTTTACAGTATCTGGAAGGTTTATTGTTTTGATGAATTGGGCAATTATCTGAATGTATTTTTTTTTTATTTTTAAATAGATATTTTAAAGTTTAATTTTAAAATTTTTTAGAAAAATCGAAAATAATAATATAATATAAATAAAAAGAATTGTAATTAATTAAATTGAAAAATCAGAATAATCCACAAAATCAAAAATTAGATTTAAAATTTAATAAAGATTTTTTTTTTATTTTTAATTTTTTGTTAAGGAACTAGTCTCTATTATTTTAATTTTGTCCAATTTCTAAATAAGGATTCCTTATCCAGAAACATTATAATATTGAAAATAAATAGGATTTTACAAATCTACCTTATTGGCAAAAAATTTTCTCAATCTCTATTAAATTTTGAAAATTTAATAGAGATTAGTCCCTTAAACACATATTTAAATGAAATATTTTATAAAAAAAAAAAAAAACAAAACAAAATAAAGATCAAAATTAGAAAATTAAAAAAATTAAAAAATAAATCTTGATTAAAAATGAACTTCAATTCAACTTTTTTGCAACTTGGAATTATATATTTGATTAAAATAATCATATATTAAAAATAATTATCTTTTTGAAATATATAACTATAGTTAATAACCAATTGAAATCTTAACAATTATTTGAAATTTATATTATAATACTCAAAATAAAAAATAAAAATTGAAAATGTTTCGTATAATTTGGGAGTAAAGAAACAAAGAAAAGTCTTTCTTGAGTGATTTGTAATAACTTTATTAAATATTGATTGATCAAATAGTTAGATAATATCAAATAATTTTATTTGAGTTATCTATTAAAAAAAACTTGTCTCTATTATAATATCAATCATTTTTATAAAAATATTTTGATCTCACATAAAATAAATACATTCACAGGTATAGGTAAAATTTAAAAATGGTAGAAACTCAAAATATAACAACGTTGAGATAAATTTGCAAAATTGTGAAATTTTGGGGTTTTTTTATTTTTTATACTTTTTACCTTTTCCAAATTTCCCTTCTTAGGTTGCTTTGGTTCCTTAGGTTACTTAGGTTCCTTCTCTTTTTGTTTTTTTAGGTGTTTGGGAAAGGTAAAAAGAATAAAAAATTATTAGAATTGGTTGGCCTTGTCATGACTAACCTAACCAAACTTGTTCATGATTAGATCTTCGACGAATTGAACTGGGCTTATGCAACTGTAGAGAACTGAATCCAACGAATGCGATCTGAAACGCAAACAAATTGAACCAAATTGAACTTTACATACCATCTCTCGAGTCGTTACTTGGCCTGAGTTTTTGTTTCCAAGTCGGTGTCTTGTACTGGGATTTTGACGGTATCTTGATTTGGGAAACTTGCAAAAAAAAAAAAATTGAAAATAAAATTTCAAAAAAAAAAAAAAGCAAAGCAACGAAGAATAAAAATTTCGAAAACCAAATCTTCTTCTTAAAACTCCAGAACTTTATAGATTCAACCCATCTATAAAGTTCTAAATCAAAATTTAATAAATCAGCCTATTTCATTTGATCTTTAGTTTTTCAAATATTTAGAACTCTTTATTAAAACAACCTATGGTGGCGATCCAAAAAAAAACGACATCAAAGGAAACAACCACCAACCCATTCAACACTTTGTGCACTTATTAAACTTTTCTTTAAAAAATGAATTGAATAAATTATTTCAAACCAAAAAAAGAGAAAGAAAAGCAAGAAATGAAAGAGCCAAAAAACAATAGAAAATTGAAAAAACTTGAATGAAAAGATATCTATGAGCTGTAATCCTGCCTTCATTATAGTGAGGATAAAAAACACTAAATACAATTTGAGAGTTTCTGGAAGTGCCGTAAAGTGCCTTAAAGTGCCTTAAAGTGCCGTAAAGTGCTGTAGAGTGCCGTAGAGTGCCTAGCTTTTCTAGAATTCAAAAGAATAGAGAAAAATCTTTGATTTTACACAATTCTTTTAAGGGACTAGTCTTCTACGAAAACAAGGCAAAATTTTAAAATATGTTATTGGTGGTATTCTCTACTTACAAATTTTGTAGATCCCAAGTGTCAAGAAATTCTGATCAACTAAGAAAGTCATAAAAGAAAATTAGTTATGTGAGAGATCAATTTTTTTTTTCCATTTTTTCAGAAATTGAAAACTATTAAATTCTAATTTTTTCTCACAATTTATCTAGTTGTTACCCCTTTTATTGCAATTGTGATCATTATTATACTTTAACATTTCTTTGTTACCAGTAATATTAATATAAAGATTTTTTTTCAATATGGAGATGAAACTTTTGGTTAACCAAAA
Organism: Anaeramoeba flamelloides; assembly: GCA_027625915.1. Lineage (NCBI taxonomy): Eukaryota > Anaeramoebidae > Anaeramoeba > Anaeramoeba flamelloides. The sequence goes on from JANTQA010000051.1 coordinate 107,582, forward strand.
AAAATGATATATTTCACGGATTAAAAAATAATTGTATTTTTTTTTTTATTATTTAACGGAGGAGTTTTTAATTCCTCTTATTTGCCAGAATTCCTAAATTATGATTTAAGAATTTTGTTAAAGACTCAAAAATAAATTTATTACCCACTAAGGCTAATAAATATGATGAATCTCTTTTTCTAATAATATCAAAAATAGTAATAATATTATTTTTTAATATATCAGAGATGTTAAATTTTTTTATTCTAATCTCGAAGTTTTACGATTATTTTCATAGGCTGGGCAGTTCCAGAGAAAAAATAATTGTATTTTTTTAAGAATAGTAGTTCTAATAATTAAAGTTTTAAAGTCCTGTAAAAATTTTTCTCTGAAATTTTGTTTTTGTATAAAGACAAAATTCGATTTTTCAAAATAAAATTTTCTTGAAGATATTTGGGAATTAATTAATTTTATCCTCAAAATTCAAAATCATTTTTTTTCTGCTAAAAATGAATTGAATTGTTATAAGGATTCTAGTGAATAAGACCAAACAATTTGTTAAAAAATTTTTCAAAATTAAAAATTTTTTTGCAATTCTTTTTCATTTTTTTGAAAACCAGAAAACAACTTTTTTCAAAATCTTAAAGAAAAATTTTTTTTTCTTAATAGATCTCAATTAAATTGATAAATGTAGTTAAACTTCTATCGAATATTCATTTATTGAATCACCTAAACCACGAATAGTTTTAATGGCTAAGATTTAAATTGAAATATTAATCATTGAAATTGAAACCAAATAAAAAATTTGCTTTCGAAATCAATACTTTCCAACATGTAACTAAAAATATGTTTTCCCATTTTCAAGAATCAACTTAATTCTTAAACAAAATAATAGGTTACTTTATTTAGTTTTATAATGGAAACATGTAAATTTTGAATTTCAAAAAAGAGAAACAAATTAATAAATTGTTTAAATGAGGTTAACTCATCCATTTCATAAGTCAAAACACAAATTACAAAAAAAAAAAATTTCAAGATCTTGACAAGATTTCATTTTATTTTCAAAAATGACTACTCCCTTAAAACAAAAAGTTTTTGCGTTGGATCAATCTATTTTTAATTACAATAGTATGTTATGAAAAAGCAAAAATACAATAATTTACCCTATTAAAACTCAATCATAAAAATTAATTTATTTTCAATTTTAAATATAAAATCTATTAGTTTTGGATAATTTCAAATTATGTGATTTTGAAGTCACTTATGTCTGTAATTTAGAATTGATAAAACATAATAGTAACTAAATTTGCCCACGAGAAATAGAAATTAAAAAGTTGAAAAAAAGTAGATATTCAGATTTGTTTTTTAAAAAAATAATTAAAATCTAAACTCTTCTTTTTAACTTTTAGAATGAAAGTATTCAAAGATATTCGGTGTTTTATATTTTGAAATTTGGTTCATTAAAGTAAATCATCTTGTTTTTAAAATGACAATTTTTATTCTTTTAGAAAATTATTTTCAATTTTTTTATCCCTTCTATTAACTTTGATTAATAACATTTTTAAAGAGAAAGTATGTAGATGCTAATACATTTTCAAATTTATTGTTAAAGTTAAATTATGAAGAATTTGGTGATTTTTCTAAAAAATTGAATTTAATTTTTATAATATAATTTCCTTTATATTTCAAAAAAGGAAATGGCAATTCGGTAGAGAGACAAAAAAATAAGTTGACTGTTCACATTTGTTGGCAATTTTTTCCAGAGTGAGAAAATTATAATTTGCTTTCAATGATTTTTTTTCTTCCTTTCAAACATTATTGGGGTTTTAAATAAAAAAGAATACTTTACATTTATATTTTTAAATATTAAAATTTTCATCTAAACTCTTTTTCAGTCAAAGGGGCCCAGTTTTATTGAAGAAATGGAAGAAATTCTATGAGTTTAATTCATTACTCTTATCAAACTAAAATTTTCAATTTTAAGATCAAAATCATTTTTTCTCTTTTTGTAAAAAATTTTTTTTTTTGTTATTGACTTTTTGCTTTTTTTTTTTTCTTCTTTTCTTTTTTATTTTTTTTTTTGTTAAATTAACTTTGAAAAAATAAATGTTTTAAACTTCAAATTAACATTAAGATAAGTTAGACTTTGTATATTCTTTTAAAATTCATATATTTACAAGTAAAAAATCTTATTATCAACAATTTTAATTTCCTAAAGAAATTGAGAATTTTGCACGAGACGTTCCAATGAATGGGGATCAAAAAATTTTTTATCATTTTTTTTTTTTTGAAATTTATGGTTCGTTCAGGGTTTTCTTTTATAATTATGGACTCTTATATGAAGTTTATTATTTCTCGTATTTCTAAACAATCTAAGTTTGGTTGATTCTTAAAAATAAAGTGACTTTTTCATTTTTGGCTGGGTCCCTTTGAGTGAAATGGAGTTTAATTTTCAATTTTTTGATTTTTTATACTTTTTACCTTTTCCAAATTTCCCTTTTTAAGTTATTTGGGTTCCTTGGGTTCCTCCTCTTTTTGTTTTTTTAAATGTTTGGGGAGGCAAAAGGAATAAAAAATCATTATAAGAATTGGTGGACTTGGTCATGACTAACCTAACCAAACTTGTTAATGGTCAGATCTAAAAAAGAATTGAGCTGGACTTATGCAACTGTAGAGAACTGAATCCAACGAATGCGATCTGAAGCCAACCAAAGTGAACCGAATTGGACTTTCCATACAATCTGTCGAGTCGCTACCTGGAACCCTAATAAAAAAAGTTTTTTATAACATGTTATAAACGTGTTGTAAAGGTGTTACAAACGCTGATAATGTCATAAAATTTTATAATAAAAACTTTTATAACATATATTTTTATTATAAAAATTGTTATAAAATTTCTAACATGTTATAAGCCCGTGTTATAAGAATATTTTTTTTAAAAATATTGAAAAAATCAACATATAAAAGGAAATTTTGTTATCAAAATGTTATATAGATGTTCGAAAAAAAGTTTTTTATTTGGGACTAGGTTTTTACTGTCGAGTCGGTATCTTGTACTGGGATTTTGTAAAAACAAGATTTGGGAAACTTGCAAAAAAAAAAAAAAAAAAAAAAAAAAGCAACTCAATTTCATAAAACCAAAACTTATTCTTAAAACCTTAGCACTTTATAGATTCAAACCATCTATAAATTTCTAAAAAACTTAATAAAGTAACCTATTTCATTTGATCTATAGTTGTTCAAATATTTAGATCTCTTTATTAAAACAAATTATGGTAGCGATCCAAAAAAGGAAACAACCACCAACCCACTCAACACTTGGGGATACCCAAAAAAAAAAAAAACTTTTTAATGAAGTTTTTTACTTTTTTTTTACTTTTTTTTTGACTCTTTCATTTCTTGTTTTTCTTTCTCTTTTTCTTTTTCTTTTTCTTGTCTTTATTTAAAAAAATTTTTCTTTTCATTTTTTAAAGAAAAGATATCCTCTGAGTTATAATCTCACATCAATTATAGCTAGGATAAAAAACTCTCTTAGTCAAGATTAGAGTTTCTGGAAGTGCCGTCAAGTGCCTTGCTTTTCCAGAATTCAAAAGAAAAGAGAAAAATCAAGGATTTTACTCAATTCTTTTAAATTCTGGAAAAGCTAACAGCAGTTTTTTTTAATTTGAGAAATAAACTGAAAATTAAATAAATTTTCGGTTTATTTCTCAAATTAAAAAAAACCTAACGAAAAGTGCCTAGCTTTTCCAGAATTCAAAAGAATAGAGAAAAATCTTTGATTTTACCCAATTCTTTCAAATTCTGGAAAACCTAACGGCGGTTTTTTTTAATTTCAGAAATAGAGAAAAATCTAAGATTTTACTCAATTCTTTTAAATTCTGGAAAACCTACCGGCATACAGGAGTAATTTTGTTGAATTATCTCTCTTCAAAAATAAATAAAATAATTTTAAATTTTTAATTAAGAAATAAAAGATTAAAAAATATATTTTATGTTTACTATCAAATCTAAAACCCGGAAATTTCTGAAACCCGGTAATTCCATTTTTCTGATCAATTGTAAATATTAGTAAAATGTCAAAAATATACTCCCATTTAACAGACAAATAACCCAATTACCCAGCGACTTATAACCTTTACAATTAGGGTATTGGTTAAATATTCTGAATCCATTAATTTTAACTCTTTAGTGAATTCAGAAATCTAAAAAATCCAAAATTTGTAAAATTAATTGAGAACATTACTGAAAATTGAAAATCAAATTATTGTGATTTTCCCTTTAGATAAATTCTACATTTATTAGGAATCATCTTTATAAGAATTATGTTGTTATTGCATTTATGAAATAAGAGTTTTATTTACTTTATATCTTTCTTTTAATAATTTTTTCAAAATTTTAAATTTCTATTGGGAACCTTAGTTGATTTATTTTTTGACAAAATGGTTTTCATAATTTTATGAAAATTTACAATAATCAAACACCTCTCTCAAATTCAAATTCTTTCAAATATTTTAAAATAATGAAAATGTTTTTTATTTCGAAATTTAAAATCAAAAGTGGATTTTCATTTTCAGTAATGTTCTCAATTAATTTTACAAATTTTGGATTTTTTAGATTTCTGAATTCACTAAAGAGTTAAAAATGGTGGATTCAGAATATTTAACCAATACCCCAATTGGAACGGTTATAAGTTGCTGGGTAATTGGGTTATTTGTCTGTAATGGGAGTATATTTTTGACATTTTACTAATATTTACAATTGATCAGAAAAATGGAATTACGGGGTTTCAGAAATTTCCGGGTTTTAGATTTGACAGTTACTTGTTATTTTTTTGTGCTACTTTCTTGAGAGAAAATTTATTTTAAAAATTAATAATTTTACAATTAAAGAAGTTAACAATGGTATAGAAAAAAATTATGAAAATTGAAAATTCAAAATAAAAAAATAGATTATAATTGAATTAATTGAGTTTTACTGAATTAAATGGATTAAAAATTAAATTAAGAAACGAAATACTAATAGATAGATTATTCAAAAAAAATACAGGAATCGGTCCATAAAAACATATTTTTATTTTTTAACCATTTCCAATTTGTTATTGAGTGGGAAGATAGATGAATGATAAATAAGAAAAAACAATAATTAAATAGTAAATATAATTGAAGATTTTTTGTTGTACACTTTAGAAATTTTAGGTAAAGTTGGGGCGCTAAGGGATATATATATATATATATGTGTGTGTGTGTGTGTGTGTGTGTGTGTGTGTGTGTGTGTGTGTGTGTGTGTGTGTGTGTGTGTGTGTAAAGATATAGACTATTCAATAAAACATAACCCATCTTTAAAACCATGTTTTATAGACCATTTTTCATTATCTAGTTCTTTTTGATTCATTGATGTAATTCTGACAATATTTTCATCTTGAGCTGTTATTCTGAAGAAAAGTTCTTTTCCTTTAGGCAAAGTTGCCACAAAAGATGCTCTATGGATTTTTTTATCAGTTCCTATCACTATGTCAATTTTTTTAAACTTTATACGTTCGCAGATTGAATCTTTAGGCTCTGTAATTTTGTGATTTAATTGATGGATCCTCTTTTTGATAATTTTTCTGAATTTTTGAATTTGTTTACGGTCTGTAATTTTTTTATATTTAGAGTTACATCCACAATATTTTGTGGGAATCCATGGATCTTTACACTTGCGCTTTAATGGAACCACATCAGTCATAAAATTATATGCCTTCTCTGTGTTATGTTTAATACCATCAGACGAAAATGAAAGCTCTGGGTCATTGTCTAAAAGTGGGAGCTCATAGAGGGATGTATAAAAATCTAATTGCGAAATCAAACGATTTGAATTAATTTTTAAATTCTTGCGGATTTTTGGTCTTTCGTCAAGCCATTGCTTGGGAGCTGTGATTGAGAGGAAGGGATATTTGTGCTCGGTGTTACCTATTTCAGACCGGACATGGCTAGTATAATGAAGACCGTGGTCTGACGAGAATATGAGCATAGTGTTTTCGAAATCCAATTTTTTGAACAATTCCAAAAGCTCATGGGGACAATATACCATCTTCCAACGTTTGTTGGCATGTGCTTCCAAAGTCGACATTGAATAAAATAAAGGAAACCCATCCTTTTTGTTGCTTTCCACCAGCAAGTTATGGAATCTGTTATAAATATCCATTTTATAAAATGTGTATCCTTGAGGACGATAAAATTTTTCCGGTACATCTGTAAAATCCACATGGTAATCTGAAACATATGGCCCCCACTCTTCCGCTTTGCCACATTCTTGAGATGATATTGGGTGGCACATGTCCATAAAATTCGATTTGGAACTGTCTGCAGTCAAATATCCATAGTCTTTAAATTGGTTCCAGATGATCCGATTACAGTTACTGGAGTTAATCTTCACAAATCTGTTTGGCTTGCTGCCGTTTTTTTCTTGGCAGAGTTGAACATGATGTCTTGTTCCTTCTTTTAGTTTCCATTTTGTATTAGAGTATATCAACCCCATAAAGGAAGGAACTTGGTTCCATTGTGAAGTACGATGAATAATATTATATCTTAAAAATTCAAATGTTTCAAAAGTATCTTGTGTTCCATTATTGAGAAATTCTCTGAGAATGGGAAACAATTGTACATATAGTGGGTGTGATAATGAATCGATTATAACTTTAATGACATTAAGTTTTTTTTTACCATGTTTTGTTCTTGGTACAACAGTATTATGATTTTTCAGATTTCTTTGTCTGACCCTTTCTTTAACTACTTGTTCAGAATCAAGTTTCACTGGATATATAACTGACGTTTTAAATGATGTGTCGTCGGGATCAGTAAACACTAACGTGATTTGTGTCGTTCCAAGGGGAAGTTCTAAAGTACCATTTAATTCGAGTTCTTGAGTTTCCCATTTGCCTCCAACCTTTAATTATATATTAATATTAATTCAAATATCAAAAATAATGTTTTTTTTTTTATTTATTCGTTTTTGTTTGAAATTAAAATTTTTTTTTAGTTTTTGATTTTATTTTGATCAACAGATTATCTATAAAAAAAATAAAATGAAAAAAGTAGAAATAAAAAAAAATTGATTATTCAAAAAAAATTTTTTTAAAAATTGAAAATAATTTTTTATTCTTGGGTATCTTCCTTTGAAAGTTATTCTAAACAAGCAAACATCAACTTTTAAAAAAAAAAAAAAAAATATCAAAAATTAATAAATAATGATCACAACTTGGATCTTAAATTATAAGGATTAAAAATTTTGTTTGATCCAAGATATAATAGAGATTAATAGTGTAATGCAAATATAAAAATTTGCTTTCAAAAGTAATAATATTGAAAAATTGCAAAAGTTAAAAATTTTAAAACGTTAATTCTTAATGTTTTATTTATTTATATAAATATAACTTTTAAGTACTAGTTGTTTCAAAATAAATCGATCAAAATTTTCATTCAGTCTTTCCAAAAATTGAATTTTAAAATCATGTAATTTGTCAATTTTTTATTTCTGAAAACAAGTTTAAATTATTAATTCCTCATTTCAAAATGTAACCTTTATAAATTTATTTAATTCTTGAAATATGATAGATTATTTTGTCAAGTTGAATGAAAATTTTGATCTTTTTAATAAGAAATTAACAGTATTACTGAATAAATTCACCTTTTTCCAAAATCATTTTCAACAAGGATTTATAAAAGTGGTTGAATTGTTCGTCTAATTTGAAAAAGGGGAAATTTTTTCTAACATTTTTCAATTTATACTATCAACTCTTCTTGTTCCTTGGATTGTGTTGTTTCTTTAACCAAGCCCTCTAATTCTTTCCATATTTTTCTCAATAGGATTTAAGTGGAGTGATTGAAGAAGGGAAACAATCGGATTGGTATTAATCTTTTCATACAAATTGATTGTTTACTACAATTTATAAATTGGTATATTCTCATGAGGGATTTCAAATTCTTGATTAATATAGTGTTTATTAATAATGAGTATTAATGATTGTTCAATAATTGAGGTATAAAACAAAGAAACCATTTTGGATTTTGAGCTTTTATAAATTTTTTTTCAAATACAATTTCAATTTTATTATACTATTAAATACCAGAACACACTATTACTAATATTTTATTTATGTATTTTTTAAAAATTTATTTTTTCTTGGGTTTTTTCAGAGTAATATACGAAAGTATATTGAAATATTTCCATTTTCGATTCATCTCAAAAAATCACCATTTTCGAATTTAAAGTATTATATTGTAATAGATTTAATAATCTTTTCTTTTTGTTTTTCTTAGAAATCGATGAAATAATTAATACTTGAACTCATAACAAACCCATTTATTCTCAATATCTTCTTGGAGAATCTAAAGATAATTTCAATAATATTTTTTGTATGTCAAAAGATCTTAATTTATATGAACTTATTATCGTATTTTCAAAAAAATATTTTCCAATTTTTCAAAAATTTACTAAAAAAATTTTTCAATTTCGATCGCTACTTTTTTTTTTTCTTAGTAGTGAGATTTGTTCATATTCTTTACACCCATTTCAGATTGTGTGTTTTGTGATATTTATATTTGTTGAACTATATTCTATCAGAGCCCCTTATTTTAATTTAATAAGTATTTGATAATTGTTCTCAATTGAAGAAATTTTTCTTTTTGACATTTTGTTGAATGAAATTTTGTACTAAATAAACGTAAAATAAAATCATTTTTTTTGAAATTAAAATTTCATTAGTCAAATTATTACTTTTGATATATTTGGCTGAATTAATATTTTTTATTTTTGAAATATTTGATCAAATTTTTTTTGTGTTGCATTATATTTGTTCATGAAATCACACCCAAGAACTAATTTGGACAACCCCAATTTTATTGGTAAAGTCTCAATTTATTTTTAAAAATTGATAACATTAAGAGAACCTGAAAATTCAAAAATTAAAAATTAGTAACCTTATCAATTAAAAACAAAAAACATTTGAAAAATTGGCTTTCTGCTTGTTTAAAATTGAGAATTTTTTTTTTTTTTTTTTTTTTTGTAAATTATGATCTTGCTTTTCCAAACTATAAAAAATTTTTTTATTTATTGATTTGCTTTAATCCTTTTTTTAAAAAAAATATTGATATGTTGTATAAGTGTGTCATTCCTGTACAATTTAGCAATTATTAATAAAATCACTTCTTTATATACTTGTTTTTTTTTCAAAAATAAATTTAAATATAATGGAATCAAGAGTGTACAGTTTTTTTAAAAAAGTGCGGACAAAAAGTTTAATCATTAGGAATCCAAACTGTCTAATTTGCTCTTTTGAGGCAGTTTGAGTAACACTTGAGAAAAAAAAATAGTACACACTTTTTTAAAACAGCTGTACTTACAGTTCTTAACTAATTTTAAAAAAATTATAGTTTCTTTTTGAAAAGTTTTTAATAAAAAAATAATTATTTATCAACATGCTCTTTATTTTCAGATCAAACAAGAATTTTTGTTCAGAAAAATATTTATAATTAAGCATGAATACAGATGAAAAATTGAATGTAATGAAATTTTAATCACCAGATTATGACCATTATTGTTCTTTTGAATTTATCTCGATTTTAAAGCACTTGTACAACTATAATTGAAAAATTGTCATTTTTTGTTTTTCGATTACACTGCAAGGAACTTGTAAAAATGAACATTTCAAGTTAGAAAAATATACAAGTTTAATTTTAGATATTTTTTATTAAAATGATTATTATTTACAATATAATAAAAAAATAAATTAAAATAATTCTTATATCTATGATAACCAATCTGTAAAAAATACCCATATTATCAAAAAGTGGTACTTTTGAAAAAATAGGTCCTTTTTGGGGTATTTTTTTCCCAAATGTTGTAACAACGAATTTTTAAAAAATCAAAAACACTTGACCAATAAAAAATAAAGATAATTATTTCTTGTTATGAAAAAACTGGGGTAATTATATATGAAAACTCAAACACATAAAAAATTATATTGATTAAAAATCAGAAAAAAATTCATGTTTTCAATTTGATCATTTGATAACTCTACAAATTTAATTTAATTTACAAATTTCAACTTGAAAAAAATAAACAGTATTTTCTAAATATTCGAAAAATAATATGAAATTCATCTCTCATATATGAAAAAAAAATTGAAAATTTTACAATTTAAAATTGAAAAAATTATTACCATTGTGAAAAAAATTTGGTTCATTAAAAAAAATTGGGTCAGTCAAAAATTTGTTTTCGTTTTTTAAATAATAAATATTAGCAAAATGATTTTTGATCAAAGTAAAATTTTATGAACAAATCTTACATTTAAGAAAAACCAAAGTCATTATCAATAATAATTTTCAGAAGTAAAATTAAATTGTTGCATTTTGAACTTTTAGAATTACTGTGGAACTCTAAAAATACAAAAATTTATTTGAAATTGTAAACTTTACTAAAAATAAGAGAACTATTTATTAGGAAATATTAAAATCTATTAATTCAATAAGATATTTATCATTATTAATAAAAACAAATTTATCACAGTTAATCTTAAATATCCTTTTAAACCAAATTGAATAATAAAATCTTCCAAAAAAGCTGTTTTTTTCGAAAGAGATTGTTTTCCACTAATGTTTACAATCAAAACTTCAAAATACCGAAATTTCAAGATTTCAGAAACCATTTAAATTCTAAAAATCCTCATAGGCCAACCTTAATTTAAAACCGTTATTAATTTTTGGTCTTCCCAAACCATAATTAACTTGATCTTGGAATGTTTTCGAATAAAAAAAAATTAACCTTTTTAGTAAAGTTTTTAAATTAAAAATAAATTTTAGTTTTTTAGAGTTCCACTGTAATTCCAAAAGGTTAAAATGCAACAATTTAATATTGCATTTGAAAATTATTATTGATAATGACTTTGGTTTTTCTTAAATGTAAGATTTGTTCATAAAATTTTACTTTGATCAAAAATCATTTTGCTAATATTTATTATTTAAAAAACAAAAACAAATTTTTGACTGACCCAATTTTTTTTAATGACCCAAATTTTTTTCACAATGGTTATCACAGAAACTGAAAATTTCCAATTTTTTTTTTTATTTTCCATTAATATCTTGAAGATGTAAAACACTCTTTCAAATCTTTGTTAACCAATGATGTTTATTATATATATATATATATATTGAAAAAACCAAATCTAGAGATTTTGTGATAAAAAAGTTGTCCTTTTCGTAATTTGTTGTGTCGCGTGGGACTAGTACTTCAAATTTCCAAAAAGGTATATTTTCTTGATTGAAAATATTTTGTTTGTCTAATTGTTTCTTCATGATTATAATTGTTAAATATTATAAAATTTTTTTTAAAAAGTTGAAACTATTGAAAAAAATTTTAGAAAATCAAAATGAGGATATTGATTTTTGAATTTTTTTTTGATTTTAATTAATAACATTAGTAAAAATGTATTGGAATTAAGTTATTTTAATACAATAATTTTGATGAAAATTAGCTTTTTTTTTGAGATAATTTAAAAGTTTTCTTGAATTTGTAATCAACCATTGAAAAATTTCCTAAAGTATTTGCATAACTTTACACATTTTTTAAAATACTGTAAATCGACCAAAGCAATTAATTGTTGGAGAAAAATATGATCAACATTGAATATTGTAAAACGGCTATTAAAATTAAAATCAAATTTGAAAAAAAGAGAAATAAATTACAGAATTCTGAACAAGGACGGGTATTTCAAGGAATTTTTGAAAAATTTTGTTTGTTGTATTGATTTTTAAAATTTTTGAATCTTCAATATTGATCGATTTCATTGCTTCTCTGGAAACAGTGTTTTGCTTTTCCCAAGTTTGGATTAACTTATTTTTCAATGTGTAAACAAAATCCGTACAATTCTCGTTTAAAAATTTTGTTTGATTTGAGATTAGGATGGATAAAAGTATGTCTTCTTTACTTTCTAACAAATAATCACTAGGTTGTATTTTACACATCCCTTTTTCTGGTTCAAACCATTTCTTGTATTTGGGAAGTTGTTTGAAACAGACTTTAATTTTTTGTGTTTTTGTAAGCTCATTGAAAGGTCCACTAAGATCATCTTCAAGTTCTGTTTCGTTAATGTTCGGGAATAATGATCTTCGTATGAGGAAAAAAAGGCCAAACGAAACTAAAATACAAATTACACTGATTAATTTGATCTGTTGTTGTTTGTTTATTCTGTATTTCATTATTTTTTTCACAAAAACCAATAAAAAATATTTCTAATTAGTTGTCATAAAGTGTAATTTTTGGAAAAACCGAAGAAACGAAGGTAAAAAGTCTATGTGTGAAATCTCAATTGTTTTTTAGACTTTCGAAAGAAATTAATTTATTAAAAAATTGTTTTTTATTTTTTTCTCTTGGATTTTAAAAAAATTTAAAAATTTTTTAAATCATGAAATTTTACAGTCCTTACCAAACAGTAAAAAAATGTCCTAGCTTTGAAACTCAAATTCAATTATAAAAATTTCTGAGTTAACAAATCTTAAATCTAATTTTTTAGTAACTTTAAGATTTCTTGTAAACGAACTATTTTTGAATATAATTATTATTAATTCATCTCTTCTTTGTAAAATGCTGTATTTTATTGCTTGAAATACAATTATAAAAATGGTAAATGTCAAATTTAGTTTCAAATATTACAGAAAAATTACCTTTTCAAATTTAATGGTGAAATTAAAAAGAAGATCTTTGAAATTGTTATTGTCATGTGCTTCCTTACTGTTTGTTAAATTATGGTAAAAGGGATTTGAATAAATTTGGTGAAAACAATTTCTCAAATTAATTTTAATTTTGACATACCTTTCACTCTTTTCAAGACTTGCAGTCAATTCAATATGTTACATATTTGTTGTTTGGAAAAATAGGTTTTTTTCTCTTAAAGAATTTTATGTCTTTCGAAAAATTTTAAAATTTTTAAAGAATTCCTTACTGAAAAACTATTTGCAATGAAAATCTCAATTCTCGAAATTGATCCTCTTAGCTTTACAAAGAATAATAAGATACCAGTCTTATAAAATGAAACTATTTCACAACACAGTTGAAATGATTTCGATTTCTCTATTATTTTTGATCAGTAGCTGAGTTTCACATTTTTTGATTTTTTGAATACAAAGATTTTTAAAATGATATTCGATTGAAATTAATAAATTAGTTTATTAAATAGCACGTGTTGAAGTTTTAATATGTGTTTTTGAAAATTGTTTGTGTTGTTTTTTGAAATAACTGTTGTTTTTTTATTTTTTTTTTTTGTATGTGATTTTTTTTTAAATTTAAGGGATTAGTGTCACCATAGATTTCTCTATAATCAAAGTATGTTGTAATTGGGTGTAAATGATATTAGTGCGCCATGGATCAAATAGTTTCTGTGACTCTAAAAAATCTATTTGAAATCCTATTGCACAATAAATTATTATATTTTTTTTACTAAGGATCACTATTAAAAAAGTTTCATTTTGTTAAATTTTTTTAATTCCTTTTCCAAATCTAAAAATAGAAACCCAAAATAATACAGTATTTCTGGTATTCCATAATTTAGATTTAGAACTTCCAAAAGTAACTATTTTTATAATTTCAAAGATTAACTCAATAATCATCAACATAAAAGCACAAAGACTGATTATTTTTGTTTGCTTTTGATAAAGGTACTTGTAGCATCAATATATTTAAAAGATTTGAGAAATAATTAGTCAAAAAAATTTATTCTAAAATTATTTAATTTTTTTTAAAAAAATGAATTTTTTAGTAGCTAATCTACATTTCGCCACAAATTTTTGAAAGATATTTTGTAACTTTGTAGTCTTAATATTAAAAATTCAACCTTTAAATTTATGGCTAAATGCAGATTTTATTCTGAAATTGTCGAGTTTTTTTATTAATACATAGATCATTTTTAATTGATGAGATCAACAAATATTACTACTTGACTAATCGATTGTTTAGAGACATTTGAACCATGTAGCACTAATGCCGTTAGGTCACAATAACAACATACTTTGTTCCGAGGCTTCTCCTTGGTAGACGCTAATCCATTTAACTGTGATTTTTAGTTTTTATTTTGTGTTTAATAAAAAAATACAGTTCAGTTTAACTAAAATTTCAAATCAAACAATGTGTATAATAGATCATATTATCCAAGTGTTTTTCTAAAATCTTCTTAGCCAATCTCCTCAAAATTATAAACTAATTCAACCAAATTTTCACAAACCAACACCAAAATCCACAACAAACAAATCTTTCAATTTGAATAAATATAAAAAAAACCATAAAAAGGATTAAATAGATTTTCTTAACAACTTTTTTGCTGATATCGCCATATTAACAAAAATGATATATTTTTCAAACCTTTTTGAAAAAAAAATGAAAAAAAAATTTCTTTTCATTTACCCATTTTCCTTTAACCTATAGTCATCAAATCATATCTTGGAATTATTGACTTTATTTATTTGTTTTCATTCTAATTTTTGCCTATATATTGGAGGAGAGAAGAATCCTAAATGAAAGAATATTTCATATTGAATCAAAAGTTAATTAACCCAATATTTTATTGATCTAAAATTATACAAGAACATACCCAATGACCAAGCTATTCATAAATCAATAGATTTTCAACAATGAAAATCCATCTTAGAAGATATTTAAAATCCTCTCTTTAGATTAAAAGAGATTATAATAAGATTTTTCAATTTTTCAGTCAAAATAACAGAAATAATATTTTAGAAAACTAAGAATAAAAATTTCAATTATGACTTAGAGAATGATAGTATGATTGACAAGACAAACTCCCTTTTTAAAAATAAATAAAACTAAGCATATTCTTGAAAATTTTTCATTTCAACAACCGATAAAAATTAAAAACAATACTGAAAAAAGTTGAAAAACAACACTTAAAAACACATTTTTGAAAAAACAAAATTTATAAAAGTTTGAAAAAAAATATAAAAGTCAACACGGGTTATTGAACATACTGTTATATCTTTTAAAATATTTACATTCTTGTAATTAATGATGAGTGAAAGTTGCTATTAATGAAAAAAAATCTAAAATTATAATTTTAACTCCAAACAAATCAAAAATTAAAATTAAAGTAGCAATAAAAATTTACCAAATTTTGAAAAATTAAGTAAAAAAGATTAAAACACATTTGTTTTGAACCATCGTATCAAATATTAGATTATCATAATATTTTTGTTTAAAATTTTTACAAAAAAAAACGAATATTTGAAATACTTTTGAAAAGTTAGTCTTAAATGAAGAGTTGTCTCCAATTCTACAAATTGAGTTTTAATTTTTCACTTTTATCTAAAATTAGGAATTTTCTTATTCTTGTAAATTAAATTTTATTAGAAAAAAATTTATACTTTGAACTGAAAAAAAAAATTAAAAAAAAAAAGTATTAAACAATTATTAACTGATCCAAATAAGATTTAGACAGTCGTCTAAAACAAAAACCTCAATATTTTCTTTTTGATTCTAATTAAGTTAAAGATTTAGTGATAAGGTGTTAGTCTTCTACGACAACAAGAAGGCAAAATTTTAAAATATGTTATTGGTGGTATTCTCTACTTTCAAATTTTGTAGATCCCAAGTTTCAAGAAATTCTGATCAACTAAGAAAGCCATAAAAGAAAATTAGTTTTGTGAGAGATCAATTTTTTTTTCCATTTTTTCTGAAATAGAAAACAATTAAAATCTTTTTTTTTTCTCACAATTTATCTAGTTTTTATCCCTTTTATTGCAATTTTGATCAATATTAGACTATAACATTTCTTTGTTACCAGTAATATTAATATAAAGATTTTTTTTCAATTTTGAGACAAAACTTTTGGTTAACCAAAAAAATTGATATATTTAACAGATTAAAAAATAATTGTATTTTTTCAAAGAATAGTAGTTATAATAATTAAAGTTTTAAAGTCATTTTAAAAATTTTACTCTGAAATTTTGTTTTTGTATTAAGACAAAATTCGATTTTTCAAAATAAAATTTTCATGAAGATATTTGGGAATTAATTAATTTTATCCTCAAAATTCAAAATCATTTTATTTCTGCTAAAAATGAATTGAATTGTTATAAGGATTCTAGTGAATAAGACCAAACAATTTGTTGAAAAAATATTTCCAAATTGAAAATTTTTTTGCAATTCTTTTTCATTTTTTTAAAAACCAGAAAACAACTTTTTTCAAAATCTTAAAGAAAAAATTTTTTTTTGCTTATTAGATCTCAATTTAATTGATAAACTGTAGTTAAGTTTCTACCAAATATTCATTTATTGAATCACCTATACTTCATTTAGTTTTGTTAGCTGAGATTTGAATTGAAATATGAATTATTTAAAGAAATTGAAACCAAATAAAAAATTTGCTTTCAAAATCAATACTTTCGAATCAAAAACAAAAAAAAAAGTTTTCCCATTTTCAAGAATTAACTTAATTCTTAAACAAAATAATAGGTTAGTTTTTTTTGTTTTAGATTGGAAACATGTAAATTTTGAATTTCAAAAAAGAGACTCAAATCAATAAATTGTTTCAATGAGGCTAACTCATCCATTCCATAATTTGAAACACAAATTACAAAAACAAAAATTTTCAAGATCTTGACAAGATTTCATTTTATTTTCAAAAATGATTGATCCCTTAATTTAATTTCTTCGGCTTTTATAAAAAACTAGATTAATCTTTTTCTCATGATCTGTCAAAAACTATATCGACAATATAAAAAGTTTTAAACTGGAGAGTGATTTTTTATGATTTTATTTCAGATGAGGGTTGGTAAACGACATTCTAACCTAAAATCAAAAAAAATTATCTGAAACACACCTAGTAGATCCTTCAAGGAAAAATTCCTCATAACCTTTTCTTACAACATCCCCAACCCAATTTTTCTTCAAACTAACAAAAGGAGATTGGGAGAAACGATCTAGAGCAAAAAAACTGTGTCAGCAATATATCAACCATGTTTTGATTTTAGCTTGTTTTATGTATCGAGATGAATTACTGTATCAAGACTTAGTTCTGATTCAAACCAACTTTGGAGGTTAGATCTGGAATCAATTTTTAATTTTTTTCAAATATTGATTGATTTTAATACTTCCATTTTCAAAATATTCTCATAATATAAAAAATCACTTTTTTTGTAAACTTTTTAAGGTATCAGCACTGTAGATTCAAAAATTTTCACTTTTTTACCATTTTCAAATTTGATCTCAAAACATCATTTTTTTTTTTTTGCTTTAGCTTCCTGTCATTGATTTTTGGTATTCAAAGTACCTCTTTAAACAAAATTGTTTATTAACTTTTTTTTGTTTCGCTCAAAAAAATACCACAATAGAATATTGAGTGGAATTATATTTTCTTCTTCTGCAAATGTTAAATATTTAACCTTTTATTATTAACTCAATATTCTATTGTGGTATTTTGTTTTTTCACTTTTGATTTTTGCAGATCGATGGTAAATCATATGTTGGTTAGTTTTTGATTGGTAAAGGTATATCCATAAAAATAAAAATTACTTAATTGTTTTTTACCATTTTAGAAAATCATTTTTACCGTAATAACTTGAACCTGAAGGTATAGATTATTTTGACAATATTTCACCAAGATTAGAAATATATTTCAGTAACAATTATTTTTAAAAAAGTCTACATATTGAATCTTTCTATGAGTTTTTAGGTTAATAATTATTGAGATAATCATGAAATTAAAACAAAATTGAAAAAATCGTTACTTTTGGTAGTTTTAAATATGAATTTTTTCTATACATTCATATATTTATTTTGAGATTCTATTTATTGATTCAAAAATTGAAATTTTAAATAAAATTCATAAAAAGTTGAAAATATTTCAATTTATTTTTCAAAACTGAAATTCCAAAATTTTCCACACAGCTAAAACAGTTCCAAACAAATCACAATAATACAATTTCATTGAAATTGGAGATAATTTTGATTTTTGTAAATTATAAAAACCTTTTTTTTCTTCTTTTAGTTTTTATTTTCATTTCATTGTTTGAATTACGTAATTTGCTCCCTTGGGTCAAAATTTTTTTTTCACAGGTTTATATTATGTTAAAGTTGAGTTGTTCCAAATAGAAGAACACAAATAAAATTAGTTGGTAGTATCTAACCTTTGATCGATCAATATTCCTAATAGTATTTTTACAAATTTACCAATAAATTTTTTTGTTTTTCTCTCTCCAAAATTTTTAACACAACCATGAATTATTTATATGGATAATTATTTATTTAATTGTTTTATGGGTATTGTAATTTATAAAAAAGGTGTTAATATTTCAATTAGTAAATGGTTCAAATTTGGTAAATCTTCTTTAATTGATTAAATAAGATTTTTTTTTTCACAAATCGAATTTTGGTGTTTCAAAATTTTGAATTGGGGTTTGAAGAAAAACATATTTAAATATATGTTCTCAGAAAAATTGTAAAATAACCTGAATCTACTCTAATATTTAATTCAAAAAAACATGATTTATGGGAAATACACAAAACACTAACATTAAAATATCCTTACTAATATTAAATCAAAAATTTTAATAAATAATCAAAAATTCACTAAAGAATTTTTATTCATCTATTTGAAAATTGTTATATATTTAAAAATTTTGAAAAATAATTACTTGTACAATGTTTAACATACATTTAATCAACTTTAATATGTTCCTCCAAAACATTATTCATTTCTGGATGCTGTTTCTGCAATTTAATGTTATATATTTGTAGTTTTTGGTCAATTATTTAATTGAATCAATATAATATTTAATTATCATATCTTTGTAAATAGTGAGTATTGATTCTTAGATTTTGTGAATACATATATTGTTTATAGTGTATTTTTCAACTATATTATATTAATTGATATTACTTTTTTTTATTATTAAATTCGGTTAGCGTATATGTTTGTTTTAATTTCTATGTTTTATGGGTATTTATTATTGTGATTGATTTTATTGCCATTTTTGATTGATTTTCATTGTAATTTGTTTTTAAATATTTTTTATTGAAAATTGTTTTTAAAGATTTTTTTGTGAAATGGAATTGTTATTAAGAGTTTTTTGTGGATTGGTATTATTAAAGAGATATATGAGATTTATATTTATACTTTTTTTGTATGTTTTATTGATGTTTATAATATGTTGTGAATTATATGATTTTTTGTTGTATGATAATTATTTTAATTTCGTTTGTGTTTGGAATTTTGATATTTTGTGTATTTTCATGTTGTGAGTAGTGTTTTGATTTATTATGTGATTAATGAAATTATGTGTATTACTGTTTATATTTGTTGTCTGTTGATTAGTTTTTTGTTGGTGTGTAGGATTGTTAATAAGTATTTTATTGTGTGGAATGCAATTTTATTAGAGAATTTGTGTGTGTTTTTTTATTTAAATTGTAAGGTTTCAGACCATCTAAAGATGACCTATCATTTCTACTAAAGAAAAAAAAAGATTAAATTATTTTAATACAGTCTATTCCACTTTTAAGACACAAACTTTCAACTAAATTGAAATTTCACAAAAAATCTCAAATTAAGGAACAAAATTCAGATTCTAGTAAAATTAATTGTAAAAAAAAAATTCCAAATTTTCTGCTTTAATTTGAGATTTTTTTTGTGCCTTAAATTTCGTTGTAAGTTTGTGTCTTAAAAGTAGAACTGACTGTAATTAAAAGAAGAAACTCTAAATTTATCTGAAAAAATTATTGTAAGGTATATTTTTCCATTTTTTAAAAAATGTATTCAAAAAAAAAAAAAATTGAAAGAATACCTATTCTAATACAATATTCTAAAACAGTGTTTATTTCAAAGATACAATACAATAAAATTTTAATTTTGTTCTTAATCTCAAATCATGAATTTTCAAAATTTCAAAAATTATTTTATATATGTCCTAATTATACAAAAGTACTATTATTTTTCTGATTACTATTTTTCCAAATAGAGCTTATAACTTAATTCAGTTAACCAGTGTGATAGTTTTTTTTTGAATTGAAACAATCTCAACTTTTGAATATCGAAAATATATTTTGAAATTATTGTGAACTTTTTTATTTTTTTTTTGAAAAATTGAGATTGATAAAATTGTGCAATCAAAGAATAATTTAATATATTAAATTAGGTTATTTTACCAGAGATTTTATCCTTTTTAATTGACTTTTTTTAAAAAAATTTTACCATTTAAAAATAAAAAAACCTTTGAAGACCAAATTAGTCCCTTTTGGGAAAATAAAATTCCAAAAAAAGAAAATTTGTGATTTCTTAAAATGAGTTCAAATAAGATATTGTATATAAACATATATATAATTTCAACTTTAAATTAAATCATTTTGGCAAAAAATATTTTCAAGAAAAAGTTAAATCGAAGCTTTATTTATTTTTATTTATTTTTATTTTTTCATTTAGTTTTTGTAATTTTTTTAATGGAAAATATTTGTTCAGTTTTCCATTTTTAGGGTTTTTAGGGTCATAGGCTCATATATGGACAAAATAATTTTAAAAAATGCAAAATTTTTAAAAATGTTAAAATGAATATTCTTAATATATTGAACCTTCACAAATTCAATATTAAAAAACATTGTTTATTTGAAAGACTCAATAAACTAACATTATTATTATTTATTAATCTCAAATTATGAATTTTGAAAAATTTCAAAATTTCAAAAGTGTTTTTATCAATATAGACAAAACATATTGGATCAAAATTTTCCAAAAATGTTAAATAATTTAAAAATAATACTATTAAAAAACTCAAATGATATATTTTAGAAAATATTGTTCTTTTTTTCCATAGTCTTAATCTGTCATATCATAATGACTTTCAAAAAGTTCAAAATATTTATATAAAAATAATAAAACAAAAATATTTATATAAAGTCAAACAGAGAGTATTAGAGTATATTAATTCATTTTGATATAGAAAAAAAATTATAAAAAAATGATTCAATGTGAAAATTCAGATTTAGAATAATTCTAATCGGAACTTACTTCGCGTCCTACTCGACAAGTCCTTATTTATAAGGGAATACCTTTCGATTTGAAGAGTTTCTTTCTTGATATAATAAAAAAGTAATCAAATCGAATCGAATCCTTGGATTGGAATTATCATATTTGAAATAAATCATAAAAAAAGAGAAATTCAATAAATGATTACTTCACTAACCTAACCTACCCTAAGTTATGAATGGACGAATATATATATATAGATATAGATATAGATATAATCTGTTTCAGTCAAAGTGGCCCAACGTTATTTTCAAATATCAATTATTTTTATATAATTGATCTTTGAAGAACAAAAAAGAAATAAGCAAAATAATATATTTCAAAGAATTATTGATATATGTCTGAAAGAAAAATAATTAATCAATAGATTTTCAAAAAAATTGAAAAAATAAAATTCTTAGGGGCCTCATTGAGAAAAACAACAATGTATATTTTTAACTTCTACTAGTATTTCAATAATAAATAGGAAACATTTTTCACTCCATTTTCCATACTTTTCTTTTAGAAATCAAGTCCACAAACAAAGTTTGTTGGTATTTGTGGTCGTTATTTGAAAAAGGAAATGAAAATGAAGTAAAAATTATTCACATTTATTAAACAAATATCAAGATCAAATATCGAATAGAATTGCAATAGAAATCAATATGATTTCTCAACAATCTTTACATGGTTTCAATGACCTTAGAATAACAAATTTTTACCAAGTGACTATTGATCTTGCAATACAAAAAAATTTTGCAACGAATAACTTTTTAAAAAAAAATCGAAAAATAAAAAAAAAATGTGTAAAAATGTGAAAAAATGATTTCAATTTTGAAAATTTCAAAAATAAAATTTTTCATCTAATATCTATGCAAACCCTTTAAACACATGTATTTCACCCATTACAATTGGGTCCCTTTGACTGAAAAATAGTTTATATATATATATGTGTGTGTGTGTGTGTGTGACTGTATTTATAAGTTAGATATATTAGAGTCAGATACAAATTTAAGGTACAAACTTTCAACGAAAATTAAGGTATAAAAAAATCCCAAACCATGACACAAAATTTGCAATTTTTTATTAAACAACTTATTTTACTACAATCTGAATTTTGTGCTTTAATTCGGGATTTTTATTTTACCTTAATTTCCGTTGAAGTTTCTGCCTAAAAAGTGGAACTGACTATATATATATATATATATATATACACTAAATTTCATAATAAATAACCCATCTTACATTTGAATAATGAATTGCTTTTGTATCGTTTTGAAGTTTTTCCTCTCACAATCAATAGTTTGCAAATAAATCATTTTTTCTCTTTTTTATTTTTTCGACAGTGTTTTGTTAAAATGGAAAATAAAAATGAAAAATTGGAAAGAAGTAACAGATGAATTAATGCAAAATTTGGTTTCAAATATGAAAAAGAGATTAGATTTAGTTATTCAAAGGGAAAGAGAATAAATAAATGGGTTTTATTAATTTTTTAAATTTTCTATTTCTTATATAATGCTTCTTTCAAAATAAATCTACCAATTTTTTTTAACAGTTTTTTTTATTTCTTTTTCTTTTATTTTTAGACAAAAAATAAAGATCTCTTGAGTATAGAGATGAATATTAAAATCTAAATTTTTATATTATAATAGATAACTTCAATTATTAAAAATATTTTTATCTAAAATTTGATTTTTAATGTTCCAATTATTATGAAAGATAGTTTATATATATATATATATATATAACTGTATGTGTGTAATTTTTATTTTAATTTCCTAATGTGTGTTAAAATTAAAACGTTTTTACCTATTCATAAATAGAAAATTAATCAATACTTTTTTCAATTCAAGATCATTAAAAAAAATAATAAGAATAAATTATTCTTATTTTGCAATATTTTTTTATTTGAACTTTATCAAAGATTTCACCCCTTCATTTCTAGATTTTTCAACAAATTCTTTGTATTTCATCTAATGTAGACTGAGTGGATCATTCGTAATTAAGAACAAATATTGGAAAGTTAATCTTTCTTCCTTTAGAAAAGATTAATTTAGAGCATGTGTTTCCAAACAGATTCTTATTTGAAATGTCCTGAAATCCATTTACAGAACTCCAGGTATTTAGAACTACAAGAATTGTGTTAAATTTAGACCTTGGGGGTACGTGCGCGAGCAAAATAAAAATATTTGAAAAATAGAAATTGAAAAAAATTTAAGAATTTATTTTTGAATGGATTTTGATTGGAAAAAAAAAAAATTATTGAATTAATTTTAAAAAAAAAGAAAAAAAAAAACAAAAATTTTTGTGTTTTTATTTTTCACAAAAAATTTCAATTTGAAAAATATCCCAATTTTCAGAGGAACCTGCTAAAAATCTACTGGCTTCATTTGATCCATATTTATATCCAAAAGGGGGTTTATATGTTTCGCCTAGATTTGACAAGTTATATTCCTTCATATTTTGATTATTATTCCCTAATCGCAAATCACAACATCCAAATCTTGTTCCATAACTTTGAAGGCAACCTATTTCCTTATCTTGTTTCTGATAAATAGGCATTTTTAAAGGTTCTTTAAAATTTAGATCCAGGCTAATTAAGGAAAAAAGAAAGGATTTATTTCCTGTTGATTGTTTATTTCCGCTTTTTGAATCCCAATCAATTGCTGCAAATCCTCCAAATAAGGATTTATTTTTTAATTTGATCAGAACTATGGATTTTCCTTTATTGTCGCATTTTTGATGAAAGGTTTTTTTGTTCCATCCATCTGTTCTTGAATTGAATCTTCTTTTCAAATTTGGATTGCATCCGGCTTCTTTTACCCATTTTTCGAGAATTTTATTGAATTTGGGATTATTTTCTTTTTGAAGGATTTCTGATCTTTCTTTTAAAAAATGATCAATTACTTTCAATTTAAAGGGCGATTTTGGAATTTTTTGATCATTTATTGAGATATTTATTTGATATTCTCCTTCTTTTTGGAATAAATATTCTCCAATTAACTCTTGATTTGTTCCTTCTTTGAATTTAGTTATTTCAGTGATCATTTCATTTGAATTTGATTTGAGAATTTCAGCTTTTTGATTGAATTCTTGGGCATTTATGGTTTCATTTAATTGATTTTTAAGAAGAATTGAAAATTGCAATTTATTTTCTAATTGGATTTCATCTGGTAAATTGATTTGGATTTTATTGAGATCAAAAGGCAAATTTAATTTCCAATTTTTCAAATTCTGCTTTAAATCATTTGAAATTATATTTATTTTATTAAATTTTGAATTGCAAATTAATTCTTTATTTTCATTTTTATTCAAAATTGGTAATAATTTTTTCAATTTAAAAAAATTGAGCAATATTTGTTGATAATCATTATATTTTTTGCAAATTTCAATTTCTTTTATTATCATTTCAGATTCATTAAATTCTTCAATTTCTTTTTGCATTTTCATTGATTGTTTATTTAATTTCAAATATTTTTCATTTTGTTGAATTGATATTTCTTCATTCATCTTCTTGAATTGATATTGGGTTAATTCATTTATTTTTTTGATAATTTTTTTTGACCAATTCAATATTTATTTGTTTATCTTTTAAGGAATTGATTTTTTCATTTTGTATTTTTCGAACAAATTCTTCTTTTTTCTCATTGATTGAATTTATTTCCTTGATTACTTCTTCCAATTCATTTTGGATTATTACATATCCTTCTTTGAGATTTTTTGATTTTTGACAATTGTTATGATTAAGAATTGCACAATGGCTACATAATAATTGTTTATGATCAATGCAAAAAAATTGAAAAGGATTATTTTTGTGTTCATTACATAATCTTGGTGTTTGTGAATTTGGTTTTTCTTGAGCTATTATATATATATTTATATATATATATATATTTATTTGTTTCAAAAAATTTGAATAAATTAAAATTTAATAGGTTAATTCATTAAAAAAAAATACAAAAAAAAAAAATAAAGAATTGAAAAAAAAAAATTCCAAAGATTGATTAAATATAAAAAAATTCCAAAGATTGATTAAATATAAAAAAATCCAAAGAAAAAATTTAAAATTCAAACTTTTGGCTAATTCAATTTGAGAAAATAATTTAAAAAATCCAAATGAATTTGATTGGTTTATATTGCTTTCTAAATTGGTAAATTGTTTCAGTAGAGTTTATGTTGAAGATTTTGAATCATTGATCGTTTTTTTTTCTTTGTTCATAATTTTTGAAATTTGTTCAAAAAAATTATTGGCTAATTTTATTTCATTTCGTTCAAGTAAATCTAATAACTTTTTTTGATTCAAATAAAATGCTGGTATTTCTCTGAAAATTTTTTCTTTTTTAGATTTCATCTCCTTTTCAGAATGATTTAATTGTACAAATTTTTCATTGATTTTTTCAAAATGATTTTGAGTGAATTTTTTTTGTTCATTGATTAATTCTTTATAAAAATCCATTGGCTGATCAAATGCAATTGTTTCATGATTTGTATGATCAAAGACACATTTGTCACAAATTAATTATTTGGCAATTTTTACAGTATCTGGAAAGTTTGTTGTTTTGATGAATTGGACAATATTCATTTCTATTATTATCTGAATATTTATATATATATATATATATACCTAGATATGGATATTTTAAAGTTTAATTTTAAATATTTTTAGAAAAATCGAAAAGAAAAGTATAATAGAAGGTATTTCCAAAAAAGTGGGGCATTTTTTTTTTACATTTCATAAAAAATACTCTTTGTTTGTGGATCTTATAGTGAATGTATTCATTAATAAACATTTCCAAGTTAAGTTTAATATTAATACCGATTAAATAAATAGCTAAGGTATTTATTTCAATATATGTTGGGTGAAATATTTCCAAAAAATGAAAAAAAAAAAAAAAAAAAAAGAGCACCTTTTTTTGGTGAAAACAATGTACAATCAATTTAAATCAAAAACCGGAAATATGGAAAGGGTACAAATGATTTTTTAAACAATAAAAAGTAGTTAAATGTTTTCAAATCTATTTGAAAATTTGTTGAGATTAAACCAGTTATGAAAACGGTTTTTTCAATCAAAAAAAGAAAATAAAAAACACCAATTTTCAGAACTAAAAAAATATCAGACAAAATCGATATCAGAAAATTTAATATCTTTTATTTATGTAATACAATACTAAGAAACAAATTGAATTATTATCAAGAATCTATAATTGGTGGTTAATGATTGTGTGTGTTTAAATACTTTTTTGAAGATTGAGTTTAAAAGATATATTTTAAAATAAATTTGCCTCACTTCATTATAAATCGCTTAATATAAATAAATAATTGTAATTAATTAAATTGAAAAATGGGAATTTTCAAAAAATTAAAAATTATATTTAAAATTTAATATAAAATATTTTTTTTTGTTAAATATGTTTTTAAATGAAATTTTTAAAAAATAACAAAACAAAATGTGATTAAAATATGATCAAAATTTTAAAAATTTAAAAATAAATCTTGCTTAGAAATGAACTCCAATACAACTTTTTGCAACTTAATCTTATATATTTGTTTAAAATAATTATATATTAAAAATATTTATCTTTTGGAAATATTATATTAGAGTGTATAATTGAAATCTTAAAAATTATTTCTCATTTATATTATAATACTCAAAATAAATAATAAATAATTATAAAAATAGAAATGATTTGTATAATTTGGGAGTAAATGGTACAAAGAAAAGTCTTTCTGAGAGATTTGTAGGAAACTTTATTTATTAAATATTGTATTGATCAAATAGTTAGATGCTATCAACTAATTTTATTTGAGTTTTCTATTAAAAACAACTTGTCTCTATTATAATATCAATCATTTTAATAAAATCATTTTGTTCTCAGGTAAACTAAATACATACACAAGTCTAGACAAATTTTAAGAATGATAGAAACTCAAAATAAATCAATGTTGAGATTGAGTTGCTTAATTGTAAAATTTCAGTTTTTTTTTTCAAAAAAAATTCGCTTTTAAAATAGATTTTTTATTTATTGTTATAAATGTTATTTAAAAATATAAAATTATTCACACAATTAAACAAAAAATATAAAAAATAAACCAAAATCCAAAAATATATTTTTTATTTTCAAACCTAAAAAGATTAAACTTGAAAATTTCCACTTTAAATATTTTTTTTTTTTTTTTTTGATTTTAAACTTCAAGGTAAACAAAGAAATAAAAAATCAAGTGATTGAAAAAAACCCAAAAAGTAAAAAACAAAATAAATATTTAATACTAACACCAATTAAAATTATTTATGAACAACTTTGTTCTCAAACTTCAATATGAAATAAAGTTTTATTATTATTATTCTAATTTTTACATTTGTTTAATATTATTACAATCAAAGTAACTGAAATATGGATAATAAATGTATTACAATTCATTATTAATAAAGAAAATCCAAAATCTAAAAACAATTTAAATTTATTGAAAAAAATGAACAAACATCTTTCTATATTTTTATATTAAAATTCATTTTTAATTATAAACATTTAATAAAAGTAAACAATTATATTTTTTACTAATTTTTATTTCAAAACACTTTCTTTTATAAGAAATCGAAAAAAAATAATCATTTAATAAGAAATTGTAAAAAAAAGTAATCAAAAAAATGAAATTGGTTAGTTAGAGAAAGTAAAAAAAAAACACAATTGAAAAATTGGAAATAGACAGACTTTATTAAAAATCGAGGTAATGAATGTGTTAATGGATTAATTTATATATATATATATATATATATATTATAGAATCTAAAAATTGTATTTATAGTTAATTCTGGTATTAAGTGAAAATTTGAAAAAAAAAATTGAAATTAAATCAATTTTCAATTGAAGAAAAGAAGATATTCCAATTATAAAAATGCTATTTATTTTTTTTTTTATCTCAAACTTTTTATTTGTAAAAAATTAACTATATAATTTCTAGACAACTACTGATAAGAAAGTGATTGTTTCACACAAAAAGTTTAGGATGGCATTGTTATTATTATTAGAAAGATTTTGGGAAATCCTTTAGTAATTAGACAAAGTTGGAAAATTTTCTGATCTTCTAATTTCCAATTCAATTTGGGTAAAATAAGAAGTATTTTACTATTTAAATTTAAAAATGTTATTGAGAGTTATATTAGAAGAGTTTAACCAAATTATTTTACTAATTATTAATCTCATAAATCCCAAAAGATTATAAACCCCACTCAAGGATTTAAGACATTGATAAATTAACTTGATTCAAGTATCCCAATTACATGATATAAAGACTAAGAAAAAAGTCAATCAATGGAAATTCTTTCACGAAAAAAGTTCGAAATTGAATGAATTCCCTTTCTTTGTTTGAAAAGCAATATCTTAAATTCAAACAACCTATTTCTAGTTTTGATTCCAAAGAAATCAATCTCATTTTTAAAAAATAAAAAACGTTTGATCTCATTTTTAAAAAAAGGAGAAGAGACCATTAATAAAAGATTTTCAAAAGGCGGGAAAAAATACATTTACAAATTTTTGAAATTAAAAAAAAAACATTTTATTTTACAATGTCAAGTCAAGAAATTTTGGAGAGGAATGCTCAAAATCAGTTACTGTTAAGAACACATTATATATGAGTGATTTTATGTTTGATCGCTTTTGTAAGTTTCTGACAAAATTATAAAATAAAAGGGGAAATAGAAACCGATTGAAAAGTTGGACGATCTAGTTTGTTTCTTGGAGAATTTAACCAAATTTTATCTTCGTGGAAAAAATATAACATTTAACTTCAATGTTTTCGTTAATTAAATTGGGAGAATGAGTTCCTTTGAAGAGCAAGTTCTTTAAAGCTTCTTTAAAAAATAACAAATTAGTTGTATTGGGCATAAGGTTTTTATTGGTTTTGTTTGTTTGTTTTAGTTTGTTTAGATCCCTCGAGTTCAAAAAAATAAATAACAATAATAATATTTTTTTAAAAATATTTTACCTTGATCCTATGAGAAATAAATATTTCCTTAATAATTATCATTTTCAATTTAGCTTTTTTTAAAAAATAAATATTTAAAAAATTATTAATTAATTAATTATTATTCATCAGAAAATTAAATTTTTATTTTTTTTTTTTAAACTAAATAATCTTTTCTTTATTTTTATTTTATTTTTTTTTTGATCATTTGTATTTTGAGGATTTTTTATTATAAATATAATATAATAATTTAATAATCTAGAAAATGATATTTTTTGAATAATTGTTGCTTTATTTGTATACCATCCAAGCAGAATTGATGACAAATTCTTGATCCAAATATTTTTATAGCAATTGATTATATTTTGATTTTTTATTTTATATTTTTCATTATTTAATTTTTGTTTCAAGATAAATTGTTTTATAAAATTTGAAAGATTGAATAACTTTTTTGGATTATTTATAGAGCCTAAATATTTTAAAATAATTAAAAAATTTGATTTATTTTGAATCACTTGAATAAATTTTTTTTCATTTTTTGAAATATTTTTTTGGAGTTGAATTTTTTTTT
This sequence comes from Anaeramoeba flamelloides, assembly GCA_027625915.1. NCBI lineage: Eukaryota > Anaeramoebidae > Anaeramoeba > Anaeramoeba flamelloides. The sequence continues at coordinate 137,128 of JANTQA010000051.1, forward strand.
TATTTATATTATTCTTCCTATTACCATTATCCTTATCATATGATGAAGGTAAAAATATAGATTTTTTTTCATCTTTTAATTTATTTTTTAATTTAATTTTGGATTTAATTTCGATCAAGACAATTAAAACCCATAAAATTATACTCAAAAAGATGAAAAAAATGATAAAATTTGCAACTACATTTTTTGTTTTTTCAGAACTATTCTTAAATTCTTGTGAAACAAAATATAACCCAGTAAATAAAATAAATTGTGTAATTACCAATAGACAAAATTCCAAAAAGTTTCTAGGCTTTGTATTAAAAGGATTACAATAAGATTGGATGAGAATTGAAAATAAAAAGATTAAAATAAATAAAATAATCTGAATATTTGGTACAGCTGATAGATAGAGAACAATGATTACAACAACAATTTTTCTCAACGTTAGAACAAATTCCCAAAAGAACCATTCCTTTTTAAATTTGTTTGTCAATAAGCCAAATCTTTGATTGAAGGTCTTTTCATCAACTTTTTTCGAATGATAATATAAAGACCAACCAAGGAATATTGGAATACCGATTATATATAAGATTCCAAAGATAATTACAAACGGAAGCAATCGATACCACCATTCATCAAAACAATTATATTGTAAATTGGCTTTCAATTGATAAGAATATACTTGATTATTTTGATTGGTAATTTTTGTACAATCAAAAATTTCCAATATTTTTAAACATAAAATCAAATACATTAAAAATATAAATGCAACAAAGGAATTAATACAATTGTTTGTAAAATCCTTCAAATTATTTTTGTCCATTCCATTGACCCAAAAGTAAAAACAATAATATTTTAAATAAGCAAATGGTTTTAAGAATTTGTTTTGTTGATTTCCACTTGGCTTTATAAATAGATTTGGGAATTTATTTAATAATTTTGGTCCAATTATTTTGATAATATTGGAATGTAATACAAGCAAAATAAAGAAACACACAAACAATAATATTATAAAAATCGGTAATAACATTAACACAAACCATTTTTCAGTATAACTTAAATTTAATGAACATTCCAAAGCAAGCATATCAAGATTTAAATTGAAAAATGTAAAATTTTTAAAGAAATTTTGCATTTTGAATGGCCAATTAAACAACATTTTTGGAAACAAGACAATAATTTGGAAAAAGGAAATCAAAATGGTTAGAGAACCAAAATAGCTTTCTCCTTTTTTCGCAACAAATATCAATAAAACAACAAATACCAATAATAAAAAAAAGGCAAGTAATAATCGAAACCAATTATTATCTGGACATGTTAAACATTGTTCTTCAAATTTATAAAACCCACTCAAGCATTGTTCACATTGGAACCCTGTATATCCTAATTCACCACTACATACCCCGATTCCATTTCCAGGACATGCATCTTCAATTTTGCATTCAATTAAATCCTGTGGATTGTCATTGGAATTCCAATAACCCGATTGCGGTTTTGGATTTTGTTGATTTAATTGATCGCAAATTCCATTTGTGGGGCATTTTTCACAACTTTCCCCTGCTTTGCCAAAATACCCAACTGAACAAAAGCATTCCTTAGGATCAATAGTGTTACTTTTTAAGGTTATACTATTCATCGGACAATAATTACATTTGTATGATCCAGTATTGGATTGCCAAGTATTGAATGAGCATGGCTTGCATTGCACAGAATGCAATTCATCTTGATACTCTCCAGCTGAGCAGTACTGACAAATTGTTTGCCCTTCGTGATTTGAATAGCTCCCTGTTGAACAATCTAGGCAGGTAGTTGAATTTCTCTTATTATTATATTGACCTTGGATGCATAAAGAACAACTACTTGATCCCTCTTGATCAGAATATGAACCGATTTCACATTCAAAACAATCACTACTTGAAGTTGATCCATGATTTGAATTGTAAGATCCTTTTTTACATTTTATACATTCAACTTGTCCTTCTTGATCTTGGTATGAACCCTGATCACATTTTGTACATTCTGTTGATTGTCCAATTTGATCAGAATAGGTGCCTTTTTCACATCGAATACAATCACTACTTGAATTTGATCCATCATTTGCATTATAGAAACCTGCATCACATTTTATACATTCAAGTTTTCCTGTTTGATCTTGATATGAACCAGGATCACATTTTGGACATTTTGCTTGTCCTGTTTGATTTGAATAGGTACCTTTTTCACACGGAATACAATCACTGCTTGAATCTGATCCTTGTTTTGAATTAAACAAACCAGGATCACATTTTATACAATTGTTTTGTCCTGCTTGATCTTGATATGAACCAGGATCACATTTTTGACATTCTGATTGTCCAGTTTGATCAGAATAGGTACCTTTTTCACACGGAATACAATCATCTATTGAATTTGATCCTTGCTTGGTATTATAGAAACCACCATCACATTTTATACATTTGTTTTGTCCTGCTTGATCTTGATATGAACCAGGATCACATTTTTGACATTCCAATTGCCCAGTTTGATCAGAATAGGTACCTTTTTCACATGGAATACAATCACTGCTTGAATTTGATCCTTGTTTTGTATTATAAAAACCAGCATCACATTTTATACATTCAAGTTTTCCTGTTTGATCTTGATATGAACCAAAGTCACATTCTTGACATTTTACTTGTCCAATTTGATCAGAATATGAACCAATTTCACATGGAATACAATCGTTGATTGAATCTGATCCGTTATTTGAATTATAAAAACCAGCATCACATTCTTTACATTCGGATTGCCCTTCTTGATCTTGATATGAGCCAGGATCACATTTTTGACATTTCGTAAGCCCACTTTCATTATTAAATTCTCCAGCATCACAAATACTACACACTGTACTATTAACTTCTGTAGAATACTGCCCAGATTGACAAAATTCACAGCCAGGTGAAGGTAAATGAGATCCAGGTAAGCAATCACAAGATCCTGTTTCAGGGTTACAATTGCCACCCTTGTTACATTCGTCACAACTCTGTAAATCTGGTCCACTCACTATAGCACATGCCGGCCCTTCATATGCGCCAGTCTTGAGTTGATTGAATATGTTATCAAAAGATTGAGCAGAATTACCACTAATAATTAAATCTGTATATTTAATTTGTGGTTGAATGTAATTTTCATTTCGATCACAGAACAACCCACCTCCTTGTCCGATAGCTTCATTTGATTGAATTCTTACATTCTCAAAATTTAAATAACATCCATAACTTTTTATTATCCCTGTATGGGCTTTATTATCTTTAATAATACAATTAATAAATTGAATGCTTTTTGAAGAGTTTGGTGAAGAACAGTCTAAATAAAATGGACATCCTTTTGTTTTTTTGTTCATTAGAAGATAATATAAATATTGTTTTATTATTATTATACTGGTATTTGAATAATAAATGGGATTTTTTTTCACTTCATTTTTAATTTCTCTTTTTTAAGAGAACATAGATCGAGAACCTCTTTCTTTAAGAACTATATTTATAAAAAAAAATATGGAAAAGGAAGTGAAAATTCTTTCCCATTTAGAATTCAAATACCAGTATGTCTTACAACCAATTTTTCAAATATGGACAAATTTCTTAGATAACGAAACCTAACTTGAAAGTAAAGAAATTTTTAAAACTTTGTATTTCTTTCATCATACAGAAATAATTTCAATGGCTAAAGTATTTATTTTCTTCAAAAAGATTGTTTAAAAAATTTTCTTTACCAGATTGTTTTTGTTATCATTTCAATTAGGCAAGTTAAAATAGAAATTTAATAACTACCTTTCTACCTTGGGGGTGAGGGTTTAATTTTTATTTTATTTTACATTCACTTCTCAAAAAGAATTTTCATTCTGAAATAAAAACTACCAAAAAATTTATTAATTTCTTTTTTTTTTTTTTATTTTGAATTTTCAAAAAGGAAAATAATTTCCTCTTTTAGCCGTTAGTTTTTTTTTTCAATTTTAGAAATAAACAGAAAACTTATAAAAATTTTCAGTTTATTTCTTAAATTAAAAAAAAAACACCGTGAGGTTTCCCCGAATTCAAAAGAATGGAGAAAAATCTTTGATTTTGCTATATACTTTTGAATTCCAAGAAAACAGCCGTTAGTTGACGGTACTCTACGGCACTCTGCCGCACTTGTCGTTAGGTTTTTTTTAATTAAAGAAATAAAAAGAAAATTTATTTAATTTTCAGTTTATTTCTTAAATTAAAAAAAAATGCCGTTACCTTTTCAAGAATTTAACAGAATTGAGTACAATCTATGATTTTTATTCCATCTTTTAAAATTTGGAAAAGCTAGGCACTCTACGGTACTCAACTAATTTCTAAATTTTTATTTTGAAATTTTAATAAAGAATCATTATTTTCATGTTCATTGTGCAATAATAGAATAAATAAGGAATCTTTATTTTGAATAATATCAAAGATATTATTCTTATTATTTTTGTTTATTTGAATTAATTCCTTAATCCAATTTTTTAGATTTTTTCCATAGAATGGGTAATTTCCATAAGAAAATGTTCGATATCTTCATCCATTTCTGAGTTAAATATTTTTTTGCATAAATTGCAAAATCTTTGATTTTTTTCTATTCTTTTGAATTCTGGAAAACCTAGGCACTTGACGGTACTTTATGGAACTTATCGACACTACTTTTTGTTTATATTGTTATTATACCTAATACTTTTTAAATATTACTGGCCTTTCCACCCGGAAATATTTTTTAACTAAGTTTTGTATAAATTGATTAAGATACGCATTTAGTAATTTTAGATTTTCTACTTTCCAATTAATATTTTCATTGTCTTTTTTTGAAAATTTTAAATTTTTTGATATGTGTTAAAAACCAAGTTTTTTTAATTTATTTTTGAATTTAAATCTTCTTTAAATATATTGAAAATTCTTACTTGATCTATTTTTGCTTCAGTTTTTATAAATTATTCTTGGAGAGTGTGTATTAATTTTTAAAAAATTTATGTGACTTTTTTATTTATCCAAACATCTATCGAGTCAAAATTTTTTTGGGTTAGATTGAAAATAACTAGGAAATAAAATAGTTGGCTAATACATTTTGATTTAAACATTTGTAATTTTACTACATTGTCTATTTTTTTTTTTTTTTGGTTAAATTTCATTTTGATTTTTTGAAAATTATCTTTTACTTTTTATAAAGTTTTTTTTTTAAATGTTTCTCATTTTCAAGCCTAATTCCTAAATATTTTATTTTGGATAATTGGTTTGAAATTAAGATTTTATCAATATTTGGATTCATTCCAAATTCTCGGATAATATTATAAATTGTTATTAACTTTTTGTCAATTTCTGAAATTGGTCCTTACATTATTAAAATCAAGTCATCTACAAACATTTGAACATGATGAACCAGATTTTTTATTTTTTCAATTAAAAAATGGCTAATAAATACAAACATTAAAGGGGAAATAGGACGCACTTGATAAACTTCTATTCCTTCTTTTTTAGAATATTTTTGTAACCAAATTTTGATTTTTTCATTTTTAATATATTTATTGAGAGCATAGTGAGCTGGTATATGACTAATTGTATCAAAGCATTTTTTAATCACAATCGTGACTATAAAAAATTCTGTATTTTTATAAAAATTGATCAGTATTGTCATAAACACTTTTTTATACCCGCATTAAAAACATACAATATTTTCAAAACTATGGTGATTTTTTTTCTGAAACAATTTTTATATTTTTATTCATTTTTTTGAATCTAAATAAGAAAGTTGATATTCTGTAAAAAAAATCAATAAATGAGCTTTATATATTTTTTTTAAAACCCAAACATTATTTTTATGAAAATTAAAAGTAAATAATTTTAGATCAAAACAGATAAGAAAGTAATTTTTTCTCAAAATAGTTAAGTATAACACTGTAGCGATGCGTAAAGATTTTGGGAAATGGTTTAGTTATTAGAAAAAGTTTGAAAATTTTTTGAACTTATTTTTGAATTCTATTTAAGTAAAGTAATTTTTAATTTACAAATAAATTCCACTTTAAAAATGTTATTCGAAGTTATTTTGGAACACTTTAACTATTTTTTTTTTTTTTTTGGAATTTTTTTAACCTCATAAATCCCAAAAGATCGCCGTTCTCAAATTTTAATCAATATTTGAACACATAATTTGGTTCAAGGATCCAAAATACTTATTCAAATAGAGTTTCAAAAATAAGTCCATAATTTAATTTGTAGTGTTTACAAATGGAATAAATTCCATTTCTTTGATTAAAAAGAATAGTTCAATTCAAACAACGTTTTTGGTTTTGATTCGAAAGAAATCAATAATATTTTTAAAAAATAAAAATTGTCAGATCTCTTTTTTTTTTTGATTTTGAAAAAAAGAGAGAATAAATATCTTATAAGAGGATTTTGAAAGGAGAAAAAAACAAATTTAGAAATTGAAGAAAAATATTAAAAAAAAAAATAAAACATTGTTTTTTACCAACCAAATCAAGTCCAATTTGAAACGAATGTTCAAAATTAGTTATTGTGAAGAATAAAAAATAGATGCAGGAGTTAATGTTTGATCACCTTTTTGTATGTTTCTTGTTAATTGTGGAATAGAAGAGGAAATAGAGACTATTGAAAAGTTGGACGATCTAGTTTATCTCTCTGGTGGAATTTAAACCAAATTTTGTTTCAAGTGGAACTAATTCAATATTTAATTTCAGTGTTTTCAATCATTCAGTTGGGAGAAAAAGATCCTTTGAATAGCAAGTTCCATAAAGTATCAGTCCAAAATCACATACAGTTAGTTACACTCTTAAGACACAAACTTTGAAATAAAACTAAAACGCAAAAAAAAATCTCAAATTAATGTACAGAATTCAAATTCTTTATTTGATTTGTGAAAAAAAAAAAAATTCCAAAAAATGTACCAAAATTTGTAATTTTTTTTCGCCTTAGTTTTATTTCACAGTTTGTGCCTTAAAAGTGTAACTGACTGTATGAGTTTTTGTTTGTTTTTTTTATTAGTTCTTTGTTGGGCAGAGTTAGATCCTGAGTTCCAAAAATGTTTAGCAACCCATATAGTTTCATTTGTTCAACAACCACCTTTGTTACAATTTCTCGTTTTGGATCCCCTTACAGACTCAAAATATGATCTTGTTCTCTGAAGCTAAGATGATATTAATCTCGTTTGAAGAACTCCTCAATATCATTTTATATCACTTCGAACAATTTTATATTTCTCATTCTTCCATGCCAAACTCGTAACATAAGAAGGTAATTGTTTCCAAATCAAAACAATAAAGACAAATATTGATTTCTTAAAGTTTTAGTAATAAAAAAGAAATTCTATAAAAATAAAAAATCAAAAATAAAATTCTTTAAAAATAGAATATTTTAAGGGTCTAGTCATTTACCGTGAAAAGGCACCATACTCAAGGGGTGACCTGAGACCAAAAAGAGTATTGTGAAATAGGCCTTCTTTTGGTAGACAAAATTCAAATAACTAAAAAAAAAATTCCATAGGATCTCTTTGACAAAAAATTCAACGAAGAAAAAGAGTTCTCAATTTCAAAAAATCAAAATTTTAAAAAAAAATTCATCTTTTCTCATTTTCTTTTTCAAAAGAGGTTCAATTTCTTTAATTTAAAACAAATTGATTTCTTGTATTTCGCAATCAATTTTATTCGATTTAGTCTGATTTGTGGTTATTTTAAAACCCTCTAAATTTGACCAAGTAAGGATTAGGTAATAGTCTTTCAATAAAAATAACTCATTTGAAAAAAGAAAAAAAAGAAAAAAAAAGTCACCAAGATCTCAAAAAGCGCCAAAGAGCGACACTTCAAAACGGACATAGTTGTTTTCAGAATTATAATTCAAACCATTCTAATTGGAAATTGAGTGTCGCTCTTTGGCGCTTTTTTCTAAAAATGTACTCATTTTTAGTTGTTGATTTTTGGAGATCGATCGTACATCATAGGTTGGTATGTTTTTGATTGGTGTTAGGCCCTCAATAAAATTACTAAAAAGTTTTTTTCCATTTCAGAATAAAAAATTTCACCGTAATGACTCTACCCTTAAAGTAATCATTTTTTCAAAAAAACAAATATTTTTTCAAATAAATTAGAAAATTCTGAAAAATTTGAATTAAATTCTATTCCTAAGTTAATTTTTTTCTTAAAAATATCAATGTGTTTACATTTAAAATTGATTTAACTTTAGTTATTTTATTTGATCTTGGAAATCTAAATAGAAATAAAATAAAAAGTAAAACAGTAACTCTTACCATGTAAGTTGTTAACCCGAAAATTTTGAATTGTGAACCCATTAATAATGAAATCATTGCTTTGGAGGTGAAAGGCTCTCACATTAAATCCGTTTCCATCAATTATTGTTTCTTCAGCAGGGTAAGACGTTGCAATTATTGTTAAATCCTTAGACGTACTTATTTCGCTCTCAAAAGTGTAAGTACCAGGACCAACACAAATTATATCATTATCTATATATAAATTCCAAATTGAAGATTGAAGAAGAAGAAAAAAAAAAAAGAAAAGAAAAGAAAAAGAAGAGAGATTGTTAGAAGAAGAAGGTTAAAGGATTTTTGTTTATTTGTTTCTTCCAAAAATTGGAATTTTGGATTTAAGTATTACGACCATTGAAATGGGAAAAAAAAAAAAAAAAAGTATATTGCATGAAGAGTAAAGTCTTGTTATTTTGTAACAGTGTTGGCCAATCTTATCTTCAACTGAATTTTTTGGTTTGTTAAAAAAATTAAATTATTTTGTAATCAATTTCTGAAACAAAAATTTGATCAAGAAAAGTTTTAACTAGATTTAGAAATATTTTTAATATTAAATCAGGTTTTAATTTTTAAATGTTGAGAGTATTATTTATAGTGGTGTAAATAACATTGTGTTTTTAACTTTTCACCTCTTATGAAAATTTAACTCATTTAAAATAAATTAACTTATTTTCAAAATAAAAGAAATTACCCAATATGATGATAATAACATATAAACAAAAAATTACAATACATATGTAAATTGGATTAATATAACAGATTTAAATAATCTATTGTTTAAATTATTTTGAAGAGAATTGATATTAAATAAAATTTTCAGGTTGTTGTATGTATCTTTAGATTTTTTTTTAAATTATAAACTATATATGAAAATTTATCTAAATCAATACCCAAATATTTAATCTTATTTTAAATATTTAGGAATAGCTATTTTGTCTTTATTAGGTTTTAGTCCAAATTGAATAATAATTTCATATATTGAATTTAATTTTTGATTTTAATATTTTTTATTTCCTTTTGTAATAAAGATTAAACTGTTTGTAATCATTTGATAATGATCTTTCGTTTGTATAATTTTAGTAGAAGAAAATGTGAAATAGGAGTAAATAATATAGGTTATAAAGAATCCCCTTGGAATATACCAAGTCCTTCTCCTTTTTAACAATTGATTAATAAAATTTTTTATAAATTTCCTCTAAAATAAATGGGTTTTTTTTTGTTTTTCAAATTTTTTCAAATTAAATTAATCAATACATTGAACTCAATCCCAATTCAAAATTTGAATAATTGAGTAAAATAAACATTAAAAAAAAAAATCTATGATATTACCATAGAATACTTTTTGACCAATATTGCCCAACATACCATTGGAAAAAAGAAGTTCAAAACTAAATAACCCCTAATCACACAAAAAAGACACGTAAATTCATTAGAATCAAAAGACTTCAAGTTTTTTATTATCAGTTATTTTTAACATCTTTAGTATTTTTTTTTTCTCTTCTTTTTTGCATTTCTTTCTTTTTGAGAGATTTTATTTTATTTTTCTAAAGTAGTGAAAAAAATACCTGACAAGATTTTGAATTGTGAATATTAGTAAAATTATTGTGTGATTTCTTTTATTTAAAAAAAAATCCTTTTTTTAACAATCAAACTTTTTAAATTATAACTCATCCAATTATTAAAATGATGGTTAATAAAAATACACTTGTTCAAAACATTATTCAATCAATCAAAAAACAAGAAGAAAAATTATCATTTTCCAAACTCCTAGTGAACCTTTATAAAACTACGATTGTTTTTCAAAAAAAGTTGTTCTACTTAGGCTATCAGAGAATTACTCGAGTATTCTAGAGATACCCCCCCCCACTTTAATGAACTTTAAGTAGGTTTATTACTAGGCTCATAAGAAATTTGGTTTTTTATAAAAAGAATTTGATTGAAAATAAAAAAAATTACACATAGGTTTTCCTAAAATTCACAATTAAAAATCTTGTCAGGGATTTTTTTCATGTCCGGTTTTTTTTTTTCCATGACTTTATAAAGATTTTTTTTTTCTCTTATTCTCTTTTTATTAAGAAAACTAAATCAAGTTTAAAATTCTTTCGAAAACCTGTGTTTATAACAATACATTCTTTGAATTGGAAGTTTCAATCTGCCATTTCAAATTTCTCTCATTAGCCGATTAAAGAATTCATTCATTTAACCCTTAACAATAATAATCTAATTCAAAATGTTTCTTCAGAAAAAAAAATTCAATTTCTGAAATATAAAATCTTATTTAATCAATTCTTGAAGAAATACCAAATTAGATACATTCACTAATTGAAACCAAATAATTCTTTATAAATTTCAAGACTCATAAAACAAAAAAAAACAAATAATTATCAAGACTAACAAATCGAAGCTGTGTTAAAATTTTTGGAGAGAGCAAAACATAAAAAAAAATTTTGCAAAGTTAAATTTTTTTTTAAATTCTATTAACAATTATTGATGAATCAAATGGTTAGATACCATTAACTAATTTTGTTTGATGTTTTTATCTTTTAAAAAATTCAACTTTAATCTAATATTAATCTTTCAGAAAAATTATTTCAATCAACTGAAACAAGTTATGTAATATAAAAAAAACATGAAAAAGAAAAAATTAAAAAGATGAAAAAATGATTTTCATATTTTTTAAAAAATCAAAATTATTTCTAATTTGAATGAAATTGAATTATTATTATTCTTTCAACTGTTTTAACTTTGTCTAAATTTTTGGAATTTAGGTTACAATTAGCTTTATACAAAAGGAAACAAAAAATTATCAGTTTTTGGGTTTTTATGTTCATAATTATTGATCTATTCTTTGAAATTAAAAAATTAAAAAAATAGTTAAGATTGGGGATTCTAAAGATGAATTATGAAATAAAGGGTACTATTATTTTGAGTTTCTATTTTTAAATAAAATTTTGAAATTTTTGTAAAAATTCCAAATCTAAAGTTAATTGTGAATTTGATCTAAAAATTCCAACCTAACCATTTTTGATATAATCAGTTCCACTTTTAAAACACAAACTTTGAATGGAAATTAAGACATAAAAATTCTCAAATTAAGATACAAAATTCAAATTTTAGTAAAATAATTTGTGTAAAAAAAAAATTCCAAAAGTTGTGCCTTAATTTGAGATTTTTTTTTGTGCCTTAATTTTCGTTCAAAGTTTGTGTTTTAAAAGTAAAACTGACTATAATAAGAAATTTATTTTTCTTTGGATTTTATTGGAAACCAGAAATAATATTGGTAGAAGAAGAAAAATCGTTGGATTATAAAAAAAAACTACCAAATTATAATTAATAATCTGATCAAGCAAAATTTCAAATTCCTAAAAAATTCAAATTTAATAGTTATTAGGGGTTACTAATGGATAAAAGATAGAATATACCAGGTTGTTTTTCCTACAACTATTCCCCATAATGACTTTATTTTTGATTCTCCTGAAAATATTTATTTTCTTTTAAAAGATCTTTTTGAAAAGTTTCTTCAGGTGATTCTTTCTGGAATTATTTCAATTAGATTCATCAAAACACTCTTGAAAAGTGATATTCATATGATTTTTATTTTTTTTAACACCTAAACATAATTATTTGTTTATGAAATTTATTTTCAGTAAGAATGGAATTTAGTTAAGTGAGAAATCCATAAAAGTTTCAGATATTGACTGAACATTCAGTTTTTGACAATTATAAGGATTTTGATTATAACAGCTTCATTATTTTCCTCTTTAACAATCTTCTTCAAATCATTACAAAAATCTAAGAGTAATAATATTTTTATTAAAAGTTCTTTATTAATAGTGCTTGAATAATAAGTGGGACAAATTTTTTACTTCCTTTTCCTTATTTTTCTTATAAGGAAGTAAGTACATTTTACCATTTTGAAAAAATTTAATTCCATGAACCTTACTAAAAAAATATTTTTTTTGAGTGGTAACCGGATATTGAAACTTTGAAATCAAAACACCATTCTCAACTCTATTTGTGGAAAGAAGCAATGCAATTCAGTGTTGAATCTTAAATTTTTCAATTTTTTGAACATTTTTTTTTATTATTTTTTTTCGTTTTATTAAATTTGGTTTTGGATATAGAAAAGTGTTTATGCTGATAAGTATAATTAGCCAAAGAGTAAACCATAAAAATGTACCCGAAAAGGTGTGTATTTGAAACAAATATTTTCTTTTAGAAGACCAAACAAAAAAGATCATCTTTCCAATTAAATTTGTTGAAATCAAGAATGAAAAAAAAAAAACATAAAAGCTAAATCTATTTTTCCAAATATTTGTTTTCTTTATATTCTTAATTTTTTTTAGTCCAATTAATTTATAACCTTGAATTTTTCGTCACATTACTATTTATTATTATTTTACCAAAAATTTTGTTTACAAATTTGTTTTCAAAATTCAATTTTCAAATATTTTTTATCAAATCAAACCAAAATAAAGAATACTATTTCACAAATTAAAAATATAACTGGTTGAATTCTTGGAATCAAAAAATAGTTAAAAAAGATTCAACTTTAAAATAAAAAAAATTTTTTAGAATAAATTTCAGTCAAATTCCGAATTATTTTTTGTTCACATTTTAATGAAAAATAAATAATTATCAAATCAAACAAATTTGTCAAATAAATCTTGATTTCTGAAGAGGAATTCAAAAAACATCCTATTTTTTGAACCAAATCAAAAATTAGATGAATTAAATGAAAATAGGAAATTAAATTCATTTTGAGAAATTTTTTTGAAATAAAATAGTAATTTCGTTTATCAAAAATTTTAAAAATAAAAGTATTTCCAAAGAAGAATTTAAAATAAAACCAAATTAAGAAGAAGCAATTGTATCAAATTTTATTGATAAGAGCTTGAAATAAATGGTTTGTATTTATTTTTTTTTTTGATCAATCTTTTCGATTTTTTTTGATTTCATTTTTTTATTTGGTATGAAAATATATTATACTATGATATATTCGACCACTCAAGTATTTATTTAAATATCAATATATTTGGTTAAAGAAATGATTTGAATCAATATAGTTTGGAAGAAATGATGGTATTCAAAATTTGAAAAATGTACTTACTCCCTTAACTAAGAAATTTCAAACAAATAGAATGAAATTGGGGATCTTTGTGTATTTGTTTTTTGTAATATTTTGGATAATTTGTGTATGTTTGGTATACTTTGTGTGAAATAACAATCCTAAATGATAGACTCTGAAGAATTTGTCAAGATGAGAAAGAGATGAAAATAGATCCCATTTACTGGTATCTGAATTATAAATGGGAAAAAATTTTCAATTTAATTTTCAATTTCTTTTTTTAAATAGAACCCAAATCCACGAATTAGAAACTAATTTTTTGAAAACGCAATTTAGTCAAAAAAAATATGGAAAAGGAAGTAAAAATTTATTCCCATTAATAATGCAAATACGAGTAAATTTCAAATAACATTAATTTCATGTTTGACTTCATTTGAAAGCCTTGTATTAAAATAAAATGAAAAAACAAGAAATGAATATCTTGTGAATGAAAAAATTTTTTTAAAAGATCAGGTTTGGTAAACACTTTGCCATAAAAGTGGGTACTGATAAATTCAAATCAATACCTGAAAATATTTTGCTTCATTTTCTTTTTTATACAAATTATTTTTAACACAAGCTTTGAAGAAAGCATTTTATTCGTTTAAATGGGAAGAAACTTTGTAAAATTGGTTTCCTTTCAAAGGATTCTTTCTCTTGAGTTGTTTTAAGGATGATATAAAATAAAGCCATCACGAGGAGTGTATGAAACAAAAAAAAATCAGTGAATTAGACTCTTTCTCTCTTTAGATACAGAAGAACTATTAAATTTCAATTTTTTATGAATGTATAATCGACATGATCAGATTCTTAATTGTAAATTGGTAATTAAAACCTAAACACAACCCTTTTGGTTCGAAGACAAGTATTGTCGAGTTTCCAATAAAAACCTCAAAAAAACCGAGTTAGAACAAAAAGGAATAGGTTGTAGTTTCTACTACGATCTTCTAATTAAGAATTTGATCTGGCAAATATTACTTTACCTAAATTTTTTGAAATATAATTTATAGATCTTCTAAATCTATAGAGATAAAGAGTCCAATTCACTGATTTTTTAATTTTTATACACCCTTCGTGGAGACTTTATTTGAGATAATCCTTAAAAGTTTAAGTTCCGTGAGATTTCAAAAAGATGAAATTGAATTAAAATTTTAAAAAATTTATTTGAATTTATCAGTAAATTGAAAAGGTAGGAAATAGAATTTAATAAATGGTAAAACAAAAGACTCAATTCTGTCTCTTGAATGCTAAATGGAAAAACAATTTCTTTTATGCTCTGACAAAAATATTTTTCCAAAAATACATTGCAATTTGTGATCTCTATTTATTTGTTTGGTTCAATTTGGATATTTTGTTGTTATGCTTTGGTACACATTGTGTGAAATATTCACCCTAAGCTCTTCTCAGATTTCCAAATTTGGAAAACAGAAACTGCTAAATTCAAAACAATTTTTGTTCAAAATTTCGTTCAATTTCCATTTTTGTAAATCATTGTAACTTCTGAGTTTGTTACAATGTGGCAAAAATCGGCAACGACGAAATTTGGCAAATCGAACTTTTATTTTAAGAATTCATTATCAGTCAATTTGTTGTATTAATTTTCTCAACAAACACTTATTCGATTTTAATCCAAATTTCATCTATGCAATAGATATAACCTGAATATTCAAATGGACAATAAAACAAATTGACTGATAATGAATTCTTAAAATAAAAGTTCGATTTGCCAAATTTCGCCGTTGCCGATTTTCGCCAGATTCAATATTCCTCGTAACTTCGACCTTAAAAACAGTTCTTTGAAAAAGAATATTTCAAAGTTTAACTAATTTTTTGAAGTTTCTTACATTTTTAAGCCAATAAAATGATTTCTTCAAAGCTTGTGTAAAAAAATTTATTCAATGGAAAATGAATTATTAATTTTCGAATCTGTTTTTATATTTCTCAGTAATTCCAATCCAAAATTTTGATCCATTTAATTTCAGAGAGCAGTAGAAACAATTTCATTCATAAAGTTACAAAGTCCTTGTTTATGTTATTCAAAAACAATTTGAAAAAATCAAAAAAGAGAATTATTTACTTGCGGATTTTTCAACAGCATATTTGATAGATCCACAAGGACTATCCTCTGTATCACATTCCCCATTACCATTGCCACCCACTTCAACATATCGATCACAAGACGAGAAAACCTTGTTTGATAAAACTAAGAGTACAATTAAGAAAATAAAAGAATTTTTCCAAAGAATTTTTTTCATTTCAAAAGAAAAGAAAAAAAAACACTTAAACAGGTTTGTAATCAGAAGATAAAAAATGGCAAAATATTTTTTTTCTTTTCGAGATTTCTGAAATTTCCTTTAGTTTGTTCTTTTTGAGATTAAAAAACAAGAGTTAAAATTAATGTTAATTGTCAAAGAAAAAGATCAAAATTTTCATTTGTCATTGAAAAAAGCACTTTCAAAGAACGAAAATAAACCCATCAAAAATCCTATTTCGATTCGAGGAAAATAATAATTTTAGGCTGGTTTACGGAATTAGTAAATGACAAGTTCTATGATGGCTAAAAAATCTGTTTTTGGCAATCTGAATGAAACATTTATTCCCTTTATTTTGCAACAAATATTATTGATCAATTTAATTGCCGAATATGGAAAATTTTTCATAAAAAGATTTTTTTTACAAATTTTTAATATTTCCTTTGAACTATTTCATCCCATTTGAAAATTTAACAAATTGATGAAAGTGTTGGTTGTAGTCTTTGAAGAAAAAGTGAAATGTGTTTCATTTTTGAGTGTTTGAAAAAAAATAATCCTTATTTTGACAACAACAATCCGAAGTTCTCATTTGTCTGTAGAAACTTTGTTGGTAAATAGAAGCCTCCAACTCTAGTTTGTACTTTGATTGTTTTTAGTTATCAACTTTTTGAAACAAATACAATATTTATTTTGGGTTTATTATTGGTTTCTTTGATAGGTTGGTGTAGAGTTCTTCTACTGGTATTTGAATCCTAAATGGGAAAAAATTTTCACTTCATTTTCAATTTACTTTTTCAAATAGAACCACAAAGTACAACCTATTTCTTTGAAAACTGTGTTCTTGTTAAAGAAAAATATAGAAAAGGAAGTGAAAATTTTTTTCCCATTTGGGATTCAAATACCATTAGGATGAGATCTAATTCAAAAGACCAAACGAACAAATCAGAAAAAAAAGGTGACACCTGTTTTCTTGGAAGCTTCTATTTGAAAAGAGTTTGGAAAAACACTTGAAAAGAAAAACTAATTTCGCTTTTATTATTCAAAAGTTCACCAAGAAATTAAGTTGAAAGACAATGTGTAACACTTCTTTTTGAAGACACTCAATGTTAGATTTTTTTTTTGGATAATTGGCATTACTATTACTTGAATGGATAATTCCAAAATTTGAACGCTTTATCGCAAATTCCATAATTTCTTCACAAATCATTTTTTTCCATTCTAAAATTCATCTTTATAAATCCTGAATATTTCAAATACAAAAACTTACACAGACAACAACAAAAATGACTTCTTATTTCCCAATCGAACGAAAAGAAAAAGAAAATAAAGAAGAAGAAGAAACAGTAACAGTTTGGTGTGACGTTTGCCTTACAGACAATAAAAAGGTTGCTGCGATAATTTATTGCCACGACTGTAAAGAAAACCAATGCGAAGAATGTGACCTGATGCACAAAAGCAGAAAATTTAAGGATCATTCTCGAACAGATCTGAAACAAAGTTTGTGGTTTTCCTTTTTTGTTTTTTTTTTTGCTCTCTTTTGTTCCTTTGATTCCTTTAGTTCTTTACATTTATTCAAAATCAAAAACGAAACTTTTTTTTTTTAATTTTTGTACTTATGAATTTCCTTTGATTCTGTCTCCTCATAAAAAAAAACAACACCTTCAAATAAACTGTGTTGTGAAACTTTATTCAAAAATTTAATTGCTGTTATAAAAAAAAAAAAAAAAAAGTCTCTCTGTTGATACCGATAAATTACAAAATATTTCAAAGCAATTTTGAATTCAATTCCCATTTTATGAAGCCCTTAAAACTATTCTTTACAATGGGTGTCTTGAAGATCAACTAATTCGACAAGTTTTTTTTAAATTTAAGGGATTAGCGTCGCCATAGATTTCTCTATAATCAAAGTATGCTGAAATTGGGTGTAAATGGTATTAGTGCGCCATGGCTCAAATAGTTTCTGTGAATCTAAAAAATCTATTTGAAATCCTATTGCACATTAAATTATTACATTTTTTTACTAAGGATCACTATTAAAAATTTTCATTTTGAAAAAATTTTTTTTAAATTCCTTTTTCCAAATCTTAAAAATAGAAACTCAAATAAACAGTTTTCTGGTATTAATAATTCATATTTAGAACTTCCAAAAGTAACTATTTTTAGAATTTTTGAATTTCAAAGATTAACTCAATAATGATCAACACAAAAAACCCAAAGACTGATTAGTTTTGTTTCCTTTTGATAAAGCTTAATTGTAACATCAATTTATTTCCAATATTTTAAAAATAATTTGTCTACAAAATCTAAAAAGTTAATTATTTAATTTTTATAAAAAAACGAATTTTTTAACAACTAATCTACATTTCTCCATAAATTTAAGAAAGTTATTTTAAAATATGAATTTTTTTTTTCTTATTATAATTATTAATTTTTATTATACTTTTATTTGCTAAATATTTAAAAAAATTGAGAAATAATAAAAAAATCATATGATTCTTTTTAATCTTTGTGTCGTGATTACGATTTTACTATCATTAATTAAAATTGTGTTAATAATTATTTGTTGGGAAATAATCAAATTAAAAAATATTTTTTTATTTTTATTATTGATTGAAGAGAGGCGATTCAACAAAATTACTTTCTGTTTGTCTGAAACTCAAAATTTATATTTAGAGTTTTTTATCCTGAACTATAATATATGCAAGATTATAATTCATAGGATATCTTTTCTTTAAAAAATGAAAAAAAAAAATTTTTATTTCGAAACAAAGAAAAGAAAAAGAGAAAGAACTGAAAGAGAGTAATAAAAAAATAATAATAATAATAAAAAAATTAAAAACTTTATTGAAAAGTTTTTTTTGTGATTCCAAGTGTTGAATGGGTTGGTGGTTGTTTACTTTTATGCTTTTTTTTGTATCTCCACCATAATTTGTTTTAATAAAGAGATCTAAATATTTGAACAGTTATAGATCAAATGAAATAGGTTGCTTAATTAAATTTTGATTTAGAATTTTAGAGATAGTATACATCTATAAAGTGCTTGAGTTTTGAAGAATAAGAATTGGTTTTCAAAATTTTTATTCTTTGCTTTTGTTTTTTTTTTTTTGTTTTTTTTTGCTTTTTGAAAGTTTCCCAAATCTTGTTTTCGCAAAATCTCAGTACAAGATACCGAATAGACAGTAAAAACCCAGTCTAAGTAAAGCAACGACATATTGCAAGGAAAGGTCGATTAGATTCACTTCCTTTGGTTTCAAATTGAATCAGATGGATTCAGTTCTTTCCAGTTGCATAAGCCCAGTTCAATTCGTTTAAGATATGATCAAGTTAGTTGAAGATCTAATCGTGAACAAGTTTATCAATTCTTATAATGATTTTTCTTTCCTTTTACTCTCCCAAACACCTAAAAAACAAAAAGAGTGTGAAATCAAGGAACCTAAGGAACCCAAGGAAACCCAAGGAACCCAAGGAACCCAAGGAACCCAAGGAACCCAAGGAACCCAAGGAACCCAAGGAACCCAAGGAACCCAAGGAACCCAAGGAACCCAAGGAACCCAAGGAACCCAAGGAACCCAAGGAACCCAAGGAACCCAAGGAACCCAAGGAACCCAAGGAACCCAAGGAACCCAAGGAACCCAAGGAACCCAAGGAACCCAAGGAACCCAAGGAACCCAAGGAACCCAAGGAACCCAAGGAACCCAAGGAACCCAAGGAACTCAAACAACTTAAAAAGGGAAATTTGGAAAGATAAAAAGTATAAAAAATCAAAAATTATTTTTTTATTTTTCTAGTTGAATTTTACAAGTTGAATTTGCAAGTTTTAGAAAAGTATTTTGGAAAAATGTTTAATTTGATAATTTGATGATTTTTCTCATATTTTTAAGATTAAACAAAAAAAAAATAGTTTCGAAAACTACACCTAATCAAGATCATTTTTTTTCAAATTTAGGAATATTTATTGTAATTTTTTTGAAATTAAGTAGATTTTTTAAACTTGGGTTATTTTTAAAACTTTAGTGATATTATTTTGAAATTTATATTTTTGTACACTTCTATTTTAAAGACAACAATATTTCTTTCTTCTTTTGTTATACTTTTAAAAAAAAAAAAAATTAAAAAATTAATTCTTTCTCTTTTCTTCTATTTCTTCGTCAATCTTATTTTTTTTATAAAAAAAAACAATAAATCTAATAAACAAAGAAGAAAATCGAAACATTGCTAGGACAAATAAATGTCCAATTCATCAAAATACCAAACTGTCAAGATATTGTAAAAATTGTCAAAAATTAATTTGTGACAAATGTAGCTTTGAACATTCAAATCACGAAACAATTTCATTTGATCAACCAATGGATTTTTATAAAGAATTGATCAACAAACAAAAAATATACACTCAAAATCATTTTGAAAGAATCAATGAAAACTTTGAACAATTAAATTATTCTGAAAAGAAGTTGAAAGGTAAAAAAGAAAAAATTCTAAGAGAAATATCAGAATTTTATTTGAATCAAAAAAAGCTATTAGACTTACTTGAACAAAATGAAAAAAAATTAACTAATAATTTTTTTGAACAAATTTCAATAATTATGAAAAAAGAAAAACAAGCAATCAATAATTCAAAACATTCAACACAAAAATTGCTCAAACAATTTTTAGAATTGGAAAGCAATATAAACCAATCAAATTCATTTGGATTTTTTAAATTATTTTCTCAAATGGAATGTAACAAAGGTTTGAAATTTACTTTCTTTCTTTAGATTTTTTTATTTTTCCTTTGGATTTTTTTATAATATTCGAATTTTTTTTTTTTTTTATGTGACTTATTATTTTGAAAATTTTTTTGTTACTGTTAAGGGTTCAATGAAAAAATCATTTAATCTGGTAATGAGACAGAATTTTATATAAACCCCAATTCAAAATTTTTAACACACCAAAATTCGTTTTGTGAAAAAAAAAAAACTTATTTAATCAATTCAAGAAGATTTACCAAATTAGAACCATTCACTAATTGAAAAGTTAACACTTTTTTATAAATTACAATACTCACAAAACAATAAATAAATAATTATCAATACAAATAAATCATAAGTGTGTTAAAAATTTTGGAGAGAGCATAACAAAAAAAATACATTGGTAAATTTGTTGAAATTCTATTAGGAATATTGATCGATCAAAGGTTAGATACTACCAACTAATTTTATTTGAGTTCTTCTATTTGGAACAACTTGACTTTAACCTAATATCAATTGTTCAAAAAAATTTGGATCGAACAAAACAAATTACGTAATTCAAACAATGAAATGAATAATCAAAAAAACTAAAAGATGAAAAAATGATTTTCATATTTTACAAAAATCAAAATTATTTCCAATTTCAATGAAATTATATTATTGTGATTGCTTGGACCGTTTTAGCTGTGTGGAAAATTTTGGAATTTTAGTTTAGATTAAATTTGAGACTTCTTTCGTGACTAAATTCGTGACTAAATTTGAAACTTCTTTCGTGACTAAATCCGTGACTTCTTTCGTAACTAAATTCGTTACTAAATTATGTAACTTTCAATTCAAAGAGCATCTAAAATAGACATAGTCATTCGAAGTAATTTGAAACTGAAACTAAAATTCCAAATTTTTCCACACAGCTAAAACGGTCCAAACAAATCACAATAATACAATTTCATTCAAATTGGAAATAATTTTGATTTTTGTAAAATATGAAAATCATTTTTTCATCTTTTAGTTTTTTGTTTTCATTTCATTTTTTGAATTACGTAACTTGTTTTGTTGGATCAAAATTTTTTTCAAAGATTGATATTAGGATAAAGTTGGGTTTTTCAAAATAGAAGAACTCAAATAAAATTAGTTGGTAGTATTAATTCCTTTGATTAATCAATATTTCCTAATAGAATTTAAACAAATTTATCAATTTATATGTCTTAATATACGGGGACAATGTTTTTTTTAAAGAATTTGTTTTAATGAATATAGAATGCTAAATTTGATTAGAATATTGTTAAAACCGGCCCCCAATTCACTATTTGAGTTCGACAAACCCCCATAATCTTTTACTTAAAATCGAAAAAAAAATAAAAATATTTTCAACGTTTTAGTATTTTGTAATTACTAAAATCAAAATAATTTTAAAGATCTGTCAATAAGGGTTTGAGTTTGCTGTTTTTTCTTCCAAAATTCGAATAAATAAAGAAAACCATTTTATTTCTTTGTAAAAATGGAAATTTTATTTAAAATTTTTTTCTTGAAAAAATACAACTCCTGTTTTTTTGTACCGAGTGGAAAACACTCCACCAAAACAAAACAATTTTAAACCCAAAATTGAAATTAAACTATTCTTTCTATGTGTTGAGAAAATAAATTGCTCTTTTTTGTTCTTTTCTTCAACTAAAAAAAGATAAAATATAATTACTACCAAACACTCAAGCTACAAACAGTTTTATTCCTGATGTGTATTTGTAATTTTTGAAATCCATTTTGTAATAAATAATCTCAAAAAGTAAATCTCATGAATGAAAATGAGTACCAAATCCCCGATGTCTATTATGGATTTAATTTTTGAATAAAAAATTTCACTTCTAAAAAAGCAATTAAACACGATTTTCCAGTCTTACTCTTCACCGAATTCCGTTTTATCCTTTAGAATTCGAAATTGAAATGATTGTTTTCCAAAAAAATTATTCCAAAAAAATAAAATACCCTCTTATTTTTACGAAAAAATCGTAGTATTTCAAGACATTTTAGTTTTTTATTACAAATCTATTTTGTATCAATCTCTTATGATCAAAAAACCGAGTATCTAAGCCTTTTTAACCATGTTAAATTCAAATTTTAATAAGTAACTCTTCATTCAATCCCAAATTAATAGATTTTTAATTATGTTTCCAAAATAAGTAAAAAATGTTTTCAGTTTTTTATCTTTGAATTTTTTTCTTTATTAGTTTATTGATCAACAATTCCCATTCAATTTTTAATAATAGCATAAGAGTGAATATTATTTTTGGTGTCAATTGTAGGAAATTAGAAAAAATAAAAAATACCGAAATTGTAGCGAAAGACATATTTTTTTTCTAAGCTCTCTCTCCAAAATTTTTATAACACACCCTTGATTTATTAGTATTGGTAGTTATCTATTTTTTGTTTTGTAGGTATTGTAATTTATAAACAATTGTTAATATTTCAGTTAGTGAATGGCTATAATTTGGTATTTTTTCTTGAATTGATTAAATACTTTTTTTTTTTTCAAAAATTGAATTTTGGTGTGTTAAAAATTATGAATAGACGTTTAATTTAGTTTTCTAAAAAAAAAAGAAAGGGTCTAAAAAAATAAATAAAATGTACAAAAAGAATAGAAAAAAATTAAATTAAGAAATTAAAAATAATTGATGTGAGAAACTTGAAGTCTTTTGATTCAAATGAATTTACGTGTATATAGGCGATTACTGGTTATTTTGTCTTGAGCACCATTTTCCTAAATAGTATGTTGAGTCATGTTGGTTAAAAAGTATTCTATGGTAACATCATAGATTTCTTTTATGTTCATTTTCTTGAACAATTTATCTGTATCATCATTAAAGATAATTATATTAAAATCAAAATTTTTTGATTTTTTTGAGTTGTTTTTACCAGTATCTTCGAGTTTTCTCATATCTTTTGCACATCCATATGAAGTGGCCGACGACATCCATTTTTCTGTACATCATGTACCTATTTTGGAGTTTACTTCTTTTTCCCTTCTGTGTATGTATCTCTATTCAGACTCATTACAAAAAAATTTCAATTTGAAAAGAGTTAGTCATGATGATTTCCATTTTAAGTAGGGCTTGCTTTCCTTTGAAGTTTTCTTTAAATTAAGCTGATTTTGAGGTATTTTTTCAAGTTTCCAGTTTTCTTCGTCTTGGGATGAATCCACTTTGTCTTGTTTTGATATGAATGTGGGCTTGATGAGTTTTTTTCTTGATCTCTTTTTTCCCCATATTTTCCCAATCAATACCTTCAATTTCGTCCAGTTTTAGATCTTCAGCTTGGTGATCTAGATTTAGGTATCTTAATTTATTTCTGAAATTGACCATACTTCTTTTTAGGATCATATTTGGTGTGGGGTCTGGCATAATTTCCCATTTGAGTATATAGCTGTGGGTGTATCAATTTGTACTTTAATTATTCTCTTTAATCTTTTATATTAATCCAGGTATCTATATTTTTAGCATCTGTCTGAGTCAGATTCAAGATGTCAAAACCATATAGCACTTTAGATAATATAACAGCTTTGAATAATTTTCGAAAAAGGTGAAAATTAAAAGAGTCTTATAATCATCTGACTCATCCAATTTGAATGTTTTTAACAAAGAATAATAATAAAAAATACCAGTTGAACATTTCTAGATCAATTTAGTTGAGTTTGGTAATTTAAAGTTGGATTTTGAGTGAATTTGATAGTTTTTCATTTGATTATATGTATAGATGTATCTCTCAAATTTATCCTTGTCTTTTTCTAGATTCTTCTTTGATATGTGTTTTTTTGTTGATCCATATTCCCAGTTATGTCCTTCCACAGAAAAAAATCTAAAAAATGAAAAGAAAAGTCGATACTCACTTTACAAAGTATTAGCGATATTACTTTAATAAAATGTATATTCATTGCTAGTACTACCTGCACGTGGGTGGATTTTAAGTATATCCCAAAAATCAGTATAAATCTTGACAAAATTTTAAAATTAGATCTAAACAACAGGAATGTGTTCTAAATGTTAAATTCAAGTTTGCCAAACAAATTTTCCAATTTTCTATTCTGAACAGTCGAGTCAATTTTTTATAACTCAAAAAAAAAAATCTTTAGAGTTACAAAAGTGAAAAGGAGTGTTTAAATAGGGTTCTATTTCGGTTCTGAGTCTTTAGAGAAGCAATTATTTTGAAAAATAAAATTGTATGAAAAGTAGATTTAAAAGATCAAAATGAGAATGTTTTAATTCTTTTTTGGTTCTTTTCAGCCACACGTAAAAAGTTGAAAAATACATGTGGCTCTGGGTACAAAATAATATAAGGTATTTCCAAAAAAGTGGGGTATTTTTTATTATATTTTATAAAAAATCATCTTTGTTAGTGAAAGTATTCATTAATTGACAATATCAAATTAAGTTTAATATTAATACCGATTGAATAAATAGCTAAGGTATTTATTTTAAAAATATATTGGATGAAATATTTACAAAAAATGAAAAAAAAAACAACTTATTTGGAGAAAACAAGGTACGACCAATTTCAATAAAAAACTGGAAATATGGAAAGGGTACAAATGATTTTTTAAACAATAAAATGTAGTTATATGTTTTCAATTCTATTTGAAAATTTTTTGAGACTAAACAAGTTATGAAAACGGTTTTTTCAAACAAAAAGAAAATAATAAACACCAATTTTCACTCCTAAAAAAATATCAGATAAAATCGAGATCAAAAAATTTAATATCTTTTATTTATGTAATACAATACTAAGAAACAAATTGAATTATTACCAAGAATCAATAAATGATGGTTAATGATTTTGGATGTTTGAATACTTTTTTGAAGATTGATTTTAAAAGATATATTTTAAAATAAATTTGCCCCACTTTATTGGAAATACAGTCTTTCCAAGGCTACCGTGAATTTTTATATGAATCAAATTTTGATGCTGATATAGATTTTTCAAAAGTTGGATATGAGGATAAGAAAGCTCATATTGAAAAAAATTTTCCTAAATGAGCTGATATTCAAGAATTTTTTCTGATACAAGAAAAATTAATTTTCAGATCCCTAAATTGCTTCAAACCTGGAAAATCTGTTGAGATGCCACTTAAAAGTTTCTCTTGAAA
Organism: Anaeramoeba flamelloides; assembly: GCA_027625915.1. Lineage (NCBI taxonomy): Eukaryota > Anaeramoebidae > Anaeramoeba > Anaeramoeba flamelloides. The sequence continues at coordinate 162,634 of JANTQA010000051.1, forward strand.
TACCGAAAATATTTTTGATCTTACCACAAGAAAATTTTGAAATAAGTTGATTTGTGAAAATTTTTTTTCAATATGAGCTTTCTTATCCTCATATCCAACTTTTGAAAAATCTATATCAGCATCAAAATTTGATTCATATAAAAATTCACGGTAGCCTTGGAACAGCTGTAGCTTAAAAGGTTGAAAAACAAATCTTTGTGTTTTCATTTTTTTTCTTTTGTTTGAAATAACTCACTTTTATGTTATTTTTTTAAAAGGTCGAACCAAAAGTAAAAAGAAAAAGAACAATAACTTTAACAAAGAACAACAAATAGAGAAAATAAAAGAAATTAAATTACAATTCCAATGTGGGGAAGAGATATGCATTGTTAATTGAAACGTTAGTTCATTGTTATTGATTAAGAAAAGTGATACAAAAAAAAAGAAAAAGAAAAAAAAAAAACAGAATTTGTGGATCAAAAAAAAAACTTTTTGTATTTCCTAGTGTTTTCGTGAAATATCTTTAATTTTTCACAGAATGAATTTTTCAAGACATTTTGGATATCTACACACGTGCTAAAGCCCTCGTGATATCCAAATATCTTTCAAGATTCATTCTGGGAAAAATATTAGTGATATTTCCCTACAAGCCGTGAAATAATGACAGATATTTGATTTCGTTTAGTATTGTTGATTTTTCTGTTTTTTATACTGTAAAATTTGAATTTTAATTTAGAATCGTATATTCAGATGTTTTAAAAATTATAAAAAATAAAAAACCAAAACCTAAAAAAAAAAAAAAAGAACCACAATTTTTAAAATGAACATTAGTTATTTTTTATTACTCAACATTTAATGAAAAAAAGGTTCAACAAGAAGATTTTTTGGTTATAAAAATATTTAACATTTTAAAAGACATTAACCACAATCTCGAATTTTTATTACTGTTTTCTTTATATTTTCGAATATCTATTTATTTTTTAAATTTTTTTCAACTTTTCTTATTTTTCTTTTCATTTTTTTTTAGTATTACCTTTTAATTTTATCAAATCTTTTTTAAACATTTTTTAAATTCACTAAAAAAAAAGGAATAGATCAAAAAAAACAGGATTCAGAATTCTCAAGATTATGCAAAGAACATATAAATCAACCTTATGAATTTTTTTGCTTTGATCATAAACAATTATTATGTAGCCATTGCGCGATACTTGGTCATAGAAATTGTCAAAAATCAAATAATTTCAAAGAAGGATATGAACAAATCCAAAATGAAATAGAACAACTAATTAAAAAAAACAAAAAAATAAAAAATAATAATCAAAAACAATTCATTGAAAAAGTTCAAAATGAAAAATTCAAATGCTTAAAATTAAAACAATTAAATCTGGATTTAGTCAAAAAAAATTATCAAAAATTAAATGAATTAATGCATCAGCAATTCAAGAATATGAATGAAGAAATCTCAATTCAACAAGATGAAAAGTATTTCAAATTAAATTCGCAATCTATGAAATGCAAAAAAGAAATTGATAATTATGAAAAATCTGAAATGATAATTAAAGAAATTGAAATTTGCAAAAAATACAATAATTATCAAGAAATATTGTTCAATTATTTTAAATTGAAAAAATTAATGTCAATTTTAAATAAAAATAATCAATTAATTTGCAATTCGAAATTTAATAAAAGAAATTTCATTTCAAATAATTTACAGAATAATTTACAAAATTGGAAATTATATTTGCCTTTTGATCTCAATAAAACCCAAATCAATTTACCAGATGAAATCCAATTAGAAAACAAATTGCAATTTTCAATTCTTCTTAAAAATCAATTTAATGAAACTATAAATGCCCAAGGATTCAATCTCAAAATTGCAATTTCCAAAAAGCATTCAAATGAAATGATCACAGAAATAACTAAATTCAAAGAAGGAACAAATCAAGAAACAATTGGAGAATATTTATTCAAAAGAAAAGGAGAATATCAAATCAATTTCTCAATAAATGATCAAAAATTTCCAAAATCTCCTTTTAATTTGAAAGTAATTGATCATAAATTATTTTTAAAAGAATCATCAGAAATCCTTCAAAATGAAAATAACCCAAATTTCAATCAAATTCTTGAAAAATGGGTAAAAGAAGCCGGGTGCAATTCAAATTTGAAAAGAAGATTCAATTCAAGAACAGATGGATGGAAAATTCAGACCTTTCATCAAAAATGCGACAATAAAGGGAAATCAATCATTTTGATCAAATTAAAAAACCAATCCTTATTTGGGGGATTCGCAGCAATTGATTGGGATTCAACAAGTAAATTTAAACAATCAACAGGAAATAAATCCTTTCTTTTTTCCTTAATTAGTTTGGATCCAAATTTTGAAGAACCTATTAAATTGTATGCTTATCATAAAAAAAAAAAGGAATTATATTGCTCTTCAAACTTTGGACCATCCTTTGGTGGATCTTTTGCTGGAATAAGTGATTTGCAGATAGGATATAGAAAAAAAAATATGAAGGATAATTTACAAACCTATTCAGATCTTGGTAATACCTATCAGCCACCTTTCGGATATACTCGAGGATCAAATCAAGCCAGGAATTTTTTAGCAGGTTCGCATAATAATTGGGATATTTTTCAAATTGAAATTTTTTGTGAAAAATAAAATAATTAAAACATTTTGTTTTTTTTTTTCTTTTAATTTTTGTTTCATCACAAATTCCTTTTTGAAGTTGTTTGTTTGTTTTGCTTTTTTTAAGGTTGTTAGAAGGAGTTAAAAACCATTATAAGAATTAATTTACTTTTTAAACATTATATCTGATATTCCATCGTAAAATGATTGAACTAAATATTCACAAGTCTACAATAAAAAGATTTGAAAATGATAGATGTGCTAATAAATTTATTTTATTATTTATTTTTTCATCAAGATTTTAACTATTGAAAAAAATTTCTTATCAACCATTTTCAAGTCAAAGGAGGTTAGATGTAATGAGTGAAACACCTATTTTTAAAGGGTTTGCATAGATAGAAGAAAGAAAAAATGTATTTTGGAAATTTAAAAAATTGAACTCGTTTTTTCGCATTTTTACTTTTTTTTTAACTTTTATTTTATTTCACGTAATTAAGTTGCAAATAATTTTTAATTGCAAGATCGATAGTCACTTAGAAAAAATGTGTTATTATAAGGTAATTCAAGCTTTGGAAATAATTGTGGAGGAATCATATTCTTTTCTATTGGCATTTTATTTGGATCTTCGATCTTGATATTTGATTAATAAATGTGAAAAATTTTTACTTCATTTTCATTTCATTTTTCAAATAGAGACCACAAATACCAACATACTTCGTTTAAGTGAATCATTTCTAAAAGAAAAGTATGGAAAATGAAGTGAAAATTGTTTCCTATTTATTATTCAAATGCCAGTATGGAGATCAAAATGGATATTTGGTTTTCTTAATAGTGATAAATAAGAATTTAAGTTTTTTAATTTTTTGAATAATCTATTTAGATTTTCTAGTTTTATTTTTTACTTTTGTCAACTATATTTTAATGTTTAATACTCTACTTAATTTATGATTTGTTCTTTAAAGGTTAATTATAAAAAATAATTCATATTTGAAAAATTTTTTGTACATACTTTGACTGAAACAAAGTTTAGTTTAAAAGATAAATAAACTTTAATTTTTTTTTTTTCTCAAACTTTTCATAGCAAGAGCATGAAAAAATAAAATTGAAAAAAAAAATGTTAGACAAAACTAGTAGTTACCTTAATCTATCATCTTTAAATTTTGACTTTATTAATAATAGAATCAACATTTCAGAACTTCAAAATCTAGACTATATTGTATTTATTGTTGTTAGGATAACCACCTTTTTTAAAAGTCTCTAGTCTAGAAAAAAAGGCCTTTTGGGGTAGAAATTTTTAAATGGATGTGACAATGAATTTTACTTTATTTCAACTTTAAGATATTTTATGAATAGATAATAATAAATAGTTTTGAAAACATTCTACTATTTCAAAAAAAAACTCAAATACAAAAAAAAAAAAAAATAACTAATGATAAATATTATAGTGTCCTAGGAGTGTCGTAGATTGCCTTAGAGTTTTTTTTTACTTTTTGGAATAAACTAAAAATATCTTAAATTTACATTTTATTTCAAAAATAAAAAAAAAACTCAAGGAAAAAGCAAAAAAAAATATATTTTGATCAATTTAAAATAATAAAATTATTCTTTTAATAGTCAAAATAATAGATTCCCTATTTGAAATATATTCTTTCGATTATAAATGCTTTAAAAGTATTATAAAAAAGACCTTCTTCCGGGTGAAAAAAAAATTCAAATTTTTTACTATTAAATTTTAAAAAATTATTAATAGAACTTGAAAAATTGGATTTTCAAACTTAAATTATAGAATATGTCAAAAAAATATTTTTTAATCAGAGATCTTTTATTAACCTATAGTGTTTATTATAAGTGAGATTATCGAAAAGTAAAAAAAAATTAGCAATAGTTGAATTTTTATATTGGAAATATTTTTTTCAGGATCTAGAGGAGGAATTTAAAGTAAATAAATTAATTATAACTACAAATAAAAAAAAGAGATTAGAATACTGAAAAGTTTTAGATAGTATTGTAGTTGTTGAAGAAAGATTTTGGAGAAAATCATTGTGTTATTATGTCAGGTTTTCAAATTATTTGTAATATTTAGGTTTTTAATTATATTTACAATGAATATGAATTGTTTTACTGAATAAAATTTGATTTTAAATGTGTTATAATAGGTTATTTCACATAAATTTTACTAAATTTCTGTGTTATTTTTTACTGATAAATCTGATATTTGGTGAATGTCTCGAGGATTGTAAGAATTATCTAAATATTTTAGTTCAAAAAAAACAAAATATTTATTTAATAAAAAATCAAAAAAAAAAGTATCCATTTTATCAAGAAAGGTTGGTAATTGTAAAAATTCCCTTTCTTTGTTTTAAAAAAATGGCTAAAATACAAACAATGTTTGTTTTTTTTTTTCATTACTAAAAAATAAAATTTCATTTTTTCAAAATGAAAATTTTATTTGTTCTTTTTTTTATCTGAAAAAAGAGAAAAGATACTATTAATAAAAGCTTTTATAAAGGAGATTAAAAATAATTAAAAAATTGGTTAAAAAAAATAAAAAAAAAACACATTATTTTTAACTGAATCAAATCAAGAATTTTTAGATTTATAGTTCAAAATTCGTCACTGTTAAGAACATAAGATAGATGCAAGGTTTTATAGTTGATTTTTCTCAAGGCTTTTATAAATAATTGTGAAATAAAGAGGAAATAGAAACCGATTGTAAAGTTGGACAATCTAGTTTGTTAATGGTAAGATTTTCACCAAGTTTAGTCTTCAATTATTTAAATTTAAAATTTAACTTCAATATCAAAGTTAAATCCATCTATTTGAAAAAAAAAAGGATCCTTTAAAGAATACCTTCTTCAAAATCTTCAAGGAATAATTGAATTATTGGGGTTTTCCTTTTTTAAATTTGTTTATTTTATTTATTTATTTTGATGAGTTAGATATTCAAGTTTGAAAAAAATAACATCTGATATTATTTCATTTGTTCAACAATTCTTCCTTTGGGATTTCTATCCAGACTCAAAAAAAAAAAAAAAAAAAAAAATGATATTATTCTAGTGCTAAGAGGATATAAATCGTTTATCTTCGAAATTCTCAATATAATACAGTCAGTTTCACTTTTAAGGCACAGACTTTAAACTAAATTTAAGGCACAAAAAAAATCTCAAATTAAAGCACAAAATTCAAATTCTAGTAAAAATAAATTGTAAAAATCAAAAATCCAAATTATGTAATTTAATTTGAGATTTTTTTGTACCTTAAAGAAAGATGAAAGTTTGTGCCTTAAAAGTGAAACTGAATGTAGTACATCACTTCAAATAATATCAGATTTCTTTTTCTTCCCGGTAAAACTTGAAACAAAACAAGGTGATTGTTTCAAGATCAAAAGGTGTAAAGTAAGATATTGATTTGGGATTTTTAGAAAAAAATTTGTAAATTAGAAAAATTTTACTATAAGAAAATACTCTCTCAGACTTTAAAATGATTATTAATAATTTTAATATTAAATCATCCTGGAATAATAAAAAAAAAAAAAAAAAAAAAAATAATATTCCAAATCAGGAATACTACCAAAAATAAGTTATAAAATATTTTAATTTTTATTAATTTATTCTAGATATTCAAACAATAAAATAACTTAAAACTAAATTTTTATAATATAAAGATATATTTTTTAAAGAAAATAAAAAAAACAGATTTTATAATTAAACCATAAAATAAAGAACCTATTAAATGATCGGATTTTAAATAATTGTATTAAAAAAGGCAAAAAAGAATCTTGGAATTATTTTATTCAAGAAAAGAAAATTGAATTTAATAAAAACAATTTTTTTTTTGGTAAAAAAATCAATTTAATAAGGGATAAAATAATAAATATGATATAAAATAACAAAAATTTGATTGAAAAAATATGTTGGTTATAAAAAGAAAAATTAAATTGTATCAAGTAAAAAGATTTTAAATTCTATCAAAAATCTTAAAATAACGAATTTAAAAGAGTTTAAAATCAATATATTGAACTTCCATATCGAAAAAAACAAAAAAACAATTAAATATTTAAAAAAGAAATCGATTAAAGGATTTCAAAAAATTGAGAATTTAAAAAAAATTTATTGATGAGGAAAATTTCACTGATTTAAATTTCCAATAATAAACTACAAAAATGATACAAGTTATCCAACTAAAATTCAAATTATATTTAATAAATGGTTAATGGTCCTACTGATAAGACAATTGAATACCTATAAAAAAGGATCAATTCTATTTTTTCATAAAAAAAGAGGGGGTAGCTTTGAATTATCAACCAATATTAATTAAACAAAGTTTACCAAGATTATTACTTAGAATGTTATACCAATTGATTGTCACTTGTTGAGAATTTATTTAAAAATTTCAATTTGGTAATCGGAAAAAAATTGATACTTGAATTACCGTATTAAATTTCCTAAATGCTTATAATCAGATAAAACTTAAAGATGAAGATAAAAATAATAAAATATATATTATAATGATTGATATAGTAAAATATATTGGTTCAATTAGTTTTAAAAAATTACAAAAATAATAAATAAATTTATTTAAAATTACAATTATCAAAAATTTTTAATAAAATATTATCAAGGGGTGGGACTTGGTATATTTCAAGGGAACCCATTATCACCTATTTTATTTACGCAAATTTCAAATTTTTTAATTTATTAAAAATAACACGATTAACAAACCATTGTCGATTTTATTGCAGATGATTTAGTTTAAAATACATAAGGAAATCTAAATCAAATAAATGAAATATTAAATTGAATATATGAAATAATAACTCAATTTATATTAAAACCTAATAAAGATAAAACAGTTGTTTCAAAAGACTTTTAAAAAATTAAATATTTAGGTATTTATTTAGATAAAATTTCGCATATTTCTATAATTTAAAAAATCTAAAGAGACGTTTATATATTTATTGTAAGAAAGGGGTAATTAAAGAAAATTTACTAAATAAAAAAGAGAAGAAGAAAAATTAATTCATCTATTAAAGTAAAAAAATAATACTATCATTTTCATTACCAAATTAAAAATAATCCAAGTCCTGGAACTGAAGAAATAGCAACTCAATTGGGATTAAAACACAATAACAACAAATGAGAAATTTCAAAAGATTTAGAAACGTTTAAATACTTTGATATCGACTTCTATAAATTTTCACATTGAGTATATAATCTGAAAGGGTTAAAAGAAACTCATAATAATTCTAAACAATTATTTCATAATAAAATCTCTTAAAATAACTGAAAATTGGACCTTTGTATTTTTTATATTAATCCAATTATTAATATAGATTAGAAATATATAATTATCAAATAAAAACTCTAAATTATTTAAATCTTGTATAAATTCATCTATTAATAATAAAAAAAAAAAAAAGAAGAATAAACTTATATTCTCTCATATATAAAAAAACAGAATTTAATATACAAAATATGATAATTTCTTTGAATAAAAAGAAATTTAAATATAAAAAGAAATTAGGCAATTTATCTTACCATAACTTAAAAAATTAATACATTAAATCAACGAATCATGATAAAATTAATTGTAATTCAAAAAAACTAAAGATTCTTAAATAAGAAATTATTAAAAATAATTATAATGTGTTGTTAAATTCTACCAGTTGGAAGTTTCATTAGGTTTTTTTTTTTTAATTTGAGAAATAAAAAGTAAATTAAATAAATTTGTTATTTATTTCTCAAATTAAAAAAAAACCGCCGTTAGCTTTTCCAGAATTTAAAAGAATTGAGTTAAATCTTTGATTTTTCTCTATTCTTTTGAATTTTGGAAAAGTTAGGCACTTGAAGACACTTTTCGTTAGGTTTTTTTTTACATGTTGTAATAAAAAGAATAATTTTGAAATTTTCAGTTTATTCAAAAAGTAAAAAAAAAAAAAAAAAACATTGTAGCTTTTCTTGGGTTTTCTGTTTACAGGTAAAATCAATAGATTTTTATTAGGTTTTTTTGAGTTCTCTATTGATTTAGAAAATCAATAGATTTTCTTTAGTTTTTTTTTACTTTAGAAATAAACTGAAAATTTTAAATAAATTTTCTGTTTATTTTTAAAGTAAAAAAAACCTAGAACACTTCAGAAATAAAATAGAAAACCTCAAAAAAAACCTAGAACACTTAACAGATATCTTTGAAAACTCAAAAAAAACCTCAAGAAAACCGCTGTTAGGTTTTTTTTATTTTTTGAAATAAAAAAAATTATTTAATTACCTTTTCATTTCAAAAATTAAAAAAAAACGTAGTTAGCTTTTACAGAATTTCAAAGAATTGAATAAAATCAAAGATTTTTCTCTATTCTTTTGAATTTTGGAAAAGCTAGACACTCTACGGCACTCTACGACACTTGACGACACGAATGTTTGTTAATATTTCCCTGTATCAAAATTATTTTTAAATAATTTTGTGGAGTGTCGTCAAGTGCCTAGCTTTTTTTTAATTTTAGAAATAAATAGAAAATTTTTGAAATTTTCTTTTTATTTCTAAAATTAAAAAAAAGCTAACGGCGGAATTCCAGAATTCAAAAGAATAGAGAACAATCTTTGATTTTATTCAATTCTTTTGAATTCTGGAAAACCTAACGACATTCCCAACTTGGACTATTTTTTAATTGATTAATTCGGTAATTTTCTAAAAAATCAAAATTTTTAAAATCATCAAGATCAAATTTATTATTAATTAATTTTCAATTGTAAAATCCAATTCCAATTAATTTTTGAATTGATTGATTATTTTAATCATTTTTCCAACCAAATTATCAACTCAATTGAATTCATAATATAAGCAAATAAATAAGAACAAAGAATGAAAAAGATTAAAAAAAAACAAAATAAATTAATTAAGATTAAATTGCTTTTTAATTTTCATTAATTCAGAATCAAGATTACATTGGTCATTTAATTGGTAATATTCAACAGCATCAGACAATTCATCAACAATTAATTCTGGGTCTTCGTCAGCTGTCATTTCAATTGAATTGGTATAAAAATATTTGATTAAAATTTCCAAGCTTTCAATAGTTTTATGAGAATAATCTTGAACTTTATTTGTATTATCTTTTTCATTAACATTATCAAACATTGCCCGAAACAAGCCACTTCTAGCCAATAAAATAAATTTATGTACTGGTATTTCTTCATAATTAAAATCTTTATTATCTTCATCCTCATCCTCTTCCTCTTCTTCGTCATCAATTTCAACCAAAATTTTGAAATCCTTTGAATCATCATCCTTGTAGAGTTTTGCAATATCCTTTTCCAGTGTCTTATCCACAGATGGGGGGAAAGTTAATTGTAATGAATTAAAAGTTTGTTCAAGTTTTTCTTTATCTTTCTCTGAAATTTCATCATAATAAACCCATTTCAAAAAATCCAAAGTTTGTTCTTTATTGATTGATTTTTTTTCTCCAAATAATTTTCTTTGGATTTGATCAATTGTTAATTTGGTTCTACACTCAACAAGAGCCTTATGAACGGGGATTTTGTTTCCCAATGTTCCAATTTCACAATCACAAAATTTTTTGGATTTATATAATCTCCTGAGATCTTGGGGAAGTGTATTTTTGAAATCAAGATAAAGAAAGCAAACCCTTGATCCACATGCAATTCGGATCATGTCTTTTGAGTCCAAATAGTTTGTAAAAAAACTTGGAAGGCTGATTTTTGTTGGAAATCTCTTGTCGTTGCTTGATTCATCTGTTGGGAAGAGTTCTTTGCTAAACGCCCATCCATACAATTCATTTTGGTCTGTTAAAACCAAAGTATGGGCTGCTCCTGTTTCCAGTTGGACAGCTTTCTTCTCCTGGAGTTGTGGTATTAAGGTAAAAATGCTTTTGTTGACACCGAGCCCATTTTCTCTTTGGTTGCCGCAGCCAAAGGTTTGCCCCTTCTTGGTGATTAAAATGGAGTGGAAACCACATGAACTTACAGCCAGGATCTCGGATCCTTGAAAGTTTTTAACAGCAGTGGGTGAATTTAGATGACCAGTAAATCCAACGCCTAACTTTCCATATTTATTGCACCCACAGCCATATAAAAGATCAGGCTTGCTTGTGATGAAAAAGAAATTTGTTGCATAAACACCTGCAAAGATTTTGGTAACCTTGTCTTGAAGATAAACAGGCATAGGTTCACGGCCACCTTTTTTGCCAATGCCCAGCCTACCTTGAGAGTTCGATCCCGAGACATACAATTGGTCTCCATTACAAAGATAATACACAGAACCAAAGCCCATGCGAAGTGTATTAACAAACAATTTCTTTTCTTCAAAAAATGTTACATGCCGGATCTCTTCAAAAGTACTCTGATCTGCATCAAGAAGAGGTACTTCATTATGTCGATTACTGTAAGCTAAAGACCAAACCTTGCCCGATTCAGTTAAAATTAGGTAGGTAAAGACACTTGCATAAATGTCTTTGATTGCTTCCTTTTTGGGTAATTGGTATTCCCTTTTCTTCTCATCTTTTTGATAGAACTCCAATTTGTTTGGCTTTTTCCAAACAAGAAAACGTGGTTGGCTCCCACCGACGATCTTTTTTATTGTTTGGGTTTTTTTGATTTTGCTTGAAGTCCATTTGGGTAAATTGTTATTCTTTTTTTTTGTAACGAAACTGAACCCTTTTACTCCAGTGAGATAAACAGAGGACTCATTTGACATTTGTAAGATTTGAGAAAAAAATGATAAAATCAAAATTGATTCACAGCAAAAATAACATAATAATTGGTAGTCACTTTTTTTACTTGACAACACTTTATTTTTTTGAAATTGTTCCAAATTTGGAAATAGAATTAAAAGATCAAAGAGAACAACTTTCAATTTATAAGGTTTTACCATACAATTTTTTGTTAAAAATGTGACTTAGAAATCGGGGATAATGTACTTTAATGCCCAAATCTCAAAATCTATTTATAATCAAAAAAAAAAAAGCTATATTTAGCATAGACAATTTTTTTCCAGAATGGTAATATATATTGTCCTTAATTTGTGTTTTTTGATGATAATCTGAAATATTTCTAAATATATTAAAAAATCATGATAATCTAAAAATTTTAGAAAATAATTAACAAAAAAAAAACAGATTTTTTTTTTACTATAATCAAGTCAAGAAATTTGAGTCGAATGTTCAAAATTTCTCATTTCTAAGAACACTCGGTATATGTAGTATATCGTTTTGTCCTTTTCAGGAGTTTATTATCCAGAATGAAATAAAAAGAGGAAATAGAAAACTATTGAAAAGTTACATGAATTTAGTTTTTCTATATTTAAATTTCAACAAAATTTGGTCTTTAAAGATGAAAATGAAAAATTTAACTTGAATACTTTTGATAACTCCTTTGAAGAAAAAAGATCATTTAAAGAATTAGTATTTCAATGTACCATTAAAAAACTCCAAATTAGTTTTAATTGGTTCAAATTTGTTCATTCTTCTTTATTGTACTGAGAATGCAGAGTTAGATTTCGAGTTCAAAAAATATATTAGAAACTCATAATTGTTTCATTAGTTCAAAAATCATTTTTGTTATAATTTCTCATTTTGGTTCCTCTTCCAGACTCTGAATAAAAGATTTTGTTCTCAAACACTAAGATGACATTAATCCCTCTTCTTCGAACACCTCGATATCATCTTATATCACTTGGAACAATATCATATTTCTCGTTCTTCAAATCGATACTGGGATCATAACAAGGAGATTGTTTCGAAATTAAAACAATAAATACAGTAATTTTCCACTTGTTCCCAAATATTAATATCCATGATATCTTACTCCTCCTACTAATAATAAAAAAAAATAATTATCAAATCTTTTCATGAACAAAAAAACAAAAGGATGTCCATTTTATTTAGACTGTTCTTCACCAAGCAATTCAAGAAGCGTTCAATTTATTAATTGTATTATTAAAGATAATACAGCCCATGCAGGGGTAATAAAAAATTATGGATGTTATTTAAATTTTGAGAATGTAAGAATTCAATCAAATAAAGCTATGTTACAAGGAGGTGGGTTGTTCTGTGATCGAAATGAAAATTAGGCTCAACCACAAATTAAATATACAGATTTAATTATTAGTGGTAATTCTGCTCAAACTTTTGATAACATATTCAATCAACTCAAGACTGAACTCAAAATACATGCTTGTGCTATAGTGAGTGGACCAGATTTACAGAGTTGTGACGAATGTAACAAGGGTGGCAATTGTAACCCTGAAACAGGATCTTGTGATTGCTTACCTGGATCTCAGTTACCTTCACCTGGCTGTGAATTTTGTCAACCTGGGAGATATTAGGCAAAAGTTAATAGTACAGTGTGCAGTATTTGCAATGCTGGAGTTTTTAATAATGAAAGTGGGCTTACGAAATGTCAAAAATGTGAGACTGGTTCTTATCCAAACCAAACAGGACAAATGAAATGTCATCCATGTAAAATGGGTTCTTATTCAGATAAAAGGGAGCAAAAGGAATGCCAAAAATGTAAAATGGGTTCATATTCTGGTGAAACTGGACTACCAAAATGTCAAAAATGTGATCAGGGCTTATACCAAGATCAAGAAGGGCAATCCGAATGTAAAGAATGTGATGCTGGTTTTTATAATTCAAAGAAAGGATCAGATTCAATCAATGATTGTAACCCATGTGAAATTGGTTCATATTCTGATAAAACTGGACAAGTAAAATGTCAAGAATGTGACTTTGGTTCATATCAAGATCAAACAGGAAAACTTGAATGTATAAAATGTCATGCTGATTTTTATAATATAAAACAAGGATCAAATTCAAGCAGTGATTGTATTCCATGTAAAATTGGTATTTATTCTGATCAAACTGGGCAATCGGAATGTCAAAAATGTGATCCTGGTTCATATCAAGATCAGAAGGACTAAACAAATGTATAAAATGTGATGCTGGTTTCTATAATACCAAGCAAGGATCAAATTCAAGCAGTGATTGTATTCCGTGTAAAAAAGGTACTTATTCTGATCAAACTGGGCAATCGGAATGTCAAAAATGTGATCCTGGTTCATATCAAGATCAAGCAGGGTAAAACAATTGTATAAAATGTGATGCTGGTTTGTTTAATACGAAACAAGGATCAGATTCAAGTAGTGATTGTATTCCGTGTGAAAAAGGTACCTATTCAAATCAAACAGGACAAGCAAAATGTCCAAAATGTGACTATGGTTCATATCAAGATCAAGAAGGAAAACTTGAATGTATAAAATGTGATGCTGGTTTGTCTAATGCAAAGCAAGGATCAGATTCAAGCAGTGATTGTATTCCATGTAAAAAAGGTACTTATTCTGATCAAACTGGGCAATCAACAGAATGTCAAAAATGTGATCCTGGTTCATACCAAGATCAAGCAGGAAAAAACAATTGTATATAATGTGATGCTGGTTTGTTCAATACGAAACAAGGATCAACTTCAAGTAGTGATTGTTTTGAATGTGAAATCGGTTCATATTCTGATCAAGAGGGATCAAGTAGTTGTTCTTTATGCATCCAAGGTCAATATAATAATAAGAGAAATTCAACTACCTGCCTAGATTGTTCAACAGGGAGCTATTCAAATCACGAAGGGCAAACAATTTGTCAGTACTGCTCAGCTGGAGAGTATCAAGATGAATTGCATTCTGTGCAATGCAAGCCATGCTCATTCAATACTTGGCAATCCAATACTGGATCATACAAATGTAATTATTGTCCGATGAATAGTATAACCTTAAAAAGTAACACTATTGATCCTAAGGAATGCTTTTGTTCAGTTGGGTATTTTGGCAAAGCAATGGAAAGTTGTGAAAAATGCCCCACAAATGGAATTTGCGATCAATTAAATCAACAAAATCCAAAACCGCAATCGGGTTATTGGAATTCCAATGACAATCCACAGGATTTAATTGAATGCAAAATTGAAGATGCATGTCCTGGAAATGGAATCGGGGTATGTAATGGTGAATTAGGATATACAGGGTTCCAATGTGAACAATGCTTGAGTGGGTTTTATAAATTTGAAGAACAATGTTTAACATGTCCAGATAATAATTGGTTTCGATTATTACTTGCCTTTTTTTTATTATTGGTATTTGTTGTTTTATTGATATTTGTTGCGAAAAAAGGAGAAAGCTATTTTGGTTCTCTAACCATTTTGATTTCCTTTTTCCAAATTATTGTCTTGTTTCCAAAAATGTTGTTTAATTGGCCATTCAAAATGCAAAATTTCTTTAAAAATTTTACATTTTTCAATTTAAATCTTGATATGCTTGCTTTGGAATGTTCTTTAAATTTAAGTTATACTGAAAAATGGTTTGTGTTAATGTTATTACCGATTTTTATAATATTATTGTTTGTGTGTTTCTTTATTTTGCTTGTATTACATTCCAATATTATCAAAATAATTGGACCAAAATTATTAAATAAATTCCCAAATCTATTTATAAAGCCAAGTGGAAATCAACAAAACAAATTCTTAAAACCATTTGCTTATTTAAAATATTATTGTTTTTCCTTTTGGGTCAATGGAATGGACAAAAATAATTTGAAGGATTTTACAAACAATTGTATTAATTCCTTTGTTGCATTTATATTTTTAATGTATTTGATTTTATGTTTAAAAATATTGGAAATTTTTGATTGTACAAAAATTACCAATCAAAATAATCAAGTATATTCTTATCAATTGAAAGCCAATTTACAATATAATTGTTTTGATGAATGGTGGTATCGATTGCTTCCGTTTGTAATTATCTTTGGAATCTTATATATAATCGGTATTCCAATATTCCTTGGTTGGTCTTTATATTATCATTCGAAAAAAGTTGATGAAAAGACCTTCAATCAAAGATTTGGCTTATTGACAAACAAATTTAAAAAGGAATGGTTCTTTTGGGAATTTGTTCTAACGTTGAGAAAAAATTGTTGTTGTAATCATTGTTCTCTATCTATCAGCTGTACCAAATATTCAGATTATTTTATTTATTTTAATCTTTTTATTTTCAATTCTCATCCAATCTTATTGTAATCCTTTTAATACAAAGCCTAGAAACTTTTTGGAATTTTGTCTATTGGTAATTACACAATTTATTTTATTTACTGGGTTATATTTTGTTTCACAAGAATTTAAGAATAGTTCTGAAAAAACAAAAAATGTAGTTGCAAATTTTATCATTTTTTTCATCTTACTGAGTATAATTTTATGGGTTTTAATTGTCTTGATCGAAATTAAATCCAAAATTAAATTAAAAAATAAATTAAAAGATGAAAAAAAATCTTTATTTTTTATTATTGAAGAAGTGTAAATTACACTCTAGTTGCCCTTATACTTAAATTTCCTTTCAGAAATTTAAGCGTAAAATCATAGATTTCACGATTATTAACCAATGAAAATAATAATAAACTGTTATGGTTTAAAATTAATTCATAGAGGTTTTTTTCATTTAATTTATTCAGAAATATTAATCTATTATTTTAATAGGAAGGACATACCCACAAAAAATGATCAATATTTTCTATAACTTCCTTTTGTTTATATTTTAAACATAAAGGACAAAATTTATTTGAATTTTTATTAATTACATAGTAATATCTGTTTAAGCAATTGGTAAATGTCCTAAATTTTAGGTTTGTTGAACTTGATGGATAGCTTAGATATTTTTGAGTTGTAAATAATGAATTTTGGTTTCTTAATATTGTGAAGTATTTTTTCACTTTCCAGCTCTTGGAATTCAATAATTCATTATATGTGTATTTATAGATTTCCTTTTGTTGAATTCAATTATATCTTTTGAATTCCAGTTAATTTTATTGTTGGTTCGTTGATTAAATTTTATTAATTTTTCTAAAAAAGGAAGTGATAAATTTTTTAATTTTTTTTTAAATTTGAATTTTTTTTTATTTACTGAAATTACCATATTTTCAATTTTAAATTCTGTTTTATAAATAAGAATTGGTGTATTTCTGTTTATTTTGCATATTTCAGTAATGGCTGTATTCATCCAAGAATTTAAATAATTTAAAGTTTTTATTTCATAATTAAAAATTTCTAATCCATATGTTAATTGACTTAATATAAAAGATTTAAACAATCTGATTTTCAAATTATTATTGAGGGAATTGTTATTAAATAATTGTTTACAGTTATTAAATGTTTCTTTAGCTTTTTTTAAATTATAAACTATATATGAAATTTTATCCAAATAGATACCTAAATATTTAATCTTTTTTAAATCTTTTGAAATAACTTTTTTTTCTTTATTTGGTTTCAATCCAAATTGAATTATAATTTCATAAATTGAATTTAATTTTTGATTTAAATGATGTTTATCCCCTTTTATAATTAAGATTAAATCATCTGCAAACATTTGACAATGGTTTGTTAAAGATATTATTTTTAATAAAAGAAAATGTGAAATTAGAGTAAATAAAATAGGCGACAATGGGTCTCCTTGAAATACACCAAGCCCTTCTCCTTGATAATATTTGATTAAAAAATTTTGAATAATTTTATTTAAAATAAATTTTTTTATTGTTTTTCTAATTATTTTAAAACTGATTGAATCAAAAAATTTTGCTATATCAATCATAATAATATAAGTTTTATTATTTTCATTTTCATTATTTGATTTTATATTATTATAAGTATTTAAGAAATTTAAAACTGCAATTCGAGTATAATATTGTTTTCGAAATCCAAACTGTGATTTGTGAATAAATTCCCAACAAGGTTCAATTAGTTTATATAACATTTTAAGAAATAATCTTGGTAAACTTTGATTAATTGAAATTGGTCTATAATTAAAAGCTACCCCCTCATTTCCTTTTTTATGTATAAATAAAATTGATGTTTTTTTAATATATTCAATATTATTCTTATTAGGATTAAATAGCCAATTATTAAATATATTATGAATTGCAATTAAATATTTATCATAATTTTTATTTTCAATTTGTTCAAGATTTGAAATGATTTCATCATTACAAATATATTTTAAATTCTAAATTTTTTTGAAATCCTTTAACTGATTTATTTTTTAAATTTTTGATTGTGTTTTTAATATTTTCAATTGGAAAAAAATTATCAATTTTAAAAGTTTTTAAATTTTTAATTTTTAAATTTTTTTATATAATTTAAAATATTTTTACTTGGTTCAATTGAATTGTTTTTAATATAACCAAAATATTCATCAATCATGTTTTGATTATTTAAAATCATTTTCATTTTTTTAGACCTTATATAATTAATTTTTTTCCAAAAAATTTTTGTTTTCCATATATTCTAAGTTTATTTCATCAATAAATTTATTCCAAGCTTCTTTGTTTATTTTTTTGATTCGATTAATTAAATTTGGGTTGTACAAAATGTTTTTAATTAATGGAGCAATTTTATGATCATTTTTATTTTCTTCATAAATTATATCTGTATATTTAATAAATTTAGTTTTAAATTTTTTTATAGTATTAGTATTTAAAATGAATTTTTTTTCTTTAAAATAATGAGTAAATTCTTTTTGATAACTATTATTTGTTATAATTTTATATTTTTTCTTAATATTCCACTCTGAATTAATATTGATATTATTAATAATCATTTTGTGATCTGACAGATTGTTTTCTATTGATTTTGATATTTTGAGAATTTTTTGATAAAAAAAAATCTTTATTTTCACCTTCATCATATGATAAGGATAATGGTAATAGGAAGAATAATATAAATAAAAAAAAAATTCAACTCCAAAAAAATATTTCAAAAAATGAAAAAAAATTTATTCAAGTGATTCAAAACTAAATCAAATTATTTAATTATTTTAAAATATTTAGGCTCTATAAATAATCCAAAAAAGTTATTCAATCTTTCAAATTTTATAAAACAATTTATCTTGAAACAAAAATTAAATAATGAAAAATATAAAATAAAAAATCAAAATATAATCAATTGCTATAAAAATATTTGGATCAAGAATTTGTCATCAATTCTGCTTGGATGTTATACAAATAAAGTAACAATTATTCAAAAAATATCATTTTCTAGATTATTAAATTATTATATTATATTTATAATAAAAAATCCTCAAAATAAAAATGATCAAAAAAAAAAATAACATAAAAATAAAGAATAGATTATTTAATTTGAAAAAAAAATAAATAAAAATTTAATTTTCTTATGAATGAATAATTAATTAGTTAATAATTATTTAAATATTTATTTTTTTAAAAAAGGCAAATATTTAAAATGATAATTATTAAGGAAATATTTATTTCATATAGGATCAAGGTAAAATATTTTAAAAAAATATTATTACAAATATTATTTATTATCTTATTTTGGATGTATTTGAAGTTTATTAAAAAAATAAATGATCAATTAATTAAACTTTGAAAATAAATTTTGATTTGAATTATAATCAATTTTTTTGTTCGATTTTTTAAATAAAATAAGAATTATTTTTTTATTTTTCTTTTTTTTCATGAGTTGGAATTTTTTTTATATTGGGAAGAAGAGTTGCAAATTAAAAATTTTCATTGTTAGCTATTTAATACTTTAAAATTAAAACAAGAAATTATGAATAATTGAAAATAAAAAAGAGAAAAGTAAAGTTTAACATATTTTTCAAAAGAAAGTCAATTAATTAGATCATAAATAAAAAAAAAATTGGACAACTACTGAACAACTACCTCTCAATTTTTTTTCGATTTTTGATTATCAATTATCAAATTAAATTAAATTAAAGTATGGTTTTTCAGATTTTGGACAATATTAAATTTGGATTATTTATTATTGTTTTTTTTTGAAAAAAAAAAACTGTTTTGAAATATTATTTATTAGTGATAAATAAACTTTTATTTTTTGATTTTTTTTTATTTTTAATTTATTTTTTTTTTAATTTTCTTTTTTTTTTTTTATTATTTGTTCTTTAAATAATAAAAAAAATGAAGATTCTCTTTTTAAAAAAAAAAAAATTCAAAAATTGAAAACCTGAAATAATAAATTGAAAAAAAAAAAAAAAAATTGTATTCAAGAACAATAAATTATCAATCGTTAATAGTAATTCTCTTTTGAAATATTATAAATATATAAAATTCAGATTATTTAAAAAAAAGTATTAAAAATCAGGCAAAAATCTTAAAAAAAAAAGTGAAATTAAGTTTTTTGAAATGAGCATTCCAAATTTTTAATGAAAGAACTTTCATTGAATAAAGGTTTTAAAGAATATTTTTTATAATTAATTTTTATTTTAAAAAGAAATTACAAAGTATAACTTTACTAGTGATATTAATTTGGTGTTTCAAAAAAATTTTTTTCCACTCAACCTTTCCAATAAAAAAAAAACATAAAAGAAAAAATGAAAAGAAAAAACAGAAAAAAAGAAAAGAAAAAGAAAAGAAATGAATAAAAAAAAAAAAAAACAAAAATATTAACTAAATTAGAAAAAATGATCTTGATCGATCAATTGAAAATTTTATTTTGAGAAGAATAATTGATTAAACTTATAATAAGTGTTCAGTTTCTTCATTGAAAGTGGGTACCTTTGACTTAAAGTGTGTTAAACTCATGTGATTAATTGTTTATCATCATTTTTCGATCAATAATCAAAATTAAATAAAAAAAATAATAGCAATTTTTAAAACTTTCTTGTGAATTAAAAAAGATTTTACCTCAAATCCTCAAAAAAAAAAAAAAAAAGATTTTGGAATATTTCAGATAACGATAAAATTAAAAACTCTAATTCAAAAAGCAAATTTATTTTGATATTAGTCGAGATAATGAATCCGATTATGAGATTTTTTTCAAAAGGTAAAGATCAAAATCAAAAAATTTAATTAATATCATTAAAAAAAAATTCTTTCTACTTTTCATTACAAAATAAAAATATCAAATTTTTCATTCAGCTTTCCAAAAAAACACCTCCAAATAATTTAAAAAATACCATCAAGGTTACCAATTCTAAATGGTGCATGAATAATTTAAGTATCTTTTTATAATTAAAAATTTGAATGGTTACATGATTTTAAACTCTTTACTGGAAAGCTGAATGAAAATTGTGTTCCCTTTATTTTGCAACAAATGGTAATTGATTATATATTCCCATTTTTAAAGCTTTGTTTCATATCTAACTATTAAATGTTCTTAGAAATCTTTTATTTGACAAAAAAAAATCATCTAGAAATTTATAACTTTGATAAACAAAAAAAAAAAAAAATCAACCCATATTAAAAAGATTTATTGATAAAACTAGGAATTAATTTCTATCTTGTCAGAAAAATAATTACGAAAAGAAGTTTCAAATTCATTGAAAATTTCAAAATCCAGGTTTTGATGAATTAATCAATCATCACCCGTTTTAGAAAGAAAGAATTTGATATTATTAAATGATATTCCAATATAAAAAAAAATTAAAAATTAAATTTAACAATTTTCAGATTTCACAATTTTCAAACATAACTTTTGTTACAAATATTGTTAATTTTTTTGGATTTCAAAAGAATAAAATAAAATTCATTGATTTTCCTCAATTCTTTTAAATTTTGGAAAATATAACTACAAAAAATATTTAAAATTGGAGTTTTCAACTTGAATTTCTAAACTTGGGTATAATACAAAATATTTAAATAAATAGTTTTCTGTTCTGATTAAAAATAAATAAATATTTTTATAGCAATGTAATATATATAGTCAGTTTCACTTTTAAGGCACAAACTTTCAACGAAATTTAAGGTACAAAAAAAATCTCAAATTAAAGCACAAAATTCAAATTCTAGTAAAAATAAATTGTAAAAAAAACAATTTCAAATTTTGTGCCTTAATTTGAGATTTTTTTGTGCCTTGAATTTTGTTGAAAGTTTGTGCCTTAAAAGTGAAACTGACCGTATTAAACAAATGAAATTGAAATTTATAAAATCAGAAAATCTTCAAACTTTACCTAATAATTAAATGATTTCCTAAAATCTTTCCACATTTAATATGGCCCTATCCTAAACTTTTCAGTTTTCTTTTTATTTTTTATCCTTAATTGTCTCGAATTATACCCTTTTATTTATACAAATAATCAATTTTAGTAAAAAAAAAAAATTCCAAAGCTAATATGTCTTTTGCTTCAATTTCGGTATTTTTTATTTTTTCTAATTTCCAGTAATGGGCACCAAAAATAATATTAACTCTTATGATATTATTAAAAATTGGATGAGAATTGTTGATCATTAAACTAATAAAGAAAAAAATACAAAGAGAAAAAAACTGAAACATTTTTTTACTTATTGTGAAAACATAATTAAAAATCTATTAATTTGGAATTGAATGAAGAGTTGTTACTTATTGAAATTTGAATTTAATATGTTTCAAAAAGTTTTGGTACTCGGTTTTATGAAGATAAGAGATTGATACAAAATAGATTGGTAATAAAAAACTAATGTCTTGAAATACTACAATTTTTGGAAAAATTAGAAGGTATTTTATTTTTTTTTTGGTATAATTTTTTGGAAAACTACTATTTTAATTTCGAATTATAAAGGATAAAACGTTATTTAGTTTACAGTGGGATTAAAAAATCGTGTTTAATTGCTTTTTTTGAAGTGAAATTTTTAACTGAAAAAATTAAATCCTTAATAGACATCGGGGATTTGGTACTGGTTTTCATTCATGAGATTTACTTATTGATGTTATTTATTACCAAGTGGGTTTCCAAAATTACAAATACACATCAGGAATAAATCTTTTTGTAGCTTGGATATTTATTAGTAATTAGATTTTATCTTTTTTTGGTTGAAGAAAAGAACAAAAAAGAGAAATTATTTTTCTCGGCCCATAGAAAGAATAGTTTAATTTCAATTTTGGTTTAAAAATTGTTTTGTTTTGGCGGTATATGTTCCACTTGATACAAAAAAAAAAGGAGTTGTATTTTTTCAAGAAAAAAATTTTTTAGAAATTTCAATTTTTTCAGACAAAAAATAAAAAAGTTTTCTTTATTTATTTGAATATCCAAAAAAACAAGTGTATTATAACCCTTTTGAATGATCTTTAAAATAATTTTGGTTTTAGTAGCCATAAAATAATAAAACGTTGAAAATATTTCATTTTTTTTTCGATTACAAGTAAAAGATTAGGGGGGTGTTTTGAACTAAAATAGTGAATCGGAGGTTGGTTTTAATAATATTCTTATTGATTTTAGTTGTCTATATTCATTAAAACAAATTCTTTAAAAAAAAACATTGTCCCTGTATATTAAGACATATATTCAAAAAATATTAAAATCTAAATACAAAGAAGAAGAAAAAGAATTGAAAATACAAAAAAAAAAAAAACATCATTTTTATTGTTTCTGGCAGAATAAATAAATTTTTTTGAGTCTTTAATAAAATTTCTCAAAAAAAAAAAATAAAGTATTCTGTAAAATCTAAAGCTAAGGGCAAATTTCCTGAATTCAAAAAAAAAATTAATAAATAACAAATATTTTATCCAATTCTTTCAAATTCTGAAAAGCTAACAGTAGTTTTCTATAGGTTTTCTTGTTTATAAATCTGAAAATGTATTGGTTTTCTAATCAAAATAAACAATAAAAAACCGTAATGATAAATAAGAAGAATTAACAACTCCAACTATAAAATAAATAAAAGAAAAATTAATTATTTTAATTTTTCTCAAAATCTAGGAGTGGTAATAAAGAGAGACAAAAAGACAAATAAATATTAAAATTTGTATCTGCAGAGACTATATGCCAAAGAAGGTACCAAAAAAAAAAGGAACTTTAAGAGTATTTCTTATGGTTGGGGTTTGGCAATTCATAATCGGGTGTTTCAGGATATAATTTCATATAAAAATCCCATAGGACTTTGCGCTGTTTTTTGTAAACACCTTTTTGCTTGGAGAAGCTGTCATTCACATTGAAGGTGATTTTCTTTCTATTGACGATGATGTTATAATAGTTTTCAAATTCCTGTGTGATGTCATTTTTATGGAACTTTGGTGTTTGGAAGAACATGGCTTTCTGTCTACCTGGTGTCTTGATCCAGCCTTTGTTTTTGAAGAACAAATAATAGGTCATTGACACTTCCTCTGTGAGTGTGCGATATCTTTTTTCGTAGTGTGATTGCACAAGCTCCAAATAGCCTGGATAATTCTCGTCGAATTTGATAATGTAGTCTCTTCTCATGGGCATAGGGATGTGTGTCCATGGTGCGTATTTCCAGAGCGGGTATCCCTTGGATCGAATTTCGGGCAAGAGAGGATCTTTGTTGCCGTACGTCTTGCTTTTCTGGTAGTCCTGATAGACGATGGGGAGACCCATAGGTGTGAACATATATTCTGGCCCCACGGGGCGGTTAAAAAAGAAATCGTCGTCCATCAAGATGAATTTGTTCGCAAGCCCAGGGATCTTGTGGACGACAGAGTAGATGGCAAAGGTATTATAGGTCGGGCAGTGCGCGGGGTTCGCGATCAAGGTGCACCTGTCCACAATTACGATTTTGCTGTCGGGGTAGTTCTCTTTGAGCCAATATGGCGGCTTGGTATCAGAGTTGATCAGGATGTAGATCTTGTTGATCCATGGCAGATACTTGTGAATCGCGCGCAACGAAAACTGCAATTCATAGTTGTATCGGTTGCGTTCGCTCATCCCGCTAATGATGCCTGCCCAGGATAGCACTATATCGATTTTCCCTTCGTCTTGGACAATCTCTTTTTTGATTTGGTAGTTCACTTTGTCCTTTTCATATTTGCTCACCAGGGCTTCAAGTTTTTCTTTTTCTTTCTCGTCTTTGAGGTTGTCTGGGTGGGATTGTGCTTGTGCAATTATTTGCTTTTTGGTTTCCAAATCAAATTCCATTGTTTTCAGATCTGTTTGAGTGAAGAAGAGCATTTCTTGATTGATCTTGCTCTCAGAATCCTGATTCCGGAAGAGGACTATAAAAATTATGAAAAATAAAGTCACAACAATAACTTTTGTGAGATAACGAATTTTGTTCATGTACACAGCCAATAGGATGAAATTAAAAATTAGTTGTTACGAAAAAAAAATCAAAAAAAAAAAAAACAAAGGTTTTAATTCAAAAAGTCTATTTATAAAAAATAAGAATATCGAATTTTTTTGACAAAAGAAAATCCAATATCTTGTTTTTTTATATTGTGTTTAATTGGGTTGTAATAACCTTGCTCTCAAAAAAAAGTTTTTATATCAATTTCAGGTTTTTTGAAAAGCAAGTAAGAGCCCTTCCAACAGTTGGTATGTCTACTTGGTTGTTGAAGTATCAGAAGTGTTCGATTTTCTCAGGTAACGAACCAATAAATGGGAAAAAATATTAACTCTTTTTTATTTTTTATAAGAGAAATTCGAAAAAATTTGCTTGAAAATGAAGGGTTCAGTTTATTTTTTATTGATTTTTTTTTTTTTTATATAACCATAATTATTTTGAGTGGATTAATTTCTGAAGGGAAAGTTAGTTTTTAGGATTGTAAAAACAAGACAATCAATTATAGTGTTAACTCTTAACAACTACTGTTAAATAAAGTATCACTTTTTTTTTTTCTTAAAATGAAAAGAACAACTTTTATGAATTAACTGAACCAAAAGAGATTTATAATTAATTTACAATAGACCATTGCAAATTTAGTTTGGAGTCTAGAAAAGAAGTAAAAAACAAACCCATGCACCATTGACAGCAATAAATTTAGTTTAAATCTGTTCATTTATTTGTGAATAGACCTTTTTAAGATTTTGAAAGTGTAAAAAAATTAATTTCTGAAGTGTGTTTTTATTCTGTACAAAAAAATCTTTCTGAGAAATAAAATTATAACATATCTTTTGAAAGGTCAAATCACTGTACAATTTTCTATAAAGTGTTCTATTTATTACAAGTTTTTTTTCTCAAAGTTTGGAAAAAGTAACTTTTATTATCTTTAAAAGGGTTTTTGAAAAGTAAACATACTGGTATTTGAATTACAAATGGGAAATTTTTTCACTTGGTTTACAATTTCCTTTTTCAAACAAAACTCCAATTTACAACCTGGCCCTGTAGGGAAACTCTGTTTGTCATAAATAAGGAAAATGAATTGAAAATATTTTCCCATTTAGACTTCAAATACCTGTAAACGAAAAAAGATTTTGTATAAATCGTTAAGGTGCATGTTGTGCTGTTATAATTAAAACTAAAGAATGAATATTAACCAGCCAAGTAAAAAACGGAGAATTTTTTGCAATTCACCAATTCATGTTATTCAGATTTGTCAAAGTGATCACAGAGTATATAGGCCATTCTAAAAATAAAAAATTGTTTTTTGTTTGATAATTAAGTCTTTCGAACATTTTAAAGTGTTTTAGTTTTGAAGCAAAACACAATAAAATAAAAAGCAAAAGAATCTCATGATTGATCTTTGAGGTTTTAAGAAACAAGTTAAAACTCCCAACCCGATAAGAGTCAAATTTTGGTGGGGTAAGAAATATCTTTTTGAATAATTTTTATATTTTTTGATTTTCTTTTTTTATTACGAACACTTTTGCTTTCTCAGACATCAAATGAAATGAGGGTAATAAATCGAAAGTTCAGCTTTTAAAATAGACGAAAAAGACATTTACAATTTTATTCTATTTATTTTCAAAAATCTATTCCAATCTTTTATTAAAAATGGATCATTACATTTAAATGAATCAACAGATGAGTTGACTGGATTAAAAAAAACCATTTTTTTCAAACCAATCTTTAACTAATTTTATTGTGTTTTTTTTGGGAATGCGAATTTAACAGGTTATTTTTTTTTTGTGAAATTTCTTCAAGATTTCCTGATTTAACAAAGGTAAATCATTTTACCAACTTTATTAACCAATTACGAGTTAAATTTATCAGTGTTTTTGCTTTTTGCTAGTTAAGTGTCAATTACTAACTTGTGATTAAAATTACTCTCAAAAGTTAGAAAATTTCGAAATGTGGTTATTCACCAAAAGAAATACCACTAATTTTTACTACAAAAACACTCGGAATTCCTTTTTTCTGATCAACTAGAATTGAAGAAAAAAGTTCAAAAGCGATTGTCTTGTACTGAAAAAATAACGAAATTTTTAAGAGGAAATTAACCATTCTAATTTCGGTGTATTTGTAAAATATTCTAAATCTAACCATTACACTCATTTGATAAAAGTCGAAATTAAAACTACTTTTCATTTAAAAATTATTCGAAAATTTTTAATAATTAGAACAAATCTTATGTTGGTTTTAAATTTTCAAAAAAGTACCATTTTTATTCATATAATATTTTGTGTCTTTAAATTTGTATAAGGTGTTTGACTATTTTGAATACTGATAAATTCAAAGAAATATATGAATATTTTTACTTCATTTTCCATTTTTTAAATTTTTTTACAAAAGCTTTGAAGAAATCCTTTCCTTGGTTTAAATGTTAAAAAACTTTGTTAAAATGGTGGTGCTTCAAAAGGTTCTTTCTCTTGAGTTGTTTTAAAAATTGAGAGCTGAGATACAGCCGTTTCAACTCAGGTGTGGATCGCAATCATTCGTTTAATTTAGGGAAACTTGATGAGTCAATTTAAAATGTTTCCCAACAATTCTTCAAATGAGTGCGATTCACACCTGAGTTGAAACAGCTGTAAATATATTTGAATTTATCAGTATTGATAATTTCAGAGCTAACGTAAAAAAAAAATTTAGAAAATATCAAATTTACTTTGAAAATTTTTGAACTTAAATGAAAGTACTCTTGAAATCAAATTTGTTATTGGATAAAAAACAAAATAATTTTCAAAGTTGATGTTTTCCAAAAAAATCTTAAATTAATCTGGACTTACTAATGAATAGATTTTTCACGTTTTAAGTCATATGATTTCGGCAATTTATTGTTACAGTTTGTTCAATAACCTATGTTAACTGAAATATTTTTTTTTAAACCTTGTCTGTTGTTTTTAGAAAAAAGTGTTTTTAAGTGTTGTTTTCCAACTTTTTTGCTATTGTTTTCGTTTTTTATCTGTTGTTTCAATGAAAACGTTTTCAAGAACCTCTTTATTTTTAACAGCGAATATGTCTTGGAAATTATATTGTCCTTCTTGAAGTAATAAAAGAAATTTTTATTGAAAGTTTTCTTTTCTTCGTATTGATTGAAAAATTGAAGGATCTTGATATTATCAAGAAAAATGATCTTTTTAGAGATTTAATTTACTCTCATTATTAAATTTGTTGAAAATGAAATTGATTTTCAAATTATTTGGTAATTGTGTGGTTTTGTTGAATTTTAATCAGATAAAATAAAGGTTAATTAACTTTTGATTCAATATGAAATATTTCTTCATTGAGGAGTCTTGTCTAATCCAATGTAGAAAAAAAAGAAAAGAACTAAAAAAATAAAGTCATGCAAGTTCAAGATATGATTTGAAGACTATTGACTAAAGGAAAAAAGGTAAATGAAATGAAATTTTTGTTTATTTACAGTGATCAAAATAATGCGTGCACAACGACTATAATCCGTGTTTCAAAATATTATCCGTGCTTTTTTTTATTCTTCTACCAAGGCAACATCCAATCTACTACCAAATAGTATACCCAAGTTCAAATCAATTTTGAAAGTAAAGGTCTGGTTATTTTCAGTAAAATTTAAATTATTCATGCAAATAGTTGACAATTTTTCATAATATTCTCAATTTTTTTGAAATTTTTTTCAAAATTTTTATGATCAATAAACTTTATTTTTTGAGATAAATTTTCCAATTTGATCCTTCATTTTTAGAATTTCTTTTTAAATAATAAAACTTTAAGAAACCAATACCATATTTTTTTAGGGTTTTATATTGGTTTCTTTGATTGGTTAATGTATAGGTCAACTATAACAAAAAAACACGCTTTTTATTTTGAAACACGCATTATATTTTTTTGCACGCTTTATTTTGACTACAGTATTTTTCAAAAAAAACTTTGAAAAATTAATATCTCATTTTTTACTCGATGTGGAGATACCAGTAAAAAAGTTTCTAAGAAACTCTTTTAATACTTTTTTTTTTATTTTTTCCTATTTTTAATCTAATTCATAGATTTGGTTGTTGTGGATTTTGGTGTTGGTTTGTCTAAATTAGATCTCTTTTATCAGGAGATTGGTCTTGAATGTTATAGAAAAACACTTTGATAACATGATCTATTGTAAATATTGGTTGACTTGAAAGTTAGGTTATACTGAACTGTATTTTTTCATTAAACACAAAATAAAAACCAAAAACCAAAGTTAAAGTAAAAAAGAAAACACTTAAAAAACCACAACAATTATTTCCAAAAATAATTCTAATACTTTTTAAAAACACAAACAGGGTCAACACTGGTTATTTAACAAACATTATCTAAAAAGAACAGCCATACTGTTAATTGTAAAATAAAAAGATCAAAATTTTCATCGACTTTCCACAAAATCCACTTATCATATAATTAAAATAAATCATCAAAAGATCGCAATTCTAAAAAGAGGGAACTAATAAATTAAAGCTGATTTTGGGACTTTAAAAATTGGAACTGTTACTTGAAGATTTGAAAATTTTTTTTTGGAAAGCTAAATGAAAATTTTGTTTCATTTATTTTGCAACAAATAGTATAAACAATTGGAATAATTTCTTTTCTAATATAAAATATAATTCTATATAAAATATTATAATTAACTCTTGGGAACAAATTCTAGACTCTTTTTTATTACAGCCTTTCCAAGTCTACCATAAAATTTCAAATAAAACACAATTGAGTTTTCTATTCCTATTTTCTATTTACAAAAAATTCCAAAATAAGAGTTATTATTCCAAAAAAAAAATTTCAATAAATGAGCTATTATTCAAATAATGGAAACATCAAAAAAAAAATTCAAAGATTCATGAAACTTCAAAATTATTGGTCCAAAGAAATTCAAAAAAAATATCGATATTTATTGATCTTTAAAAGTTTACCTTTTTTGAACAATATTTTCAAGTGCTTCATGAATCTTTGAATTTTTTTTTTGATGTTTCCATTATTTGAATAATAGCTCATTTATTGAAATTTTTTTTTTTGGAATAATAACTCTTATTTTGGAATTTTTTGTAAATAGAAAATAGGAATAGAAAACTCAATTGTGTTTTATTTAAAATTTTATGGTAGCCTTGGAACGGCTGTATTATTACAAAAACTACAAGAAAAAGAATTTACAATTTGCACTTGGTGATTTTGTTATTATTCTGTAAAATAGAATAGCTATTTAACCTTTTTATTATATTCTGATTGAATCGAAAAATGTAATTTGAATAGTTTTTGAAAATTTCATATGTTTTAATTAGATAGTAAACAGTAATAGTTCATAAAAATACAATTTTATTGAAATTTTGGTATTCTTAAGTTCTAACAACGCGAGGGGAAGTGTTCTTTAATACTTTCACATTTCTTACTGATTTACTGATATTGTGAAAATCTATTGTAATATATTTCATATTCATTAACCTATTATAAATTTTTTCGAATTTTATTTCATTTAAGGAGTCTTCGTTTCCTATTCATACAACAACAAATGCCCAAGTTAACTGAGAGAGTTTAATAACACCAATCTATTATTTTATAATTTACTTGAGTTAAAAAAGATAAAAGACAATTAGGGAGAGGCGCACTTTTTTTTTTTTATGTTTAATCAAAAATTCGGTTAAGTGAATAGATTATTTTTTTTTCTGTAGAGAATGAAGGACTATCTAGATTTTTTGTAATGTGAGAACGAAAAGCGGATGCTAAAATAGAAAAAATAGCTTAAAAGTAAGGGTTTTTAAAGCAAAAACAAAATAATATATTTATAAGTTTTTTTTGAATTTTGATGGATATAAAAAAAAAGAAATATTGATCAAAAAACTTTTTGAAATTTTCGAACAAAACAAGGAAAATTGAATGATTTTCTTTTTTACCCCCCCGAGTTCTCAGAGTTTCTCTCTTGTATTCAAGTTTATTTATATCATTACCATCAACTCTCTAATTTTTTAAAAGAAACTGGAAAGTAAGAGATATATGAGGTTTTTGGAATTTTGAACCTTTTCAAGGTAAATCTCAAAATTTGTATTTTGAAAATGTTTTTTTTTTTTACAGTTAATTTCACTTTTAAGGCACAAACTTCTAATGAAATTTAAGGCACAAAATTTTGAATTTTTATTTTTATAAATTTTTTTACTAGAATCAGAATTTTGTGCCGTAATATAAGATTTTTCTAGTGCCTTAAATTTCGTTGAAGTTTGTGCCTAAAAAGTGGAATTGACTGCAAATAAAAGTTTTAGAAAATTATTTATATTAAACTTTTAATTTTAACCCAGAGAAATGAATTTCATTTTCTCTTGATTTAATAATTATTAAAAATTTATCTGAAAAAAAAAATAATGAAAATATTTCTTTGATATATTTATTTATTTATTTATTTATTTTTATCATAAAATTAACAGACTTTTTTGATTATAATTATTTATAAACCAATGTGTTGATTTTTGAATTACTATTAATGTAATAAAATTTATCATTTAAAAAATTCAAAAAAAATAAAAATATTTAAAGAAAATGTAAAAATGAATAATTATTATTTTTTTTTCCAAACACAAAAAAAGAATCAATATCATAACTACTTTATATTTGAGCTACTTTGACTTTTTATTATAATTAAAATTTGTATTAAGGACAAATAAGAAAATAAACATATTAGTACATCCGCGCCCTTTTCAATCTTTTATTATATAACTTGATGAAATTTGGGCAAATTCGGGGTGTTAAGGGGTATGTAATTCAAGGGACTAATTTCTATTATTTTTTTTTCTTTAAATTTAATACAGATTGAGAAATTTTATTTACAATAACTTAGTTTTAAAAACACCTATTTATTTTCAATATTAAATATATTTCTAGATAAGAAATTCTTATTTTGAAATTGTCCAAAAACAAAAAAAAAAAAATAGAGACTATTCCCTTAATAAAAATGTAATAGTTGTCTTTTTTCAAATTTTTTTTTTTCATTCTCCTATATAACAATACAAAAAAATATTTAGATATTTTTAAATCTAATAAAAATCAATAAATTTAACTCGAATTTCTTTTTTTGATGTTAAAATAAAATAAGATTTCAAAAAAAAATGAGAAATTATAATTAATAAACTTGTCACAGTTATTACTTGAACATAATTCCTAAAAACAAGTTAAAAGGTTAATATTATTAATAAAAAACAGAAATTTGAAAATAGGATCTATTTTTTTAGGATAAGTAATAAAAAGTAAAAATATTTAAAAAAAAAAAGTAATAAGTAAAAATTAAAAGTTTAATTTTGATCATTATTGTTCTTTTTTTTTTGGTGTTATTGTGAATAATATTGTTATTACTTTAATTATTGATTGGTGTTGTTTTTTTGTTATTGAATTTAATCTTTTGGATTGTTTGAATTGTTTATTAAGCTTGTTGTTATTTCTGCTGTTGGTTTTGTTGGTTCAAATGTTACTATTCTATTTTTATTAATGATATTATTACAGCTGTTGTTGTTATAATTATTATATTTTTTTCTTCTTTTTGATTTAGGAGGTTTTGTTATGCATCAATATACCCTAGTAACATGATCACAAATTCTCTCAAAATAGATCTTATGTTACATCAATGTTGTTTAAAAAATTTTTTACTTCCTAAACAGAATTTAGAAACAAGGTTTCTTTTCTTATCAACAAAATTAATTTAAAAACAAATCTTTAAAAGTCCACAAAACAAAGAAGAAAAACTTCAACAATAAAGTGAAAAAAAAATCGGTCTCTCTCTAAAACTACAAATTCTCATTTGATTTTTACAATTAACAGTTACTTTTGAATGGAGTATTTTTTCGAAAATTAATAATTAATTTTGAAAAAATACCCGTACTCAACGAGATCCCAAAATTAAAACCAATTCAAAAAAATTCACCATTGTGTCCCGTCTTTTTATTCCCTACTCTCCAAATGTAAAGTAAATAATGCCAAGTAAAATTATAATTTTAATTAAAAATGATTTTATTTTTATTCAAAATATTAAAAAAAATATCTCAAAATAAGCAATTTCAGAGATTCAAAATGAAATAAATCGATCAATAATAAATCTTGTGAAATTAAAAAAAATTCAACACATTCGAAATGAAGGTTTTGTTAAAAAATTGGAAAAATAATTTAGGATTTTAAGAATGAAAAGTGTTTTTTTTTATGTTTAAAATACAAGGCAAATTGATTTCTTCTTCCTTCTTCTTCTTCTGTTGTTTTTCTTTTTTTTACTTTGTTTTTTAACTGGCTTACCAATGTTGTTTTTTCTTGCCTTTCTAATTTCACGAACGATGGTATAAAAGGAGTCGTGTACGTTTTCACCTGTCTTTGCAGAGCATTCGACATATGGTACGTTGAATTCTCTTGCAAGGTCCTTGCCAACGTCAGAGGAAACAGCTCTTTCCTCTTCACTGATATCGCATTTGTTTGCAATTAGCACACCTACAATGTCATCTTCGTCTTTAACTCTTCGGATATGGAGAAAGGCTCTTTTGACTTCGCCAACAGTTGCCTTGGATGTAAGCGAGAAGACACATGCAAACCCATCTTGCTTTCTGAGGTATCGATCCCGAATGGACGTGTATTCTTCTTGCCCTGCTGTATCCAAAATTTCAAGTGTGACAGCTTGTTCGTCAACCATAACATCCTTTCGATAGGATTCTTCAATTGTTGGATCTATTTTGGTTTTAAAAATAATTTATTTAATAAACGAAATTTTTATGATAAAAAAAGCAGAAAAATTTTGAGTTTTTACGAATTTAGATCTCAGAAGAATATAAAATGGGGTGTGTTTTTTTCAAATTAATTTCTTTTTGGTTTTTGTTTGTGATTTTTTTTTTATTATTTTTTGAGGAGGTTTGTAAATTTCTTTTTTGTTTTTTTCTTTTTGGTTTGGATTTTTTGGTAGAAAGAGCTTTGGAAGTACATTTTTTGAAAATTTAAAGAACGTGATTTTTGTTGATGTGAATTTACAAGGAGAAAGTTGCAGAAAAGATTTTTATTTTTTGTTTTTTCGAAAAGAAATGAAAAAGAAAAAGAAAAGAAAAAGGAAAAGAAAAAGAAAAAGAAAAAGGAAAAGGAAAAACAAACCATATTTTTCAATAAACATATCACGAAGGAATCTAATTGTTAAACAAGATTTCCCAACACCACCTCCTCCAACAACAGCAATTTTAAAATAATTATCACTCATAATAAATTTTTAGTTATTTTTGGAAAAGTAAATAAATAAAAAATGAAAATTAGAAAATAGAAGATCTTTTTTAAAGCAATGAAGAGTCATTTAGGGTTATTTCTTACTGTGAAAACTGTTCAATTCTCAATACTTTTTGACAAATTGTGTAAAAGAAAAAAACTAAATTAGTTAGTTTTAAAATCTTGAATTTCGATGAGGTTTGGTTAAAACAAGTTTGTTAAATCACTTGGATCTTTTTCTTATTTTTGAAACAAGTCATAATCAATTCAAAAAAATTTTTCAAGTTACAGAAAGTTCTTTTTAATAGTTCTTTACAAGAATTGTTTTTTCGATAAAGGTTTCTTTTGAAGAATTTATTTATAACTATCAAATTATAATTAATCAGTTTATTGACTTTTCTCATGAAATAAAAGATTTGAAGAGAGAAAAAAACGAAAGTCAACCAAATCAAATTGGAAGTTTAGGGTTATTGTTTCTCAAATAATAACAGTTTTTTTTATTTGTTTGAGATTTTTTTAAGGGGTTTAGATTTCAAAAAAAATTTTTTGATACATTGGCAGAAATAACTGGGTACAAGACCGATTAAACTTATTGGATTTTTTTTTCTTCTTGTTGAAAGGTTATTTATTATTACAAGCTGGAATATCAAAATAAACTCAAAACAGTAAAAAAAAAGTTTTTGAAATGAATCCAAAGTATTAAACAACCATAGGATTTGAAAAGGATTTACTACATCTTTTATTAGTATAGTAAGAATAACAATAAACTTAGTCTAAGATTTACTTCAAATTAAAGTTACATTTCATTCTGATAAATTGAAAAAAAAGTTTTAAACTGTTTTGGTTCAATTTTCATTTTTTGCACTTCTATCAACCAACTTTCAAAACATTTTTTATTAACCTCAATCTCTTGTTGTCATCAATTTTTTAAGGTTTAAATATCCTTAGCTCAATAGAATTCTTTCTTAAAAGATTATAAAAACATTTTCAAAAAAAGGAAACGTAGTAAAAAGTTGCAAACATATTGGTGATTTTATCGGAAAATATACATCTATGCTTTTCATATCTGAAATTGGAAAAAAGATTATAATTTTTTAAGTATAAAAGTTTATTATTTTGGTTCTTATCTGATCGACCTCCAAATATAGTATTCAGTTTAAGGGACCAGTAAATTAAAAAAATCTTCAAGTAAAATTGAATAGCAAATTCAAAAAAATTTATCACATCTTGTCATTAAAAAATAGGGTAAAAATCTGATTACTATAAGACCAAAATTACGTATTAAGTATAGTTGTATAAATCAATTTTTTGTTTTTAAAAGTTTGATCTATATTGTACAAAATCAAACTTATCTTCAACTCTAAACCCCGTTCCAAAAATTTTGACATACCCAAAATCAAAAATAATAAAAAAAAAAAAACAATTTATTATATTTTCCTAAACTTAATAAAAAACAACATTTAAGTATACCCAGTATTAATGTTTTAATAAGTACTCATTATAACCCAAATAAAAGGAAAAAAAATACCAAACTCAAAAATAAAAACGGAGTGTGTCCAAAATAAGGAAACTAGTTGAACAAAAAACGTATTGGTAACTGTGTTGAAATGTCACCAACAACTGTTGATCGATCAAATGATAAGATATCACCTACCAATTGTATGTTATTTTCCAATTTAACAGAACTCAACACTAACCTTCTTCCAACCATCGAAAAAAAATCCAGATCTAACGAAACAGATTAAGTAATGGAAAAAAAGGAAATGAAAATAAAACAAAAAAGACAAAAAATGAAATAGTTTGTTGAATCAAAATTCTTTTCAAATTGAATTTAAAGCAAAGTTTTGATGCTCTTTCAACTGCTTAAACTATTTCCAAAATTTTGGAATCTAGTTTATATTTAAATGATTTAAATTTGTGTTAATTGAGATGTAAAATAAAATTAAATATGATTTTATTTTTGAGAATTTTTCAATAATAGTTGGTGTCAATATATCCACCTTTGATTAGAGAAAAGTTGAATCCCAAATCATTTTTCCTAATTCCAATATCTTATACTCTAATTTATTAAAATTTAACTTGATTTCAAATTATTATTATTATTTTATTTATTCTTTGATATCTTTTTTACATCTCCCATCAATAATAAAATATAAATAATTAATTACATAAACTATTCTTAAAAATAAATCAAGTATAATTTACAAAAAAAATAGTATATAACATTTGAATTAACTTTTTATCAAACAATTTTTTCATTTTTTTTTTTTTTTTTTGATTTAATAAATTTTCCGCAGTCAAGCTTCAATAAAAAAAATCTTCAACTTAAATAATTGTTTTTGGCCAGTTAAAAATTCAATTTTAAATAGATAAAAAACATAAATTTATCTGATTTTTTTGATTTTTTATATTAGAGGTTTTGATGATAACATGATTAAATCACGATAAAGTTACAAAAATCGCGATAATTACCATGAAATCACGATAATATCAGAAAATCGCGATATTCAATATTATCGCGATAATATAAAAAATCTCGATAATTCTATAAAATCGCGATAAATGCCAAAATATTGCAATTAAAAAGTAATCACGATATAATAGTTGATGGGTTTTTGGGTTAATTGAGAAATATTTTAAAAAAAAAATTTTTTTTGATCAAAAAACAGTTAAGGTGAAAAAAAGTCATTCTTTGAAAAAACAACAAAAAAGATACTTGATCCAATCAAGGATCAGATCCAAGAGTTTTATTGTGTTTTCATTTTATTTGGTTGACAAATCTATCCGATCCTTTAAGATCAACAACAAGAAGAACTCAAGAGAAATAAATATTTTTTTAGTTAATCGTGGTGTTGTAAATTGAGTTGAATAAAAGACCTTCTAAAATAACCAACCCTTTGTCCATTCTTTAAAGAATGTGTTCTTGAGGTTAAAAGATTTTCAATATTCTCCGAAAGCTAAAAGGGGTAGGTAAACTTTTCATTAGCTTTCACAACATCCTTTTCAGAAGATGATCACCAATTATTAAAATTTTTTATAGATTTGTCTTCTTGTTCTTTTTCTTCTTTGAGCATCTTTGTATTGGACAGAAAACATAATTAGAGCTTAGAGGTTATTGTTTGATCGATCACCAATAAGAAGGAAAATTATTCTTTATTCTTTTTTGGCTATTTAAAATTGTGAATATAACAACCCCATTGTAAGAAAACAAATCTATCTTATATTCAATTATATTGTTGGAGTGGGTAGTTATTAGTTTGATCATAAAATTGGTTTGAGATTTGATATTTTGTTAAAAAAAAAAAATGAAAAGAAAACAATTTTGTTTCCAGAACAAACCAAACTCATGGCCTTTACAAAAACTTGATGTCTTTCAAAACTTTCAAACACTTGAAGACAGCACACAACCCTTACAAACACTTTCAAACATTTATGAAAGGGGAAAGTGTTGTAAAAGTCTCAAGGTGTTGTAAAAGTCAAGAGATTTTTTTAAGGTAATCTCAAAAAAATAATTTTTCATTTTTTCGTGATAATATGAATATTGTGATAATGTTGAATATCGCGATTTTATGATTTTTCGCGATAAAGTTGGACTAATCACGATTTTTAATATTATCGCGATTTTATTGTTAATATCATGATAATATATGTTATCATCAAAACCTCTATTATTGTAAAAAATAATTGAATAATCATAAAATATTTTTTTTTAGTAACTTTGTGTCTGTTAAAACAAAATAAAATGGTTATAAAATTATTTTTTTTATTATGGTGGGGAAATTAAAAAAAATCAAGTTACTTAATTCTAATTATTTATTTTTTAATTAGGTTATAATTTCTTTTCTGAATAGATTTTATATTTGAATATATATATTCTTTTGTCAAAAATCTTTTAAAGTAAACTCTTTTTTAGTCAATTGTAACCTTTTTTTTGAAGAAATATAACAACTTGAATGATTTTAATCCATATTCTTTTCAATTTATATTTCTAATTTTTTGATCTAATCATTTTTTCTCATTTTTTCGATTTTTTTTTTTTTTTTCTTTAAAAAAGTCAATTTGAAAAAAAAAAAAAATTATTAAACCACAAAATAAAGTTTAAGAACGCTTAGGTTTTGTAATTCAATAAAAATCAAGATATTTATTATTAAAAAAATATTCTTTTTAAAAATTTTAATTTTCCAAACAAATTAAAAAAGTTTAGGTGATGCCAGATTACAGTATAAGGAAGCTCACATTTTTTCCCCAAGTTTTGTAGATTGTTAATGTATTTCTTTTGATAATAATCACTCTAATGCAAAGTTTATTATTTCTCTTATTTTTAAACAATTATAAGTTGGATTATTCTTAAAAAAGGTGAATTTTTCATTTTTGGTTGTGCGCATTAAGTGAAAGGGAGTATACATTTAAAATATTTATGAATAGGGATATTTCCACAAAGAGAATTTTTTTTTAAAATTTAAAATAAATAGAAATTACTGTTTTATAAATTGGTAAAATAAAATTAAATGAAATACTAATATTAATTGAATCAATATCTATTGTTTATATTTCAAAATATGCTATATCAAAATATAATCAAAAAATGAAAAAAAATTCTCATTTTTTAGATAAAATGGGATAATATCAATTTCAAAAAAAAAAAAGGTAATATGATAATGATATAAATAATATAAAAAGGAGTATTCTGGATTTCCCATACTCTCATTAATTTTTTATTAAACTTAATATCTTATCAAGAAATTTTGTTTTGTGATTAATATAAAAAAATAAACTATTTTTCAAAAATTTTGACCAACTATATATGTTAATGGAAGTTATATTGGGAGTTTATCCCTCTTCTCTTCAAAAAAATATTATCAATTTTTGGATTTGAATCATTTTTTGTAATTTTTTTCTAAATTTTTGTTTTTCCTTAAAAAATTTTTTTATTTTATTTTTCTTTTTCTGTTTTTTTTTTTATACTTTTTTTTTTTACAAAAGATCATTACAAAAAAAAAAAAAAGATCTTCGAAAAGAAAAATAATCATAAAGAAAATTGGAACTCTGTAAGGCCTTTTAAAATGTATTTAATTATTATCAAAAAATCTTGTTTTTTAACTTTTTTTCAGTGAAAGTCCAGTAATAAAAAAACCGTAATGCTAATTTCAAAAGTTGTGGCTCACTTTTTTTTTTTAGTTTTTGGTTCTATTTTGTTTATATTTCTAAAATATCAGGTTTATATATATTTAGAATGAATTAAAAGTTAATTATGAATCAGATTTAATTCTTAGTTGTTCTT
Source organism: Anaeramoeba flamelloides (assembly GCA_027625915.1). NCBI lineage: Eukaryota > Anaeramoebidae > Anaeramoeba > Anaeramoeba flamelloides. Next base: position 201,766 of record JANTQA010000051.1, read on the forward strand.
GAATATAAATGAATATAGATTATTTTTCAATTTATTATTTTAGGTGATTCACAATTTTTAAAATGGAGTTTATTATCACCAATTTTAAAAAATAAAAAATATCATATACAATCTAAATAATAAAATTTGATATATTTAATTAAAGTAATACCACATTAAGAAATAAATTGGATTATTATTAAGGATCAGCGAATAATTCATTAAAATTTTGGATTTTTTAAATAGTTATATTAGGCTTACATTTAATACAGATGTTCTAAACTAAATTTACCACCACCCCTTTTTTTTGGAAATAGCCACTTTAAATAAATAAATAAACAATTAAACAAATAAATAAACAAATAAACATGCAAACAAATAAAAATATGTAAAATAATATTGAATTAAAGATTTATTATTAAAAATAATGATTTGTTTTTGAGAACATTTTTGTTCTATTTCCCTGTCAAGATTAAATTTCATCTTTTAAATTTTTGATTTTATTTAACCAATTAGTTTGTAACTGTTGATTAGCAAACGAAAATATATATTTAACTTTGCCCAATGTAAATAATAAAGCAAATGTAATTTTTTTTTTTTTTTTATTGTTGTTTTTAATATTATGGATAGCACAGCTAAAATTACTGAGATCTATAACAAAATCCGAATTATCTTCGGATTCGGGGAAAACAATTAATAAATTATTTTTTAAAATGAGAAATTTTTTTTCAAAATTTGATGGAATTTTTTTTCTTCGAAATCTGGTTTTTTTTTCAGTTAGTAATTCAAATTGTGCAAGGCTTTGATAAGTTATATCCTTGATGTCATTTTTATTAAAAATATTTAATTTCTTTTTCGAATGAATGCCCTTTTCAATTTTATTATTATTATTATTATTATTTTGAGGATTTTTGTTATCTGATTCTTCTTTGTTATCTATTTTAATTATTTTTTTATCATCTTCTTGATTAATTGTTTTAATATCTGTTTTATTTTTTAATTTGGATTTTTTTTTTTTATATAATTGTTTATTTTTTAAGATTTTTTTTTCTTTTTTGATATTTTTGTGAATTTTTTTATTTGGTGAACTATTTGTTCTTGGACAGGATTTAGATCTATTTCTAGTACTCTTTCCCCGATTTGACATTTGGGATACCCTTTTTGATTTTTCTTTTATTTCAAAATCAGCCTTTAATTTTTTTCTATTTTGTTTTAAGTTTTTTCTTTTTTGTTTTTGTATTTGTTTTTGTTTTTGTTTTTGTCTATGCTTATGTTTTTGCATTTGCTGTTCTTTCTCTCTTTTCTTCTGATTTTGGATTTGCCCTTGTTTTTGTTTTTGTTTTTGTTTTTCCCTTTTGGTTTGCTTATTATCTTTGACAGTTTCTGATGATTCTGATGACAATGAAGATTCTGATGATTCTGACAACTCTGCAGATCCAATTATTTCTAATGATTCTGACGATTCTGAAAATAAATGATCTTGATTTATTGTTTTTAACGTTTCAAGATAATTTTCACTTTTTCTAAATTTTTTTTTTTTTTGTTTAACAATATTCTTATTTATAAGAATTTTTTCTTTTCTTTTTTTCTTTTCTTTCTCTTTTTCATTTGCGTTTTCTCTCTTCTGTTTTTTTGATTTGTTTTTCTTCTTTCTCCCCCTTTCTTCTCTTCCTCCTCTGTCTTCTCTTCCTCCTCTGTCTTCTCTTCCATCCCTTTCTTCTCTTCCACCTCGTTCTTCTCTCCTCCCTCTGTCTTCCTTTCTTCCCCTTTCTTCACCACATTTGCCTTTATCTTTACTTTTACCTTTACTTATACTTATGTCTTTACTTGCACTTTTTGATTTTTTTTTTTTCATTTTATGTTTTTTTGCTTTTGAGTAGGAATCATTTTTTAATTGGTTTAGAAATTGTTGTTTTTTATTTTTCAAATCTTTTTTATTCTCTTTCTTTTCATCTACATCGTTCATTTCACCTTCATCTGAATCATCAATATCCCATTGAGATTTTTTTTGTTTCTTTGGAGTTTTTGGAAATATCTTTTTGTCTCCAATAGTTTTAATAGGCTTTAAATTTTTAAGGTTTTTTGAATTTTTTTTTTTTTTTAATTTGATTTTTTTAATTTTTTTTTTATTTAGTGGGGAGAATTTGTCTGTTTTTTTAAATAATGGTTTTCTTGTCAGTGAAATACTTCTTGGCTGTTTATAGTTATTCCCCTTTTTCTTTTTAGTTTTAATTTTCTTCGTGTTCTTATTTCTATTTCTTGTGTCATTCCTTAAACTCGATCTCGATCTTGAGCTTGAGCTCGATCGTTTACTTGAGCTCGATCGTTTACTTGAGCTCGATCTTTTACTTGCGCTCGATCTTTTACTTGATCTTGAACTTGGCATTTTATTTGATCCTTTCTGCAGGGCTTTCTTTTTCACATTCTCTGCCTTTACACCAGATCTTTTTTTCGTTTCTGTTTTTACTTTTGCCTTTCCCTTTTCCTTGGTCTTTTCCTTATTTCTTATTCCAGATTTTGATCGAGATCTATATTTAGATCTAGATCTAGGAATTGAAGAAGTGTTTTGATTAAAACCATCCTTTATTTGATCGTTGATTTGTATTGGTCTTAAATTTGAGATTGTGTTACGTTTTTGTTTTTTTTGTTTTTTTTTTAATTGGATATTTTTAATTTTCAATTTTGTAATTTCATTATTAATTTGTTCAATTTGGTTATCAATTTTAATTTGTTTTGGTGATAGATTTTCCATTTCAGCTAATAAATAGACTTTTAAAATTAGCCATTCTCTGTTTTTTAAAATTTTCTTTTCTTTCTTTTCTAAGAAAATCAAAGTATTTTTATAATCATTTATTCTACTTTTAATTTGATTAATTTCAATGGTATTGTCATTATTAGTTTTTTGTGATAATGCCTGAATTGGATAATAGGAAATATTATTTTCATTTTCTTTTTCATTTCCATGTTCATTTCCATGTTCATTTTGAGTTTTTTTGCTCTTGTACTTATTTTGACGAATACCATTGATTTTTTCCAAAATGTTCTGATTAGTATTATTTATTTTCATTAAAAGTTCCTCATTATTCTTTAAATTCTTTTTTTTCATTTCAATTGCCTTGCCTATCGTTATATTTTCCTTATTAAGGCGATCTTTTTTATTTCCAATCTCGACTAAGTCTTGCCTTAAACTTTGCAGATTTTTTTTCTTTGTGTTCATTAGCCAGTTTTTACCTAATTGTAAATATTGTTCTAAAACTAATAGTTGTGGTTTGAGAAACTTTATTTGCTCATTTATTTTAATTTTTTCGATGGACAGAGATTGGATTTTTTGATAATAAAATCGTAAATCATTTGTTTTTTTTGGTATTTTTAATTGGTATTTTAAGTAATCCTTCTCACACTGCTCTGATTTTTTCTTATTTAATTTCATTTCATTTTTTAATCTTTCATTAGTTACCTTAAGAATATTTAAATTTTTTTTATGCTCTTCAAGTTGATCAAGTTTTTTGATTTCTTTTTTTTTGTTTATATTTTCAATTTTCATTGTCAATTGTTGTAATTGTTTCTTTAAATTTTCTTTTTTAGCTTGCAGTTTTTCATTATTCGCTTTTAATTGTTCATGATTTCTTCTCATTTCATCCAAAGCTTCCTTTTTGTATTTGGTGGAATTGTTAGAGTGCTCGTTTTGATAAGATATTTCATTTTGGTTATTTGTTTGTAATTCAAAAGGATTATTTTTGAATTGCTCTTGTTTGAAATTATTCATTGTTTGTAAATTTTTATTAATGGTTTGTAATTTAATTTTTCTATTTTCTTTTAGTTTTTGTTTTTCTTTTTCGTTTTGTTCTTCTATTATTTCAATATCTTTTTCTTTTTGTTTTTCTTTTTCTTTTTCTTTTTGTTTTTGTTTTTGTTTTTGTTTTTCTTTTTGCTTGAAAAGCTCTGGGGAATGTTTTTGGAAAGGTTGTAAATTTTTTGTTAATTCTTTAACCCTTTTTAATTTTTTATAGAGCCTTTCGATAGTTTGAGATTGGAAAAAGATTTCTTTTTGATTTGATCGTAGCAATTCATTTTTTGATTCGAATTCAGACAAGCAATCTAATTTTTGTTTTAATTTGTTGGTTAAATTTTGTTGCATTTGAAGATGTAATTCTTGAAGCGAATTCAATTTGTACTTGGTTTCCTCCATGGTAAGATGAAGGGAAGAATTTTCTCCTCTTAAATTTTGAACAAGATTGCTCATTTTCCCTTCATAAGAAGCAAAAGAATCTTTTTTTAAGGTTTGCAATGACACAACTAACCCATTTAACACTTCTGTGTGTTGATGCATTTTATAAAGTAAATTCAAAAAATTCACAACTCGGAATTTATGAATAACTTGAAATAAATATCTAATAAAAAGAAAAAGAATGAAACAATTAGTAAAAAATGTTAATTTTTTTTTTCTCAAAAAACTTTTTTAAATTTGTCTTAACTGTTGAGAGAAAAATGTTGGACCCAGAAAAATAGTTGGACACCAATTTTAATTGGGAACATTTCTGAAAATGATTTTTAATTTCAATTGTTTGTAAAATAACCAAAGAAAATAACAATAATCTACTTATTAGAATAACGATTAATGTGATTCTACTTTTTCAAAACCTTATCTCTTATAGCCAAAAGCAAGTTTAAAATTTACCATTTTCATAATTAATAGTAAACTTTACTAAAACTTGGATTTTTGTTAAAATAGCATGATCTACTTTAGTTGTCAACCATTCAAATGAGTATTCTACACACACCACAGATTAATGAACTTGTAACACCTTTAAACCTTGATTTATTTTAAAGTCTCCTAAGTTATCAATAGGATTTGGATTTTCAATTTTACTAATGTTCCCAATTGGAAATGGTGTCCAACCATTTTTCTGTGTCCAACATTTTTCTCTCAACAGTAACCATAAATTCTATATTTTCAAAAACTTTGATTAGAATTGAACTTCTAAAAAGATTAGAAATTGAAATATTTATTTTACTACAGTCAGTTTCACTTTTAAGGCACAAACTTTCAACGAAATTTAAGGCACAAAAAAATCTCAAATTAAGGCACAAAATTTGTAATATTTGTTTTTACAATTTATTTTTACTAGAATTTGAATTTTGTGCTTTAATTGGTGATTTTTATTATGCCTTAAATTTCGTTGAAAGTTTGTGCCTTAAAAGTGAAACTGGCTGTAATGTTGTTCATTGACTCAAAATATCAATTTGACAAAATTGAAAACTATCAAATTAAGATTTGTTTATTAAAATCAAAAACAAGTGTTAGGTGTTTATTAATTAATTGGTTGTGATAAAATTTTCATGAAATTTAATTAGGGTTTTAATAAAATGAATCCAAAAAAGAAAGATTCCTTAGGTTTGTAGATTAACAAATTGAACAAAAGAAGTTATAATCTTTATTAAAAATTCTTTTTTTTTTATAAATTACTTTATTAAACATCTTAAAATGATTAATTGATGTTTTTTCAACTTTATTATTTTCCTCATTTCTTTATGATACTGCAAATTTCAGTTTATCCAAAAGTTGTTTTGTAAAATATAAAATAATATAAAAAAAAATAATTACAACATAGAAGATATTTGTGTTAAACGGTATTTTTTTTAACAAATTGTTGTGAAAGAATAAGATCTAAATTGAGTGTAAAAAATACCTTTATTTCTCTAAAAAATCGATATTGAAAATTATTAAGTTATGGAGCAATTATATTTTTGAGATTAGAATTTAAATTATATTTGAAAAAAAAAAGTATAATTTCTTTTTACATACATTCATTAATGCCCAGGAATAATGTATTTAATAACTATACTTAAAATTAATAACAAAAACTATTAAAATACCTTATTAAGATGATTTATCTCTTGTATGGACAGTTGATTAAAAATCCATGTAAATAAAGGATTTTTTTTTAACACAAATAACACAAAGAAAATGTATCTAAAATTTTCATTTTATTGTCATTTTTCAATTTAGTGCCAAGTTATTCTAGTGAAAAACAATTTTTTGAAACGTGGAAAAAAAAAATTTGTAATTTTTAGGAGTTAATAATATCAAAAAACTAACAAGTGAAGTGTAACCGATCTCTCTAAAATCAACTATGAAAAACTATTTAATTTATAGAAAAAAACCGCTAAAGAGAGACGTCCAATTTTCAATTTGAATAGTTTAGAATATATAATTTTGAAAACAGCTGTGTTCAGTTTTGAAATGTTACTCTTTGGCATTTTTGGAGATCTCAAGATTTTTTTGTTCATTATTTTCTATTATCAAACGAGTTATTTTTCTAGTAAGATGGTACAAAATCCTTACCTTTTCAAATATAGTTTGTTTCAAAATAGCCACAAATTATATAACTTTAAATTTTATTAATTATGTACTTAAAAAATCCAATTTGTTTTAAATTGATGAAATTTAACCCTTTTTTATGATAAAAAACTAGAAATGAAGTAATTATTTTTCAAAAATCTGTTTTTTTTGAAAGGAAAATTCTTTTTAACTTATTTTTTTTTTTTGATATTTTTTGCCTTTGAGATCCAATTCTTTTTTTTGTTATTTACATTTTTTTTGATTTTTTGGAATTGAGAATTCCTTTAAACATAATTTTTTTGATTGAATTTTTTGGCAATTAGATCATCTTGGAAATTTTTTTATTTTTTTAATTTGAATTTTTTTAACAAGGGATCATAAGAAATTTTTTCTTGTTTTTTGAATTTTTTCAATCAAAAGAAGGACAATTTCATAATACCCATTTTACGTTTGAAATTACTCATTGAGTATGGAACAAATACACAATTAATTACTAGTCCCTTAAGAAAGTAAAATTTTGAAATCAGGTTCTTAAATATTTATACTATGATTGAATTATTCTTTTTTAATAAAAACCAAGACCTTCAAAGATCTTTGATCATGATATATTTGATTTTCTTTAATTTGGATCTCTTTATTTTCGAAATTCTGAGTTGAAATTTATTGTTTTTTATTGGGAAAATAACAGTAAAACAAACCTTTTTAGTTGTGATTGACATCTCAAATTAATTTTTGAAAAGATCTTGGGTTTTCCTAAAAATTATTGACTATAATATTTTTGGGGATCTTGAAAGAAAAACTTTCGTTTAGAAATTGTAAAAAGACAGTTATTTATAATTTTTAAAATTTTGAAATTTTCAATTATACCAGAAGGTACAGTCAGTTTCACTTTTAAGGCACAAACTTTCAACGAAATTTAAGGCACAAAAAATCTCAAATTAAGGCACAAAATTTGAAATTTTTTTTTTTACAATTTATTTTTACTAGAATTTGAATTTTGTGCTTTAATTTGAGATTTTTAGTGTGCCTTAAATTTCGTTGAAAGTTTGTGCCTTAAAAGTGAAACTGACTGTAATAAATTGTTGTAACTACTGATAAGTTCAAATAACCATCATAAAATTTTTCATTCAATTTCCATTATTGTAATCTCATTTATCTTAACATTTAAAATAACTCATGAATAAAAATATTTTGAATGGAAATCAATTTTTCAAAGTTTTTTAAACATTTAAACCAATAAAATGTTTTATTCAAAACTTGGGTAAAAAATTTATAAAATAGAAAAGTAAGTAAAAAATTACAGATATTTATTTGAATTTATCGGTATACCCAAAAATATATACCTCGATTAGGTTTAGAGTTATCATATTTTTGCTTATAATCAAAGTATGTTATACTTGAATGTAAATCATATTTGTTCTATATGTTTTTAAGGGCTATAAAAACTCTTTTAAAATTAGTATTGTATAATAAATTATTGAATTTTTTACTAATGCCAGGATCTAAATAAAAAATTTCCATTTTGAATTATTTTTTGATTCCTGTCCCAAATCTAAAAATATAAACTCAAAATAATAGTTTTTCTGTATATAATTATTCATATTTAGAACTTCTGAAAGTAACTAAACACCATTTTAAAATTCTGACCCTTCTGAAATAATAAATGGAAAAACAAAAATAAATCAGTTTGTATTCAAGAACAACACATCATTAAATCTGATTTATAATTTTACTTTTAAATTATTCTAAATATATATATAAATCCGATATTTTAAAAATTAAAAAAAAATAAAACCAAAAACTTAAAAAAAGTGAATCACACTTTTTTAAAAGATCATTATCGTTTTATAATTATTCAACTTTCACTGATAAATTTTTTAACAAGAAGATTTTTTTATAATAATGAAATTCATTTGAAACCAAATTACATAGCCTCAATTTTTCCGAGTTACAATATGTCTTTTCAAGGATCTTTTTTTTTTTTCCACATGATCTTTTGTGAAAAAAAAGTATCAATAAAAAAAAATATCAAAAAAAAAAAAAAATATTAAAAAAAAAAAAACAAAAACAAAAAATATAAAAAATATTTACAAAATTAGAAAAAATGATCCTCATGAAAAAATTTGAAAATATTTTTTGATAGAAATATCGGAACAGACCCTCAAAACATCTTCCATAAACAATATAAAGTTAGTTGAAATTTTTGAAAAATAGTTGGTTTTTTTTTTATAGTTTTTTAATTTCAGAGATAAACTTGATATTATCAACATAAAAAACTCAAAGACGGGTTATTTTTGTTTCCTCTTTATAATGATAGTTGCAATTCAATATATTTCAGATTGTTCAGTATTAATTTGTCAAAAGAATCTTAAGTTAATTATTCACTTTTTTTAAATACATTTATTTTTTTTTGGAAGCAAATCTTCCTTTTGTACAAATTTAAAAAAGATATTTTGCAACTTTGGAGTCATAAATTGATGGTTCGACCTTTAGATTTATGGAAAATACAGATTTTTTTCTGAAATTCTTGAATTTTTTACTAATACCAGGATCATTTTTATTGAAGAGTATCATTAAATAATCCAACTTCATTACAGTCAGTTTCACTTTTAAGGCACAAATTCTAACGAAATTTAAGGCACAAAAAAAATCTCAAATTAAAGCACAAAATTCGGAATTCTAGTAAAAATAAATTGTAAAAAAAAAAATTTCAAATTTTGTGCCTTAATTTGAGATTTTTTTGTGCCTTAAATTTCGTTGTAAGTTTGTGCCTTAAAAGTGAAACTGACTGTAATGTATTTTTTTTTTTTTTAGAGGCATTTGAAGCATGGGATGTTAATGTGGTTACACCAAATAATAATTTGTTTTAATCTTTTATTTTTGATGGTAGAAACTAATTCCTTAATGGATTTATTCATTATGGTTCAAAAAAATTTTTTAGTAATTTTTATGAGAATCCAATACAAATTAAAAACTAACCAACCTGAGAAGTAATATCAATCTAAAAAAATCAACAATGAAAAACAAGGATATTGGTAGAATAACTAGCAAAATAACTTGAGTTAATTTTCAATTTGAATGTTTATGGTTTCTCATTTTGTAAAAGAATTATTTTTGAATTGAAGTGTTGTCTTTGCCCCTTTTTGAGATTCCAATGATTTTATTTTTCAATTTTTTTCATTTTTCAAATGGATTATTGCATTTCTAGCATGTTACCAAAAAGTTTAATTTGTAAAATATAAACTCTTTTTCAGTCAAACTCTTCCAATTTTATTAAAGTAATATTACATAACCTATAATTTTTTTTCATTATTCTACTCAAAATAACTTTTTCAATTTTTAAATCTGATCATTTTTTCATATTTTGTAAATTTTTTTTTGTATTTTGTTTATGTTTTTTTTTTTTTTGATATTTTTTTTTTTTTTTGAAGTAAATCTAGTAAATAAACAATCCTATAAAACTCAAAATTGGAATTAAGAAAATTGAAGATTTGTAACCCCTTTTTGAAAATTAATACGTTTGCAAGTAAAAAATCTTATTTTCAAAAATTTTAATTTGGTAAAGAAATTGAGAAATTTTGCACAAGAATTTTCCACTGAAAGGGGCCCAAAAATTTTTTTTTAACATTTTTTTTTTTTGAAATTTTAAAAATTTGTTCATGTATTTCTTTTATCATTAATAACTCTAAAATGGTGTTTATTATTTCTAAACAATCTTCATTTTGTAGATTCGTAAAAAAAGTGAATTTGAAAAAATTCAATTGTTCCAAGTAAAGAATTTAAAATAGATATATTCTCTCCAATTGACAATACATTCAGTTAAAAATTTAGAACAAAAACTTTCAACGAAGTTTAAAGCACAAAAAAATCTCAAATTAAGGCACAAAATTTGGAATTTTTTTTATACAAATTATTTTACTATAATTTGAATTTTGTACCTTAATTTGTGAAATTCTTTGTGCCTTAAATTACGTTGCAATTTATACCTTAAAAGTGGAACTGATGGTATTAAAAATACAACTAAAAATTTAAAAAATAAATCAGTTAAAGGATTTCAAAAAATCGAAAACTTGAAATATATAATTGATGAAGACTCAATTGAAAATCTAAATTATTGAATTTTAATAATTATAAAAATTATCTTATTATAACCCAGAAAATATTCAATAACTGGAGGCTTAAACATAATAAAGACAATTATTTTCATTTTCATTTTTTACAAATATTTTATCGTACATATTTTCAAATATATCTCATATTAATTGATTTAATCAATTTTTGTATTTATCTAGATTTGGTATGCTGATTAAGGAATATACCTACTAATTATGTGTTTTTTATGAAATGTTAAAGGAAGTGCTCTGTTTTTTTTTTTTTTTTTAGTAATTCAATGGCGTTAATAACGCATGTTGACAATTTTTACCCATTTTAAATAATTAACTCTTGTTTTTTTTGTTTATTTATTTATTTGAAACTTTGAAATTTGAAGATATATATCTATATATCTTGTTTCAGATTAAAATTGTATTTAAAGGTTAGATTTTTTTATTAATGCTATTGTTTAAATTATTAAATTTTTTGTTTAAAAAATTTCATCAATATCGCAATGTTTGAGTGACAAAATAAGATTTTTTAAAAATATAAAAAAAAATTTGAGTATCAAAATTTTTGGAGATAAATTATTATTTTCATTTTAAAATATTGTTATAATAGTTTTTTAAATGTTTTTACAACAGCCTCTATTTTTTTTTTGTTTGGATTAGATTTTCATATTATTGATCCGTTTCTATTATTTTTACAATCCTCCAATTTTTGTTCCATGTGTTAAAATTTCTACGTGTGTTCAAGTAAAATGTAGTATTTGTCTTTATTTTATTGTGATTAATAATTTTGAAATAAAATATTTGTGGATTTTAATTTAGGTACCAAAATTAAAAGAGATATTTGAAAAAAAATTTTGGATCTTAATTTGAATTTATTTTTGATTATTTTATCTAATAAAAAAAGTAAAAAAAGTATTCAGCACCAAGTGTTCGCGAGAGGTTCCCCATCTCACTAACTAGCTTAGCCCTCAATTCGTTTATCTTCTGGGTTCGGAATGTGTCCAGGATTATTAAATTGGGTATGGCCGAATACATTAATTTAAAATCTATTTTTTGTTTTTATACTAATCAAAACAATCAAAAAACAATTTTTTTTTAATTTTTTTATTATGATAGATTAAAGAAGGGGTATTTAATACCTCTTTTTTCACTAATTTTAAAATTATTATTTGTGGTCTTTATCAAAAATTCTAATATATATATATAAATCACTAGGGCTAAATAAATTTTGTGGGTCTTATCTGTTAATATTATTAAAACATTTTTAATTTATAATATCTGAGATACATTGATTTTTTTTAATCCAGATATCGGGGTAAGGTGATTTTTTTTAATATACCGGGAACTTCCAAATAAAAAAATTAAAAATTAATTAATAAAAACAAATAATTTTTAGCGATTCTTGTTGAAGAGGGAAAATAAAGGGTGTGATAATCTTGAATGTAAATCAATCAAAAAGAAAAAAAAAATTTGATGGTATAAAATTATTTTTTAAAATCAGTAAATTGTTTATTCAAGTATTTTCGTTTATTTTGGGAATGAAATAATCCAAAAAAATTTTTTTTTAATAGTAAACTCTTTTTCAAATATTGTGACTCACCGGAAATAATAAATTGAAAAAAATAATTATCCTTTAGTATTCAAGAACAATTAATAACCAAAAAATGATTTATAATTCACTTTTAAGTCATTCTAAATCTATAAAAATATGATATATTAACAATTAAAAAAAATAAAACCAAAAACTAAAAAAAAGTGAGTCACAATTTTTGAAATGAGCTTTTCAGATATTTTATTACTCAACTTACAATGAAAAAAAGTTGAACAACAAGTTTTTTTGATGAATAATTAAATTCCATTTCAAAGGAATTACATAGTCACAATTTTCATAGTTATTTTTTGTCTTATCGAAGATCTCTTTTTTTTTCAACATGATCTTTTTTTTAAAAAAAAAAAAAAAAAAAAAAAAAAAAAAAAAAAAAAAAAAAAAAAAAAAAAAAAAAAAAAAAAGAAATCAAAAAAAAAAATAAAAGAAAAAGAAAAAAATTAGAAAAAAAGATTCTGATCTAAACATTTGAAAAGATTTTTTGTTATGAATACTGGAATAAACCCTCAAAACAACTCCCATTAACATTCTAAAGTAAGTCAAAATATTTGAAAAATAGTTTAGAATTCTTTGTTTTAGTCATTAATTCTAAGATTTTTTTGATTTTAAGGAAACTTTACAAGAATTCAAAATTTATATTTGATATATTTTATATAAAAAAATATATATCAAGTAATATTTTTATTGTTAATACTTTTACAATTTTTAATTATAAAATTTTATAGGATAATTGCTTATAAATTCGATCGCTTACAAACCTTTCAAGGTATTCCAAATTCAATTCTTATTAAAAAAATAATTCCATTTTACCTGTTGCTAAGGTATATGTTGAATATATATAATAAAAATACATACCTAAATATATATGTCTTTCGCTATAATTTCAGTATTTTTTATTTTTTCTAATTTCCAATATGTGGTTCTGAAAATAAAATTGGATCATATAGGAATATTAAAAAGTGTATAGGAATTTTTGATCAATACTGGTATATGAATTAAAAATGGAAAAATTTTTCACTTCTTTTTCAATTTCCTTTTTCGAGTAGAACCACCAATACCAGCCTCGCTTCTTTGAGAACACAATTTCAAAAAGAAAAAAATGGTTTAGGGGGAGAAATTTTTTTCCCATTTATAATTCAAATACCAGTAAACGAATAAAAAAAAATAAAAATGAAATTAAAATTGGTACAAAAAAAGAAAATATTGTTCTTTATTGTTTGATTTTTGAGAAAAATAAGCAAATTTATCCCTCTTTGGACTGATCTTCAATTTTTTATTATTTTTACTTACTAAAAAATCAAATTAATTTAAAAAAATTTTTTTTTTTAATTTTTAGCAAAAGATTCTGGTTGTAGGTTGTTAAATCAAAATATTCAAACAAGAACAAATATAAACAAATTATGAATCAAATTTAAATGTTTATATTCAAAATACAAGAAATTCTTTAAAAAAAAACTATTATCCCCAGATTTATATAAATTATTCCATTTTGAGAATTTTTATAATCTCAAAAATTAAAAAATTGGTATTGTAATATTAAAACGATTCCAATGGAATCAGTTTTTTATCAAACATTTTCAACTTATTAAAGTCCCTTTGAAGAATAATTTTTCAAAAACATTACATATTATTTTATTTCTGATTCCACAGAAGCAAAAAATGTTTTTTTATATAATAAACAAAACTCTATTTAAAAATAAAAAAGATTCTTTTGATTCCATTCCAAAGGAAAATAAGTCCCTTATCAGAATTAAACTTTAAACACCATGATTGGAGAAAGGGTGATTATAACTAAAATCCCAGATAGAAAAAACTCAAATCTTTATTTTTTTGAGAAATATTCAAATAATTTTGAAAATAATTAATTAAAAAAAAAATATTAATTATTAAATTTTGAGAATGATGTGTTCTATTAAAAACCGAATCCAAACAAGAAATGAGTTGATACTGATCACTGGAATAAAAAAGAATCATTTGATTTCATCAAATCAAAAAAAGAATTCTTTTTGTTGTTTATTTTCGAAAAACAATCAAAATATGATCTCTGATTATTATATTCTCTTAATACATATATAAAAATTAAATAACAAAATAAAAAAAAAAAAAAATATTTTTATGTTCCGAATATAATTTTATTTTATTGTAAGAATTGAAATCAACTCGTATTGATTTATTTTATCCTTTTTATTTAGAAGCTTTCTCTCATCATTTTTAATAAAACATTAAAAAAAAATGAGGTTGTTCTCCTGAATTTGGCTCAATTAAAAGATCATTAAAAAAAAATAAAATATAAGAAATGATCAATTAAAAAAAAGTAAAAAATTGAAAAAAGATCTCAAAAAACGTTTTTGTACTCTAAAAAAAATAAAAAAAAAAGTTTTTTTAGGAAATCCGAAAATAAAAGAAGAGAATTATTGAATAATAAATTGTCTCATAATTTATTTGAGTAATTCTCTATTTTTGATATTGACCATTGGTGGCAATTTTTCGTTTAGATAGGTTTGAACAATTTCAACGGTCATTTCACCGACAGCTTCTGATGCTTGCTTTGTTGATGCGCCAATATGTGGGGTTAAGGTTGTGATTGATTTGGCGAGTTCTGTTTGTGGGAAGTCTTCTGAGGTGGCAGTGGGTTCATCTTCATAGACGTCCAAGGAAATTTTCAAACCCTTTTCTTTGACAATCTTTGGCAAGCATGTGTGATCAACGATGCCTCCTCTAGCTGCGTTAATAAAGATGGCGCCATCTTTAAATCTTTTAAAGATTTCTTCATTAAACATGTGCTTAGTTTTTTCAGTCAAGACTGTGTGGACGGTAACAACATCTGAAATTTCGACAAGTTCTGTCAATGTCTCCATTTTGGTGATCTTCCATGGGTCCATGATTTCTTGTGTTTTTCTTGGATCGTAAGCATACACTATCATCCCAAGTCCTTGGGCTGCTTTGGCAACGAGCTTTCCGATATACCCCAAGGAAACAATTCCTAAATTTCTCCCTCGAAGACCCATACTTCCTTGGAATTTAGTTTTACACCATGTTCCTTTTTTGAGTTTTTCTGTAGTTTGATGGATTAATCGATCAGCACAAATCATATGACCAATTACTAATTCTGCAACAGCACTTGAGTTTGTTCCTATTGTGAAAAAAGTTTTTTTTTTTTGAGTTTAAAAAATAAAGTAAAGGATTTGTAAAAAAATTAATTTGGCAAAAAGGTGAAAAAAAAAATTTAAAATTAAAATATTTACCTGGACAATTACAAACAAAGACACCATGTTCAGTAGCTTTTGGGATATTGATGTTGTCGGTTCCTGCACCTGCTCGAATAATCATTTTCAGATCTGTAGCACTTTTGATTGTATCTTCAGTGACTCGTGTGGATCTGACAACGAGAATGTTGTAATCTTTAATAAGTTCTGGTAATTCGTCTGCTTTTGTGGTTGGTCTATAATTGACTTCACCAAGTTTGTTAAGTGATTTTTGCACAAATTCAGCAACTTTATCGGCAACAAAGATTTTTGTGGTCATTTGAATTAAAGGGTTTTTGGAAATGTAAAAAATTTTTTTTTTCAAAAGAAAAAAATAATTCGAATTAAAAAGTTTTTGTTTTCAAAAAAGAAAAAGAAAAAAATGTAAATTTGTAAAAGTAGAAATTTACAAAACCAATCATAAATTTTGGAAAAGTCTTTTAAAATAAGATATGTTTTAATCCTATTACAGGAAATTGTTTTTTTTTGCAAGTCAATCTCACAAATAATTTCTAACGGAATATTTTGGATATTCAAATAACTACGTAATTGATATTTACAGAAAAGCAATTCAGGCATGTTCCAAATGTGTTTTGTGTGTTACTTATTGCTGAATTAATCATTAGTATTTTAATTTTTTTTAATTTTTGATTTTGGAAATCAAAAAATTGAACAGTAAAGTTAAAATAAAGAATCTCTTAAGACGTCCTACAATAATATGAAAATAGTACTTTTTGACAATACAATGTCAATTTATCGATCTTTTTCAACAGTTTTAAAAATATAACAAATTTTTTTTCTTAATCAAAACCTTTTTGGGGTGACTGGAGTTTTTGTTACAGTTTTTTTCCATCAGCGACTTTTACTTAATACCTTTTATTAAGAATTAATGATTTTACCGATTTGACGATTTATAAAATTCATGTAACAAAAAAATAGTCGTTGGTTACCCAAGTCAGGTAATTTGAATTCTTTTCTATTTACACCAACAGAGGGTTCTTCTGAGAAAGTGAAGATCAGGGAAATGTCAAGTAAAAAAATTGTTTGAAAATTTTGAAATTTCGTTTAACAGAAAGCTGTAGATTGGCTGACTTTGGTTACTTTTTCTCAAAAAAAATTCAAAAAGAAAAGGGCGATTATGTAATTAAAAGTACAAAAAAGAAAAAAAAAAAAAAAAAAAAAGGTATTTTTCTTTATGATGAATTATGACAAAAAATTATGATATTTGTTTTGGCTGTCTCTAAGCCACCAACGCACCGTATACTATTTCTGAATGAGTTGAGTGGAAGGTATTGGACAAATTGGGCTTTTTTCATAATTTTGTCAAGTTTCAAAGATAAAAGTTGACAAAAAATTTAATTAAGTGAGATTAGAGCTTTTTATATTGACAATGGAATAAGGGAAAAAATATTTCCATTTATGTTTTTTAATTTGAAAATATATTGGTTTTGTATTGATCACTGAAGAAGAGAATTATTGTCCTTTTGTTGAAAATCATTTGAACTTATGTTAATAAAGTTTTTTTACATTTTAAGGGTGAATTTGAAAAGATTGTTTTTAACTACTAACCTGATCAAATTAAGTACTACGTTCCCTACCCTTGAGGGGGTTGAGTATTTGTGTTATTTCATTTTCGCTTCCCACAAAAAATTTTCACACCAAAGAAATTGGACAAAAAAAAAAACAAAAACATTTTTTGTCATCTTTACCTTTTCTGAAGACTTTTTTTCTTTGTTATTCAATGAAAAGGAAAATTGAAAATAACAAAAAAATAATTGCAAAAAATGGCTTTTGGGAATTTTCAAGTGCATTTCAAATTTGAGAACATTTCAGAATTGTACAAGCAAATTTAAAAAATATGTAAAACAGCTCTAGAAAATATTGTGAGTTCCGAAAGTTAAAATGGAAATTCTATAAAATATTAAAATGAAAATTTAGCATGATCTAACAAGGTAAAAATTGTGAAAATTTCACATTTTTTCTAAAAGAAATTCTCATTGGACAAATATTACTTGGATCACATAACCCTTTCAAGGGTGATTTTATTCATTATTTCACTGTTTTCACCTAAAAACGTCGTCCTTAAGATTGAAATATTTTTATTTCGGATTCTCAAATATTTATCCAATGATCGTATTAATCATGGAAAAAAACCAAGACCTTCACAAGATCATTGATCATGATAATTTTGATTATTATTCATTTCAATCTCTTTATTTTTGAAACTTGAGATAAACATTATTTTTTTTTAATTTGAAAACTACAGTAAGAAAAACCATATTAGTTGTGATTGTAAACTCGAATTAATTTTTTACAAGATCTTGGATTTTTTCTAAAAAATAATTGACTATAATATATTTGGAGAACTTGAAAGAAAAATTTTCATTTATTAATTGGAAAAAAACAGTATTCGAATAAAAAGTGTTTCTTGGAAAGAAAGGTGGAATCTGTTTTTATCATATGAACACACTGTTACACATTAAATTCAATTAAAACAGGAAAGTTAATGAACTACAAAGAATAATCCAAACTATTATTTACAATAGTATAAACTCAAAACCCTTTATATCACCATCCATTGAGAGATCAGATTGGTATTTTTGGAGAAATTACAAATAGTTAACAAAGTGTTTCCTGATATTTTGAACGATAAATCAAACACAATAAAACTCTTCACTAAAAGAAAGTGTTATAAAAACGTGTATTGTGTACTTAACCCTTCATTATTTCCAATCTTTTTATTTTATCTTTTATTAATTGATTTCACTTTTCTGATTTTATTAATATTTCCAATTAAAAAAAATTTGTTTTTAAGATCTCTTTAAAGACTTTACTTTCATTATTGAAAAAAGAGTCACAAACAGCCAGGGGAAAAAAAAAAACAAACCTAAATCACAAAACCCATGTATCAAAATATGATCCTTGTTTTTTTTCTTCTTTGTTCCAATAAGCATCTAATTTACTACCAATAATATAAATAAAGTTCAAATCAATTTTGAAGGCCAATCCTTGATTGTTACTATAAATTTTAAATCAGTAAAAAATTTCTTAGAATATGTTCTATATTTTTTGGAATTTTTGCAATTTTTTGTTTTGTTCATTTTCTCAATAAATTTACTCTATTTTTGAGAGATACCTTTTCCAATTTAATCTTTCTTTTTTTGAATTTTTTTTTTTAGTCAAACTTTAAGAAACCAATACCACCTTGGAGTATGGTTTATTGCCGATTTATTTAACCAATTAATGCTATAGGTCTTTTCAAGAACAAAAAAAAAGTTTTTTATTTCGAAACATGGATTAAATTTTTCTACAAGAATTATTTTGATAACAGTAAACCTAAAATCAAAATTCTTTTATATACAATTGTATTGTTTTATTAAAACAGTGGAATGGCTAAAATAAATCAACCAAGAAAAAGTATACACAATACAATCTTTTTTTGGTATTTGAATTTCAAATTTTCATTTCCTTTTAATTATTTTTCTTATATAAATAGAGTCTTCGAAGAAATAGGTTGTAGGCTGGTTGTAATTTAAAAACTCGATTTAAAGAAAAAAAAATTAAAGAGCAAGTTAAAATTATTTCCTATTTAACATTCAAACACCAATAAGTTAGTATTGGTTTGTTGAGAAAGTTTGAAATTATAGTAATTTTTTTTGGGAAGAAAATTGTGATTATTTTTCCACCTACATCCTTATGTTTCCCAACAATGGTATTCAAGTTTAGATCTCTTAAAATGATTTGTGTATTTTCAAATAAAATGTAGTATTAATTGCAAAATAAAAAGATCAAAATTTTACTTTTCACTTTCCAAAAAAATCACTTCAAATTCACAATTCTTAAAATCGGTTTAAATTATTAATTTACATTTTTAGAATTGTGAAGTTGGGTGATTTATTATTATTGAGCTGGATTTGATTTTGGGGTAAGACAAATGAAACTTTTGATCTTTTTATTTTACAATTATTAGTAGGTATAAAATAATTTTTATTGATCCTATAGTTTGTTAAATAACCCATGTTCACTTTTTTTTTGTGCTTTTGAAAATATTATTATCCTTTTTTTGCCAATTACTGTTTTTTTTTTTGTAAAGTTCTCTTTTTTTTTCTTGAATTGTGGTTTTTGCTTATTATTTTGTGTTTAAGGGGCTAGTAAACTTAAAAAAATATTCTACTACATGTAATAACAAATTCAAAAAAAAATTATCACATCTTGAAATTGTAAAATGGAGGAAAAATATAATTACTACAATACCAAACTTACCTTTAATGCTATTTTTCGATGTGAATTATTGTTTTTAAAAAGTTTGATCCAATTTTATGATTTTTGAAAAAACTTCAAAATACTAACATATTTCTGGATTATTTGAAATAAATTATTTCCTTTCAAAGAAAAAAGAAATTTTAATATTTGTAAAGGAAGTGGACTAAAATACATTTTAAAAATAAAACCACTAAGTATGAAAATAACCCAGTTTAAAAAAATCTACTTGTTTTCAAAAAATTACAATACACTCAGTTTCAAATATAAGATACAAACTTCAAAGTAATTTAAGGCACAATAAAAATCTCAAATTAAGGTACAAAATTCAGATTCTAGTAAAAAAATTTCTAAAAAAAAAAAAATTCCAAATTTTGTGCTTTAATTTAAGATTTTTTTGTACCTTAAATTTCGTTGAAAGTTTGTGCTTTAAATTTGAAACTGACTGTAAATATTAGAAACTTGAAAAAAATATCATTTGTTTTTTGATTATTTAAGTGGGGTTATTAACCCATCTTTTTTGCCCGAATTCCTAAATTTTTATTTAGGAATTTTATTAATAGATTCAAAAATAGTTCTAATTTTCACTAAGGCTAATAAGTAGTTTGAATCTCTTTTTATAATAATATTAAAAAAATTATTATTATTTAATAATTTCGATATATTAATTTTTTTTTAATTCAGATATCCAGATTTTGCTATTATTTTCATAGTTTGGACAATTCCATGGAAAATGGTCAAAATTTTCAATAATATCTAAATTGTTCATTTTTTTACATAATTCACAATATTTAGATTTGTTTTTATTCGTAACCTAGGAAGGTCTGTTAAGGCAATTTGTAAAATTTCTGAGTTTTAAAATTGGATTTGAACCCTTCCATTTTAAATATCTTTTTTGTTTGGTTTTTTTTCTATAGGTTTTCCAAAATTTAAAAGAATTAAGTAAAATAGTAGATTTTACTCCATTCTTTTGAATTTTGGAAAATTGCAGTTAACTTTATTTTAAATTTGAGAAATAAAAAGAAAATTTAATAAATTTGCTGTTAATTTCTCATATCAAAAAAAAAAAATGTCGTTGGCTTTTCTTGAGTTTTCTGTTTATTCGCAAAATCAATAGATTTAACAAATAAAACAGAAAACCTCGACACTTGAAGGCACTTGACAACACACGTGCTCATTTATAGTATTATTGATTTGTATAATTTTTAGATATTCTTATATTTTCCAACTTGAACTGTTTTCTAAAAAATATTATTTTTTGATTCAAAGAACATTTCAAATCAATTTTTTCTATTTATTGAATAAATAAAAAAATATGAGAAAAAAACAAAAACCCTCAAATTAAAAATTCTCCCAAAAAAATTTTTAAAAAACCCAAAAAATTCAACTTATAATCTAAAGAAATAATTTTTAATTTGATTTTTTCTACTCAATAATTAATAAACCACTTTTAATTCTTTCGATGAGTTGGATTGCGAAAAACCCAAAGATTAAATGTATCAATAGATTTTACAATTCTTTTTCAATTTTTTAAATGATTTTTTAACAAATATAATTTATTCTATTGCATATATCTAATAAAAAAAAAAAATACTAGATATTATCAAAAAACGGATTATAATAGTAAATAATTCTTTGTTTACAGTATGACTATTTGAAAAAGAAATATTACTTGATCTTTTAAATTTCAAGACATTTAATAAATATTTGTGAATAAAAAAGAAGATTATTTTTTTAAGATCTACAAGGATTCAATATTTGATTTATTTTCAATGTATTTTTACAAATATGATTAAAGGTTCAATTTTATTTGTTCATAAAGACCCCTATAAATTACTCAAAGTGAGATTTCTTCAAAATAAATTTTTTTTACAAATTTTGTTTTTTCTAATTTGATCCAAAAATATAATAAAAAAGGATCAGATCAGGCCATTTGACTGATAAAATTAAATTGGAAAAAATGAACTATTTTTCAAAAATGATAACTCATCTCTTTAAAGTTGATAAATGAATTTGCATATCGGGTTTAATGGTATCCTTGTGTAAATAATTACTCTATTATCTTTGGGGAAAAAAATAAATAAGAGTTACTTGTCCCTTAAGGAAAAAATACAGTTTATAATAACTTTACTTTCAAATCAAACAATATTTACAATAGATCAGATTACCCAAGTGTTTTTCTACATCCTTCAATCAATTCCCTCATAAAAGAGAGATTAAATTCAACTAAATTTAAACAAAACAACACCATAATCCAAAACAACCAAATCTTTCAAAATGAATGAATGAATGCAAAAAAAAAAACAATAAAACGGATCAAAAGAGTTTCTTAAAAACTTTTTTGGGATATCTTCACAGTTTACAAAAATGAGATTAACTTTTCAAAGATTTTTTAAATGAATAACAAAAAATCATTTCAATTTTCTTTTTACCATTAGTTAATATTCTTCAAATCATGCGTTGTAAATGACTTGACTTTATTTTTTTACTTCGATCTTTTTTTTACATACATTGTATTAGATAAGAATCCCCAGTGAAGCAATATTTCGTATTGATACAAAAGTTAATTAATCTATATTTTATCTGACTGTTGAGAGAAAAATGTTGGACACTGAAAAATAGTTGGATAGCAATTTTAATTGGGAACATTACTAAAAATGATTTTTAATTTCAATTGTTTGTGAAATAACCAAAGAAAATAACAATAATCAACTTATTAGAATAACGATTAATCTAATTCTACTTTTTCAAAACCTTATCTCTTATAATCTAAAGCAAGTTTAAAATTTACCATTTTCAGAATTAATAGTAAACTTTACTAAAACTAGGATTTTTGTTAAAATAGCATGATCTACTTTAGTTATCAACCATTCAAATGAGTATTCTACACAAACCACAGATTAAAGAACTTCCAACACATTTAAACCTGTATTTATATAAAATTCACCGAGTTATCAATAGGATTTGATTTTCAATTTTTACTAATGTTCCCAATTAAAAATGGTGCCCAACCATTATTCTTTCAACAGTGATAAAAATTCGACAAGAACATACCCAAGTACCAAATCATTGGAAAATCAATTTTATTTCAACAATTTTCATAACGAGAGCACAAAAAAATCTCTAAAAAGATCAATTTTCATTGATTATGTGAAGATCTTTCAATTTGTCTCTCTATTCGAAAAAATAATACAGTGATGTAAAACCCATGTTTACAGTCTTTAACCCATTACAAAAATATAACTAATGTTTTTTTTTCAGACTTGGGTATTTAAAAAGAGGAAGACAAATATATATATTCTTGGTTCAGATTGAAATTGAATTTTGTTGTTAGATCTTTGATTAATCAATATGGCTTAATAATATCAAATGCTTTTGTTTCAAAAATTTCGTCACATTTACAAATTTCTGAGATTAAGGACTACGTTTTTAGGTGAAAACAGTAAAATAATATATAAAATCACCCTTGAATAAGTTATGCAATCCAAGTAATATTTGTCCAATTAGAATTTCTTTTAGAAAAAATGTGAAATTTTCAAAATTTCAAA
Source organism: Anaeramoeba flamelloides (assembly GCA_027625915.1). NCBI lineage: Eukaryota > Anaeramoebidae > Anaeramoeba > Anaeramoeba flamelloides. The sequence goes on from JANTQA010000051.1 coordinate 224,850, forward strand.
CAATTTTCACAATTTTTACCGAGTTAGATCATGCTAAATTTTCATTTTAATATTTTATAGAATTTCCATTTTAACTTTCAGAACTCACAATATTTTCTAGAGCTGTTCTACATATTTTTTAAAATTACTTTTACAAGTTTGAAATGTTCCGAAATTTGAAATGCACTTGAAAATTCCCAAAAGCCATTTTTTGCAATTATTTTTTTTGTTATTTTCAATTTTCCTTTTCATTGAAAAAGATTTGAAAAAATAGTCTTCGTGAAAAGGTAAAGATGACAAAAAATGTTTTTGTTTTTTTTTTTGTCCAATTTCTTCGGTGTGAAAATTTTTTTTGATAAGCGAAAGTGAAATAACACAATTACTCAAACCCCCTCAAGGGTAGGGAACGTATTCCTTAAATGATTTGTTTTGTTAAAATAAAAAAAATGATCTTTGTTCTCAATCATTTTACATCAAAAAATTACATTTTAATCTTTCCATATCTTCACTATTCTTTTATAAAATTTATCTAAACGAAACCAGTTTCTTGTATATATAATGTTGTCATCCCATTGATTAGTTTCTTTTATTTCTACAATCCATCGATTATTTTTTTCAAAAGTTAAATTTTAGTAATCGGTTTAAATAAAAAACACGGGTTATTTACACCAAAGTAAAAATTCAATTTCAGAGTAATTTTATATTAAAAACAAGAAACAGCAATATTTTCAATTTTTAAATCAGAGAGATCCTATTCAATATTTGAAGTAAATCATGTCAATTTTTTTAATATGTTTTTTTGACTTCATTCCAATAAGTTTATATTTCATTTAACACTTTTTGAAGAAATGGAGATACTTTTTGAGTTTTAAACAGAACGAATAATTCAGTAATTGAGTCATGTTAAAACAATTAGGGGTTGATTAAACAATTTTTTTTTAGGGTCAAATTACGGAAAAATTCTGAAAATTTTTTGAAAAAAAAAAAATACAAAAAGGGGAAAAAAAGAATTGAGCAAAAACCAAAATTAATTTACCAAATTAATTGAGTCAAACCAAGCCACAATTTCAGCCCGTTTAGGGAAATAGATAGGGGCTGTTTCATAAATAAGAACTAATTTATTCCATTTTTAAGTTGTCAAGAGAAATTATAACAACCAATTAGTTATTTAAAAATAGGATCTTTTGTTTTTCTGGTAACTTTTTTAATTCTTTCCAAAATCCAAAATCTCAATCATTTAATATTACTTTGTGACACCATCTGTATTTTTAAATCGCATTTTCCTCGAGTAAAAGGTAATAAAAAAGAAAATTTCGAAAATAAAAAAGTTTTCGAAAAAAAAAAAACAAAAAAAAAAGAGTTAAAAATATAAGAAAAACATTATCTTTTGTATTTGATTTTTGAGGATCTTCAATCGAACTTAACGAAGAAAGTTTCTTGTGGTTTTCTCAAGTGTAAATTTTTCAAAGGAAAATCAGAAAATATAATCAAAAAAAAATAATCCTTTCAAAACATTACCCACTTTTCAGACCTAGACCCCCAAACGAAATATTAACCCCAAAAATCAAAACTATGATCAGATATCAAAAAAAAAAAAAATAAATTCCCATTTCAAAAGTGATCTTTTTGACAAAGGATTGTAACACTCTTTTCATTTTCAAACAATTAATGAAAATGGAACTTTTCCTTTCCGGGTATGAAACCAACAAGAAACAAAAAGTTTTAGATTTTTATCTTTTTTTGTCTTGCAAAAAACACTTTTGTTATCAAAACAACAAAAACAGTCGAATGTTGTCACACTTCTCTCCTTTAAAAAAACTCGGTGGCTTTGCTCTTAATAGCCAAGTTGCAAAACGCAACTTTTTCAGTTCCCAAATCCAGAACCACTTCAATCCAAAGTTCAAAGGCAATCAAAAACCCAAAACAAGCCTCATCACAAATTCGAACAATTATTTGCATCCGTATGCAAGGCCCAAAATCCCGACATTTTCGAAGTGCAACATTAAGGGTCATAAACATTGGAACAAAATCTGTCAGGAACTGTTTAATGATCACATTAAATCAGGTTTGAAGGAGTTGATGAACAATTCGCCACAAAGCGCAGCGGTTGAATTCGAAAGCGCCCTGGAGCTGGCGGCAAACGATCAACAAAGGATGCAGTGCTACGAGCAAATGGTGAATTTGTATAGATCAGAAACCAAACTGTTTTGTGACAGGAATGTGGCCATTAACGTTTTGAAGCTGGCAAAGTATTTTGCCCACCAAAATGGGAACTTGCCCCTCCAGATCAATGCCACAATTTGCCTTTCGGACGTCTATACCCTTAAGGGTAACAACGAAAAGGCTATCAAAACATTGGAATCTATCCCTTTCAGATTCCAGGTAAAACACGGCGCACTAGAGAACTACAAAGTGTTTAATAAGATCGAGAACCAAGCCTTCTATCTACTGAGCTTTGGCAATACACCTGAATTGATTAAGGAAATCATCGCACTCAACCAATTGGGCATGAAGTGGGGGCAGTTAGGGTTTGAAAAAAGGGCAGTTGAAATCTTGCTACAAACCTTCAAGTGTGTGCTTATTATTGAGAATAGCACAGACAATATGGCTATTCGGAGGACATCACAACAAGACGAGGAAAACTATTTCCTTTTTGAACGAAAAGACGAAATCTCAGAATGCTTAACAGATGCCAAAGTTGAGGATTTGATCATTTTCCGATCTCAAACAACAAATTTGATTACCGACATGATCGACATTTATCTTAGAAATAAAATATTTGAAACAGCCCCTTTTTTTTTAAAACAGTTAGCAGAGAGAATGCAATTCCAATCTGTGATCTATTATCTAACAAAGATTTTTACTTCATTAAAAAAGCATCCCAAGCGCCAACAAGTTACACAACTATATTCAGAATACGAAATCCCAGAGTTTGTATGTGGGCTCCAAGAAGTAGTCAAAACTGATCTATTAGGCGATGTGAATTTGCTCCAAGAATTGACTCTACGTCTGTTTTATTAGTCTTTTGGATATTTTTTATATATAATTTGGATGAAGTGAAGATTTGAATTATCATTATCTTTTTCATTTCTATCACCCGAACTTTCATTCCCATTTCAATGTTTCTCCTTATTTTTTTTTGCATTTTGAGGACATATTTTATTAATATTTAATAATTTGTTTTATTTGTTTTTTCTTATTCAGCTGTTAAAATAAAAAAACTATTTTTTTTTTTTATTTGTTTTTTTTTTTTTTTGATCATTTTTTCATTTTGATTTTTAATTTTCAGATCTTATAATTTATAGAAATATTTGTTTGTTCTTTTATATATTTATTTATTTGAAGAAATTATTTATTAAAAGAGTATCGAAAACATTTTTTCATAATGTTCCTCAATAAGATCATTTCAAATTTACTCTTGTTGAAAAAAAGTGAAACACGGTTTTTAATTTGGAACACTAATAGAACCTGAAAAAGATAAGTAAGATCAATGAATAAAAGAAGAAACCAATTAACTTTAAATAATATTCCATGATATTATTTTCAATATTAACCAACAAACATAATTTATATTTACTTTCATATTGAAATTGTTCAAGTTTTTTTGGAGATCTCAAAAATAGTAAAAATTTTTGAAAAAATTATTATAATTGATCAATCAAAAAAAAACCCTTACCAAAAGGTAATATTAAAAAAATATTATTGTGTTGAATCCTCCATTTTTTCTTTATTAATTTATTTACTCTTTTATTCATTGATCTTACTTTTTATTTTCATTTTCTATTAATATTCCAAATTAAAAACCGTGTTTCGCTTTTTTTCAACAAAGGATAGGAACTTTTGGCTAGAAATTTCTAAAATCATTTTTTATTGTAAACTTTGAAATATGGAATCTATTGGATTGTACAGATACTTTTTTTAAAAAAAGGTTCAAATTATAAAAGATTGAGGTTAATATGTCTGAAAAATATCATTCTTCACTTAAAAAAAAAAAAAAATTAGTCATCAAAAAAATCCAAAACATGGGTATAAATAATTTATTTGTTTCATGATTTATTTTGCAATCTAATAGAATAGTTACTTTATCTATTTATTATTAAACAATAGCAATACTGTAAATATATCAATTTTTATTTTAAAAAATAAAATATATAAATTTGAAAAAAAAGACCTATATTGTTTATTTTTATTATAAAATTTAGGAGTTTTTACAACATATCTTTTTTTTTTTAATTATTAAATAAAATGTTTATAACTTGTAAACACGGAATTCGTTATATATATAACTATTTTATTATTTCTGACTATCAACTTTAGGTATATTATATACGAGATAATTGAAAAACAGTTCTTCTATCAAAAATTTATTATTTATTATTTGAATAAAGTTTGATTAATAAATACAATTTTCGAAAATATATTTTTTTCAAATTTTTAACAACCAAGAAAATTCAATAATATATATATTCTTAAGTTGTGAGTATTATTTTATTATCATTGGATTACATTTAATATTTATATTATTTATTTGTTAAATTTTAGAGTTGATTTCTTTTTATGTTAAAAAAGATTTTACTTGCTTAATTCCAATATATTAAATATAATTAAATTTCTAATATTTTGTTTCATTTTAAATTAATTAATAATATTTGGATTTACATCTTGAAAAACTTTTCATATTAATATTTTAATCTTAACCTAAAAAATGAATTTTATTTTTCTCTTAATTTGATACTTATTGGCATTTCGAAAAAAAAAATTAAAATTTCTTATCGATATATTTTTTTTTAATTTTTATCAGATAATTAATGACTTTATTTGATAGTTATTATTGATCAGTCAATATATCGAGTTTTAAAAAACTATGATTTAAAAAATAAAAAAATAAATTTGAAAAAAAAAAATACAAATAAAGAATTATTATTATTATAATACAAAATCAAAAAAATATAATTCTATAATTTATTTAATTTTGAAATATTTTCAATTTTTATTAAAATTGAAATATGGATTAAAGATAAATAATAAAACAAACTTTCAAAATTTTCAATTTTATTTTTTACCTTTTATTTTAACTTGAGAAAATTTAAATCATTTCCGAGGTACTATGAGAATATACACCTCTAACAAAAAAAAAAAAAAAAAAAAACATTACAATTTCCCCAGATATTTTGATTATATTTCATTCCAAAAAAAATATACAAATATCCCATATTTCTATTCTCTATTTATTACCTTTTCATTATGAAACATTTTCAAATTATTAATATATTACTTTAATTAATTATATAAACATCCCTGGTCAACATTTATGAAATAGTTTTTAGGGTAATAATTAGAGTTTATTTACTTCTTTTTAAGATATAAAAAAAACTTAAAACAGTTTTAACCTGTTTATAATTTTGTCTACCGTCGGAACCACTTTTAAGGAAAAAACTTTTAATGAAAATTAAGGGACAATAAAAATCTCAAATTAAGGTACAGAATTCATTTTCTCATAAAATATTTGTAAAAAATTTCAAAATTTTTTAGCTTTTTTTGAGATTTTTTTGTACCTTAAATTTTGTTGAAATTTTGTCTTTTAAATTTAAAACTTGATTTTAACGGGGGAGGGGGTGGGTGGGTGGGAGGGAGGTAATATACTCAAATTATAATAAAAACTTGTTTATATATTACTAAAATCGTACAATTGTATCTTATATTTAGTTCTTACTCCATTTTTACAAAAACAGTAATATTTTTATATTTTCAATTTTTATGGTTATATATTGATGAATTATATATATTAAAATTCATACAGCAATTAGTTTGATTGAAAAACTTGTGAAAATTTCTCCAAATTTTGTCTTTTGGGTTAGGAAAGTAGACAAAAACAACTAAATTCTTAGAAATTTATATATTGTCAAAAAAAAAAAAAAAACAGAAAAAAAGCATCGAATTTTCTATTCATTACAATGTATTTATCTCATACCCAATGAATGACTTGACACAAATCAGGAATTTTGAAATTGCCCTTATTTTGGTTGAAAAAAATTAAATACCAAAAAAGCAAAAATTAAAATAATCCAATGACAAATAAAATACGATTAATAAAAAAAGAAATTAAAAGGATTTTGATTTAAAAAAAATTAAATAATAATAATTAAAAAATCTATCTTCTTGTTAAAAAAAATAAAAACATATAAAATGTTTAAAAGCATTCTCAAAATTTAAAATTTAATAAAAATAATCTTATTTGTTTTTTTTTTTTTTTAGAATTAATAAGGGTAACATTTCTTCAATTTAAAACAAAAATGTATTCTTAAAGTACACATTCAATATTATTCAATTTAATATAACATATGGTTATTTTGTAACTGTTTAAATTTAACAGAATAAGCTTTTTTTATAACATTTATTTTGTAAAAATAACTTAACTGAAAAATGAAAAAAAAAAAAATCTTCGAGATCTCAATATTACAAAAGAAAAACACTTTAAAACTCACACAGTTATTTTCAAAATCATAATTCACAATCATTCAGATTGAGAACGGGGTGTTGCTCTTTGTTACCCTTTCAAACAAATATCCTAGTTTTCTATTATTAGTTTTTGAGATCAGATGTATATAACTTGTTGGTTGGGGTATGAAATTTTTTAAATACTCGTAAAAAATATTATTTTTTTTCTTTTTCAAAAAAAATTTTTTAAGGGGAATGACATATCATTTAATTTTTTATTTTTATTTATTTTATTGATTTTTCGAAATCTAAATTTGAAATAATTTTATCTATTTCTTCCGTTATATAAACTTTATTGGAGTTTTTAAAGAATATTAGTATAAAATTTCTTTATTAATCGATATTATTTTGATTATTGAAATTATTTGGATGAATTTTTTTCTTTTGTATCGATATTATATGTCTTAATGTACAGTTATAATATTTTTTTAAAAGAATTTATTATAATGAATTAACATATATAAATTGGATTAGAATATTCTTAAAAATAACTATCGATTCACTATTTTACTTCAACAAATATCCAGAATCTTTTGCTAAAAATTAAAAAGAATACAAAATATTTCAAAATTTTTAGTATTTTTTAGTTAAGAAAATCAAAATAATAAATAGATCAGTCGAAAGAGCAAGAATTAGCTTTTTTAAACAACCTATAGTGGCGATCCAAAAAAAAAAAAAACAACACATGGTGGCGATCCAAAAAAAAAAACGACACAAAAGGAAACAACAACCAGCCTATTCAACACTTGGGGCACAAAAAAAACTTTTCACTGAAGTTTTTTCTTTTTTCTATTATTTTTTGACTCTTTCATTTCTTGCTTTTCTTTCTCTTTTTCTTGTCTTTTTTCCGAAATAATTTATTCTTTTCATTTTTTAAAGAAAAGATATCCTTTAAGCTGTAATCCTGCTTACATTACAGTTAGGATAAAAAAACCCTAAATACAATTTTAGAGTTTCAGGCAAATAGGGGGTAATTTTGTTGAATAACCTCTGCTCAACAATAAAAAAAAAAAAAAGAATTAGCTTTTTTCTTGGGAATTTGAACAAAATAAGAAAACCTTTTATTTTTTTTTTAAAAAAAAAATTTCTCAAAAATTTTTTTCTTGGAAAAATTTAACTCCCATTTTTGTACCAAGTAGGACACACACCACCACAAAAAAAGAATTTAAAAATCAAAATTGAAATTAAATCAAGCTTTCTATAAGTCGAGGAATTAAATTTCTCTTTCTTATTATTTTCTTCAGTTAAAAAAAAAAAAGGATAAAATCTAACTACTACCCAAGATTCAAGTCCTAAATATTTTACTTTTCAGAGTATATTTGTCATTTTTAAAACCCCTTGATAATCAATAATCTCAAAAAGTAAAACCAATTTGAAAAACACTACCAAATCCCGGATTTCTATTAAATATTTAATTGTTCTTTAAAAAATTTCACTTCAAAAAAATGAAATTAATTACTGTTTTCCAATCTTATTTCCCAGTAAATAATGTTTTACCCTTTAGAATTTGAAATTTTAAGTGTGGTATACAAAAAAATTAAGCCAAAAAAAAATAATAAATATCTACTTATCTTTTAAAACAATACAATATTTCAAGACATTTCTTTTTTCAATATAAATCTATTTTGTATTAATCTCTTATGATCAAAAAAAACAGAGTACCTAAACTCTTTTAACATTTTTTAAATCCAAATATCAACAAGTAACTCTTCATTCGATTCCATTTTAATAGATTTTTAAATAATTTTTAATACAATAAGCTTAAAATGTTTCAGTTTTTTCTCTTTGAATTTTTTCTTTATTAGTTTATTGATCAACATTTCCGTTTCATTTTTCCATATTCACTTAAGAGTCAATAGTTTTTTTGATGTATATTTTCCGAAATTAGAAAAAATAGAAAAAAACTGAAAATGTAGCAAAACATATAGAGTAATTAAAAAATCAATAAAATCACAAAAAAAAAAAAAAAAAAAAAATTAATTAATTGTTATATTTATTATTGAAAAAGTGTACATTACACTCTAGAGGCCCTGTTACTTAAATTTCCTATAAAGTGAATTGAACCATCCATTCATGAATTTAGTGGTTATTCAAGTGAGGTACATACCAAAATTATATTTACCATTAAAAAGAAATAAAAAAAAATTAACAAAGAAAAAAAGAAAATGTAAATTTAGAAATAGTTTATAAGAAGAAATTGGTAAAAAAATCAAAAAAAAAAAAACCCTATCATGGAACCAAGAACTACCAAAATCACAAACAAGATACTTTTGTTTATTTTATTAATTTGATGTTTGATCATAAATATTCATTTGGACAAGTTCGCTGTTTAATTGATTTCATTAGTTTTTCCTTTCTGATCTCTCTTTTTTATTTTAACTCTTGATATTATTTCTTCACCTATTCTTATTTCTTTTCAAAGTTGCATAATACAACCATATTTTCTGTACCAAAATATATTCAACTAGTCACTTATCCCCCACCCCCACCCCATCTTTCTAACTCTTCATCCCAATTTAAATAAAATCCATCCAAGTGATGAACAAGAAGAAATACAAAAAAAAAAAATTAATTTTCCAACAATCTTGCTTTATCTGAAAAATCTTTTCTAGGTAAAACTTCTCTATTTGGGTCTACTCATAGACATCGATAAAGATAATCTTTTGATAAAAAATATATTGGCAATAAACTATGGAGTTGTTAACAGTTGTTGCAATTTAGAGGTTTAGAGATTTTTTATTTCATCTTCTAAATAATTATTATATGTATCTGAAGCACTGGAATTGTCGGTTGATTCATTAAAGCTATAATTTAAAGAATTTTGTTGATATTGTAATTTAACTTTATTAATTATTCTAACCCAGTTATCTCTTTTTAATTGAGAATTGAAATGGAATTCCTCAAAGATAATTTCATTTTGTGAATCCCAAATTTGAAATGAAAAATATCCATTGTTATCAAAATTAATACAAGTTTTTTTTTTCAAATTAATATTTTTAATAGACCCAATTCCCTGCAACCCATTTTCATTTTTAATATTATATTCAAAATTGTCATCATGTATATCAATCTCCACATTATTTTGATTTTTAAATAATTTGTTATCTTTTTCCTTTTTATTTAACTGTTGAATTTGATTCTTAACTAACTTTTTTTCAAAATTTATATTTTTTATATTCCCAATCCCATCTATTGGGTACATTTTCTTTAAAACATAAAATTCTTTTTCTTTTGAATTGACTTTTCCCATTTGAGGCTTTACTATTAATATCAAATCATTAAATAAAATGAGATTATATTCCAATGGTTTATTTTTATTAATTTTTATAATTTCACCACTTTTGATAAATCTTCTTATAGGGTTTTCTGTTAAAATAAATTTCCCGGCTTTTTTTAATTTGTTATTTATTTCAAAAATCTTTTTTATATTTTCAAAAATTTTTCTTCTTTGATTAATGGAATTAACCTTTTCGTTGATATCAATAAAAGCATCTTCTAAATTACAATAATCTGGGTGTTTCTTTGGTGTGTGTTGAATCAGAGCGTTTAATAGTAAAATGCATCTCGGGAGGTGTTGCACGGGTGCTATCAACAAATCGAATAATCCTAACTGTCTTTCTGTAGATAATTTGATTCCATTCAAGAAATGTTCAAATTTAATTTTTTTCATTTTGAGTTCTTCGATATCCCGAAGAAAATTCATATATCTATTTACAAATGAAGAATAAATCCCAAGCTGTGGCGCCAATTGTAAAAAGATTTTACCAATGAGGCAATTTTTATTGTTGTTTGTTGATTTTTTTACTTTTTTTCGTTTTTCTAATTTTGAAATGAATTTTTTACTCAAGTTTAAGATCTCTTCCAAATAGGTTTTAATTAATTTGATTTCATTTCCTTTCATCCATTTTTTTTTCCCAATCGGAATTAAGTAATCTGTTCTGACTTGTTCCAACCTTGAAATATATTCCCTTTCCGTGTCAATTAATTCTTCAATGACCTTTGCTCTTGTGAATCTTTGTTGATAATGCTTAGCTTGATAATAAGACTTTAAAGTTGATTGGATTCTAATGATTTGATTTTCTTCTTTCTTGTCGGCATTATATTCATTTGACTTGTCTCGATGGTTTATGTTTTTCTTTTTCTTTTCATCAAACTTTAGATCCCGTTTATACTTGATATTATCAGTATTGTCAAAGTCTTTATATTTTTTGAATTTTTCCTCATCCTCATTGTTTTTTGTAAAGGAAAGATCTAATTTGAAGACATTTTTATTTTTTAAATTAATAAAATTGTTATTTAAATTTCCATTGTTTTGATTATTGGTTTTATTTTCATTTATATTTATGTTTTTATTTTCATCTCTATTTTTATTTTTGTTTTTGTTTTTATTTATCTTTGGATTGTTATTTAGATTTTTATTTTTATTTGAATATTTATTTTTATTTATATTTTGATTTTGATTTTGATTTTTATTTATATTTTTATTTTGATTTTGATCTTGATTTTTATTTATATGATTAATAGTAATTTCAGAATCACTATTTTCTTGATTTTTATAAAAGGGTAATTCATTAGTTTGAAGCTTTTTTTCTAAATTCGAAATGATCTCTAAAAATTTTAATCTTTCGGATTTAATTTGAAGATCTTTTTTTTTTATTAATTGTTTGCTTTTTTTTAATTCCTTTCTTTCATTGTGTCGTGGACTAAATTGAATAAATTTTGGTTTGCTGAAATTTAATTCGGTTCTAGGTGACAGTAATTTTAGTTCTTTTGGAATTTTTATTGTTTTACCTTTTGGGTAGAGGGTATTTTTGATTAATTTATTTTCAGTACTTATTTTTTTGATTTTATTCGTCAATTCAATGTTTTTTTTTTTCAATTTTTCTTCACTTTTGTTCTTTTTTTTGATAATCTTTTGTTTTTGTTGGTTACCCTTTTCTAAACTTTTTAGGGTTTCCTGGTAATCTTTAATTTTGATCGTCAAAGCCATTTTGTTTTTTTTTAGCTTGTCAAGTTTTTTATTTTTTGTTTCCAGATCAATCCTTAATTCATTAACAATCCTCTCAAGTTCGTTTGTTTGTGACTGTGTGTTCTCACCAAGTTTATTTTTTCCCTTTGTTTTTAATCCTTTTGTCACGTGTGTTTCTTTCTTTGATAAGCATTCCTCAAGCTCCATATTTTTACATTTCAATAATTCTTCCATACAATTGAAGATTTCATAGAATTCTTTCTTTGCTTTTTGGTATTTCGTTCGTAATTCTTCTTTTTCTCGATCACCTTCGTCAATTGCCTCTTTTAAAAAATTTATTGACTCCTTTTTGGCTTGAATTTTCTTTAAATAGAGCTTTTTTGTTTTTTTAAAATTGGTTATTTCTTTGTTGAAATTGCTCAACAAAAAATTTATAACATTAATTAAACGTTTAACTTGTAATTCTGGGTCTGGTAGTATTTCAATTTCTTTTAAACTTGAGTTTACCTGTTGAATAGTTGGAATACTTTTGCCTTTTGTCTCTTTAATATTGGTGGAATTATTGACGGGATCAAGATGACTTTGGAGAATTTTTTTGATCCTTTTTTGCTTATCTGTTTTGCTTTGAGTTCTGGAAGATTTTTTGATGTTTATTATGTTCTTATTTTTTGATTTTGTTCTTACTTGAGCTGTGCTGTTGTTGGTGTGTGCGTCAGTGGTCTTTCTTCTTTGTTTTTGGTATTTGCCTTCTTTTAGTTTTTTAGATTTTTTTATTTTTTTGGTTTGCAAATTATGATTTTTCAATTCCTCTTCTGTATATTTTTTTGTTGGTTCTGTTTTTTTCTTTTGTGAAATTCTTTTTTGGCTTGGTTTATTATTTTTTTTTTCAACTTTTCTTTTTTGTCTATTCGTATTAGTTTTGAGAATTGCCTTTTTTTTTATCTCCATATTTGGACCATTTTTTGAATGTGATTTTGAAGTTAGTGAGGCTTTCAATTCTAAATTGTCTATCACTTTTGCGTGTCTTGGTTTCTTATTGTTTATTTGTATAAATAGATTATTTTTTTTGGTTATAGATCTGTGCGTTTTTTTTGAAGTGCTTCTTGCAACAAATGTTCGAAATTGTCTGTTTCTCCTTCTTTTTTTTGGTTTTGAATGTTGTTTAACTGTTGTCATCCAAAGTTGATAATTAAACAAAATAAAGAAAAAAAAAATAAATTTCTTTTTCTCCAACTTTTGATATTTTTTTGTAAATTGAGAGTTTTTATTTCCTGGTTTGAAGGATAATTTTGTCAGGTGTTCTCCACTTTGATTTGACCAATAGTCGTTTATTCTTTTTTTGTCGATATTTTATAAATAAAAAAATGGCAATCAGAGTAAAGAAAACTTCAATTGTTAAAGCAGTTAGAATTTGAGAGAAAAATCTACAATTGTTCGATTTTGAAAAAATAATTTGTTAACTTTTGGTTTGTTATTTGCCCTTTTTCAGTTAAATTTGAACTATCAATTAAAATTATACTTTTTTTTTTTGGATATATAGATTAAAGATAATAAATTTCCAGTTTTGAATCGATTTTAGTAAAAAGTTGAAAAAAAAAATCTGAAAGTGAAATGTAAATTGGTGATCGCTTAACTTTTTGAATGTAAGACTAAATAATAACGAAATTTTAAATTATTGAAGAGTTTCACCTGTATCAATTAATAAGTGAGAATTTGTAAAATATGTTTGTTGATGTAAATCTTCCCTATACAAGAAAAGTGAGAAAATAAACAATTGTAAAAAAATCAAGATTGGTAAGTTATATCTTTACCTTCTTTATTTTATTGGGAAAATTAAAATTAATTTGATTATTACCTTAATTCTTACTACCGTTAATTTTTGAATAAGGAGAGAAGTAAAAGCTTAATTAGCAAAATGCTCTTGTATTTTTATTATTTGAATTTGAAAAGTATTATGATTTTAAGTAATTTGCCTTTTTTTAATAAACAAAGCACTTTGATCGTTACGGATTCTTTGTCAAACAAATCAACACAAAATCGATATAGAGATCACAATTTACAAACTATTTTGTGTAATTTATTTTTGAAAAAAGTAGAAGAAAAAAAGGAAAATCCCTTGAAAAATTCTACCCTTTTAAAGTATGTTCCTCAAGAAGAAGTAAATTCGAAATGTTTGAAAATCTCATCAAAAATTACTTTTTGGGCAAAAGGTAGAGATTTGGAATATTTCAAAAATTTCCAAATAATATCAGTTAAAAAATATTTTATTTTTGGTCACAACAAGAATAAGAGAACTCTTATTCATGTTTTATACCAGTTTCTTAGAGGTATGAAGTTGATGAAAATATTCCTAAAATCTGGAAATCTGAATTAACCATTAATGAAAAAATAAACAAAAAAGGAAAAAAAGATTCATTAGGATTTTTAATTGGTAACCATTTCAATAAACGACAAGTAAAACCAATGATACTATTTGTTGAAAAATAAATGAAACAAAATTTTCATTCAGCTTTTCAAAAAAAGAACACTACTAAAGAATTAAGTCAAAGTCATCAAAATCCCAAATTCTTTAATAGAGATTTAATAGTTTAAACTTCTTTTATGGAATTAAAACTTGGAATTTTTATAGGAGATTAATAAATCTTTTTTTGGAAACTTGAATGAAAATTTTGTTCCATTTATTTTTCAACAAATAGTATCATTGGTTTTACTTGTCGTTTATTAAGTCACCAATTAAAAATCGAATTTACTTTTTTACAAATGGGCAAAAATCATTTTTTTTTGATTTTTTGAAGATTTGGATCATAATTACTCTAAAAAAACCCAACTGAAAAAATAAACCTATAGTATGGCTATTTGAATTAAAAAAAAATAATTTTTCGATTGTACAATCATTCTCAAATAGTGAATTCTTTTTTTTTTTTATCTGAATTTCAGATTTTAAACTTTTTTAAGGATTATTAGAATTTTACGGTTAGTGGAACCTATTTTTCGACCTAGTAACATATTTATCGTCTTAAAAGAAACTTGATCTAACGGATCTTGCGAACTTGAAAAATTTGGGTTTTTTTTTGGAAAATTTTGAGTTGGGCAAAAAACAATTTTCTAACAGCAAATCCAAATTATTCTCAACAAATTTTGAAGAAAACAATTTCATTCGGAAAATGTTACTCCACTTTCTTTTCAAGTATGTTAGAGTATAGCTAGAGAGTATAAATATACTTGAAAAGAAAGTGGAGTTACATTTTCTTAATATCAAAAAAAATAGCTTTTTAATTTTGGATTGCTTTTTTGGGAAATTCAAAAAGTTTTGGATCAATAAATGATTTTCCAACCAAATCCTAAAAAATCCCAAAAATTCCAAAAATTTGACTTTTCCTCAATTCATTGTTATTTAAAGCTTTTTTTCTGTTTATATTATTTTATTTCAACCCTAACAGAGCATAAAATCCGAATAGTCATTAAAGTTTTCTATTTCAATAAAGAGAAAACTTTTAAACAAAAAATTCTTTCCTTCAATAGTCATGTGTCTCATCCCGTATTTAAAGGTTGGTAGCTCACTTTGTTAAAAAAGAAAACTATCAATAATTATAAATCTGAAAATTTATCATTTTTTAAAATAGAAAATAAGAAAAAATTATTAAAAAAGTCGTCACTTTAATAAAACTACACACAATATAAATTACTATTTGTGACAAAATAAATGTAACAAAATTTTCATTCAACTTTGCCTTGTATGTGATTTTATAAATTCATTGAAACTTTTCAATTTTTTAATTCCTAAATCAGTAAAAAATATTCCTTCCCTTCTTTTTGAATTGGGATATTTTATTATAATTCTCGGATTATCAATTTTTCTGGCAAAGCTGAATCAAAATTTTTATCTTACTATTTTACAATTAACTTGTAGTATATTTTTTTCAAAAAATAATCTTTTATTTTTTATATTTTTGAAATAAACTTACCTAATAAACAATATTATTGATAACAATTTTGAAAAATTTTTCCAACTTTATTAGATATTAATCGGAATTGCAAAAAAAATCAAAATTTTCAGTATATTGTTTTCATTTTGAATTGTAAAATTTTTCAGATTTTTATTTGTCTTATGAGAGAGATTATTTTATAGTTATTTTACCATTATAAAAGGTGAAAATAACATATTTTTTTGTCATTTTTTATAAATTAACTTTTTTTGGAATATCTTTAAGGTAATAATCATTTACAATGGGTTTTTTCCATACCCAATGACTGACTAGAAACCTAAAAAGAGTATTGTACAATTACACTTCTCATGATTGATAAAATTCAAATAACAAACAAAAATTCTGAGAGGATCTCATTAACAAAAAATTCAATTCAAAAAAAAAAGTTTAAAAGTAATCTCAATTCCAAAAATTCAATTTTTAAAAAAACAAATGAATTGTTTCTTTTTTAAAATTTTCCAAAGGGTTAAATATCTTCAATTTAAAAATTAATTGTTTTCTTTTAGTAAATAATCAATTTAATTCGGTTTAATCTAATTTGTGATTATTAATAAATCAATATCTTTTACAAAGTAAGGATTTTTTAACATTCTTTATAAAATAATAACTTATCTGAGAATAGCTAAAAAGGAAAAAAATAAAAAAAAAAAAACTTCAAAATCTCAAAAAGCACCAAAGAGTGAAACAACAAAACTGAGTCGTTGTTTTCAAAATGATAAATCACAACCATTCTAATTGGAAATTGAGTGTTGATCTTTGTGGACTTTTTTCTATAAATTTCCTCTTTTTTGGTTGTTGATCATTGGAGATCGATCGAGATTCGAATGTTGGTTGGTTTTTGATTGGGATTAGACACTTAGTAAAATTACAATTTTTTTTTCCATTTCAGAAAATTATTTTTAACCTTTATGACTCTACCCCTAAGTTATAATTTTGAACCAATTATTTAACTAGGTTTGAATAGTAATCATTTTTTCATTTCAGGCAACCTTTCTTTCATGGTGTTTTTGTAAAAGGAGATAAAAAAAAAAAAAAAATAACATTTTTTGCTTTTATACTGTAACTAGGGTATTAATCTATTTTTAATAAACTTTACTCCATTCAAAAGATGCATCTCCAAATGAAAATTTCACTTTTTTATTTATTTATTTGGAGAAAGGGGTAATAAAAGAAAAATGGATCAAAATAAAAAAAGAGGAGAAGAAAATTAATTTAAATATATATATAAAATAATATTACCATTCACATGGCCAAAATAAAAACTATCAACTGTCTTTAGGTTTTTCCTGATTTGAAAGAATTTCATTAAATCCTTGATTTTTCTAAATTTTATGCAATTCTGGAATTTCGCGCTTAGCTTTTTTTTAATTTGAGATATAAATAGAAATTTTGGAAATTTCTTTTAATTTCCCAAATTTAAAAAAAGTGTCATTACGTTTTCTTGAGTTTTCTGTTTATTTGGAAAATCGATCAAGGTATACTTTTTAAATGAATTCTACAGACGCATTAGAACATTGTTCTTTTTTATTGGTTATGGATCACTTAATTGGTTATTCGGTATTTAATTATATTATATTTATATATATATATATTTATTTACATTTTTTTCTTGATTTTCGAAACCCACCTACTCTATTGTAATAATTATTAATAATATTTATTTCTAGGAAAATGTTTAAAGTTTATTAATTTTATTTTATTTTATTTTATTTATTTATTTTTTTTCTGGGGTTTACTCTTTTGGAAATCTATTGTATTTTTAATTTGGCAATATTAATTATTTGTTAATATTAAACTACAATATTGAGCCAATAGTAAAAAATTAAAATCTTGATTCTTTTTTTTATTTTACTTTTTTTTTCTCGATTGATTTCCAGATCAAGAAAAAATAAAATAAAAAATACACAATCCAATAAATTCAATGACTGATTTTTCATCTAAAATTAGTTAAAATTGATTAATCACAATTATATAGAAATGAAAAATGATTTATTGTGTGTTATTACCGTTAAAAATTTTTTATATGCATTTGTTACAAGAATTTTTTTTTTTTCAAATTAAAAAAACAACAACTAAAAATAATAGATTTATCTTACACAATTTATTGTATTACCCCATTAAAAATAAACCTCACATAAACTGATAGTAATCTATTTTTTTTTTTTTTTCAATTTATTTTGAAAAAGTTTGTTTTTTCTTTTTTTTATTTTAAAATTAGGGAATATTTCTCATCCTACTATCATTAGCTTTACCATAATTTAAAAAAGAAGAGTATAAACAAATTTTTATACATTTTCTTTTGAATATTTAAAAAGTGTTGTTGGGATTTTTTTAATTTATGTTATCATTAGAAAATCAATAATTAAAATAAACTCCCTTTAGATTTTCCCGAAAACGTAAGAATAAAGTAAAATCTAGTATTTTTATTTTCCCAAGTCTTTTAAATTCTGGTAAAGCTAAAGTACTCTACAACACTCACCGGTGTTTATAAGTACTCTAAGATACTTTCTGGTACTTGGTGGTACTTGAAGACACTTAACTAAACAAATGTTTACTGTAGTCAAAATAAAGTGTGCAAAAAAATTTAATGCGTGTTTCAAAATAAAAAGCGTGTGTTTTTGTTATAGAAGTCCCATTCATTAATTAATCTGATAAACTGATAATAAACCCTAAAAATATGGTATTGGTTTCTTAAAGTTTTATTATTTAAAAAGAAATACTAAAAATGAAAGATCAAATTGCAAAATTTCTCTCAAAAAATAGAGTAAATTTTAAGAAAATTTTTATCTTTGA
Organism: Anaeramoeba flamelloides; assembly: GCA_027625915.1. NCBI lineage: Eukaryota > Anaeramoebidae > Anaeramoeba > Anaeramoeba flamelloides. Next base: position 243,075 of record JANTQA010000051.1, read on the forward strand.
AAAAAACAAAAAAATTCTTTAAAAATTGTGAATATTATCGAAAATTTTCAATTATTTGCATTCATAATTTAAATTTTACTCAAAATAACCATATCTTTACTTTAAAAATTGATTTGAACTTAAATATACTATTTGGTAGTGAATTAGATGTTTAACTTGATACAAGAAGAAGAAAAAGCACGGCGAATAGTTTAAAACATGGATTATAGTCTTTGTTTACTCATTATTTTGATCACTGTATTGATATTAATATTATATCTAAGAAAAAATTATTCAATATTCTTTCTTTCAATCCAGAAATATTTGTTATTTTGTTTTATCTCATAAAAAACTATTTTTTGAAATCTAAAAGAATATTAATAAAAAAAAACAAAAAATGATTCCATATATAACTAGTATTTATATTAAGGATTTAATTATTTCTGATCATTTATATGATAATATGAATGATTTACAAACTGCCATCTTTTCACTAAAAAATTCACTTTCTTTTGACCCACTCAGAAATAGAAAAAAAAGTAAAATTTTTGCTTTCTGTTTACGACTCCCTTAATTTGAAAAAAAATTATTAACCAAATTTATTTTATCTGAGAAATAACGCTAAACCCCATTTCAGGGATAAAAATCATTAAAGGGTATTCCTTTCAACAAAACTTCTTTTAATTGTTTGTCAAAACAAAACCAATGATAAGTTTTTCTCATAAACTCACGACAAGAATAGCACAATCCATACAAATACTTTCAAGACTTTTTCGAACTTTCAGGCTGACAGTCTGCAAGATTTCAGTCTCTGATATTCTTTCATATTGTTTCAAATTTCAAATACTTGATACAAACTTTTGTAAGCCAAAAAAAGGGATAAAAATAATAATTAACAAAAGATCGCATTTTGAATTTAATTGAATTTTTTGAAAGTTATCAAAAAGAAAAATATTTGTAAACTTTCAATAACCTGAAACTCTTTTTATGAAAACCAAAAATTGGAAAGTTGTTTAAATTACATGTTTTTAAAAGTATAACTTGTAAAAACTTTTAAATTGAAAGTTGTTGCATTGTGATCTTCTAATTCCTTTCAAAATTTGGAACAATTTTAAAAAAACAAAGTGTTGCTAATGAAAAAAAGTGACTTCAATTTTTGTACTATTCTTGTCGTGCTAACGCATAATAATTATCATTTTTCATTCTTGATTTTTTTTGAAGCAAAATGATAAATAATAATCCACCAAAAACCATTCAAGTAAAAGCATTTTTTAATCAGCAATATCGTAGATTTTCGATCCCAACCGATTGTGAAATCGATGAGTTGTGGGACTTTTTCTATCAAGTCCTCAAGATCCCTCTCGAGGATCGAGAAAAATATCAATTACATTACGAAGACGATGAAAAAGAGTATATCCTCTTTTCTTCGACATATGAGCTCAAAGAAGCAATAAAATATTTTGGCGAACAAAAAAATCCAATTTTTCGTTTAACAATCACCAAGGGTTTGTTTTCACTCCTGTAACTTAAACCAGAACCTAATAAGCACAAAAAAAAACACAAAAAGAAACACAAAAAAAACACAAAAAAAACACAAAAAAAAAAAAACAATAACAGAAAGCCAAAAACAAACAATTTTCTTTTTGTTCAGTTTTTTTACAATAAAAACCGATTGAAATTTTTCAAATAACTCCCCTAAAAAAAAAAAAAAAGAACAAAACACAAAACCAAAAAACAAAGGATTTGTGTCTGTCACTAAATTCAAAAGTCTTGTTGTAATATTAAAAAAAATTTTCTTGTTTTTTAAAATCACTCTCTTAACGAATGGGTTGTCTTTTGCCAACATTTAACCAATAGTCGATCAAATTACCAGCAGGATCCCACAAAATTTTTTACAAAGTTATGATCCGCTCTACGGGTCGTCTGTGAACAATTCGTATCAGTCATTTGTGAAATCGCTTCCGAACCGCCGTCCTTCATCTTCAAAAAGGAATCAAAATTACACAAAGCAGCCTTACTTTGTTCCAGTGACTCTCTCAAGTTATTTGAATGGTTACATTCTTGAAGACAAAGCAATCATCAAGACATTGATGGATAATGAGGATGTTGTAAAATGGTTTAAAGAGAATTTAAAGCAATTTACGGACTGCTCGTTTGATTTGTCAAAATATGGAGGCACGCAGATCGAAGTGTACCAAGTGCAAATCCAGAGCATGATCGAATTAACAAAGTTCGACGAAGAAACAGCCAAATTGATTCAAAAGGTTGCCGACAATTGGAAAAATCGGATCATCATGATCCGATCTCAATTGGGATCTGGCCAGCTCATCAACTTTTTTAAAAACAATGCAATAGATCATCTTCAACTTTTGTTTAATACAAAAAATTCCAACCCTTTGCCAACAGGCCTTAAAGCGAAGAGGGAGCCCACCTTTTCAGGTCAAAAATGGAAGAATTACAACCCTATAAAAAGTACTTCTGATCGGAACAGTTTCGAGAGTGGAATTAAACAAAATAAGTTTATTAAAACAGAAAGCAATTTTTTCAAATCCTCTGGGCCTAAATGGTCCAGAAATTCTTTGAACAATATCAATTCGAAAAACAAAAAACCTGCTTTTGGATCTGGGAAAAGTCATCTTTCCTTATTTAAAAATTTCAATTTACAGAACACAAATTCAAATGGTATTATTAAAAACATTTTAAACCCGTTGCCAAAGGTACCATCAATCTTCCAAACAAATAAAAATCAATATCAAAACCAGTTCAACGAAAAGAGGAATGATGATGATGACGATGACGATGAGGATGATGAGAACAATAACAATAGCAATAACAATAACAATAACAATAGCAATAATGTTGAATATGATGAAAAGGAAGAAGAAATAAAAGAAGAATTAGATTTATCAAATGATTTTGATCAGCAACTCCAAATTACCCCCAAGCAGTTTAAGGATGATAATTAGTCCAATATTGGTTTTCAGAACTAATGATGCAGTCATTAATGAGAAAATTATCAACTATCATTTGAAAGTATAGTTTTGAGTTATAAAAATTTTTATAGAAAGAGATTAATCATTTAATCCTAATCAAAAATTATTTTATAAATATCCTTATAATATATATATATATATATTAACTTCATTTTTTTCATTTTGATTTTTTGAATTTATTATTTTTTTTTAAATTTTTATTTTTTTTTTTCCTTATTTTGTAGATAACCCAATGGTAAAAGTAAATAATCTTTAAAAAATAATAATAATTGGTAGATATATGATATATACCATCTTTTAGAACATCAATTTTTTTTATTTATCATTGTTTTTTTTTTGTATTTGACCAAAAATAAATAATCAAGCATTCTTGGGGGTAGTTATTTGTGGTAAAAAAGGTTTGGAATGCTTTATTTTTTATACTTTTTACCTTTTCCAAATTTCCCTTTTTAAGTTGTTTGGGTTCCTCCTCTTTTTGTTTTTTTAGGTGTTTTTTTTTAGGGTGATAAAAGGAATAAAAAATCATTATAAGAATTGGTGGACTTTGTTATGACTAACCTAACTAAACTTGTTAATGATCAGATCTATAACGAATTGAGCTTGACTTATGCAACTGTATATAACTAAATCCAAATGATATGATCTAAAACCAATCAAAATGAACCGAATTGGACTTTTCTTACAATCTGTCAAGTCGTTATCTGGACTGAGTTTATGTTGTCGAGTCGATATATTGTATTGGTATTTTGAGAAAACAAGATTTAGGAAACTTGCAAAAAAAAAAAAACAAAAAAAGATAAAAAAAAAAAAAGATACTCAAGTATGTTAAACCAAATCTTATTCTTAAAACCTTAACACTTTATAGATTCAACCCATCTATAAAGTTCTAAAAAACTTAATAAAGTAACCTATTTCGTTTAATTTGTAGTTTTTCAAATATTTAGATATCTTTATTAAAACAAAAAATTATAGAAAAAAAATGATCATTTTTTATCGGTATGTTCTTCCTATGAAAAAGATAAATTAATATTTCATAATAAAATTAAAAAAAATATCTTAATGAATTAATTTCAAATCAAACAGTTTAAAATTATCATCATTAATTAATAATCTTGAAATCTCTGAATTTACACTTAAAATTCTTGAAAGGGAATTTAAGTCTAAGGGCACTAGAGTGTAATTTACACTTCTTCAAGAATAAAAAAAAAAAAGTTTGAATTTTTTTTTTAAAATGATGAGAAATTTTTTAGTGTTGATATTATGTTTTTTAGTTTGTTTCAATAAAATTGTAATTTAATTTTTTTTTTAAATAAAAAAATATTATTGTTATGAAAAAAATACTGGATATGAAAAAAAAACGATGGATAAGATTTTTAATTTTGAATATTAGGAAAACTGTTGTGTAATTGTAGATATTTTAAATCAAATCCTTATTATAAATAACCAATTTTTTATGAACCTAATAATAAACCTACCTAAATTTCATTAAAGTGTCTTTCTAACGAATATTCAAGTTGTTGTTTAGTAGCCCAAGTAGATCAACCTTTTTTTGAAAAAAAATGAGTTTTATTGAGGCTAAATTTGAAATTTGGAAAGTGTTAATTTTGTTTCTTTTTGTTTTTTTTGATTGATCAAATAGTGTTTTGAATAAGTATAATTCCATTAATCAACATTCAAATATGTGGGTTAATTAAAAATTATAAAGTGTGGACATATAAAAAAGGATTTTATTTTATATAGAAGGCATTATATAGCAATTTTCATAATATTCACAATTAAAAATTTTATCTATCGTTTTTTTTCATGTTTGGTATTTTTTTCACTACTATATTTTAAAAAACACCTTGAAAACATTTTTTTTTAAATGAATTGTCATGAAATAATTTCAATTTTAATTTTTTTTACAATTAGATCCGTATTTAAAACACAAACTATCAAATAATTTTAAGGTACAAAAAAAAATCTTAAATTAAGGCACAAAATTCAAATTTTAATAAAATATTTCTTTATAAAAAAAATTTCAAAAAATATTTTTTAATTAAAGAATTTTTTGGTACTAGATTTATTATTGAAAGTTTGTTCATAAAATGTGAAAGTTATTTTTATGATTTTTTAGAAATAAAAAATTAATTTAATAATTTGAATTATTTTAAAATAATAAAAATAATATTTTTTTATAAAAATTTTATTGGGGTTTTTTTATTAAAAGAAAAACAATATAAATAAACTTTTTCTGAATAAAGCATTATATGATTGTTATAACAATACTTTTTAATGGGGTCTATGATTTTTGTATTTCAAATTATTTAGGCGTTTATTTATTTTTTTTGTCTTGTATATTTTATTTTTTAATTATTATTAAATCGTTAACCTCCTATTTTTTGTGAAAAGTGTATAATTGTTAGATAAAAATATTTTTTTTGAATATTTTTAGTTTTTTTTGTTTCTCTCAAATTTCATAAAAAATGATTATTTTCGATGCGATTATTTGCGAGAAAAACAAGATTTTGGTATTTTTCCTTTTTTCCAAGTTCATTTTTAAAAGTGTCTATATTTCTCTTCATCTTTTTATTTTAAGTTTTTGGGGTAGAAGAAAAAAAAATTAACCAATGATTATTAGGATTGGTTATTTAATTCATGGTTAAACTTATGATAAATTAAAATATTAATATTAGATCTTTACCAAACCAAACTTGACTTTATTAATCCAAGGGGTTGTGGTTCAACTAAAATTATTTTCTATAAAATTAATGTAGTTTGAAAATAACAAAATTATTATTAATTTACTAATTGGTAATCCTACGTATTGTAAATAGTTGTGGTGAATTAATGTTTTTGTTCGTTATTTTTTACTGGGATTTCACAGAAACGGGATTGTGAAAAAATTGAAAAATATATTGCCAAATATAAATAAAAAGAATAAATAAAAAAATTAAAACAAATTTTATATTCTTAAAAACCAACATTTTCTTGGTTTAACTTATAAATTTAGTTCAGGGATAAATTTTAATATAGTATCATATTCCATCTATTTGGTAGTTGGAAAATGAATTTAAATCTCTTTATCATATGATAAGTTTATAGTATATCAAAAAAATCTTCAAAGAGGGAAAAAACAATAAATACATTCGTATTTAGGGTGCGATAAACTTTTTATGTGTAAATATACTATTTTTTTATTTATTTTTCCACTCTCTTTTATTTCAGAAAACTAAATTAGGTTTAAAATGTTTCTAATTATTGGAATTAAATGATTTTTACAACTGCTCTTTGAATTGGGGGTTGCAGCTTTAGTTACTTCAAAAATCTCTCTTTTAAAGGGTTTGGGTGCTCTTGGTCACTTAGCCCTTGCCAATAAAGACTTCTACTCGCTTTCATCCCTTGCTTTTCTTTCTCCTTTTCTTGTCTTTGTTTTGAAAAAATAAATCTTTCTCCTTTTATATTTTTTTTTTGTTTGAAAATAATGTTGTTTCTGTTTATTTTTGAGGTAAAATTATCTTATAGTCTATTGTCTTACCTAAGTTATAGATTATATAAAAAAATCTAAATATAGGGATTGTATCGGTGTAAAAAAATAACAAATTTTTACTGAATCACCTCTCTTCTGTTATAACTATAAAAAAAAATAGATAACCTTTTTTTTACATTTCTTAAGTGTGGATCTTATTGTTTACAATCCCTGAAATTGTAAAAAAAAAAAAAGAAAAGAAAAAAGTATTATCTTGTGTTAGGTGTAAGCTACTTGTTATTTTGGATAATAGCTGATCGATTTTTAGCCTTTTATGAATTTTAATATTTTGTTATCAAAATGAAATCTTTCTTTTTTTTTTTTTTTGAAAACCTGGATGAAGGATCTATGTTAATAAATTCGAAGACATTTAATACAAAAATTATTGTTTGTGTGGTTTGTCAATAGAAATATTTATTTTTGTCCAACCTAATTACCTAAAAAATAAAAATAAAAATAAATTTTTGTAAAAGCTCCAAATAAAATCAAAGTGAATTAAAAATTTGAATCAACAAACTAAAAATAACAATACTTTATTAAAGGCCAATCTATTGACCTTATTCTTTGATTGATTTTGGAAAAAAAAAAAGAAAGAAAGTAACAAAAATTGGGTTTTTGAATCACATATAAATTTATATAAAACGCAAGATCGATCTGATAAGAACCAAATAAACAAGTATCTTAATTCTAACAAGAAGTAATATTATTGTAACAGGTACAGGGGTTATAAACCTTAAATCTAGAAGTTGCTGAGAAAATTAAATTGAAAAAAACCATAATCAAAAGGTAAAGCTGATAAAAAAAGTTGTTTCTAAAGGTTTGGTTGAAATATTTATTAAAAAAATCCAAAAAACTCTATAAAAATTGGAAAAAAGCATTTGAATAATTGTCTATATTGGCAATAAAAGTATCTGGAAAGTAGATGGGAAATTTTTTTCACTTGTAGTTCTTTTTCTATTCCAGCTTTTAAGAACTATGTTCTCATCATTGTGGGTGTTTTGGTGTTGTTTAATTTTACCTTCACTTATTTTAAACAATTTTCATTCTTGAAAAATTGGATAAAAAATTACTCATTTCAAAATTAAAATCAGAAAAAATATAAAAAAAAAAATTTTTATAATGAAAATTTTTCATCAAAAAATGACTTTAAGGGACTATTAACTCTTATTTATTTTTTTCCCAAATATGATAGAGTAATTATTTGCATAAGGATACAATTAAACCTGATTTACCGCTTCTTTTATCAACTTTAGAGAAAAGAATAAACATTTTTAAAAGAATTCATTTTTTCCAATGAAATTTTCCGTCAAAAAGATCAAGATCCTTTTTAGTTGGGTTTTTCGATCAAATTAGAAAAATAAAAATTTGCAAAATAATTTGATATTGAAGAAATCTCACTTTTAGTAATTTCGGAGAGTCTTTATGAACAGAGAACGTTATGGCTTTAATCTTATTTTAAAAATACAACAAAAATAAATCAAAAATTGTCTCCTTGAAGATCTAAAAAAACTAAACATTTATTTTATTCAAAATTATTTATTAAATTTCTTGAAATTTAATAAACTTGTAAATATACTTTTTCAAATATCAAGAGGATAAACAAGGAACCGTTTGTATTAAAATCAGTTATTTGATAATATCTATTTTTTTTTTTATTAGAAATATGCATTTGAATTCGTTTTATTTGTTGAAAAATCTTTAAAAAATTGATAAATAATTGTAAAGTCTATTTGATACCTTTAATCTTTGGGTTATTAATGACTTACTGGAATGATTAAGATTGGGTTTATTAATTATTGATTATAAATAATCATATTAAAAAGTATTTTTTTGTATTAATAAGTTGAATTTTACAGGTTTTCAAAAAGTATTTTGGGAGAATATTTAATTCGATTGTTTGGTTCTTTTTCGAAGATTTTTTCATTCAATCCAGAGAAAAAATTGTTTTGTTCTGTTCTTTGAATCAAAAAATTATATTTTTTACAAGTTTAAAATAATTATTGTATTTTTTTTTGAGATTAAGTAGATTTTTTAAACTGAGTTATTATAGAACTTGAGGATTTCATTTTTAAAGTGTATTTTTGTATATTTCCTTAACAAGAAATAAGATTCCAATCTTCTTTCAAAGAAAATATTTTTTTTTTAAATATTTCAGATATATGTTGAATTTTGAACTTTTCAAAAATGAGAAAAATGTATCAGACTTTTAAAAACGATAATTTATTTCTGAAAATAGTATTAAAAGTAATTTCTGTTTTTGTAGTTATCAGATTTTTACTTTGTTTTTCAATATCAAGATAAGGTAAATTTTTTTAATTTGTTAGTAAATTTACTTGAAGATTTTTTTTAGTTTACTAGTCACTTGCGGGGTTTTCAGTTACACTTTCAAATTTTGAAAATATTTCAAACTAGTAAAAATAATTGTTAAAAACATTTAGAATGTTTGGGAAATTTTTTTGTGTTTATAGATTTGAAATGGAAATTAAAAAATTATAAAAGAAACTTTTTGCAATCTAGATAAAGGCTAAAATTGTGAAAAATGTAGGAATTGTGAAAATAAAACCGTTTTTCAAATAGAAATTTACAGAATGAATTTTTAAACAGGATAATAGAACTCTTTTAGGGGTGTTTTTAATAACAATTTCACCGTTTTCACCAGAAAAAATAAAATTCAATTAATAAAAAATAGATTATACTGTTATCAAAATAATGCGTGTCAAAAAGTATAATCTGTCAATCAAAAAAAACACTTCTTTTTTTTGTTTTAGAAGACTGAGGCATTAACAGGTTAAAGAAGCTAACAATAAACCAGATATCAATTGGTATTGATTTAAAAAAGTTCAATTATTAAAAAGAAATTCAAAAAAAAAAGGATCAAATTGCAAAATTTATCTCAATATAAAAAAAAAGAACATCAAAAAACAAAATTTTTTCAAACAAATTGAGAAAATTACCAAAAGATTTTAAACAACTTGTATTCATAATTTAAAATTTACTTATTATATCAAGGAGTTTACCTTCTAAATTGATTTGAACTAAGGTATACTGTAATTTAGTGAATTGGATGTTGCATTCGAACAAGATGAAAAAAAAACACGGATTTTATTTTGAAACATTATTTAGTCGTTGGGAACACATTATTTTGATCAGTTGATGTTTTCAATTTTTTGGAACAAGTCTGGTCTGTTTTTGTTATCAAAGTGAACTAAGAATCTTCAATGAAGCATATTTCAGAATTGAGAAAATAGTTAATCGGTAAAAATTTCATCACATATATTGTTTAAATAGGATACATGAAAAGGTATAATCCTAAAACATTCTGAATAAAATTTTGGTAACGAGACGAATCAAGTTAAAATACAAAAAAATCACCAAAATAAGTTTTCTTAACTTCACATTATTTTTGTTTTTAGAACAAAGAGAAACCATTAGGAGACAAATAAATTGTATTTGTCATGTGTTCGATCTAGTGTGTTGACAAAACTCTTTGAAATGTATTGGGAATTTGAAGTTTAAAACTTTCTCGGTAAATGTAAATTCTCAGATTAGTCAGGGTTTGGAAAGAATTGCCATTTTAATAAAAACGAAATATAACAGTTTGAAGATGGTATTCACCAAACTCTCTGTTATTTGGTACAAAGTCTTTTCACATAAAGAATTTCAATTTGAAAAGCGGACTTCTTGATTCGGGAACAAAATACATCAAATTCAGAAAAATTGTATCAACAATATCATACTCTTAAAACCTTTTGGGCCAATTAAATGACAAATCTGAAGATTATTCAATAAATTTGATTTTACGTAATAAAATTTTTCGCCTAAAATCCAACAGCCAAAAACCAAACATTTAATAGCTATACAGAATAATTCTTGTTGTAGGTGTTTATTCAATCTCAAGTAATGTCTTATTTGTCAACGGTTTTATTTTTTTTTACTTCACTTTTCAAATGCTTCAATCCTTTGTTTCAAAACAATCCAAAAAAATCTTCAACAACTGTGCACTTTCCCTCCCTAAAAGCTTTTTCACTTTTGTCGGAGGAAATATTGGACTTAAAGAAGCTGATCCTCAACTTCATAACCTTATTGAAAAAGAAAAAAAAAGACAATGGGGTGGTTTAGAATTAATTGCCTCTGAAAATTTTGTTAGTCAAGCTGTTCTCGAATCTTTGGGATCAATTCTTACAAACAAATATGCGTATGTGTTAACTTTCTCTTTTCCTTTTTCTTTTTCTTTTTCTTTTTCTTTTTCTTTTTTTGGTAACTTTGACGTTTTTTTCTCTTTTTCTTCCCATCCTAACCGCTTCGTTCTTTTTCTTTTCTACTTGTTTTGATTTGATCACCATTAAACAAATAAATAGTGAGGGCTTTCCAGGTCATAGGTTTGATTTTTACTTTTCATAAAATTCTTAAAATATTTTCACAACCACAAATAAACCTCTCAAATTATTTCTTTTTTTCCTTTTTTTTTTTTTTTTTTGAAAATGTCTTTACTTTCTCATTAAACAACTTAAAATTTGCCAAACAATCAAACCACGAAAGGTATTATGGAGGAAATCAAATTATCGATCAAATCGAGAACCTTTGTATTGAAAGGGCACTTAAATGTTTCCATTTGTCACCAGAAAGATGGGGTGTCAATGTCCAACCACTTTCGGGCTCACCAGCAAATTTTGAAGCCTATACAGCTATTTTAAATCCTCATGATAGACTCATGGGGTTGAATTTAAAAGACGGTGGTCATTTGGTAATTTTTGTTTTCTTTAGTTTTGTTTTTCTTCTCCTTTTAAGATTTTGAGGGTTAAACTACCCTTTTTTAATCGAATTGCAAAAAACAACTCAAATTTATTAAACCAATAAATTCTCAATTTTTTTTATCAAAACCCTTCTTACTCACAAACAAAACTAAAACACAAACAAAACTAAAACACAAACAAAAAAAAACATAAACAAAACACAAACAAAACAAAACACAAACAAAACACAAACAAAACACAACACAAACAAATTACAGACTCATGGATATCGAGAAGGACACAAAGCAATTAGTTCGACTGCCAAATATTTTGAATCGATGCCATATTTTTTAAACAAAAAAACAGGCTACATTGACTACGATCGACTTGAACAAGACTCTAAGGCATTTTCACCAAAACTCATTGTTTGCGGCGCATCTGCTTATTCAAGAGATTGGGACTACAAGAGACTCCGAAAGATTGCCGACAAGTGCAACGCGTATTTAATGTGTGACATGGCACACACTGCGGGCCCAATTTCATCTAGATTATTGAAAACACCATTCGACTTATGCGACCTTGTCACAACAACAACACACAAGACCCTCAGGGGCCCAAGAGCAGGGTTGATTTTCTACCGTAAGGGGCTTCGAAAGGTCACCAAAAAAGGGAAGAAGATTAACTACAAGTTGGAATCAAAGATCAATTTCTCTGTCTTCCCATCCTTACAGGGCGGCCCACACGAAAACACCATTGCGGCAATTGCCACTGCACTAAGGGAAGCCATGAAGCCCGAGTTTGTTGAATACCAAAAGCAAGTCCTCCAAAATGCAAAGATCTTGGGAGCTGAAATGACCAAAATGGGGTACAGCCTCGTCTCAGGCGGCACAGACAACCACCTGATCCTCGTCGATCTCAATAACAAAAATATTGACGGCGCCCGCGTTGAAACCGTCCTCGAGCAAATCGACATCACCGTAAACAAAAATACAGTCCCAAGTGACACGTCCGCTTTCATCCCACACGGTTTAAGACTCGGTTCGCCTGCACTTACAACACGTGGCCTCCAGGAGACAGATTTTGTCAAGGTCGCTCAATTTTTAGACAGAGGTATCGATCTAACAAAGGAAATCAAATCCAGAACAAAGGGCAACAAAATGGTTGATTTTAAAAAGCAATTGGAATTGGAATTACAAAATAATACAAAATTAATCCAATTGAAAAAAGAAGTTGAAGATTTTGCCAGATCCTTTCCTTTCCCAGGAATGGATGTTGAAAATTTAAAAAAAAAATATAATTAAAGAGCACAAGTTATTATTATAATTAGTATTTGAGTTGTTGAATTGTTAAATTTTTTCTTTTCTTTTCTTTTTCTTCTTATTTTTTGAAAAAGAACAAAATTTCATTAAAAAATATATAACATTTCAAATTGATATCTTTAATCCCGGCTAAAAAACATTTATTATAAATAAATAAAAACATATGTTTTAAACAATAATGAGTTAGAAATTAATATTTATCATATCCCTAAATATTGATCCAATAATTATCAATAAAAAATATTTTTTTTTATTTATTATTTTTAATTTTTTAAAATTTGTTTTAATTGATTTTCAATTTTTTTGTTCTTGGAAAAAGCATCTAATAACTAGATTTAAAATACAAATTTGATAAAATTTAATCTCATTTTCTTTTTTCATATTTATTATATTTTTTTCTTTTTGGGTTCTTAGTTCACTATATATACATACCAACATATTTAAAATAAAAAGTTACCAATAAAAGAAAGAAAAAATTCACAAAGTATGAATAATAATTTATAAAAAAGTTTTATTTGTAAAAAAGACAAATTGGAACTGTTGTGAAAATTTATTCTGATCAGAGTTCACATTTTGATTCTTTTTTATAAACAAACTGAAAAATTATTTTTTTATTGTTTTCATGAAATCAAGTGATTTTTTTTTATTTCAATGATTATATCTCAACTTATTTCTTGTTTAAAATTCATTTTTCATAATACTACCATTATTTTGTTAATTTCATTATTTATAAATAGATTTTTAAATAATTTGAATGAAAATTATGATATTATCCCAAAAAATAAATATTTGAGGTTTTTTCTTCTTGGGATTTTATTTTTAATCATCTTTTTTCCAATCTAAAAAATGTTATGTATTTACAGCCAGTTAAAATTTTAAGGCACAGACTTTCGAGGAAATTTAAGACACAAAAAATTTCTAATTTATGCACAAAATTTTGAAAAATTATTTTTACAAATTATTTTACTAGAATCTGAATTATGTGTCTTCCTTTATGATTTTTATTCTTCCTTAAATTTCATTAAAGTTTGTGACTTAAAAGTGGCACTGACTTTATTGGTTAAAGATAAATTAGTTTTAATTTGATATGGAATCAAAAGAATCTTTATTTTTTGAAGATGTTTATTATTATATAATAAATAATTTTTTTTTTTTTTTGATTTTATGAAATCATTATAAAATAATTTTAAAGTTTTTATATATTTATTCTTAAAAGGAACTTTAAAAAGTGGCAATAGTTGATAAAATTCAATATCATTAAAATATTTCTTGTTATATGACTCCTAATTATAAAATTTAAATATTCAAAAAATTCCAAAACTTTATATATTTTTGGAACTTTAATCCCCATTTAAAATTAGATTACTAGAGAAACTGATTATGTTATTTAATTTATAACAATTCAATTGTTTTTAGATACACATGGGGTGATTGTACCACTTGCAAAGATACTACGGGGGTCTCTTTTATTTATTTTTGTAAAAAAAAAAAAAAAAAACATTGTGAATATGGAAAAAATTTCAAAAAGACTAAAAACTCTTATCATTTAAAAAAAATCCCAAAGATATTCAATTATAAAAATTTAAAATCTATAACATTAAAACAAATTAATGTTATTATTTTTATTCAGATATTTTTACCAGATCTGACAATTCAGAAAATGTATAAATTTGAGTTAGTTAGATAAATGTGATTATAATTTTATATTTTAATTATTTTTATTCTTTTATCTGTTTTTATAATTTTAATCTATTTTCTTTAATTTTCCCTTTCACAAAATTTATAAAATAAAAATAAACCTATATTTTTTAGACTTTTTTATTCAAAAATTCTAAATTTCTTGGTTTTATTTCATTCAAAATGATTTTTTCCAATTTATCTCAATTTATAATACGTTTAAACACCATCATATTACATAAATCGATTATTTATTATAATTTTTTTTAAATTATATTGATTAAAAAAAAAAAAAAACGAAAAAAGAGTAAAAAATTATCTTTACAAACTCTCAAAAAAGTATAAAGAGATACACTTAGAAACCAACATAATAAACAATTTTAAAGTCAAAGTGGGACTTTTATAAATAGCGAATTACATATATTTAAAGGGATTGAATGGATATTAGAAGAAAAAAAAACATTTTAAAATTTCCAAATTGAAATCATATTTTTACATTTTTGCTTTTTATATTTTTGTTTTAATGAAATGCAATCAATTTAAAAATTTTCTTTCTTTCTTTCTTTTTTTTTTTTTTTGAAAAGATCAATAGTTACTGAGTAAAAAGGCGTTATGTTAATGCCACTGAAATAGTGAAAACGATTGTAGAAAAATACCATTGGGTATTATTGAAAATTTATAATAGATCTTCAAATTGTCTTTAAAATGAAATTTTTTGTTTCTCTCAAAAGTGTAAGAGGAATTTGTATTTTTTTAATTTTTAAGAAAAAATATAAAATATTATGATTATTAAATAATTTCAGACCTATATCAACACTTTGATCTGTATTATTCCAGTTATTTATTTTTTGTTCTACTTCAAAGGTCAATTATAAAAAACAATTAAAATTTGAAAAAAATCATAACCATTTGACTGAAAAAAAGTTTCTAATTGGAATTCAAAGTAGATTATATTTCCACAAATTATCAATTGTTGATATAACGTTTTTTTTTTTTTTTTTTGAAAAAAAAAACCTTATTGGTTCATATTATCAATTTTGAGCAATATTAACTAAACCCTCTTACAGTCAGAATACATCATATTTATTGATGAGATTAAAAAAATCTACGATTTTAATCTATTCTTTTTCTTTTAATAAAATTATATTTCCAGATCAGATTTTTTTTTCTAATTTCACCAAATATTTTTTTTATGTTTTATACTTTTTGCTTTTTTTCTTCTTTTATTCTTTTTTTTTTTTTCTCTCTCTCTCCCTTTTTAAAGTCAATTTGAAAAAAAAATAGTTTGAAAATCCAAATTAACATTTAGAAAAGTAATGCTTTATAATTCTTGATTAAATTCATACATTTACAATTAAAAAGTATTATGATTAACCCTTTTAAGTTTTCAAAGAAATTAAGAAATTTTGTAATAGTATTTAGAATGAAACTTGCCGATATTTTTTTTAACATTTTCTTGCTTTCGATAATTTTATAGTCCGGCATCGATTTATTTTATGAATACCAACTCTACCTCAAATTTATTTATTTTTATTATTCTCAAATAATCACACACTGGTAGATTTTTCAAAAGAAAGTGAATTTATCATTTTAAATTTAGTATTTTGAAGGAAATTTGCTCTATTTTTCAGACTTAGAATCCAAAAGAAAAATACAAAGGCCCTTTTTTTACAAAATATACACTATTATAAACAATTTTTCAAAAATTGTGACTCACCTGAAATAATAAATTGAAAAAAAAAAAATATCCTTTAGTATTCAAAAACAATTAATAACTAAATATGATTTGTAATTCACTTTTAAATCATTCTAAATCTATAAAAGCCTGATATATTAAAAATTAAAAAAAAATAAAACCAAAAACTAAAAAAAAGTGAGTCACAATTTTTGAAATAAGCATTACGGATTTTTTATTACTGAACTTTCACTGAAAAAAAGTTGAACAACAAGATTTTTTATGAATAATTAAATCCATTTTCAAAGACATTTCATAGTCGAAATTTTCTTAGTGATTATTTGTCTTTTCGAAGATCTTTTTTTTTTTTCCACATGATCTTTTGCAAAAAAAAAAGTATCAAAAAAAATTTTATTAAAAGAAATCTATCAAAAAAGAAAAATTGAAAAACAAAAAAAAATTTTTTTTCAAAAAAAAAATTAGAAATCAAAAAAAGCAAAACTAAAATTTGCAAAATTAGAAAAAATGATTCTGATCCAAAAATTTGAAAATATTTTTTGTAAAGAATACTCGATAAACCCTCAAAAAAACTCCCATTAACATTATAAAGCGAGTCAAAATTTATGAAAAATAGTTTATAAATTAAAAAGAAGAGAACTGGCAACTTTTCTATCAAAGTTATTATTCATAAAATAAATACACTTCAAAACGATAAAATTTCTATAAAAATAAAATATTAAGAAAATTTTGGGTTCACACAAATAACAATTTCGTAACTTAATATTATACTTTTTTTGGAAAATAATAAAATTCCAATATCAAGATTTTTTTACCCTAAATTATTCATTTGAAAAGAAATTACATATTTTCAATTTTCTTGAGTTTTTTGGTACTTTAAAGAATATTATATATTTTGATTCGGCTTTCATGAAAAATAAAAGAAAGTAATAAATAAAATTCTATGCCCCTAAGACCCAAAAAACACCAAAAATATAAAAATGATCAAATACTTTCTATTAATACAATTAAAAAAACTAAATGAAAAAATTAAAATAAATAAAATTTCAATTTAACTTTTTCTTGAAAACATTTTTTGCCAAAATAATCAAATTCACACTTGAAATTATGTATATTTTTAGATACACTATCTTATTTTAACTCATTTACTAAAACAAATTCTAAATTATGAGATTTTTCTTTTCACAAAAGGGACTAATTTGGTCTTCAACTGTTTTTTTTTTTTAGTTTTAAATGGTAAAATTAAAAAAAAGATAAACTAAAAAGATAAACTCTCTGGATAACCATTCTAATTTAATATATTAACTTATTCTTTGATTTCAAGCTTTTCTCAACCTCAATTATTCAAAAAAAAATAAAAAAGTGCACACTAATTTCAAAAAATATTTTTGATATTCAAAAGTTGATAGTGTTTTTATTCGAAAAAATGTATCCCGTGTTTAATTAAATTATGTTATTAGCTATATTTTGAAAAATATTAATCAGAAAAAAATAATGTATAATTTTATTAAGGACATATTAGATTAAAAAAAAAAAAAATAAAAAAAATCAAATTTGATAGTCGCAAAAAAAATTATTTTCATCTATAATTTTTCAATTTATTTCGAAAAGAAAAAAAATAAAACTCAGATATTTTTTTTTAATTTCAATCTTTTAGATCAAAAAAAAAAAACAAAAAAAAACCCATTTAAAGCAAAAATTTATTAATTTTTCATTTATAACTTTTTAATACTGTAAATTAAAAAAAAAAAGTTATCAAAAATTTCTTTAGTTCAATTTCCATTATTTGAATTTTTTTCGTAATCACTTTGAATAAAGAAATTATATTGATATAAATGCGAATGTACCTTTTAACCCCGTGTATTTTTGAAGAATTCATTTATAATAGTGTAAGATTTCCAAATAAAAAAAAAAAAAAATGAAATAAAATTTTTGTTAGCAATTTTTTTGAATTTAGCATATTTTTGATATAATCATTTTAAAAAAGAATGACAAACCAGTTTTTTGAAACTCTTTCTGAAAATAAATTTACGAAAATTCATTGACAGTTTTTCAGGTAATTTGTAAAACCTTTGTGTTACATTTTTTTCAAATGACTTTCAAAAAAATAAAAATAAAAATAAAAATAATAATAATAATAATAATCATTCGAATAGGGATAGTAATAATGAACTAAAATTTTTTGATTTGGCTTTGTGCAATTACAACAAGCACAGATCCAGCCATATAAAACAACCTTAAAACTGTTGACTGGTATACTGGGAAATCAAACAAAGTAAACCCTGTATAAGGGTGGTTAATCCACACATCTAAATAGGCGTACCACAGTGCAAGTTCGTCGCCCTTTTCAGAGGTGAAATTTACGATTTCTATTGAGGTAAGATCTTTGACGAGCGCCATGCATCCCGAGCTAATACCTGCTGGGAACCAAAGCATGAACAAGATTAGGAACAAATATATGCAAAGAGGGATTAATTTGTATTCCACAGAATTGAAGTCTGAAAATGCAAGGTAAATCGTTGTGATCGCCGAGACGAGGTAAATGGCTGTTACCGCTGCCAGAAATTTCTCAAAGATCTTGCCTGTGATGAGCAAATCCTTTTTAATTGTGATGTGCAAATTGATTGCATTGGGGATTGAAAGGTGCCCCTCTGTAAAGGCGTTATGGAATTCCTTGATGTGGATTTTGTGCAGCCCAAAAACAAAGATAATCAAAATAATTGAAAAGCATATGGTCGAGAATTGGTACCAGTAGGAGACTGCTGAAATTAACAAATCGAAAACAAAGACGCCCGGCTTGTCTTTAATTAGCGACCTCATTTTGGGATCGACATAGTTAATCAACGAAATTAAGGTAAACAGACAAGGAGTCAAATATAGGAATTTGATCGATCGCTGTGCATACTTGGCAAGCCTTGGGCCATTTTTGCTGCACCGAAAGAACCTTCTCAACAGATTATTGAAGTGCGGCTTTTTAAAGAATTTTCGATTGAAATAATAGCAAATAAAGGGGATCACAGAAAATAGGATCGCGCCAATAGAGCTAAAGGCAGTATTTTGAGAGCTTTCCCAAAAGCCAGGGATTGCCTGGATGCCAAAGAGGTTGTTTCCTCGTGAGTTTTTGATCGTATTGTTGAGCAAGGCAAAGAGTTGTCCAAAGAAGTTCCACAGGATCATAACCAAGACAAAGACTTGATAAACGAACATAGACACCTTGTGGAAAAGTGTTAGTTCTTTACCATTCTTCGCAAATTTTACACAATACAGTGAGAGGATTTTGAGCCACTTTACAAGGGTTAAAAAGAAATGCTTGTTGTGCCGATCAGTAAAGTCCCTTTTTAAAAAATAATCACCCTCGATTTCGCTGTCTTCCGAATCGCTGATATCAACCGAATCAGTTCCCGAAACCGAACTTTCGCTACCAGAATCAGAGCCAGTGTTATGTACACTTCCACTCCCACTCCCACTTCCGCTTCCACTCCCGCTTCTACTTCCACTCCCACTCCCACTCTCGCTTCCACTACCAGATTTGGTGTTTTTGTTTGTTTCATAAAATTTTCCTTTCCCTTGTTTGTCCATCATCTCTAAAAAGGCAATTTTGTTGGTTGGTAAAAAATCAAGTTCTTCATCAAGTGACATTTTGATTTAGATTATATGAAGGTTTAATTCCAAGAATTTCGTGGGGTTTTTTTTTCCGTTTTGTTTTGAAAAAATTAATCTTATTTCTGTTAAAATTTATTTTGCAAAAAAATGAAAATATTAAAACCACTTTGATAAGCTTTTGAATAAAGTTGTTCTAAATTTCAACTACGAATAATTGAAGGTCTATTGTCTTTTGAAATTCAAGTGTTCTCTTAATTACTAAATTTCAATTTTAAAAAAAAATTCTTCTTATGAAAAAAGACTTTGAAGATAAAAAAAAGGATTTGTAAAACTTTTACAAAAAATTGAATATCTTTTATGAATGAAAAGGTCAAAAGTTGACGTAAAAAATAGTATTTCTATTTTTGAAGTTGAAATTTTAATTAATCGATTTCCAACATGAGAATAAATAGAAATGATTTATTTAATATTGTTTAAATCAAATTATAACAATCTACTATTCTTCAATGTTTGTGTTTTCAAAAAATAAACTTTTTCAAGTTTTTTTTACCAATGCAACAAGATCCGGAAGAATTCGAACTCATTTTGAGAATAAAAATTGATCTTACTTTTAATTTTACTTTCTTTTGCTTAAAAGTGATCATCTTTTTTCTCATTTGTACTATTTGATCTGCCTATTTTATAAAAAAAAATTAATTGAAGGGTTTAAGGGACCTATCTCTGGTGGAGATCCACATAATATTCAAGTTTTTCTTTAATACACTCTTGAAGAAAATTATTTACTGGTTCAAATTGAATTAAGGTTATCAATCCCTGAAATTTTAAAAAAAGATTATCTTATGTTGAGTCTGACATCTTTTTAATTTTCTTCTTTGCGTATAGTTATTATACTTTGTATAAATTTTAATGTTTTTTTAATAAACTATAATTCAATCTTTTTTTTTCCCCAAATCCGAAATGATGAGTTGAAGACTAATATAACTAAAAAAAGTTATAAAAAATTATGATTTTTAGATTTCAATTGAAATTTTTCATTAGGATTAGTTTTATTTGGAGTTTTTCAAATAATTAATTTTTTTTTAAAGGTAATTGAAGCAAAAATAAAATATATATTTCAATCGATAAGCTAAAAAAAAGAATTCTTTTTTTTCAATACCTACCAATCTATTGGTTTTAGACTCTTCAATTTGGATTTTGGAAAAAAAAAAAGATTGATTTAATTGTTATTACAAAACATTAAAATTTATACAGAGTATAATAACTATACGCAAAGAAGAAAATTAAAAAGATGTCAGAATCAACATAAGATAATCTTTTTTTTAAAATTTCAGTGATTCTTTACTATAGCATGTAGGAAAACTTTTACTAAAAAAAAGTAAAAAAAATAGATAAAATTTTTTTTCAATTACAAAAGTATGAGAATTCTTTTGTATAAAAAAAGAGAAAAATTACATATATAAAAAAAAGAGAATATATTTTAATTACAGCTTGTTACATTTTGGAGGTACAAACGTTCAATGAAATTTAAGACACAAAACAATTACAAATTAAGGTATAGTTTTTTTATTTTTTTTTAAACACAATTTATTTTATCAGAATTTAAATTTGGTACCATAAATTTCATTGAAGTTTAGTACCTTAAAATCAATTAATAAAGTCATCAATATTTATAAATTATTGAGTTAAATTCAAAAATAATAAAAGAACTATATTTTATGTATATTTTTAAGATATTAAAAATTATTTCTTTTATTTTTACCAAATAGAATTATATAAATTGGAACAATTTATATATAAATATAAAAGGGTATATTTTTTTTTTATGATATTTTTACATTGAATTAATAATTCAAATAAAATTATAATTAATTTTATTCAAGAAATATTTTTTTTATACATTAAAAAAGAGATGAGATATTTACTTTAATTTATAGACATATCTGAATTAATTATTCAAGTCAATATTTTTTACAAAACGTCTTTAGAAAGGATTAGAACATTCTTCTAATCAAATATCAGATTCTTATATATTTTCAAAAAAAAAAAAAAAAAAAAAAAGATATATGAAGAAACCCCAATTCAAAATTTTTAACAAACCAAAATTCAATTTTTGAAAGAAAATCTTTTTTCATCATTCTTGAAGGAATAATTTATTCATATATATATATATATATATATATATATATATATATATATATATATATATATATATATGAAAATGTCTTAAAAAGGAAAAGTATTTCCAAAATAAACACAATAAAAAAGTAAATTATAATTTTTAAAACAATAAATTGTTTTTTAACCAATAAAAACTAACTAATTGTATAAAATTACAAATATTTGAATCAATACACTTTAATCAATTATTTTCTAGACTAGTAATTTTCGATATAATCTAAAAATATTCTTTTTTTAACACAGTAGAGGTTTAAAAATGATTAATTTATAAACTTTTTAAAAAATTAACTCTACATTCTCTCAGAATAACTTACCAAACTAAAACAAAATGAGAATAATTTAAATTTTAATCTAAAATAAATTCCAAAAATTTGTACCCTATTTAAACAGTTTAAAGAAGGACAATACTAAACTATACATTCAATTTGGAAATAATTTTGATTTTACAATCTAATTCAAATATTTATCTTTTTTTGTTTAGTTTTCAAATCCATTTTTTCATTTTCGTCATCTGTTTGGTTAGAGTGTATTTCCTTTCCAATGATTGATAGAAGCTTAGTGTTGAGTTTGTGAAATTGAAAAATCAAAATAATAATTGACTGATGGTATCTTATCATTTGATCGATCAAAAATTCTTTATGGAAATTTCAATATATTTATCAATAAAATTTTTTGTTCCACATTTCCCGTTATTTTTGGACACACCAATTTATATTTTATTGTTTTCTATTTTTTTTTTCTTTTATTTGGATGAAAATGATAACTTATATAAACATTATTACTATTTCACTTAAATATTGTTTTATATTACGTTTAAAAAATATTATAAATTAAGTTTTTTTTTTTTTTTTTTGGCTTTTTTTACTTTTAAATGTTTCTGTGATTTCCAAATTTCTGGAATGAGGCATATAAAAGAAGGATAAAATCGAAAATTTACTAGAAATTTTATTATTTTAAATCTAAGATAAAATTAAAAATATTAAAAAATAAGATAAACAAAATAATATTAGGGAAATAGAAAACTTGAAATTATTAAATATAAATCAAAATCAATTTAGAAGATAATCTAATAATAAAAAGTTATTGGACTAAAGGCCAATTGGATGTTTTAAAAATAATTAAATTAAATAATAATACAAAAACTAGTTGTACTATAGAGTACCTAATCTTATCAGAATTAACAGTAATACAATAAAAATATCAGAATTTACTCGATTTTTTTAAATTCTAGAAAAGTTAAGTACACTTTTTTTGAATTTATGAAAATTAAGAGGAATATTTAAATTATATTAGGTATAATGACAATCTAAAAAAACAACACAAATATTTAAAAAATAAATGTTTCAAGTCCCAAATTAAAACAAAAAACTTAGCAAATTACCTAAATATAAATTCTTATAAGCTATTTCCAATAAAGTGGGGCAAATTTATTTTAAAATTATCTTTTAAACTCAATCTTTAAAAAAAGTATTTAAACATCTAAAATCATTAACTACCATTTATCGATTCTTGATAATAATTCAATTTGTTTCTTAGTATTGTATTACCTAAATAAAATTTATTAAATTTTCTGATCTTGATTTTATCTGATATTTTTTAGGTCTGGAAATCTTCTTACTTATTATTTTCTTTTTGATTGAAAAAACCGTTTTCATAACTTGTGTAACCTCAACAAATTTTCTAATAGAATTGAAAACATATAAATCTATTTTATTATTTAAAAAATAAAATCTGTACCCTTTCCATATTTCCTGTTTTTTATTAAAATTGGTCGTACATTGCTTTCATCAAAAAGAGTGCATTTTTTTTTCTTCATTTTTTGGAAATTTTTCACCCAAAATATTTTGAAATAAACCTCTTGGTCATTTATTCAGTCGGCGGTATTATTAAACTTATTTTGGTAATGTCAATTAATGAATACTTTCACTAACAAAGATGGTATTTTATGAAATGTAAAAAAAAATTCCCCACCTTTTTTGGAAATACCTTATTTATATCAAGAATAAAATAAAAACAAAATCTTACAATTTATGTAAAAAAATCCACTCTAATTTAACAATAAAAATAGAAAAAGAAAAAATCCTTTTTTATTTTTTTTATTTTATTTTTTAATAAGATTACTTATATTTTAAAAATAAAAAACAAAAAAATATTTCCGAGAATATTTTTGAGAGGATAATAATTAAAATATTATTTCAATCATCTTCCCATTTTGGATAACTTGAAAAAGTATTATTACCGCCATTATTATTATTATTATTATTATTATTATTATTATTTTTATTATTATTATTATTTATTGTTTTTTTTTCGATTTTCTTTTTTTGTATTGGGGTGTTATCAATCCATTCCCAAACTGTAACTTGGTCTCCATATAATTTCATTGTTTTTTCAGCGATTCTAGAGTCTCTTTTGATTCTGCCAATAACTAATGGCCAAAGTGTGCGTCTTTTTTTCAGGTGATTTGGGTTGATCATATTATCCCTTTCATGATTAACAATGAGATAAGGGTTTATATTTTGAGACTTGCTTGACATTTTTTGTATTTTTAATTTCTCTTCCAATTTCTTTACAATATTTTCTGTTTCTAATAACAATGATTTTTTCTGTTTAATTCTAATAAAAATATATAAACCAATGATTGTCAAAAGAGATATTAATAATAAGGTTACCCAATATTTTTTTAGAAACATTTTAGTTAAACATTGTATTGGATACCCTGGATTTTTCGTAAATACAAAACTTTCAACATCAAATTTTTTTATTGTAGTATCTTCTTCTTGATTGAATTCAAAATTTTGAAACCATAAATTAATTAATTGATGATGATATTTATTATTTCCATTATTTAATATTTGTATTAATTCCTCTTTCTTTAAATATTCGGTTTCGGGCATTTCCTCTTTATTATTACAATGGAATTCAATTTTTCTCATTTTTAAAATATCTTTGATCTCTTGATTCAGTATTTCATTTATTTCTGTATCTGGTATGCACTTTTGTTTATTTTTTCGATATCCAATATCACATGAATCCAACTCACCATATTCACACATTCCATGCAGTGGGCATTCAGTGCATTTTGTTTTTGTATCTTTCAATACTCGGAAGGTATCACAATAATAGATTCTTTCTGTATGAAGTGCGCTATAAAGAAATATTGAAATCCCAATTAACAAAAGAACAATAAAAGCAAATGCCAAAACCTTTCCTAAAGCTTTAGATCCCAATTTATTATTAGTGTTTTGTTTTTCAAAAGAATGATTTGTTTTATTTGGCACTGCTTGCCTTTGTTGGTTTATAATTATTTTATTATCAGTGTTTGTATTTGAAATACTCTGATATTTTTTCCATTTTTTTTCATCATCCTCATCTTCTTCTTCATCTTCTTCATTGTCTTCACTAGATTCAATATTTATTTCGCCTTCCAAAGGTTCGTCAGATTCAGATTCAGAATAAACTTGCTATTGGTTGAAAATGATAATAATGTGTAAAAGAGAATTTAATTTTTAAGTTTGAATTTAATATTTTTAAAAATAAATATTTAAAATTATCGATTAAATTTTGTTGATTTTTATTTCTTTAAACAACTCGTAATAAACAAAATTAAATAATTTTTTTAGAGATTTGATTCGAAATTAATCATATTAAAAGAAGAATAAATAATTAAATTTTTAAAATAAAGTTACTTTTAATTTATTTATTTATTTTTGAAGAGAGAAAATTACTTTTCTCCTTTGTGCTGTTAGTTTTTTTTTAATTTTAGAAATAAAAAGAAAATTGATGAAAATTTTCTTTTGATTTCTCAAATTATGAAAATTTGTAGTTAGTTTTTCCAGAATTTAAAAGAATTGATTAAAATCTTTGATTTTTCCCTATTCTTTTGAATTCTGGAAAAGCTATCACTCTACTACACTTGGCAGCACTTCACCTAATTTCTAAACTTTTTTTTTTTAGAAATTTTGTTAAAGAATCACAAATTTTATTGTCACTTACTAATGATAATATAAATGATGAATTCTTTTTATTAATAATATCAGAGATATTATTAATTTTTTTATTTTTTTTATAAAATTCAAAAATAAAGTTACTGTCAAACCTAAAACAGCATAAGAATTTCCAAAAAACACCTAAAATTCCATTTTTCTGATCAATTGAAAATATTAAGAAAAAAGTCAAAGATATACTCCCATTTTACAGATAAATAGCGTATAAATTATTTTACAACCATTAAACATTTCTAATTAGGAGTATTGATCAAATATTCTAAATCTTCAATTTGAATCATTTGGTAAATGTAAAAATTAAAAAAATCACAAAATCTGAAAAATTAATTTGAGAATTTGACTGAAAATTGAAAATCTAATTTATTGTGATTATCCCTTAGATAAAATCTAACCTTATTAGAAAAAATTCATTATGAGAATTGTTTTGATTCTATATTTATTAAATAAAATTTATATTTACTTTTAGATTTTTTCTTTAATATATTTTTATCAAAATTTTAAATATCAATTGGGGAAACTTTGAGGAGCAATTTATTTTTTTACAAAATGCTTTTCTTAATTTAATGTAAATTCACAATATTCAAACCCCTTTCTTAAAATTTAATCCATTCAAATATTTTAAATTGAGAAAAATGTTTTTTTATTTTAAAATTTAAAAATAAAAATTAGTTTTTAGGTCAAATTCTCTAATTAATTTTAGGAATTTGTGATTTTTTTGATTTCTAAATTTACCAAAGAGTTCAAATTGACAGCTTTAGAATATTTAATCAATACCCACAATTAGAATGTTTAAGTGTTGCTTGATAATTAATAAGCTATTTTCAAAAAAGAGGGGTAAATTTATTTTAAAATATCTCTATTCAACTCAATCTTTATAAAATTATTCAAATGTACAAAATCATTAACAACAAATTATTGATTCTTAATAATAATTAAATTTGTTTGTTAGTGTGATATGTTCTTAATAAAATTAAGCACTATTTTTTTCTGATTAATATTTTTCGAAATCTAGCCTTATAACTTAATTCAATTAACCACTGGGATAAAATTTTTTAGAATAAAAACAATCTCAACTTTTGAATATCGAAAATATTTTTTGAAATTACTGTTCACTTTTTTATTTTTTTTTGAAATATTGGGGTTGAGAAAATTTTGAAATCAAATAATAAGCTAATATATTTAATTAGAATACTTTTCCAGACAGTTTGTCTTTTTAAATAACTTTTTTTTAAATTTTACCATTTATAAATAAAAAAAAGCATTTGAAGACCAAATTAGTGCCTTTTGTGAAAAAAAAATTCCCAGAATTTCGAATTTGTTTTGGTAAATGAGTTAAAATAAGATATTGCATATAAAAATATACATAATTTCAAGTTTGAATTTAATCATTTTGGCAAAAAATGTTTTCAAGAAAAAGTTAAATTGAAACTTTATTTATTTTAATTTTATCATTTTGTTTTTTTAATTTTTTTAATGGAAGGTATTTGATCAGTTTTCAATTTTTAGTGTTTTTTGGGCCATAGGGACATATTATATAAATAGAAGATATAAAAATTTCTGATCTTGATTTTATCTGATATTTTAAAGGTGTGAAAACTACTATTTACTGTCAAATCTAAAACCCTGAAATTTCTGAAACCGGGTAATTCCATTTTTCTGATCAATTGTAAATATTAGTAAAAAGTCAAAAATATACTCTCATTTTACAGACAAATAACCCAATTGGAACGGTTATAAGTCGCTGGGTAATTGGGTTATTTGTCTGTAAAATGAGAGTATATTTTTGACTTTTTACTAATATTTACAATTGATCAGAAAAATGGAATTACCGGGTTTCAGAAATTTCAGGGTTT
Organism: Anaeramoeba flamelloides; assembly: GCA_027625915.1. Lineage (NCBI taxonomy): Eukaryota > Anaeramoebidae > Anaeramoeba > Anaeramoeba flamelloides. The sequence continues at coordinate 270,618 of JANTQA010000051.1, forward strand.
TAGATTTGACAGTTATTATTATTTTCTTTTTGATCTAAAAAATCATTTTCATAACTTTAATAATCTCGTTAAAATTTCCAATCAAATAAAAAACATATAACTGTATTTTATTATTTCGATAAATATTTTGTATGCTTTACCATTTTGCCCGTTTTTTATTGAAATTGGTCGTACATTGTTTTTTCCAAAAAAAGTGAATTTTTTTTGTATCTATCAAATATTTCCGAAAATACCCGAAAATTGTTTAACCACAAAAAAACTCTTTTTGAACAATTTCTAAGAAATCCTAGTACCAATATACTCAGTTTAAAAGCAAATTACAAATTTTATTGTAGAATATTTTTTTTCTGAAAATATCAAAATTCAAAAAATATAAAATTTTAGGGAATAGTATTCAACCCACTGTGTGTGAAAGGGGTTGGTATCTTAGATGACTGTAACATTTCTGATCATTTCGAAATGGTATTAACTAAATGAGAGAAAATGTTCCTGTAAAGAAAATTTCTAATTGTGTATCATTACCCATAATTTTGTAATCTTATATACAATCCAAAAAGAACCGAGTAATATCTAATCGTACAATACGTACCCAGACTCTACACAAGGTGACCCAAGCCAAGCCTTATTTTAACCCCCCATTCCTTAAAAGAAATTGATTTAACGAAAACATACAAGCACGCACCATACCGAAACTAACACAACCAATACCAATCCCAACATACAAGGACATAAATATACATTTACCCTAATAAGAACCAAGAATCACTCAAATATACTCAAAAGGTACCAAAAACTCTTTAGAGGGGATTAAAGTAGAAAATTCAAAAAATACATTTTGTCTGAAAGTAAAATTGTTGTTTTACCAGTTAAACTGGGTATATTGACACTTGAGTTTCTTGGAAGTTTCCCATAACGTGTTTTTATGTGGTTAAAAAATTTTCGGGTATTTTCGGGTATTTTCGGGTATTTTCGGGTATTTTCGGGAATATTTCAAACACCCATTTAATTTTTCATTTTTTGAAAATATTTCAAGGAACATATTTTGAAATAAATACCTTAGTTATTGATTCAATTGGTATTAATATTCAACTTAATTTGCGATTGTCAATTAATGAACAGCTCCACTAAAAAAGATGTTTTTTTATGAAACGTAAAAAAAAATAGCACTTTTTTAGAGAAAACAATACATGGCCAATATCAATAAAAAAATGGGCAATATGGTAAGGACACAAAAGATTTTTCGAAATAATCAAATTCAGTAATAATAGTTTTTCCCTTCTATTGGAAAATTTGTTGAGATTAAGCAATTCAGGAGAACGATTTTTTAGATCAAAAAGAAAATAATAATAAATACCAATTTCACACCTAAAAAATAATTATATAAAAGAGAGATCAGAAATTTTAAATGCTTTTATTTAGGTAATCTCACACTAACAAATAAATTTAATTATTATTAAGAATCAATAATTTGTTGTTAATGATTTTGCACATTTGAATAGTTTTCTGATGATTGAGTTGAATCAAGATATTTTAAAATAAATTTGCCCCTCTTTTTTTTTGGTAATAGCTAACTTTTCTGATCTGATCTTGTTTGCTTGAATGATGATTATTATTTAACCGGAATCATTCTATTTGATAAAGCATTTATATCTAGCGCTTAAGGAATCGATAAAAGAGCAAAATCTAAAAGGTTCCAAAAAAAAATTAACTTTTTCCTTTTTATGGTAAATCATTTTTCCAATTTTAATTTTGAATTTATTACTGTTATTATACAATTTTTTTTCATTGATAATCCACAATAATTGATAAAACTGGGTTAATTGCCATTTTTGGTGAGAATACTGTGGATTTGAAAACCACCATCTTTTTATGAAATGGGTCATTTCAAAGCGAAAATAAAAATCAAGTGAAAAATAATGATTTGCAATTTGGAAAAAAAAAGTTCAAACCAGATTTTTAATTAGAAGTATTAAAATGATTACACAAACCTGAAAATGAAAAGTAAGATCAATTAATAAAAAAAAAAAAATTTATGATTAAAAGACAAAATGGAGGATGAAATCACAATAATAGTTTTTTTTTAATACTATCTTTTGGTATGGAGTTTTTCTTTGACTTATCTAATTATTAAAAATATGTTGAAAAAAATTGATTATTTTTGCGATCTCCAAAACCACATACACTATGGATTTCAATAATAAAGTAGATTTAAAATTGTAATTGTTGGTTTGATTGAATAATAATATAATGGATTATTCTTTTCGAAGTTAATTTGTTTCTTTTTTTTAAATTGATTTTACTTTTTCATTTTCATAAGGTTCTATATAGGTCCCCAATTAAGAACCGTGTTTTACTTTTTTTCCCATTTCTTTTTTTTTTTTTTTTCCAAATGATTTATTAAGAGATAATTTTGTCCACAAGAGTAAGAAAGGCATTGAATAATAGGATGTATTATTGAGTTAATTACCATTTTTAGTGGGGACAGTATCGGGTTTTCGAACTTTAGTTTTCTCATTAACATCCTTTAGAGATCGAAAAAAAGGAAAAAGTAGGTGTTTTGTTGGAAAACAAACAAAAATATTCTTTTTATTTTTTTTTCTTTTTTTCTTTTTGTTTGCTTTTCATAAATATTCAAAAGTCTTTGCTTACAAAAAAATATTGAGACTTTAAAAAGTTTTAAAATTCATTTTGTTCCTTTAAGGTTTTCATTTTAATCAAAAAGGAAATTTTTTTTTATGATTTTGTATCGTTCATTCTAAAATAAAAAAGAGAACTTATTCAAAGAAAAGTAATATTCAAAAAAAAATTTGTCTTTTTTTGTTACAACCAAAACGAAAATAAAATTAAAAAAGGTTTAATCGTATTTTTAAAGGGGACGCAAAAAAATTGGTTTGTTATGTTTTTGGAAAAAGAATTTATTACTTTTTTAATTTCTTTGTTTCTGGTGTTTTGTTTTTGCTCGGTGAAGTATTTATTAGCAAGTTGGTTATTATTATTCAGGAAATGCTTGTTTCTTTTTTGTGGTCTTTTTGTTTCGGTAAAAGAATAATTCTTTTTCTGTTTTTGGTTTGGGGTTATTTGTAATTTTCTCTGTTTGGGAACAATTTTCTTTTCTTTTTGTTTTGTGCTTTTGATTGATTGTCTTCTTTCAGGTTTTTCTTGGAAAATTTCTTCTTCAGATTCAGATTCAGACTCATATTCTTCACTCGATTCAGATATTTCTTCACTTGACTCTTCTTCTTGATTTGATTTAAGAGATAAGGCTAGTTGTTTAAAAATTTTTACATATTCCTGTTTTTTGACTCTGTCTAATGGAATCAAATGGTGTCCCCCATATTTGCTAATTAAAGATTTTAATTCCCTAACACTTAGGGAGTTTGGATCTTGATCCATATTATTGAAAAAAATTTTAAAATTAAAAAAAAGGAAAAAAATGAATTCCATTTTCTATCTTGAATTAAGTAGTATTGGAATTTATTGGTTTAAAAATATAACTTTTATGACTTACATCATATTTCTTGAATATAAATAGAATGGTGAGTCATGTTCATGTTGAAGATTATACTTTAGATTTTTTGAAAATTTTTGAAGTAGATTATATCATTATCAAAAATTCAAATGTCAAATTTCTCTTGCTACGGTTTGAAAATTAGAATTTTCCAGTTATTGATTGTTTTCAAATTATTTTCAAGAACCTTATAGTTTACTTTGGATGTTCTAATCTTGAAAATAATTTGGGTAAAACTATTTACAATCTCCAAAAAATAATTTTAGATTTATCGTTTTACAAACAAAAATTTATTAATAAAATTTTTAGATATTTTTATTTTTTTTTATATAAAAACCCACAAAAGCCCAAAAATATGAATTATTTTCAGAATTGAAATTATTTTGTTTCGTTTTTATTGGCAAGTGTATTGTATTTCAGCACTGTATATTATAAAATATGAATGGTCTGATTGAATTGCTCTTTTCATTTTTTTTTTTATTTTTTTTTCTTTTTCTATTTTTTTAGATCAGTAAAGTTTGGTTAAGGATCTTAGAAAATACCGAAATAATGAGGTATATATAAACTGATATAATATCTTTTAAAATGAATTTAAATATTGTTTCAAAAAATCTTAGATTCACCTTTTTTTCAGTGAAAGTTCAGTAATAAAAAATTCAAATACTCATTTCAAAAATTGTGACTTGATTTTTTTATCCATTTTTTGGTTTAATTTTTTTTAATTTTTAAAATACCAAGTTTTTAGATGTTTAAAATGATTTTAAAGTTACAGTCAGTTTCACTTTTAAGGCACAAACTTTCAACGAAATTTAAGGCACAATAAAAATCTCAAATTAAGGCACAAAATTTGGAATTTTTAATTTTTGCAATTTATTTTACTAGAATAAAAAATTTTGTGCCTTAATTTGAGATTTTTATTGTGCCTTAAATTTCGTTGAAAGTTTGTGCCTTAAAAGTGAAACTGACTGTATTAAGAATCAGATTTAATGATTTACTGTTCTTGAATAGGAAAGGATATATAAATTTTGATTCAATTTATTATTTCAGGAGACCAAAATTTTTGAAATGGGTTATATATATATATAAACTAGATTCAAAAAAGTGGGGCCCACAAAATAATAATAAAAAATATAATAATAAATTAACGAATATTTAAAACAATTAAAATAAAAATTAAATAATCTAAATTATATTTGTTGAGTTTTTATTTATTTCGAATTAACTTTTTATAAAAAATAAAAAAAAATATATTTAAAAATAAAATTTTTTTTTTGGGCCCTTCTTTTTTGTAATTTTTTTCAAATTAATAAAAGCCATTAATGCATTCCCCTTTTAATTCTATTACCAATCTTAATCTTTTTTCCATTTAATTGCAAAGATTTTCTATTATTTCCCATTCAATATTATTCCAAACTTGTCTACATTTTTTTAATTAATTGGTTTTTTTGTTTTAGGTGTCTCGTCACTTATTTTTTTGTCCATAATCCCCCATAAATGTTCAATTGGATTTAAATCCGGTGAGTTGGGTGGCCATTTTTTTAAAACATTACATTTCTTTTTCAGATACTCTTTTGTTGATATTGATGTATGCGAAGTAGCTCCATCTTGCATCAATACCCATTGTTTTTTACCAAAAAGATTATCCATACCAGAAAAAATTTTACTTCTGGAAATAATGTTTTTTTGATAAGATTCCGAGTTTACTATTTTTGGACACTTTATTAATGTTGATTGATATGAATAATTTATTCCACCAAAAAACATTACTTTTGGTATAAATTTAGTAAACCTCTCAAAAACTGAATCTATCATAAAAAAATTATTTAAAATTTTTTATTTATTTTAATTTTTTACAAAATTGAATGAAGAGAATTAACTTGTTATTTTAAATATTCAATAAAAGGAGATGAATTAAAAAAAAAAAAAAAAAAAAAAACATACCATCTCTTTCACCAGTTTGTCTCCAAATTTTTCTTTTTAAACCAGAAAAATAAAACCATTTTTCATCTGTAAAAATCACTTTCTTCCAATCAATAGGATTGTTGAGATATTTTTTTGCAAATTTTAATCTTTTTTCTTTTTGTTTAATTGTTAGCAGTGTTCTTTTTTTTGGTAATAAAAAATTAAATTTAAGTTCTTTTCTTATATTGTAAATTGTTGTTGTTGATAGATTTATATCGTGGTTATTTGATAAAAAAGATTTTAATTTTTTGCAACTCATTTTATGATTATCTTTTGTAATATTTTCAATAAGAATTTTTGTTTCCTTGTTTTGTTTTCTTTTTCGACCTGTTGAATATGTATTTTCTAACGTACTAAAAAAAAAGAAAAAAAAAAAAAAGAAAAAAAAAGAAAAAAAAAGAAAGAAAGAAAGAAAAAAAAAAAAAAAAAAAAAAAATACTTTTTTGTTTGAAATTTTTTTTATCCAATATCTAACTTTTTTTCTTGTTATATTCAATCTTTCTGCAATTTTTCTTTGACTTAACCCCTCTTCATATAATAGTATTATATTTAATCGAATTTCTCTTTCATTTAAATTATTTCTATAATTCTCTAACATGTAAAAAATTCAATATCCAAAATCGGAAAATGAATCAAAAAGAAAATAAAAAGAAAAAATGAAAAAAATGAAAAAAAAATATAAAATTAAAATTTCTTTCCAATTGAAAATTTTTTTTGAGAAAATCTTTAAAAATTCAAAGTATTAATATAAAATATTAATTTTAATTAATTTTATCTCAATTACTATTAATTATTATGAAATAACATTCAAATAAATAATTTATATATTATTTAAATTAATTATTTAACGAATAATAAAAATTTTCAATAAAAAATTTTGGGCCCTCTATTATTGAAATTAGTTTATATATATATATATTGAGGATTTTATATGTAAAGTTTATTAATTTCTAATACTATTTCCCTTTAATTTTGAAAATGAAATCTCATGCAATTTGTAAAGAGTATAAAAAAGATTTCTGAAATATTTCAGATTTGCAGTTTTGTATTTGAAGAAATGGCTATTTAATTATGTAATTTCTCATATATTTTTTCTCAATCTCACATTTTATAAATTTATTTTAATTTGTTCTCTTGGATATAATATTCTAACCTGAAAGATAAAATTTAGTGAAAGAATTAATTATAATAAATATCTTTAAATTTTACAAGAAAGAATAATTACGAATAAGGGGAAAATAATACATTTCATTTTATATTCTAAAAAAAAAATACAAAAAAATAGCAGCTCAAATATAAAGGTCTTAAGGTTATTTTATAATTTTTTTTTTGTTATTATTTATCAAATCAAACAAAAAATATACTATATTTTTATTTTTTGAAATTTCTCGAGTCAGTTCCACTTTTAAGATACAAAAAAATTGCAAATTAAGGCACAATATTCAAAAAAATTCGGATTCAAGTAAAATAATTTGAGTTTTTAAAATATTCCAAAAAATGGGACTTAATATGAGGTTTTTATATGTACTTTAAATTTTGTTCAACGTTTTTTTCTAAAAAGTGGAACCAATTGTATAAAAAAAATTCTATTGATAGAAAATATTAAAAAAAAAAAAATTAAAATTTTTATTATGGATACATTATAAAGTAAAGTAAAAATAGGTATCAATTAAAGAAGATTTTTAATCTCAAAAATTATTGGTATGTATTCTTCATTATTTAATATTCAAAACTATCCAAAAGATTTTGTTATAAAAATAAACCCATAATATTAATTTGGAAACGAAAAAAAGAAAATAAACCCCATTCCAAAAATTTGAACACACCCAAAATCAAAAAAAGGCAAAAAAAAACAATTTATTGTATTTTTCCAAACCTAATATTAAAACAAAATTTAAGTAACAGAGTATTAATATTTTTATAAGTAATCATTTTTATCAAAATAAATGAAAAAAATATAAAAAAAAATCAAAATTGGTGTGTCCAAAATAATGAAATGCGTGGAACAAAAAATTTATTTGTAAATTTGTTGAAATTTCACCAACAATTGTTGATCGATCAATTGATAAGATACCATCTCCAAGGTATATGATTTTTCAATTTCACAAAATCAACACTTAAATTTCAATCAAACTTGGAAAAAAATTCCAGATATAACCAAACAGATCACGAAAATGGAAAAAAGGAAATGAAAACAAAAAACAATAAAGACAAAAATATGAAATAGTTAGTAAAATCAAAATTATTAACAAATTGAATATAAAATGTAGTATTGTCATTGTTTCAACAGTTTAAACTGTGTCCTAATTATTGGAATTTAGTTTATAAGATTCAACAAAGGAATTAAATAATTTGAAAATTATATTCCAAGTTAATACTGGATAAACAATAATTAAAATCAATATAAAAAAATAACGAACGACATTCCCAAAATGATTTCATTTTATGAATATTTAGAATCATAAAATTTTCAATTTGAAATTATTATAAATAAAATATCTATATTGATTTTATTAAAATATTTACCCAGATTAAAAATACTTTAAAAAATAATTCTTTAAAAATATTAAAAATTATTTTATTCGGATCTAATAGAAATCAAAAAAGGAATTTTAATATGGTAAAAGCACCCTATTAAATTAAAAAAAAAAATTTTAATTCTATTTGAAAGTAAAAACATTTTTTTTCTACAAAATTGTAAAAAGTTTATTTTAAACAACATTCTATATTTATACTAGTATATCCATTAAAAACACAAAAACACCAGGATTGATGAAAAGATGATTAAAAAGAAAATCTTAATAGCAAATTTTTATTTTTTTCAGAAACATTAAATTCTTTTTGAAATAAAAAATTATTAATTATTAAAATTTGAGAATGATGGATGTTCTATTAAATCCCAAATTTAAACAAGAAATAACTTAATCATTGTAATAAAAAAGGAATCATTTGATTTCATCAAATTAAAAAAAAAGAATTATTTTTGGTTTTTTTTCGAAAAAGAATCAAAATGTGAACTCTGATAACAAATTTAATATTAAATTTTGATAAAAAATCGAAAATCAGTATTTTTTTAAAAAATTATTTCTTTTTTATTGATTGTATTTTTATATTTTCAAAAATTAGAGAATCTAACAAATATGTTTTTTTAATATTTTGGAAAAGAAAAATTTGTTTTATTTTAAAAAAAAATAAACAATCAAAAAGATATTTTTTTATATGAATTAAAAGTTTTGAAATAAAGTGTTTAAAAAAATTGTTTTAAAAAAAAAAAATTCTATTTACAAAAAAAAAAATTTTTTTTAATCGAGAATGGTAATTATTTCTGGTTTATCTTTTTTGCTATCTTTTTTATAAGTACCATACGAACGTTTTCTATTTATTTTTCCACTGTCTTCCATTTCGATAATGTCTTTCTTCTTCTTCTTCTCTTTCTCACCCTTCTTTTTCTTTTTGTTTCCCTTCTTCTTCTTCTTTCCCTTCATCTTCTTCATCATCTTCTTTTTCCTCTTCATCCTCTCCCCCTTCTTCTTCTTCTTTTTTTCACCCTTCTTCTTCTTCTTCCCCCCACCCTTCTTTAAGCCAATCCTTTGTTTCTTTTGATCATTTTTACTATTTTTCTTTTTTTTTAAAGATTTTTTAACTTTTTTTTTCTTCTTTCTTTTGATTTTTCTTTGAAAAAATTTTAAATTTTCCGTTACTGAATTAGTTGGCAGATCGATTAGAAATTTATTTTGTCTTAATAGTGTGAACATTTCACGAAAGAAATGCCAAGAAGAAAGGGTTTTAACTGACCCAACCATAATTAACTTTTTTTTCGCTCTAGTTATTGCCACATTGATTCTTCTCCAATCTTTTAATAAGTTCCCAATTTTTTGCGAAGTGTTTGAACGTACAAATGAAATGATTATACAATCTTTATCCCTACCTTGGTACACATCTACTGTTGATATTTCAATGTTTTTTAAATTTGGATAATGTAACTTTTCATTATTTTCTTTTCTAATATGATCATTATTCAAGAGCAGATTTTTTTTAAGTAAAGAAACTTGTGCTCGATATGGGGTAATTACTCCAATATTTGAAGTTATAATTCCACAATTAATTATTGTATTAATTATTTGATAAATGATTAAGGATTCGGTTGGGTTTGTAATTATACCACCCTGCTGAAATAGTTCATTTGAATCATTTAAATTGTCAGTATTTAAAAAGATAACGGATTTTGAATTTGTTGATAAAATGTTTGATAGCCAATTAACATTTGCTTTAATATTTGTCAAATTCTCATCATCATCATCATCATCATTATGATCGTGTTTATCTTTACTATTGTTCTGGATTTGAATTTTATCTTTACTACTATTCTCAATTTGAATTTTATCACTTTCACTATTATTATTATTATTTCCATCATCATTATTATTATGATTATTATTATTATTAGCTAGGTTGTTTAATTTTTTAAATTGGTTACATTTTAAATACTTTGTTGGGTTTGTAAAAAATTTTAATTTATTTAATTTTTTTTCAAGACCCAATTTCAATTTTTCATTATAAACCAAGGTATTTGATAATAACATAATTTGATGATTCATTCGATATTGTATGGTTAGCGTTGATACTGCATGTGGATGATTTTTACATAATAACTTGAATAAAGATTGCCCCATGCCTCTTTTTTTCGCTTCATTGTTTAAAACTAAAGGTGATAATTGATAGTGATCACCAACTAAAATAAATTTTTTTGCTAACAATAATGGCCCGATACAAATTGGCTGAGTGATTTGACTAGCTTCATCGACTATACAAATATCAAAACGTAATCGCTGTAAAAAGGTATTGTTGATACTCAATGTGGTAACAGCGACCAATTGCGTTTTCTTGATTAATTGATTAAATTGGGAAACTTTGTCAAAGCTTTCTATTTTAGAATGGAAGGAATAAGGCTGTATTTGTTTATTACACTTTTTATAATTGCCAATTCTTAAAAAATTAATTGATTTTTTTAGTTTTTCAATCTTTATCAAAACATTATCAACAGCATTGTGTGTATATGAAGATAATAATATTTTATTTCCTAATTCAATCAATAAAATGATCAATATTGCAATTGTCGTTGTCTTGCCAGTGCCCGGCATTCCCAAGATTAGTGAATAATCTTTAGCTGCCAATGCCCGATCAATGGCATTCAATTGCTCTTCGTTTAATAAAGTGTTCAGGTATTTTAAAGTTTTTTGACTTAAATCTCCCATCTTTATATGATTATTCAAAACATTTTTCTTGGAAAAAAATGGCTGTCTTAAATCCACAATATTACCACGCAATTCTCTTGCTTGGATATTATCAACAAGAAACAAATCCAAAATATTTGTTTTTTGTAATTTTTTTAAATTATTGGAGTAATATTTGTCAATTCTCCAAAATGACGCACCTTTTTTTTGATTTTCAATATTAATTTCGCTAATACTCTTATTCTCGGTTTCATTATTAAGGACATCATTGGCATCAATTTCTTTATTTAATAAATAAATTGGATTTTGAACCGAAATACTGATAATTTCATTTGTTATCGAAATAATTATTCCTGTGGATAAGCCTAAATTATTAAAATTTTTTGAATCGGAAGAAATGATAACCATATCGAATAATTTAAAACTAATTCCTGAATTTAAAAACCCTTTACTATTTTTGATTTTTTCATGTTCATTTATATTATTTTCATTCATATTATTTTCATTCTCAAAATCTTTATGAAAAGTATAAATTGTACCAATATTATTTTTTTGATCTTTTTCTATATTTAATAATTTTAAAGATGTTATACAATTGCCGTTCTTTTCTTTAATTTTTGATTCAACATTCCAAATGTCTTCAATTGATTCATTTTTTCTTACCTTTGATTCAAGATCAATTAAATTCAACCAATGTTTAATATATTCGATATGTTCTTCAGTTAAATGGGATGTATGTTTCAAAAATAATTCTTCCATAGATTTTGTTTTTATTGTTTTGCCTTCAATTCTTTCTGTAATCATACAATAAGGCAAATAATCACAATTTTCACATTTTCTTGGGTAACCCTTAAATTGTGGTGTTTTTTTATTTTTGATAAAGTTTGACAAATTGTTTCTAGCAATAATAATCCATCTAAAATCATTTAATTGAATTTTAATATCTAAAGCATTATTATATTTATTATTATATTTATTATTGTTATAATTATTATTGTTATATTTATTATTGTTATAATTATTGTTATAATTATTATTATTATTATTATTTTTTTGAATATTATTGTAATTATTATTATTTTTATTGCCTCCGTTATCTTTGTTTTGATCATCATTCACAGATCTCATATAATGCAACAACCCCCTAGGTTTAATGTTTGAAATCTTTGGTATCCAATTATAACCAGACATCATTGCAAGATATAAATATACTTGAGCTTTATGAGTTAAAAAACTTTGAGAATTTTTTTTAAATGTTGTATTTTTTAATTCAATGGGAATCAATTGTTTCGTAATCTTTGTACCTTTAATTATCGATACCTCAGCTAAAATATCAATCATCCCTTTAATTCCATAAATTGGTGACCAAATATTTTGCTCTATTCCCAAAAATTTGTTTATTTTTAATAATCCACCATCATCATCATCCGTATTATTATTAACATTATTATATCTTTGGATTGCTAATTGTTTAATCTCTATCGAATTTTGATAAAATTTATTTAGCCAGTCTATTAAATGAGGAACTAATGATTTTAAAGTGTCGATTGCAAATTGTAAATTTTTCTCAATTAAAAACAGTTGGAAAAGATAATTTTTTGCTATTTGTGGTATAATTTCTTCAAAGTACAGCAATTGCTTTTCCTTTGATTCAAAGATACATTTACTCATTACAAAGGTCTGAAATAATTCATGAGACAAACTGCCATTAACGATTGGCTTTGTTGTTGTATTGCCTTTAATTCGATACGTTTCTCCGAAATATGCTTGTCTCATACACCACCTTGTAGATCCAATGCTTGTTGGAGAAATCAGCAAGTTTGCGTGTGAAATTAAGACACCGGTATCGTTATTGATTAAGTAATTACGCGACGAGTGGCAGTGGCTTTTTTTGAATTCTGGTTCAACAGTTTTTAAGCTGCTCGTGCTATTTCCATTGCCCGTTGTTGGTAACGGCGATAGCCTGACCTGATCACCAACCTTTAGATTAAAAGCATTTACCCAATCACCCTGAAGTTCACACACGCTATCTAAACCAGTGTAGTGATTTATTAACGTCAAGAAGATTGATTGCTTATGTTTGTCAATTTTTAAAATCGTCATTGGTGTCATGGGATCCTCTAAGGTAGGGTGTCTGTATTCAACATTACACCGACTTTCATATTTTTCTAATTCATCAAAAAATCCATCGGAAAAGGGATCGTCAAATATTTCTTTTTGATTCTCTTTTGTGCTTGGGAAAGTTTCTTTTTTTGTTTCGATTTCGATTTCGATTTGTTGATCGTTGTTTATTGTTTGTTTTTCTTTTTTATTTTCACCATTCATCAAAAGTTACAAAATCAAGAATAAGAAAAAATAATATTAATTCTCATACTTTGAACAGCAAATAATTCAAATGATGTTGAAATAAAAACAATGTTAATTTGGAGAAGGTCAATTGTTTGTTGAAAAAAGTTGTGGCTCTTTCTTAATTATCCGATTCAGATTGATAAAATAATTTTCAAAAACTTAGATATGAAGGAACTGGTTTTTTTTTGAAAAATATTCAATTTAAGGGATTAGATACTCATACGGAGAAGTTCTAAATTAAAGTATTTTGGGACTGAAGGTGAATTGTATTATTGATCTTAAGTTTATAATTGTTTGGAAAAATTTTTTTTAGGAAATAAAGCTTTAACAAATTTAACTTGTCAATTAAAATAGGATATTGTTTTAGTAAAATAAATAAACAATTAAAAAAAGGGTCTACATTTCAGTCAAACTCATGGCTTTTAATTTTGAAAGTTCATACTTCAAAGCTGGAAAGTATCTTACTTTTATGTATCTAGAAATATTTATTCTGTGGTAAAAAACACTTTATGTTTTAAATTAAAAAAAGTAAATAATTAACTTTGAGATTATATTTGTGTTAAATGATTTTTGACTTTTGGAAATATTTAGGGAGTTTATGTCACTACAAAAGGTTAAAAAAGTGAACAATAAAATATTTTTAGGAAAATTATTCTACTCCTTTTATGTGAAAAGAATTGATGTATTGGGTTATTATAGCATCTCTGATCATTGAAAGGGGATATTTTTTAATAAAAGGGAGTAAGAATGATATTGTATTAATAATTTTTAGTTTTATAATATTATAGAATATTTTGATAGGGTTTTTTGTAGTTTCTGTGTTATTTATAAAAGTAATATAATAATCTCAAATCTTATGCACACATATCCAGTCAGTGAAAAGTAAGTCAAAACATAACCTTGTTGGATCCACAATATCCGAAAAGGTATTTTGTTAACTTTTAATAATCCACATATAATTCCTTGTGTACTCAAAGGGGTTTTACAATTCTTAAATAACCTGAAAATTATACAAACTCTTCTTAACAATGTCTAACTTGTACAAATATAATTGAAAGTTAATAACAAATATTTGATTAAGAAACTTGTTTAATCACTAAAAATCCTCATATCAACTCTAAATTTTCTAGGCATGTGTTCATCAATATCATTATCAATCAACCATATTTATGAAATGTAATCAGCATGAAAAAAAAATTTTCCAAAGGGTGAAAAATTGTCATATAAAAATTTTGATTAAAGTTATCCAATTAAAAATTTTTCATAGTAATGTAATTTTTTTCTCTTTTTCTAGATATTCTAAAAATTATCAGAAATATCATGTTTTTATAATATAAAAATTGATTTTCCATAAAATGGGTAGAATATTTAAAAATCAAAATTTCAATTTTTGTAGATTTTAGAATATTATCAAATTATATCAACTCGTTGTAGAAATATATTATAAAAGCGAATATTTTTGTTGAAGAAGATAAAGAATAGATAGAAATTTAGTTTTTTATGTTAAAAGTAGTTTATAAAATCTTTAAATGAAAATATTGAACAAAATAATTACTTTTACTGGTTTGAAAAGTTAATTTTTAAAAAAAAAATATCTTCATTTTTGTTTTTATATTGGGGTTTTGAAAATTAATACTAAATATTCTCAAAACTTAAAGAGCTCATTATCTCATATTTTTTTTTTTTTTTTGATTTTTTTTACTATAATAATCTGTATTAGTGGAAATATAGAATGTTTTAAAAAATATGGTTTTTACTTTTTTTGAAGATAAATAAAATGTTCTATGTGTTTATTCAAATTTTAGATATAATAAATATCATTTCTAATTATCTTAATAAAACTATAAATAATTTTAATCAAAAAATCCATTAGAAAATACTAATAATTTTCCTTACAATGATAGTGTCTGTGTAGACACTCTTTGAATTGGGAAATCTCAAATTTAGTAATGTAGTAGTCGCTAAAGAAGACACAAATTTTGTCACTTCAAAATTTTCTCTTTATCAGAGTAAGCGTCCAACTCTTAGTTCTTAACAATAAATCCAAAAATACAAAAAAAATTAGAAAACTAAATTAAGGTTCAAATTTTTCTAATGACTATGTCCATTCTAGACACGCTTTGAATTGGGAATCTCAAATTTAGTCATGAATTTTGTCACGAAAGAAGTCTCAAATTTAGTTACTTCAAAATTCTCTCTTTACCAGACTAAGTGCACAACACTTAGTTCTTAGCAATAAATCCCAAAATACAAAAAATTAAGATTTTTTTTTTTTTGGAATATTTTTTACGTGAATAACCAAATTTTATGGATTTATTATTAGCGGTTAAATGAAAAGTCATTTAATCTGGTAATGAGAGAGAATTTTGAAGTAACTAAATTTGAGACTTCTTTCGTGACAAAATTCATGACTAAATTTGAGATTCCCAATTCAAAGCGTGTCTAGAATGGACATAGTCATTAGAAATATTTGAACCTGTATTTAGTTTTCTAAAAAAGGAAAAAAAAAAGTGCAAAATAAAGAGTCTAAATAAAAATAATAAAGTACTTTTGGAATGGGGTCTATAATCCAAAGACTACCTAAAAAACTATCATAAATTTACAAAACGGGATTCTTAATAAAAATCTTGAAACTTCACAATATAGCACCTAACATTAAACAATTCATCATAATTTGATTTTGAAAATTGTTCTTTGTATTGAAATTCTTTCTTTGTTATAAAAGTTTCATCATTATTTATTTATTACCTATCGGCTCCTGGAATATTGAAACTTGAAATTA
The DNA here is from genome assembly GCA_027625915.1 of Anaeramoeba flamelloides. NCBI lineage: Eukaryota > Anaeramoebidae > Anaeramoeba > Anaeramoeba flamelloides. The sequence continues at coordinate 286,453 of JANTQA010000051.1, forward strand.
ATTATGGAGAAGATGGAGTGGTATCTAAATCGCTTATGCATGTTTTGACTCTGACAATTGAAACGAATGAAAAAAAAATCTCTTTGGTTCAATTTTGAAATTAATGAATGATAAATAGAACGTGTACAGTTTAGAATTATATTGAATTCCAGCTGTTTTAAAAAAGCGAGAGCTAAATGGTGTTGAAAGTGTTGCATCTATTTTTAAAAAAGTGTGTGATAAAAGTTTGAAGGGTGTTAGTCAAGCAGTCCAAAGCAAGTGGATCAGATAGATTGATCAACATTATTTAAAACTTTTCATACTCACTTTTTGAAAGCGTCACAACCAAAACAAAGCAAAGAAAATATAATCGAAAGAAAAAAGAAAAATTTTGTGAAGGAAATTGGTTTAGTTTAATTCTGAAAGTTTGTTTGAATTGTTTTGAATAGTAGACGATACTATCTTCGTTATGAAGAAAAATTCCAAACAAATGGATTCAAAACAAAAAAAAAAAAAAAAAAAATGAATTCAAAACAAAAAATGTCAAAGAAAATTAATGATTCATTCATTCTTTTTGAGACTTGTTTCTTCTCAAAAACAATCCTTATTTCTTCTTTCCTTGTCTAATTTTGATGAGTCTTTGTTTTGTTTTTTCAATTTTGTCTCTTCTTTCTTTTGCAAGATCTCTTTCTCGTAATTCTTGTGGGATTACTCTTGTTTCAATTACTCTTTCTGGATATCGGACTTTCATATAGGTTTTAACTTGTTTGGCTTGTTTTTGTAAATCTCTTTTGGAGTCTTGTTTGTTTGGGTTTTCTTTTTTTTGTGTTTTGAGAAAAGTAAATTCAAGAAAGAAAAAAAAAAAAAAAAAAGAAATTTTTGAAAAAAAAATAAAAAAAAAATTAAAAAAAGTAAACTTTCAAAAAAAAAAAAGAATTATGAATTATTACTTCTTCTTCTTGGGAATAAGATTAATTTTTCTTTATATTCTCTTAGTCTTTCAACATTTTCTTTTAATGTTTGAGCGGATCTGTTTTTTCTTCTTTTGTCAACAGCAATACCAATGCCCATTGCTTGGTGTCTTGAAATACCTGCCATTTTCAATTCACGGTGAGTGAAGCCCCTTCCTGATTTAATTCTCATGTTGTATCTTTGAGTTTGACAATGAACAATTGGTCTAAGTGAGCCAGATGCTGGTCTTGGTGCTACCTTGATTGCCTTTTTGATTCTGTTTTGTTTTCTTCTTGTCTTTCTTGCTGGTTGATCAAACCAGGTTTTTACTCTTGTTTTCCAATCTTTGTGGAAGTGGACGTTTGGCAAGGTTAATTTATAATTTGGCATATCTCTAAAAGTTTTTGATATAAAAAATGAAAAGTAATATTGAGACCAAAAGAAAAGTTAATAGATTTTAGGTTATACTAGATAGGGTGTGTGTAAAAAAATACCTTTTACTAATTAATCAAAACCATAATTCTCTTTTTATTTTGAATCTTCACTATTGCACTTTTAGATCATCTTAATTTTATTTAAAGTCTAAATTAACACAACAAATATCGTGAATGAATTTTTTTGAATATTTTTGGTGTCTTGGTATTTGAAAATTAAATTTCTAATAATTTTCACCTCATTTTTCTTTTTTTTTTTGATAAAGAAACTGTGAACAAAATAGTCGTAATTTTTATTTGTGTTCTCGATTTTATTTATTTATTAGGGCTTTATTATTTTAGTATATTAGTAAGACAAAATTTGAGGTTGATTATGAATCCTGATTAAAAATCAAATTTCAGAATTAAAAAAATATATTATCAGATGATATTTTAGTCCATTTAAATTTCAAAAACAGGATTTTGAAAATTGATTGGTAGACAATTAAATCTTCTGAAATCTACCAAACGTTAAAGACAGTTTTCCAAAACATTAACTTTACTATTATTTTCCAATAATAAAAGAAAATTTTTATTTCAATTTCCAAAATGAATATTATGTATTACTAATATAATAAAATCAACAGAGTAAAAAATTTTTTGCCTGGAGTTTCCTAAGGAAGTTTAGTTTGTTGTCTCAAAATATCATTTCTCATAGATATTGTAAAGATATTTAGGATTTTCTTCAATTTATAAACTAGATAAATATTTTAGAATATGAAATAAAAATTTTCATTTTTATAATTGGAAAATAATAGTACTGAAATCTCTAAAATGATCTACACTTCGTTTTAAAAACAAAACTCAAATATATATGGACAAAAATAATTATTCATCCCAAAACTTTTAAATATTTCATCCAAATCTGTCAGTATATTATTAAACAAACCCTATTTTAACCCATACCCATTCAACTAATGCTTCTTTGTTCATCACAGATTCTTCAATTTTTTTAGAAATATTCCCAATCTTTTCATTTTTTATCTTTGAGATCTCTCCCAACAAAACACTCACAATAATTAAAACAAAATGTCTCATAGAAACACTTTATTTGTCCGTAAGTTTTTTTTTTCTTTTTCTAGTTACTCGTTGAATTCCTTTTTAATTTACTTTTCCAATTGTGATCTTCTTTTCAAATAACATATAGAGGGACTAACACCCCAAGCACATAAAAAGTTATTGTACTATGCCTTTATTCCTTTTGGCGAGATCTCACGTGTAGTTCTACCAAAAGATCAAATCAAAAGTTTGTACTTTTTCCTTTCTTTTTTATCATTTTTCTTTTTGTTTTCTTTTTTTTGAACATTTTATTTCTTGAACCAACCATAAGAAATTGAAAGACATTATTTCAAAAGAATTGAAAGAGAATTTCACTTTCAGGAAATTTCTTTATTCATGGTTACGATCTTGGGAAATAAATAAAAACTAAAAAATTGTTTTTGCTTTAGAAATTTCTCGTCCTTGCAAAGGTTGATACAGAAAAACTAGAAGAAAAAGCCAAACAATCAAATTTGTTTCTGAACATTACAGACTTTGTTTTTATTCTTGGAATTTCAAATTTAAAGTAGTTAATCTGAAATGTTTCGATCAAGAAATCTTTCAAATAAAAAAAATCAAAAAATATTTTCACAAAGACTATAAAACAGTGCTTATCAGATTATTTTCAAAAAAGAGGCTTTCAAGATCAAGTCATTTTTAAGGATTACCCATCATATGAAAACTGTTAGTGGCTATTCTAATGGTACTTTAAATTTTTGATTTTGTTGAATCTATTTCAAAATACTGTTATTTTCCAATTAATAAATGTAAATTTTTATTTCAATTTCCAAAAAATATATTAATTATTACTGTTACAATCAAATTAAAATAGCCAAAATTTTTTCTTTGATTTCACTATGGTAATTTGTTTAAATGTCTAAAAATATCATTTCTAAACGATGTTGTAAAGATCTTTGGGAGATTTACTTCAACCAATTATAGATAGAAAAATATTTTGGAGAATTTGAACTAAAAATTTTCATTTTTTAATTGGAAAATAATAGTAGTCTTATTAAAAAATTCAATTATTGAAAAATTTTCCAATCAAACCAAATTAAATTTTATATCAAAAAGAAAATTCAAATACATTTTCATTCATTTTAACTTTGCTTTTTTTTTTTTAAATTCATTAATACCCCTTTCACACCCAAACCCTGCATTTTTAAAAGATTACAATTATACTATTTGTTTCAAAATAAATGGAACAAAATTTTCATTCATCTTTCCAAAAAAAGATTTTATAAATGAAGTAAAATTTCAAATTTAGTATTCTTAAAACAAGCTTAAATTATTAGTACTTTTTAGAATTGGTGTCTTTGATGATTTATTTTAAATCTTGGATTGTGACTTTTTGGAAAGTCGACTGAAAATTTTGATCTTTTGATTTTACAATTAACAGTAGTATTGAAAAAAATATTTCTCGTAAATCACATACTTTTTTTATTTAATTCATCTTTTTTTCACTTTTTTGAAAAGTTTTAAAAGTATTTTTCAGCTTTAGCTAACCAAAAGTACAAAATTTGAAAGGTGTAGCAAATTTCAACGTAGAAAAAAAATATATAATAAAATATAAAATAAAAAAAAACAAAAAATAATAAGAAATTGAAATTATTAAAGGAGATAATTACCTGGAACAAAACCTGATTATTAGGCACAAATAATTCCCATCTTGAAAAAAATACCAGACATGAAAATAAGCACATACATCATTATTAATTGTTAATATTAGTAAAATTATTGTTTAATTTCTCATTAATTTAAAATCAAATCCTTTTTTTAACTAACAAATTTTTTATGAGCCTAGTAATAAACCACCTCAAGTTCATTAAAGTTAGGGTTCGTTAGAATACTCAAGTCATTGTTTGATAGTCTAAGTAGATCAACTTTTTATTTGAAAAAAAAATAGAATTTTCTGGAGGTTTACTAGAATTTGGACAATTATAATTTTTATTCTTGTTTTTGATTAAATATTGTTTTGTTTTGAACAAGTGTAATTTAATTATACGCCATTCTAATAAGTGTATGAGTTCTAATTTTAAAAAGTTTGATTTTTAAAAACAAGAAATTTGATTGTATATGAAACAATAACACAACAATTTCCCTAAGATTAACAATTAAAGATCGTATCCGGGATTATTTTCATGAAAGGGATTTTTTTCAATACTGTACAATTGAAAATAAATAAATAAAAATAAATATTAATTGAAAATGGATGTTTCTTTTAAATACATTTTCTCTTTTCGATCAATAACCAAATTTATTAAACCGTGATCCTTTAAATAAAATTGTGAGAATTTTTTTTATATTTTTAATAAAGGGTGGCTATTCCGCAAAATTACCTTCTGTTTGTCATTTAAGTTTTCTTGAGTTTTTTGTTTATTTGTGAAGTGTTCTAGGTTTTTTTTACTTTAGAAATAAACCGAAAATTTTAATAAATTTTCGGTTTATTTCTAAAGTAAAAAAAACCTAGAACACTTCACAAATAAACAGAAAACTCAAAAAAACCTAGAACACTTAACAAATAAAATAGAAAACCACAAGAAAACCTAGGGACTTGACGTCACTCTATGGCACTTTTCGTTAGTTTTTTTTTGATTTGAGAAATAAAAATAAAATTTCATCAATTTTCTTTTTATTTCTGAAATTAAAAAAAACTGTTGTAGATTTTCCAGAATTTGAAAGAATAGAGTAAAATCTTTGATTTATCGCCCTTCTTTTGAATTCTGGAAAAGTGTTGGTAGCTTTTCTTGAATTTTCTGCTTATTTGTAAAATCGATAGATTTTCGTTAGTTTTTTTTTTTACTTTTCGAAATAAACCGAAAATTTATTAAAATTTTTTGTTTATTTCAAAAAGTAAAAAAAAACTAGAACACTTAACAAATAAAACAGTAAACCACAAGAAAAAAACATAGACACTTGACGGCACTTGACGACACTCTACGGCACCATCTGTAATACCAAAACTTTGTGTTTAGAGTTTTTTACCATAGATATAATATTATACAAGATTATAACTTATATGATAGAGCCTTTCTTTGAAAAATAAACAATAAAAAAAAATTATATTTAAACAAAAACAAAAAAAAAAGAGAACGAAAAGTCAGAAATGAAAAAGAGTAGGCTTTATTGGCCAGGGTTAAGTGCTCAATAGCTCTTAATCTGTTAAAGAGAGAGTTTTGAAGTGACTAAATTTGTGACTCCTAATTCAAAGAGCAGTTAAAAGAATCTTTTAATTACAGTCATTAGAAGTAGTTTAAACTCAATTTAGTTTTCTGAAAAAAAGAAGAAGAGAAAAAAAAAAAAGAATAAAAAATGAAGAGTGGAAAAAAAAAATTAAGATATAAAAAATGTAGTAGTATTGAAAGGAATATGTTTATGGTGAGTTGAATGACTTGATATTTAGACTTAGATTTTAATTCAATATTTCTTATAGTGCGATGTGTCATATTAGTCAGAAAATATTCTGTTGTGATGTAGTATATTTCTTTTGTATTCATTTTTCTGAACAGCTCATCAGTATCCTCTCTGTTAATGATACTAATGTCAAAATCTTTGACTTTTTTGAGTTCATTTTTCCAGTATTTTCTGGTTTTTTCATATTTTACACATTTCCATATGAAGTGGTCAACATCATCAACTTTTTTTTTACAGCAGGTGAATATTTTGCTTTTTATTCCCGGTTCCCACTTGTGTGTATCTACATAAGCCATTTGAGAAATATTTGAGCTTAAGTGGAGTTTTTGATGATTTCCAGTTCAAATATGATTGTTTTATTGCGAAGTTTTCTGGAAATTGAGCAATTTTGAGGTATTTTTTCAATTTCCACTTTTCTTCTCCAACAGACGAATCGACTTTGTCTTGTATAGTCTTTACGTGGACTTGATGGAGTTTTTTTTTTTAGTTTTTTCTAGTACATATTTTTCTAGTCTATACCTTCAATTTAGTCCATTTTAAGGTCTTTTGATAGGTGATCCAGCTCTAAATGCCACAATTTCTTGAGGAATTTGGCTTTTCTTTTCAGAATCGTGTGTTTTTCGGACTCTGTTCTGGTTTCCAACTTGATGATATCTGACGTAGTGTGGATATTAACTTTGGTTATTTGTTTGAAATAAAAGAGATTTAAAAACAAAACAAAAAAAGTAAAACTTAATATTCAAGTTTTTTTTTGTACATCCCCTAAATGTTGAATATGTTATTGGTTGTTTCCTTTTATGTTGATTTTCGCGAACATTTTGAGATCACCACCAAAATAACACCCTTTTTACATAATACTGTTACTTGACAGAAGTTGATTCCAGTACAAGGAAGAAGTACACTTTCAGTATCAATAGGATATTTTGTTACAGCCAGTTCCACTTTTAAGGCACAATCTTTCAACCAAAATTAATGTACAAAAAAAAATCTCAAATTAAGGTACAAAATTCTGAATTTTTATTTTTTCACAAATTAAAATAGTATAATCCAAAATTTGTGCCTTAATTTTTTTAAGATTTTTTGTGCATTAATTTTGGTTGAAAGATTGTGTCTTAAAAGTGGAACTGACTGTAATTTTTTTTTATTGATTGGTCTATTTTCGATCTTTTGAGGAAGAGTTTCCCTTTTACACTCCAACATGAAACGTGCCTGAATGGGAAAGGTAATTTCTCAATTTTATTTAATTTTTAATTTTTTTTCAAGAAAATTACAAAATAAAACAATAAAAAATGACTTGGTGTTTTTTTATTTAGTTTTTTTTTCAATTTCGTGAGTATCAATAAACACATTCTCTTTTTCCTTCGTTTTTAGGATTTTGTTTTTTTGAGTTGACTTGAAGCTTTCCCTAATAAATGTACAAATAGTTAGAAATTTTGAGATTAGATTGTGGAACAATTATGTGGTGGCTTGTGTTTCTTTGTACCAGTCTTTTATGGACTTACTTTTGATTGAACTGCTATTAATTTGTAAGTCCATTCAAATATAAAAAAATCAAATTCCTCTTTTGGATATTAAATTGTAAATTTGTGGTGCTGGTCTAGATTGGAAAGATAAAAGTTTTTGTGTTCCAAATAAAGGGGTCTTCTTTCGAATTTGAAAATGGAATTTTAACTATTACCATTGTGGAAAAAAAGTGAAACAGCTGAGGAAAAAAAGTGAAACACAGTTTTTAATTGGGAACCTTACTGAAAATGAAAAGTAAGATCAATGAAAAAAAGAATAAATAAATAAATAAAGACAAAATGAAGTATTCACCACAATAACAGTTTTTTTAATACTATCTTTTGGTATGGTTTTTTCTTTGATTGATCAATTATTAAAAATTTGTTCAAAAAATTTACTATTTTTGAGATCCATAAAACTACATCCACAATTTCAATAAATAAAGCGGATTTCAATTGTATTTGTTGGGTTGATTGAAAATAATATAATGGATTATTATTTGAAGTTAATTGGTTTCTACTTTTTTTTTGATTTTACTTTTCATTTTCAGTAATGTTCCTAATTAAAAACAGTGTTGAACTTTTTTTCCACAATGGTTAGTTCCTTTTAATTTAACCCAAAGAAATTTGAAGGCAAAATGTTTTCATACTTTTTTTGAAGTTAGTTTAAAAATCCCTTTTCCTAATTTACAAAATTATCAAAAAAATTTATTTGATAAACCAAAATAATAAAAATTTAAAAAGTTTTTACAAAAATAAAAAAAAAACCAAAATACTTTATTAACCATTTTAAAGCATTGGAATCAAATTGTAGAGTAAAAATATAAAAAAGCCAAGATCCTTTCCAAAGAACAAAATTTTAAAATACTAAAATTCAAGATTTTTCTCTCAATTTTCGAAAATCTAAAATCTCATAACTGCTGGTCATATCCAACTTATTTTGAATCACCAGATAGCTTACCACAAGTGTACAAATATACTTGAAAATAAACGTGATATGACGAACAGCAATAATCAAAAAAAATCATTTTTAAATTTGCCTTATTTTGTTTGATTCGAAAATTATTTCAAGTTTTTGATCAAAAAATGTTATTTTTAAATTTTTGACAAAAATCCTAAAATTGCAATATCTTGGCTTTTATTTAATTGAGATTCTTTTAAATAGTTTTTATTAATTGGGGTAATTCATTCCAACCCCCACAGAGCATTAAATATGAAAAATCCTTAATCATTTCGGAATTAGAAATTAATTGCTATGAAAACTCAAAAAAAAATGTAATCCCGGTGATGCAGAAAACATTATTATCGTTTTCAATAATTTATAATTAAAAATTTTTAAAAATTTAATGTAAAAAAATCAAAATAGAACTAATACCCCCCTCAAAAAAAAACCTTCAAAGGTTGTTACATTTTTTCGGGTTCGAGAAATCTATTAATCATTTTTCGAGCATAATTTTTTTCAAAAAGTGTGATTGAAAAAATTTTTTTAAATAAAAGCCATAAAAATAGGACTATTGAAGTTTGTCACCTATTTTAAATATACTTTTAAAAACTTTTTTGATCACACTTTTTTAAAATGAACTATCCATTAAATTCTTGACAACATTTAATATAATTGTTTATTATTTTTCTTCAATTTTTTTTTTGATTTATTAAACTAATACATGAATAATTGAAAAACTAACTCAATTTTTTCTACAAAAAAATTGTTTTTAATGAATTTAATAGATCACCATAAGGGTTTTGGTTATGTACAATTTGAATCTGTCGAAGACGCCGAAGCAGCTATGGATAATATGGACCAATCTGAAATTTTAGGTCAAGTGATCACAGTAACTGTTGCAAAAGAAGGATCCTTTTTAATTAATAATCATAGACATAGAGCCATTTGGAATACTCAAGAATATACAGATTTTACTCAAAAAAAAAATGAACAAAATAAATTAGATACTGAAAATACTCAAAAAGAGGAAAGGGGGAAGGAAGAAGAAGAAGGCGAGGAAAAGGGAGAAAACATCCAAATCGAAGAATGGAATAAAAAAAATAATAATGAAAAAGATAATGAAAATTAATTATTTGTAATAGAAAAGGAATTTATTTTATCTCTTTGTTTATACTTTTTCTTCAGCTTCAATATCACCTTTGAAGATAACTAGAATATAGATTATTATTCAAAATAATAAGAATTATTTTTTTCAACATTTAGTTTAATAATTTTTGCACTGAGATCACCAAATGAAAAAAAAAAAAAAAATTGGTTATAGAAAAGTTTTCTTTTGAATATAATTGAAGAAAAATGAATTTTTTTTAATTATTGTTGTTGTTTTGCAAAGCACTTTTATGAAAAAATAAAATTGATAAATATAAGTTCTGCAAAATGAATACTTTAATTTCATCTCATGATGGGTAAAAAAAGTTTATATACAATATAATCAACATCCCTGAACTTCAAATTCTTGATACTGTTGTATTGATTGTTGATATTAGTACTGCGTTTTTGAAAAGTCTTTAAGAAAAAATTGAAAAAAACTGGATAGAAAATGAATTTGATTTTAATTCAACTTTGAGAGATTTGCTTTTATAGATAATAACTGATTGTTTTAAAAAGGATCTATTTGTCTAATAATAAAACTAATTTTTTTTTTTTTGGGGGGGGGGATTATAAATGATGATTATCCCTTAGTATAGTTTTTTTTTAATTTTTGTAATAAACTGAAAATTTATTTAAATGTTCTATTTATTTCAAAAATTAAAAAAAAACTAAAGCAAAAATAAAAAATTAATTTTTAGGTTTTTAAAATTTAAAAAAAATTAAGAGTTTTAATGACTTTTTTGAATAATTAATCCAATTACAAACAGAATCAATTTTCAAGTACACTATTTGAAAGATATTTAAGTTATAAAAAAATTCCAAATTAAAGTGTATTTTTTTACATTTTTAGATTTTATACAAATTATTTTCTGAGAATACCAATTTATATGTATTAATTGTGATTTTCTTGTCCTTTATATTTCTTTAACAATTTGTACCTTAAAATTGATTCTGAATGTAAATATATTAAATGGAAATTGTAACAAAAAAATTATTTGGAAAATTCTTTTGGTATATTGTTAATAATTTGTTTATGAAAAATTTTTCAAAAGAAGGTTTGTCCATTTCAAATTAAAAATGAAACCAGGTATAGAAGAAGTAATTATATTAAATATTACCAATATAATAAATAAATATAGTCTTTTCAAAGCTACCATAATTTTTTTAAAATCAAATTTTGATCATTATTTAATATTTTTAAAAGTTTTAATATGAGAATAAGAAAGCTCATATTGAAATAAAAATTTCAAAAATGAACTAAAATTCAAGTATTTTTTCAAATATTCAAAAAAGGACTTCAAATATCAAAAATAACTATCCTAACGTCAAAAATTTTTTCCGAAATTACATAAATAAAACTCTTAAAATTAAGGAATTTTTTTTTGATCAGATCAAAAGAATATATTTCATTAATATTAACAACTTGTTACAAAAAGAAAATTGTATGTTTGCCTTCTGATTTTCAGATTCAACTATTTAAAAATCTTATATATTCATCAAATTTTGATATCAGAAAAGAATCATGGAAGCCATGGAATAGTTGTATATGATTTTTTTTTATTCAATTTTTTAATTTTTTTTTATAATTAATTTTTATAGTTAATTAATAAATATATCAGACCAAATCCAATTTCAACAATTGTGGTTTAAAAGAAATAATAAATAGTTTCCAGTCAAAGTTGCACAAGCGTGGGGAGTGAATTTGATGTATTTAAATGGTTTGGATAGAGATTAGAAGAAAAAATTGATTTTTTGAATTTCAAATTGAAATTATTTGGACATTTTTTCACATTTTTCTAATTTTTATTCGAATTTGATAAATACTTAATTGTTTTGTAATTTTTTTTGCAAAACCTAGAGTCACATGGTAAAAACGTGTTATTCTAATGTTACTGAAACAGGATAATGATTGTAGAGAAATAAAATTGTGGCTTTCCCAGATAACCATTAGAAGATCAAATCGAAACTATTGTCTATCTTAATATTGCCCTAAGAATTTGATTTTTTTCTATTTTTGAAGAAAAATATATTGATTAATTAGCTGTACTTTATACTCAATACCAACTATCCTTTAAAATTTTTTATTCTGCTTATTTCTTATTTGTATTTCAAATGTCAATTATATAAAATAATTGATATTTGAAAAAAAAAAAATGAGACACTTTGACTTGAATAAAGTTTATTTTTTATGATCCCACCCCTCGTCGAAAATCACATAAACATGAACAAATTTAAAATTTTTCTCGACAATATTTTTCCATATAAATTTCATTTCAAAATTCTAACTCACCTGAAATAATAAATTGTAAAAAAAAAAATTATTATTTAGTTTTCAAGAGACAACTAGAATTTTTATATACACAACACTTTTTTAATAAAAAAAAAAAAAAAAAAAAAAGAAAATTAAATTAAACAATTGAAAAGTCTACACAATTAAAATTCAACATCAAAAGAAATATGATTAAATAAGTAATTTTTTATTTTGATTATTAAACAAAAAATGGATAATATGAAAATAAAAAAAAAACAAATAGAGAAATAAATAAATTTATTAATTTATAAGATTCAATAAAAATCTATTAATTCTAAATCTAGATTAATTATTTGAGAGGGATTTTTTAATTTTAAATAATTAATTTGTACAAAAAATTCATCAATCAAAAAGCATGAATAAGATTTTTAATTCTTAACTTTGATCGATTCTTTCTTTTCATCGATTTGCTTAATTTTTTTGGTTTGCTTGATTTCTTTGATTTCTTTGATTTCTTTGATTTCTTCAATATTTAAATCTAATTTTTTAGGGATTTCCCAAGTAAAATCAGGGTCGTTTCTGCCAAAGTGACAATAGCACGAGGTTTTTTTATAAATTGGTCTCTTGAGATCTAATTGAGAAATGATTCCGTATGGTGTCAAATCGAAATTCTTTTTAATAATTTGAAGGATTTCTTTATCACTTTTGGTTCCTGTGCCATAAGTGTCGACGTGGATCGAGATTGGCTGAATCATACCAATACCGTATGAAACCTGGACTAAGCAACGTTGGCATAACCCAGCGGCAACCAAGGATTTGGCGACCCATCTTGTTGCGTATGATCCAGAGCGATCGACCTTGGAGCAATCTTTTCCGCTAAAGCATCCACCACCGTGAGATCCGAATCCACCATAGGTATCAACAATGATTTTTCTTCCTGTTAATCCTGCATCCCCCATTGGCCCGCCTGTGACAAATTTTCCAGATGGGTTGAGGCAATATTTTGTGTTTTCGTCAACATACTTCTTTGGGAGAATTGGTTCGATAACATGTTTCATCAACCCTTCTTCAATAGTTTCCTTGTCGGCTGTTTCCAAATGCTGTGTTGAAATCAAAACAGTGTGAATTCTAAGTGGGGTTAAGTGCCCGTTTTTGTCTTTGGAATATTCAACTGTGACTTGTGTTTTTCCATCAGGAAGCACCCATGGTAAAATTTTTTCAACTCGGACTTTTTCTAATTGTTCTGCAAGCTTATTTGCAATAACATGTGTTAAAGGCATCATTTCTTCAGTTTCGTTGGTTGCATATCCAAACATGATTCCCTTTTTGAAATAAGAATTGAAATTTGAAAGTACACAAAAAAAAAATTAATTAAAACAGAAGAAATTTTTAGCAACTTGTTGAAAGTGTTGGAGAATTAGTGTTTTTTTTTTAATTTGTTTGTGATCCTTGATCAAAGATCACAAAAGCAAAAGAAAAAAAAAACAAGAATAAAAATTGAAAAAGAAAGATTTCTTACTTGATCACCAGCGCCAATGTTTTTTTCATCTTTTTTTAAATGGACTGCCTTAGCAATTTCCAATGATTGTTGTTCAACTGCAACAAGAACGTTACATGTCTTGTAATCAAATCCTTTGATCGAGTTATCATAACCAATATCCTTTACAGCCTTTCGAACAACTTTTTGATAATCAACAATGGCCTTGGAAGTAATTTCACCAAGAATTAAGACAAGTCCTGTTTTTGTGGCTGTTTCACAGGCAACTTTGGAATTTGGATCTTGCTCTAAACAAGCATCTAAAATAGAATCGGAGACATAGTCACATAATTTGTCAGGGTGTCTATTTAGATTGAATTGATTTGCAATTTTTTTGAAATTTTTAGTGATTTTGACAATTTTTGTAAATTTTTTATGTAAAAAAAAAAAAAAAAAAAATTAATTGCTGAAGGTTTGAAGCAGAAATAAGAATTGTCTGGACTTCTTTTTGATTTAAAAAAAAAAAATAAAATACAAACCCTCTACAGACAGATTCACTTGTAAATAAAAAGGTATTATTTTCGTTTGTCATATTAATATTAAAAAAACAAGTTTAGTTTTGATTAAGTTTCAAAATTTTCAATAAGAGAATAGGGAAAAAGAAATGATAATTTCATTTAAAAAGATTCCTTTTAAGTGTAATCCTTTAGATGTTATATTTAAACTCAATAGATGATAGGTATTCCAATTTTTGCAATTAAATCTTAATTTGAAGAGAAATTTTTTTAAATTACGTAATAGAAGACAAATTTTATTTTTTGTCGTTGGGGAAAGCTTGTTGGATGTTTTTGATTCTTTTGATTGAATTGTTTTGTATGGGCAACTAAAACGCGTTTTAAAGACTTTTTATGTCGAGAGTGTATTTTGGGTTAGCATCAAACAAGCGCAGTTTTTTTTTTTATGGGCTTTTCTTTTTTATTATAAAAGAATTTTTCAATGAAAAAACTAAAAAATGACAAATATTATCAAGTGTAATTTTGGTTTTTTTCAGTTTAATTTTGGAAATAAGTGAGTTACGGATTGTTATGGAATAATTATCACTATTTTTAGTAATAAAACAAGAAGAAGAATATTTTTAATTATTTTAAGGTAGAAAATCCATTGCTCGAAAAAGGAATAATATTTGAGAGAGAATCTTCCAGTTCATTTGTATCAATAACAAGTTACTCTTAGTTGAAGAAGAACAAGATCAAAATTTTCAATTTGCTTGCCAAAAAAAATCACACTTGATAAGAAATTATAAAAATTTACAAAGCTCCCAATTCTCAAAAGGGAAATTAATAATTTAATATTCTCTAAAGAATGAAAATTTGAAATATTCCATCACTTATCAAATATAATTATGAATAGCTGAATAAAAATTTTGATCAATTTATTTTGTAATACATAGTAACTCTTTGAAATATTATTAAAAGTTATCTTTTTTTATTCTTAATTATTTTTTGTACAACACAACAATTTGATCTTGAAAAATAGAACAAATTAATTTAGACATGGATTTTCTTTTTAGTATTAAAAAGAGTTCACTGAACTATTTTGAACAAAAAATAAAAAAAAAAAAATGAAAATTCGTTTGTTATGAAAAGATCCCTAAATATTTTAATTTTTTTTCTTGTTTTTAAGGATTAAAGGGGAAAAAGTTTAATTTGATCCTGGTTTATTTTCAAATTATATTTTTACAGTTTTATTTATGATCAAAAATAAAAAAAAAATGTTTGGGATGAATTTGTATTAATACCATATGGAAATTTCGGAATTTATAATCTGTTAACTTTAAGAAAAATTAATTAAAATTATTTTTACTGATTATTTTGTTCAAGAATTAATTGAATTTTTTGAAGATTTTGAATAGAACAACCAAACCTAAAATAAGTAATTATATTTAAATAATATTATTTTTATAGGATATATTTTATATTCTATTAACAACATTAAATTTGATAAATATGGGGGCCAAAAATAGAATTGTTCAAAGGATTAAGCTCAAGTTTCAAAAAAATAAAAAAAAATTCCCTTTTTGGTTCTATATCATTTGTCATATTGGAATCGATATATAATAGTATATATATATATATATATTAAGTGATTAATATAGTATGTATTTTTTTTTGGTTTTGATAACAATTTAAATTCAGAAGAAATTTTAAATATGTTTTCAAATTTATTAAATGATTTGATTTTTTTTATGATTATACATTTTCTCAAAAATACTCTATAAGTTTTGGGGGAAATTGTAATTTGATTGTTCATTTTTAAAGGTATTATTTAATACTAGAACCTTGAGAAACAAGTATCATATTTACTAAATGTATATTGCCCATTTCTTTGATGGTTTGTGAACAATCTTTCGAGAAATTTTTTTTTTTCTTTTTTAAGTTAAAATATGGGTTTCGTCAATCAATGTATATATATTTTCTGAGAATTCTACTTTAATAATAAAACAATACAATCCCTATTTTCAATTTTTTTTTGATTATTTGTTTCAAATGAATTAATTTAAAATATAGGTGAAAAAAAATTTTTTTTTACTTATCAAATACGATTCTTATTAAAAATAATGTTCTTTGGCACGTTGTAATACACGAATGTAAAGAGTTATTGTTTTATTTTACTTTCGCTTTTTAAAAGAGTTTTTTTTTGATGAAATTAAGGAATAAAATACAACCTTAGATGTTAAAAATTTAAAAATAAAATAATTATAATTATGAATAAGATAATTCAATAAAAATTTTAAAAAATAAACAGTTTTAAAAGATTCAAATTCGCCTTTCCTAACTATAAATTTATTTAAAAACTCGTAAAAGAAAATGTAATAAGCATTTAGAATATTTTGAGGAATTTTTTTTTTTTAGTGATTATTGATTTGAAATCTAAATTCTGAAATAAAAAAATCAAATTTTGGATTGATCTGTAATGATAAAGAATTGTGAAAATTTAAAGAAATTGAAAAAATTTTTGTAAAAAAAATTCTCTGTTGTTAAATTCAA
Source organism: Anaeramoeba flamelloides (assembly GCA_027625915.1). NCBI lineage: Eukaryota > Anaeramoebidae > Anaeramoeba > Anaeramoeba flamelloides. The sequence continues at coordinate 302,677 of JANTQA010000051.1, forward strand.
TTGGGATTATAAAATGCATTCAAGATAATTTTTATACTTAATTTACCAATTTTCCAATGTAAAAATTTTCTTACTTTGGAATTTTTATAAGATTATTACTACTTAAAATCAACTATTTTATAGAGAAAATATCCAATGGTTTATTATCTAGTTGTTGCACTGTAAAAAATCAATATATTGGTGATTTTAAGGTACTTTGGACATATAAAGGAAAAAAAAACTATTTTAAATGAAAAAAAAATGTTTTATTTTCAAAACAACTTTGAAAATAAAGCAAATGTATTCGAAATGATTTCTTGGGCAAAACTAAAAAATGTTATACTTTTATTTTTTTTTTTTTTTCAGTTTTTTACAAAATTTTCTCCACAAAATTATAGATAATTATATATAGAACTATGGGTTTTTTAACCCCCTTTTTATTCTATTGCCAATTCATATTAAATATAAAATAATTATCAAGAGAAGTATTAAATTATGCTCTAATATTTAAAATTACTCTGTTATTATCATAAAATTAAAGTGGAGTAACTAGTATGTTTTTTAAAATTATACAATTACCAAAATTTAACCCTACTCAAAATTTTCTATCTCTATCTAAAGAAAAATAAATTATAAAGATACTGTTAAAAGGAATTAAACAAAAAATATGGTGGGTTGTAATTAAATTTGAATTTTGGTCAAATTAAAAATGTTGTTATGTATCTATAGTTTCTTGATTTTTTTTCATAAGTATGGAAGTTTTTAAAAGTTTTTATTAAATCTAAGAGGAGAAATTAAAAAAAATATTTTATGATTAGTAGTATTATATTACTTTAATTGTAGATAATTCAAAATGTGGAAATCATCAATACTAAATATTTTCAAAAATGTGTTCGAAGCTAAATTTTAGCCCTTAAAGTTAAGTGGGAAATTTTTTCCCCTTAAAAGGAGTTGCAAAAAGTTGGGTTTCTCTCTTAATTGCTTTTTTTTTTTTTATTATCTTATCCAAAATTCTCTCAAATTTATACAAACAGAAACATCCCTAAACATACCCTAACATACCCTAACCCACCTTAAACACCATGGAACTACAAGAAAAAATGAGTCTTAAATACCTACAGCTGATATATTTCAATAATATTGACAATTTTTAAAAAATTGGGATTTTTATCAATTTTGAAATTTGAAAAAATTTGAAAAGTAATAATTTTCCCAATATGGTTTTTTTAACATCAATTTAAGAAATTATTATGAATATATTGGATGATAAATTTTATAGCCAGTTCCACTTTTAAGACGTAAACTTTCAACAAAATTTAAGGCACAAAAAAATCTCAAATTAAAGCAGAAAATTTGGATTTTTAATTTTGTAACAAATTATTTAACTAGAATTGGAATCCTGTGCCTTAATTTGAGATTTTTTTTGCACTTTAAATTTCATTTTTAATATTTCTTTTTAAGGGGGTAGCCACAGTAAAGTACAATTTTTCACTGTTTTACAATTCCGAAGATCAGAAAATAATATTTTCTACTTTGGTTGTAATCTTATTAATTTTTATTATTTAAAGTACTACATCTATTAGATTTTGTAATTTTTTTTTTTAAGTCTCAAAGAAACGGCCACAATAGAATATTGAGTTGAATTGCTTAAAATAGTATTAGGATTGATGAATTACTTTACGTTTATCCTTATCTAAACATTCTATTGTGGGATTTATTTTTTTCATTTTTTATTTATTCATCATTTTTGATTTTTTTTTTTTCATCACAACAAAAAGTAATAAGTAAGATTTTTTATCAGTGTCATTTGGGATAAATGTATTTTGTTTCAAAATAACAACAATATTACAATTGTGAGAATCAAGAAAGGTAATACGAATAGGGTTTTGGTAACTAGAAGGAACCCATAAATAATATTTATCCCAAAAAATATCTTGCTACCGCTTTAAACACTTGGATATGGTGGAATTGGAGAAGTGAATATGATTCTATATTAATTCAAATTTTAAACAGCAAAATAGCGATAAATTATATTCTAAGAATCTAAAATTATCTTCTCCCAAAAAAAAAACTAATCAAATATCAAAAATTTGGATGCATCAAAAAATCAAAAATCAGAAAACAAAAACTCAATTTATTATATTTTCCCAAACGTAATATAAAATCAAATTTAATTAACATAGTATTAATGTTTTTAAAACTAATCTTTTTCATCCAAAAAAAAAAACTTGTTAATTATAAATAAAAAACAACCAACCAAACCAATTTTATAATTCATTTAGATTTTTTTTATTGTTTAACATTACTCAAAAAAAAAAATATCCAATAATTTTTTAAAAAAATTTTTTAGAGAATCTACAATCACACTCTACGAAAATAAAATACTCTTTTCTCATCTCTCTCAATTTTTTATCATGATATATAGTGTATCTACTCCTTTAAATACCAGAACTTGAGGAGAATCCAATACCATACTACTTGTTGTTTTTTTTTTGTTTCTTTGATCTTTTAATATATTGGTCTTCTCTCAAAAAGGAACACATCTAATTATTTGGAAAACTTGAGTGAAAAAATTCTATCAGGTATGTTTTTTTAACAATAGAATATTCATCAAATTCCAACAAAAATACTAATAACTGAATAAAATTTTACTCATAAACCCTACTACTGTTCTTTACCAATTAAAAACCCCAAAATTTTATAATTTCAATTTCCAAAATGAATATTACAGATAAATTCAATTTTCTTTTATTACATTTTTACTTCAACATCCATATTTGAATCTCAATGAACTCAACCAATAAAATAACTCAAGAGAAAGAATCTTTTGAAAGTCAAGTCAATTTTATAAAGTTTCTTAACATTTAAATGAATAGAATGCTTTATTTCAAAGCTTGTGTAAACAAATTTTTTTAATGGAAAAAGAATTAAAAATTTTTAGATATTTCTTTGAATTTATCAGTATTTATTACTTCTACAATCAAATTCGTAGAGTCAAAATTTCATCTTTGAGTTAACTAAGGAAGTTGATTTTATTGTCTAAAAATATCATTTCTAAAAGATATTCTAAAGATCTTTTCGTTTTTCTTCAACTTATAAACTCAAAAAATATTTGGAAATCGTGAACTAAAAATTTTCATTTTTTAATTTGAAAATAATAGCCTTATTTTTTATCTCTTAGTGGTTTATAGGTATTGACAATAGAATAATAAAAAGGGAAAAAAATACAGTGTTTAACAAATAATTGTCTTTTTGTGTTACTATTCACAAGAGTCTAAAAAATAAGAATCCAACGCAAACACCAAAAAAAAAAAAAATCTTTTCTAAAAACAAATTATTTTAATTTATCAATAAAAGATCATCTGAATTTGAACAATTAGATAATAACACTTTTTTTAAGGTGTACTTTGAATATTTTCAGAAATTTCTTTCTGAAGAATCACTTTTTGAAATTGAGGAAAATAGTTTTAAAAAATCTAAGAACAAAAATTTTTTTAATACATATTTATTTTAAACAAGAATAAAATAGAAAAAAAATGGAATCTTATAAATGATTTTTCATCAATAATTGTTTTAAATTAACATTTGAGTGGTCGACTTGTGTGTTGGGGTTTGTTAAATCTTTGTTTAATAAATTTTTTCGAAAAATACAAGAAACATTACATAATAATAAAAGATCGGGGTACTCGAGTCTTCTTTTTTGTGTTGGTTTTGCAAAAAAGTCTGGTTGTCTTTTTCTTGACTGCACTTGGTTGTCTTGTGTCAGGGAATTTTTCTTGGAAGCAAAATTGTTATTTTTTAATTTGGGGTTACAATTCTTTTTGTTTGATTTAAATGTAACAATTTTTTTTTTTTTGTTGGTGTTTCGAATTTTACCATAAATGTGCCCGTCTCGAGAGTAAGGGTTCACAGTGACCAATTGGAAATTTCTGAAAAAAAAGCTTGACAAGCCTCTTTCTAAGGACCTTCTTGACATATTTGTTAATTTCGCAAACAATTCCGTAACACTTTTGCTGAAGGCAATTTCTTTAGGTTTGGCGAGTTTCCCCTTAAAAGTTTTTGCTGTGTTGGTTTTTGTTAAATGAGAAATTTCTAGCCCCCGTATTGAGCTTGGGTATATTTTTAAAAAAATTATTAACCTTTCTCGCATTGATCTGATGATTTTTAACTTCTTCAAATAGATACCCAATTGATTTGGGTTTGTTGCTTGAGACATTTATTTGTTGTGTTAATGTTGAAAAAAAAAAAAAAAAAAAAAAAAGATTGAAGAAAGGAGAAACAATTAAAAAAAAAAGTACATTTAAAAAAATAATTTATCTTTAATCAGAATTCTTATCAAATGATTTTTTTCTTAATTCCTTTTTTTTCTCATACTCAAGAGAATTTCCCTAAAATTAACCTACGGTTTAATATATTTGGAATTTTGCAAATATTCCTAATTTATTTTAACTTTTTTTAAAATTGGTTATTCTTTTTACCATATTTCGAGAAAAATATTTAGTCAATTTTTTTGGGTAACTATTGGAGGGTTTGGTTTTTAAGAAAGACTGACTCGTGAGAAAGGTTATTAATCGAAATTATTAATTTATTGTAAAATAAGTTTTTTTTTTTTTCAAATTTATTAAAAAACCCTTTTCTGTTATTCTGATTTTGAAAACCTAAAATATTAACCAAACAAAATTTTGGTGACTATAAAAATTTATTAAAACAATCTTGTCAAAACGATTTTCTCAATCAAAAGTCGTAAATAAAAAAAAAAAACAGTCTAACTTTACCTTAAAATTGATCCTTAAAAAATGGGTTCTATATTTCTTTTCAAGATCAAAATTGAGTTTCTCAATTAAAATAACTTTTTCTTTTTTTTTATCTGTAAACGGAATTTTGAAAACCAAAAGAGAAAAGTTCTGAAATGTATTTTTGTTTTTTTGAACAACTGTTTCAATTTTAACCAAAAAAATTACAATTACAACTTTTTTTTAAATTTTTTTTTTTTCAACAAATTTCTAATAAAAGACGAGAATTTGAGATTCTCTGTAATTTTTGAACTGCTAGTTTATGAACTATCAATTGAAGGGACTAACAACTCGAAAAGAACAAATTTTTCAAAATTGCAAAAAACAACAATCACGAATTGAAAATCGAACAATAAATTAGTTAGGTCTCAAAAAAATTTCGAACAAATTTGAAGTGAATTTTTTAATCTCTTTTTTTTTTTAAATTTTTTTCAGTTATTGTGCATTATTTTCTCTATTATTCTTGAGAAAAAAATTTTTTTTTGAATGGGTGTTTTACTTTAAATAAAAGAGTAATTCACAATTTTTTACACAGACACCTTTATTTGAGAACTTTAATGACTAAATCGAAATCAAGGTAAAAAACCACAAAAGTTTGATTACCATTTTTTGGAATAACATAACTCCTACTTTTAACACATCTATACGGAATAAGAATTTCGACGGACTAGAAATTTTAGAAAGTTTCTAAACAGTTAAACCAATAAAGTGATTGATCCATTTTTATTCTAATCTGACTCAAAAAACATAAACAAGATTGAAATTGAAACTTCTAACTTTAAAAAGAATTGAGAATTGAGAATTTATAAGCATTTAGTTTTTAATTGTACCATAATTATCAAACCAACTCCTTCAAAATTTCTCAAAATATAAATTGAGAATTATGTGATCTTTACAAAGACAATTCAAATGATATTTCTAAAATTTATTTCTCGGTAATTGTTGAACTTTCTGTTTAAATTTAAATTAAAATTTTTTCTAAATTCGCTTTTTTTAATATTTTCTTAAAAAAATAAGAATTAGTGTTCACAATATTTTCGAGATTGTTTTTGTTTTAAAATGAGTTAAAAAACGAAATATAATTTGTATTGTCATTAGGTTTATTTGTTTTCTCACCTTTTTCTGTAAATGTTTTAAAATCAAAATATCATTTTTAAAAGTTTTACTCAACAGTTAAAAAAAATGCTACTGTTGTTCAAAAATGCCGTATAGAAAAGTTTAGTTGGTGTTTCAACACGAAAAGCTTGTTTTTTTTTGTGATATAGAATACCTAAACATCAACTTATCTCAGAAAATGAAAATAAACTCAAAGCAAATATGGTATTGGTTTCTTGAAGTTTTATTATTTGATAAGAAATTCGAAAAATCAAGGATCAAATTCGTAAAATTATCTTGAAAGTTAGAATTAATTTTTAATTAGATAATTTTATCCATCAAAACATAACAAAAAAAAATCTTAAAAAAATGTAAGAATTTTATGAAAAAAGTTAACTATTTGCATTTCTATTTTAAAATTTACTACAAAGATCAAGGAGTTTACCTTCAAAACCAATTTGGACTTAGTCATACAATTGTGGAGTTAATTGGATATTGTATTGGAACAAGAAGAAAAAAAGTCAAGGATTATTTTTTGAAACACTTGCTTTATTGTTGTTAGGTACCTATTATATTGAGAACTGTGAATTAAAACTCAAATAATAACTTTTGTAACTGTTTTTATATTTTTTTTTTTGTGTTTTTTCAACTTGTAGCTAAAGTAATAGTGAACTAACAACAATCTTCTCTTTAATTTAATCACAACTTAAAAAAAACTTATCACATCTTGAAAAAGAAAAACCAAGTAAAAATTTTATTACAATTCTGTTAATTACAAAATAAAAAGATCAAAATTTCAATTCAGCTTTTTTAAAAAAATTCACCATCTCAAGACTTCATATAAAACATCAAATTCTAGAATTCTAAAAAGTCAAATGAATAATTTAAGCTTCTTTTCTGAATTAATAATTTGAAATTTTAGATGATTTATAAAATCTTTTTTTTTCTTTTGGAAAGTTGAATGAAAATTTTGATTCATTTATTTTGAAACAAATAGTAATATCAAACGAACTTTTAATGATATTTTAGAAATTTTATATTGTTTTTTGAAAAAATGTTTTTAACTTGTGGGTTATTTTGTTATTATTATTATTTTTTAATTTTGAAATATCATGTTTTTAACTGACTAGAATAATTAAAAGTGTACTATTAATATGTTTTAAGAAATAATTATTAATGAAAACAAATAAAATGTATTTTTTTCCTTCAATTTATTATCTCAAACAAGTAACGATTTTCGAATTAGAGTTTATAATATTTGTTTTTAATAACAAATATGTGTATCTTTTCAGACAAAAAAACCTCAAAACAGAGTAAAAATTAAATAATGATAACAAATGATATATATAGTTATATATATATAAACACAATTTCATAATAAATGGCCCATATCACATTTGAATTTTGAATTCCTTTTGTATAGTTTTGAAGTTTTTCCCCATACAAAGAAAAGTTTGCAAATAAATATTTTTTTCTCTTTTTTATTTTTTCAACAGTGTTTTGTTAAAATAAAATATGAAAATGAAAAAGACAAAAGAAGTAACAGATGAATTAATGAAAAAATTGGTTTCAAAAATGAAAAAGAGATGAGATTTAGTTATTCAAATGGAAGGAGAATCGATAAATGGTTTTTTTAATTTTTTAAAATTTTCTATTTTTTATGTAAATACTTCTTTCAAAATCGATGTCCCAATTTTTTTTAACTATTTTTTTTATTATTTTTTCTTTTATTTTTAGACAAAAAATAAATATCTCTTGGGTATATTATTGAATATTAATATCGAAATTTTTGTATTATAATAGATAACTTCAATTATTAAAAATATTTTTCTTTAAAAATTGATTTTTAATGGGCCAATGATTTTGAAATATAGTTTATATATATAAAAACTATATTCCAAAAATTTGTACACAGTTTAAACAGTGGAAAGAACATGAATACCACACTTTCAATTCAATTTAGAAAGAATTTTGATTTTACAAACTATTTCAGTTTTTGTCTATTGTGTTTTGTTTTCATTTCCATTTTTGGCAGTTAAATTATCTGTTTCCTTAGATCTGGATTTTTGTTTTCAATGGTGGATAGAAAATCAGTGCTGAGTTTGTTAAATTGAAAAATAACATAAAATTAGCACTGGTATCTTAACATTTAATCTATCAACAATTGTTGGTGAAATTTCAACAACTTTACCAATACAATTTTTGTTCCACTCGTTTCATTATTTGGACACACCTGTTTTTATTTTTTCGTTTTATATTTTTTTCTTTGATTTGTATTAAAATGATTACTTATTAAAACATATATACTGGGCAACTTAAATATATTTTTATATGATGTTTGGAAAAATACAATAAATTGGTTTTTTTTTGTGACTATTTTTGATTTTGGGCGCATCCAAATTTGTGGAATGAGGGTTATATATAGATATAAAATGTTTTTACAATATATATGAATGTCGAAAATATTTGAAATTTTTTTAATTCATTAAAAACACTTTTTGGAAAAAGTCGAAGAAGATGATTGTCTAAGATATTTCCAAAAAAGTAGGAAATTTTTTATTACATTTCATAAAAAATAATCTTTTTTAGGGGTGGTAATCATTAATTGACTATACCAAATTAAGTTTAACATTTATACCGATTGAACCAACCACTTATGTATTTAATTCAAAATATTTTAGTTAAAATATTCCCAAAAAATGAAAAAAAAAAAAAATAGCACTTTTTTTGGTTAAAACAATGTACGAACAATTTCAATAAAAAACTGGAAATATGGAAAGGGGGCAAATGATTTTTTAAAAACAAAAATACAGTTATATGTTTTTAATTATATTGTGTATTTTTTTGAGATTATACAAGTTATGAAAATGGTTTTTTCAATCAAAAAGAAAATAATAAAAACCAATTTTCACCATAAAAAAATAACAGATAAAATCGAGATCAGAAAATTTAATATATTTTATTTATGCAATACAATACTAAGAAACAAATTGAATTATTATCAAGAATCTATAAATAATAGATTATGATCTTATATATTTAAATCCTTTTTTGAAGAATGGGTTGCAGAAATATATTTTAAAATAAATTTGCCCCACTTTCTTGGAAATAGCTTATATACCCATTAAAAGTATAATAACAATTACACTTTAAGAGAATTTTTTTTTTGAATTTTCTACTATAAACTCTTTGAAAGGTTTTTAATATATTTTGAGTATATTTCAGTACATTAGACCAATTAGGGTAAATATATGTATATATTAATGTTATTATTTTTTTGAAACCTAAGCTAAAAAAATGATTAGAAATAACCTTTTTTCTAGTCATATTTATTTTGTTATTTCTAGAAAAAAGATCTTTATTTAATAATACTCTACTGATTATGAGTATTATTGAATTTTACTCTTTGTTATTTATTGTTGAAACAATTAGTTGAGTTTTTGATAATTTTGGTGCCTTAATATTAAAAACAGAAGAGACTGGGGAATAGAAGTAATGTGAATTTTCTCTAGATATTAATTAACCAGTTATGTTTTTTTTTAGTAAAAATATAGAATACCGAACGTTTTGTCCTTGTATAGTGTCAGCTGTTTTGAGAGTTTAAAAGGGATGAAGAAAATAACTTTTTAAAAAGGTTTAGATTTAGAAACAATTACTTTTTGGGTTGATATTCTCTTATTTTAAAACAGTTTTGTGGAATACTAAAATTCGTCTAACTTTGGAGATCTAAAAAGAATGAAAAACTATAAAAATTTTTTTTATTATTTTTTGTGTTTTTAATTTTTTTATCCTTATAGATCCACACTATTTCAACAAATAATAACTCACGCAATTTGACTCATTGTTTTGACCAAAAACAAAATATTGTTCTTTCTGGGAGATATAAATATCATCCTCTCAAGAAAAATATATTGCTTATTATCTCAACCAGCAACAAATAACGACAGTTATGTAAATGATTTGATCTGAATTAGGCAAGGATAGGAAAGATGTCTACATTAAAACAATTAACCCTCAGATATGAGAAGTTAAATAAGGTTTTGAATGGACCAACTTGGATAGAGTAGAATATGGTATGTGTATGTAAGGTTAGATATTTTTTGATTGTATTTAAGATATCAAAAATAGGGATAATGATATAACATTTATCAATTGTCTTTACAGAATCCTTTTCTCTCATTTAATAATAACCTCCACCCAATTATCAAAAAAGTTAAAAATATCAAAATTAATAATCACTTTCCACAAAATGGATTGAATACTAAATCTAAAAAATTTAAAAATTTTCTATGTTATAATGAAAAAAAAAAAAAGTCTTAAAACAAAAAGTAAAAATTTACTTTTAAACAAAGAATATGGTCACCTGATTCTTAGAATTTGCTTAAAAAGTGTTTTTCACCTGTTAAAAAAAATAATATTTTTTATTTTCTTGTATTTTCGGGAATATTTAATAGGTTCATAAATATATCTATTAATAAATATTTCAAACAAAAATTAGTATTTTAAATTTTTTTTTATAAAAAAATCAAATCATAAAATGAAAAAATTGAGATTGAAATAATAACCAAATTTCATTTATTAATTGACCATGTTTGTGAAATTTGATACAATTACTTCTTTTTTTACTAATTATTTCTTATTTTTTCTTCCAAGACCAAAAAATATAAAAAATTTCCTTGATTACAAAAATGTTAAATTTAATAATCATAATTCAAAAAAGTTTTGATCGTAACATTTATTATTAGAGTATTAATAGAAAATTTATGAAATTATTAAAAAATTGCAATTAATCCTACTTTATCACAAAAAAAAATATAAAATGGTGATAATCCACAATATCATGGAAAAAATAGAAAATCAATTAAGGAAAATTATTTTTTTTGAATTAAAGGATCAAAAATTTCTTGAATTTTTCAAAGTTTATTACTTTTGCAACACCCACCCAGCTCTAAAAATGTTGGAAAGTGTTTAAATGTGTAGTAAATTACCAAAAAGTCTTTGAATGGTTTGAAAGAAATAAAAAATTCATGTTAGAAATGATATTTTTTACAGTGAACATTAAAATTCTTTCTTTTCATTTTTTTATTAATAACAAAAATAAAATCTTCTATGAATATTATCACCAAACAAATTTTATGATCAAACTAATAATTACACATTTCAAAATTGTACTTGAATATACTATATTTGAATTTTTTAATAGAATTTTTATTACCTTCAAAAGTCAAATAACCAAAAAGAATAAAGTGTTATTTTATTTCTTATTGGTGATCGACCAAACAAAAAAATTTTAGTTCTAGTATGTTTTACTGTCCAACACAAAGATATGAGAGGAATAAAAAAATGAAGAAAACAAGTATTCAAACAATCTTAATAATTAGTAGCAATGTGACTCGGTTGTTAAGAAAGATTTTAAAAAGTTATCCATCTCCCTTTTAGCTTTCTTAAAACATTGAAAATGTTTTCACCAAACGGTATATTCTTTAAAGAATAAGATGAATGATTAAATTTTTTAAAAGATTGTTTTATTTACCATATTAAAAAAACCACGATTGATTGAGTAACTATTTATTTACCTTTTTTTTTATTACCTTTGCTGATCGAGAAGGATCAATCTATATGTAAACCAACTAAAAATGAAAACTACAAGAAAAGACTTTGATCTGATCTTTGAAATAATTATTTTTTTTGTGGTATTTCCAAAGTATAACTTTTTTTTCAAGGATCTTTTATTTTGATCAAAAAAAATTTTTCTTCTTAAAAATATCATTGAATTAGCCAATAAGAACTCATCAACTTTTTTCTAGACATTTTTTTTTATCACCATATTTTGACTCTTATCACGATTTTTAGGCCATTATCATGATTTTAAAGATTCTCTCAATTGTGATATAATCACAATACTACAGAATTTTGCGATTTTCCAAAATATAGTGATTTTATAACAATAGTCATTATTTTTTGAAACTAATCACGAGAACTGAAACTTTATTGAGAGTTAAACAAGATATTCTCAAATCCGTTCAAATATTTATTTTCAGGCTTCTTTTACTTTAAGAAAGGTAATTATTCTACACTAAAAAAAAAATAAAAAAAACAACATTATTAAAAAAGTAAAAATATTATATATATATAAAGTATTTTTTTATTCTAAACAGGTAAAAACCACAAATATATTATTATTAAATTTAAAATTTTTATTAAAAAAAAAAAAAAAAATTGTTTTTATTAAATAATAATATTTTATATAATTTTAAGTTTTTAAGAAACAAAAAACTATTTAATTACTGGATTATTTTTTTATGTAAAAATAGAAATAGAAAAAGTTAAAAGTTCAAAAGGTTTTATACATTTCCAATGTATAGTTATAAATATATATTTGTTATAAGTTTTTGATTTTTTTTTTAATTATTTTTTTATAAATTTATAATCCAACAAGTCAAAATTTTATAATTTTTGTAAAAATGATATAAAAAATGATAAAAGTGCAACAAATAAATTTAAATAAATTTGCTTTTAAAGGGGCGTACTTGTTCGATAAATATTCTGTGGTCATTTGTGATCAAAAGTTCACAATCAACAGCTGTAAATCCCAGATTGATGTAGATTTGTTTAAATTTGGAATCTAAATATTGCAAAACATTATACACATTTTTGAGATCTCTTTCATCCAAGACGGGATTATCGGACATTAGGGAACTTTTGGATACAGTTTGTGAGACAATTTGGTTGTCAAAAGAATAAACAATTAATTGTTCTGAAACACCTATTGAGTCTGTGACAGAACCCTTCATTGACTGCGAATTAATAAAATAAGAGTCAAAATTGGGATTATATGGATTGGTTGTGATACACACACTTGTAGCTTTGAGGATTTCTTGATCATAAAAGGGTTGCACTAATATTGCCATTTTGGAATCCTTCTGCTCTAAAAAGCATTCTTCCCTTTCTTCGTAAGCTTTAAATTTCCAAATACTGGAATAAATTTCTTTGATACACGATTCAAGAGCTTTCTTCGTTGGATTCTTCTTAGTAATTTTGCTAGTATAGAGACCAATACCGATAAAGCCAGGGAGCTCTTCTGCATTGGAAGAACTTCGAATACTGAGCGGGCTTTGGTAACCGATTTGAAGATACAAGTTTTGAATTTTCTGTTGTGTCTGTTTGATCAAGCGAGCATCTAAAGGTTTGTTCATGATAGCTGCTCTGATCCTTTGTAAACATTTGATTCGGTATTTTCTATTGGATTGAAAATCCTGTTGAGTGATGGTTTGGGTGATATTTAAATCCTTGACGTGGTTATGGTACCAGGCAATTGGGATAATGAAGCCATTGAGTTGGATACAATTCTGCAAATTAAAACTGGCCATTCTGCTTAAGGTAAAAGCTTTGCACCCAAGCCTCTCAGCTCCTAATGATTCTGGGTTGTCTAGCCTTAAGTCATACAATTGATAGCTATTTAAATTATAATGCAATTGCTTTCTTGTTCTTGATTGGTACATTTTTTCTTGTTTATGATTTTCTTTGATTTGCTGTTCATTGGCAATTTCAATTGAAAACTCTTGTCGTTTGACAGTTAACTTGATATAATCGCCGTCTTTATATTGCTTAACGAGCTGGTGATCAAAGGCATTTCTTAATGTCATATTTGGGATGCTTTTGGAAAGACAATGAAGTGAAATATGCCCCAAGGGAGTTTGCATGCCTGTTGTAATAAGGCCTTTGAATGGAGGCCAATTGTGGTTCCCGATCCCCTTCACTAACAAAATTCGGTTTTCTTCTATTTCTTCGATCGCAATATTGTTTGGATCTTGGACAATTTGTAATTTACCAACAACAGTCCCCAAGGTATAAGGTTGGAATTGAATTTCTTTCGAAATTTTATTCGTCAGCTTGATGGGTATCGCTTGTTTGATCATTTCAATATTTTTTTCTAACAAGGCGGAATTTGGATGGAAATACAAATATTCACCAAAGTAACATAACTTTTTGAGCTGTTCAAAGTTATCTGTAAGGATACTGGGCTTGCTTAAGTTCAATTTGTTACATTCCATTACCTCATAGACCCATAAATTTTGATCAAGAAAGCGTATGATCTTTCCAATAATAAATCGTTTTTTGAGATCAAATTGATTATTGAAATAATCAAACTGATTTTCGAGAGATAATGGTTGTTTGCCCGTTTTTTTGTTTAATTGAATATTGTCAAGGACTTCGTCATATAAATTTGTTTGAAGAAAATATATTTTGCACTTTTCTTTGGAGTGAAGAAGCTCAAGATCAATTACAACATTTACAATTTCTGTGTGTGCAAAATAATAATTATTTGGTTTAATTGAGATTTGTTTCCAAGAGTCTTCATCTGATATCTGAGGAAAGCTCTTGAAGTTGGCCATTTTGTTATTAATCTCATTTGAATTTGAATTGTGATTTGTTTGTAACATGAGTGGAAAAAAGGAAATAATAAGTGTAAAAAAAGGTTTTTAAGAAAAATGTGATTATTATATTGTTGTATTTTCTTTTGTGGGCTTTTTTTTTTTTGGATTAAAAAGATGATTATAAAACTTGTGTTGAGTTTTCCTTTCTCTTTTTAAAGATATTTGTTTTTTTTACAAATTTTTTACTTTTTATTTTAAGCTTGGTTCTGAGAAAATTCACAGATAAATAGTTGAAAAATCAATGGAACTCATAAAAAATGAGTCAAATCTGTTTGATTTTGTAAAAACAAGAGAAAATTAGTTTTATTTTTTTTTTCGACATTGATCTTTTTTTAAGAGGGTTTTTTGAGGTTGTGAAAACATCCAGTTTTATTTTCTTAAATACCAATTTAGCTGATTCTTTGATCAGAGAATGGAAGATTTCATCAAAAATAACAAATTTTTGATAAAATCAGAAATAAATTTGAAAAATAATTTTATAGTTAAAGGAAAAAAGAGAGTTTCTGGATTTTTCTAATTTTATACTCTATGAGAACTGAAATACAATTTTGGAAAAAGAAAAAAATGTATAAGAGATTAAATGTTAAAGGAAAGACAAATATTTCAGATTTTGGTGTTTTTGAAAGATTATTCGAAAATTTATAAAAAAAACATTTATTGATGTAAAATTGGGTACAAATACCTCAACTAAATAAACTAAATTTAAAAAGTTTTTTTGTTACCTCTTCATCCCCTTGCTTTCCATTTTATATTCAATTCTATTTATTTCATGATCATCAATTCCACGGGATTTTCGTATGGTCTGGAGATCGACAGATATTAGGGCTTTTTTGATTTTTGAAAAGATACCTGGTAAATTTGAATTGTGAAAATGTTGTTGCAGAGATGTAATAAGGAATTTTCGAAAGAGATAAGACTTAACTATAAATTTGAACAAGAATATTGTTCTGGTAATCTTTTACTGGTATTTGAATTCTAAATGGGAAAGAATTTTCACTTCCTTTTCCATATTTTTTTTTTATAAATATAGTTCTTAAAGAAAGAGGTTCTTGATCTATAGCCATCAATTTGAAAAAGAGAAATTAAAAATGAAGTGAAAAAAAATCCCATTTATTGTTCAAATACCAGTAAACCAATAAATATATTTTTTCGTCATACAAAGAAAATTCTCTAATCAAAAAATTTAATAATACTTTAGGTACTTGAAAACAGAAAAAATATTCTTTTATTATTAAAGTAGTTAAAAAAAATAATAGGAATGACAAAAATCCATTGAAAAGATTTTTAATTGTGAATATTAAGGAAATTGTTGTGTAATTACTTTTATTTAATTTCAAATCCTTTTTTTATAAATGTAAAATTTTAAAATTCTAACTCACCCACTTATTTAAATGATGATTAATGAAATTACGATTGTTCAAAACACCATTCAATGAATCAAAAAATAAAGAATAAAAATTATCATGTTCCAAAATCTCGTAAACCCTGATAAAACTCGATTGTTTTTCAAAAAAAGTAGATCTGCTTTAGCTATCTAAAAATTACTTGAGTAATTTATAGACATCATACTTGAATGAACTTTAGGTAGGTTTATTACTTTGTTCATAAAAAATTTTGGTTATTTATAAAAATGGTTTGATTGAAAATATTTGTAATTACACAAAAATTTTCCTAATACTCACAATTAAAAAATTTGACCGGGATTATTTTTAGGTATCTTATTTTTTTATCTACTATAATCCAAAACCTTGTTATTTTCATTTTTGGTTAATTATCTTCAACCTGGTTTAAATTGTATAGATTGTTTAAAAAATGAAAGTTTTATAAAGATATTTCCAAGACACGAAGGTGTTCAGAAAATGGTATATATAATCAAAGGTATTTAATATTAAATCAAAATATAGGTTTTGGTTTTGAGAATTTTTTTGATTTTATTTTACTACATTCAGTTCCACTTTTAAACTTGCATTAACTTCAACAAAAATTAAAACATAATAAAAATCACAAATTAAAACACATAATTAGGATTCTAGTAAAATAAACTATTTTTCAGTCAAAGGGGCCCAGTTGTAATGGGTATAATACATGTGTTTAAAGGGTTTGCATAGATATTAAATGAAAAATTTTATTTTGGAAATTTTCAAATGTGAAATCATTTTTTAACATTTTAGTTTTTTTTTTCGATTTTTTTTATAAAACCTCATTCAGTTGCAAAAAAATTTTTTGTTGCAAGATCAATAGTCACTTGGTAAAAACGTGTTATTCGAAGGTCACTGAAACCATATAGAGATTGTTGAGAAATCTAATATTGATTTCTATTGCAATTCTATTCGATCTTTGATCTTGATATTTGTTTAATAAATGTCAAAATTTTTCACTTCATTTTCATTTCCTTTTTCAAATAGAGACTACAAATACCAACAAACTTCGTTTGGGATACTTGATTTCGAAAAGAAAAGTATGGAAAATGAAGTGAAAATTGTTTCATATTTATTATTCAAATATCAGTAGAAGTTCAAAACGAACATTGTTCTTTTTCTCAATAGGTCCCTAAGAATTTGAGTTTTTCAATTTTTAAGAAAATTTATTGGTGAATTAGCCTTCTTTCAGACATATATCAACAATTCTTTGATGCGTATTATTCTGTTTATATTTTATTTGTTCTTCAAAGGCCAATTATATAAAATAATTGATATTTTAAAAAAACCTTGGGCCACTTTGACTAAAACAGGGTTTAGTTGGATGTACATTATTTTGATTACTCTAATATAATAAATTAAAATTTAAAGTTGATTTTTTTCTTCAAATAATTGATTCTAATTTATTTTTTCCGTAATGTTCTTAATTCAGAATGGTGTTGAACTTATTTTCCCAGTTTCACTTTTTTTCCAAAAATACAATATACAAAATTATCATTGGGCTTTGAATTTTTCTGGAAAATAAATACTTTTAAAATCAAAAAAAAAAAAAAAAATAACAAAAAAAGGTATTATTCTGCCCAAGTCTTTTAAGAATATCCCATATTTACTTTAATTACTTGACATTAGATGTCTTTAATGAAAATATATGTTGAAATTCGATTTTAAAATTCTTCCAAAGAAGAAGTAATTTTCTCTTACAATTTTTCAAAAAAAAAAGATTTTCCATCCATAATTAAAATTCAAACAAAATAATTAAGAAGTAGTTTTATCAAATTTTTCAGATCAGATCCAGAAATAATTGATTTTTTTTTCTTGATTAAAGTTTAATTTTTTTAATTTTAGTTGGTTACACTAAAACACGGTAAAATTTCAACAAAAATGAAGTTATCGTAAAATCTCCAAATATCTGTACAAAATTAAGAATCTAGTAAAATTATTTCTGAAAAAAAAAAAATTCCAAAATATGACTTAATTTATGATTTTTTTGTACAAAAATTTTTATTAAAAGTTTTTTTCTGAAAAGTATAACTAACTTTATGTTGATTTCCAGTATTTAATTGGTTTGTATTTTATTATGATGGGATATATGATATTCTCATATTTATGAAAATATTCATCAATTTAATTAAATAAATAAATTAAATGATTATTTTCGAATAAACTGGAGTGACCAAAATTGGTAAAATGTATCTGCTAATTTATATAGAAAATTAAAGAAATTTAAACAATGATACGAAAATAAATACCCAGAAAAAAAGTTTATAATTGAATAAATTCAAAGTGAAAAAGAAAATATTGAAAATATTTGGAAAAAAAATAATTTAATCAATTTAACAATAAAAAGAGAAGTAATTAGTTGAGGTATTATAAGTAGAACAAAAACAAGAACAAGAATAAGGAAATAAGGGAGAATGTAAAAATTATGAAAATTCTAACAAATTGTAAATATCAAAAATGTTTTCCCAAGTTTAAAATCATTGGAAATAAACTTATAAGGGATGTTTTTTTCTATGTTTCTATTCATTAACATTACTAATTATTCAAATTTCAGTTGAATTTTCATGTTTGTTTTTTTAAGACAAAAAAAATCATAAATTTGATTCAAATAAATAAAAATAAAATACTATTTTACCGATTTACTTTGTTTTTTTGAAAAAAATAAACAAAAAAAGCGAAATTAAAGTTTTGAAAACATACTTTGTAAATTAAAAAAAAAAATAAAAAACTATTTTATTTTGAAAATCTAATCAAGCCATCTATTTCTGTAAAATATTAATTTAAAAAAATAATATAATTATTTTTTGTGTTTTTTTCGAAAATTTATTAATGATTCTTTCATTTATAATTCTTCATAAAAAAAAAAATATATTAGATCAGGTACATATGATTAATATTTATATTCTTTTTATCCAATTTGTTTAAATTTAATAGTTTTTAAAAAACAAATATGCTTTCAAAAATACTATTATCAAGAATATTAGTGAGTTATAAAACAAAATATTATTAAAGATTTTGTAACTTTTAATAAATTAAAATTCAAAATTTTCCACACAGCTAAAACGTTGCAAACAATCACAATAATACAATTTGATTGAAATTGAAGATAATTTTGATTTTTGTCCAATATGAAAATGATTTTTTCATCTTTTAGTTTTTGTTTTCATTTCATTGTTTGAATTACGTAATTTGTTTCATTGGATCAAAATTTTTTTGGAACAATAGATATTATGTTAAAGTTGAGTTGTTCCAAATAGAAGAACTCAAATAAAATTAGTTGGTAGTATCTAACCATTTGATCGATCAATATTCCTAATAGAATTTAAACAAATTTACTAATGTATTTTTTTGTTTTGCTCTCTCCAAAATTTTTAACACACTCTTGATTTATTTGTATTGATAATTATTTATTTATTGTTTTGTGAGTATTGTAATTTATAAACAAGTGTTAACATTTCAATTAGTGAATGGTTCTAATTTGGTATTTCTTCTTGAATTGATTAAATAAGTTTTTTTTTTCATAAATTGAATTTTGGTGTGTTAAAAATTTTGAATTGGGGTTTAGTTCTATTTCCTTTCATGATAAAATTAATTGAAAAACCTTAGTCTGTACACAATTTAAACAACAATATTTATGATTTTTAATGTATTTGAAAAAAAATTTGAATATTTTCAATTTTCGAGCATTTTCTACGTTTTTTCAGTGATTCGAAAAAGAAGAAGAACAAGATCAAGAAGAAGAACAAGATCAATCATAAGATCAAGATCAATCATAAGAACAAGATCAAGAAGAAGATCAAGATCAATCATAAGATCAAGATCAAGAATAAGAAAAAAAAAGAAGAATAAAAATATAAAAAAAAAATCTCTCAAACAATCTTTATATTGGTAATTTTGCTATTAATAAAGTATGTTATATTTAGAATTTCCAACCACACACTTCAAAAGAAAAATAAATACAAACGTTTTGAATTAAAAATTATAATAAGATGGTCTTTAAATATAGACTTTAAATAAAAAAGAAAAAGATCCAAGATCGAAAGAAAGAGGAAAAAGAGATTAAAAAAATGAAATTCAATCATATGAATGACGATGATGATAAATAAATTAATTGTCATTAATTTCTTGATTATTACCCGCCATTGGTTGGCAATTATCTTGAACTATAACGCCGCCTTGTAAATTATTTTTAAATATATTATTATTTATTATGCCTCTACCATTTTTATGTACCCATATTGCGCATTTGCAATCTTGTATTGTGTTTTTCACGAGTGTGGGCTCCGAGCCCGAAGTTATTTCTACCGCTGGGAATGGGGAATTTTTCAGGGTGTTATTATCGATCCAGCCTTTGCCGTTTGAGTGGACAAATATGAGACCTGTTGTCTTTTGGTCTCTTAGGATACAATTTTTAATTGTCGGATTTGATCCGGATTTAATTTCGACGCCTACTCCTTTGTTTTCAAAGATGGTACAGTTATCGAATGTGCCGAGTCCTCTTTGGTAAATGTAAATGCCAACGCCCTCTGTTTGGTTATGTATTCTCGTGTTTTTTATGAGCGGGTCTCCCTGGCTTTTTATTGCGATGCCTGCAATTTTGTTTTCAAAGATGTCGTTACCTGTCAGTTGCCCCACGCCGCGCGAGTGCACGTGTACGCCAAAGACTGCATTATTTCTGATTTTGTTCCCGATCAGGGTGGGGTTCGCCATCCCTGATATTTCGATGCCCGATTTGCCGTTGGTGTGTATATCGTTTGCTTCGATGAGTCCCGATCCTCTTTTCGTGATGACGATCCCATATCCTGCGCATTCGTGTATTTGGTTTTTTCGCAAAGTGGGCGCCGCGGCTTCAATAATTTCAAACCCGTTTGTCTTGGCGTCGTAAACATCGTTATTATCGAACACGGGCTTTGAGCGCGTGCCGACGTACACCGATGACCCCTGGGAGCCATGGATTTTGTTTTTTTTAAAGGTGGGCGTTGACCCTTGGCTAATTTGCACCTCATAGCCCTCGTTTTGATAAATGCTGTTCCCCTCAAATAAGCCTGCGCCATCCGCGAGCACAAAGACGCCGGATATTTTGTTTGCGTAGATCTTGTTGGCCTTAAACAGGGGCTTTCCGCCAGTCTTCACAACGACACCAATTTGCTGGTTCCCGAAAATCTCGTTCCTTTCAAAGATCCCCTTCCCCTGCGAATTGACATAAATGCCGGACAGCAGCCCGCTGTGGATTTTGTTTGAGCGGAACACGGGGTTGGCACCGGATTTGACTTCGATGCCCGCGTACTTGTGCGCGGAAATTTCGCAGTCCTCAAAGCGGCCAAAGCCCCTGTCATAGCACCAAATACCGCCGGCTTTGCCGTTAGCAATCGTGCAATTCTTGAACAGGGGGTCCGCGTTTGTCTTGATGGATATTGCCGCGAGGGTATTTTGATGGATTTGGCAATTGTCAAACGTTGCGCTGCCCTTGGTATGAATGTAGATACCGCCAGAGAGACCCTCCGAGATCTTACAATTTTTAAAAATGGGCTCTGTTCCTTCGTCTTTAATTTCAATCCCAGACAATTTGTTTTTGCAAATCTCGCAGTTGAGAAATTTGCCGCAGCCCCCCGCATAAACCCAAACGCCGCCCGCCTTTGTCCGGCTAATTGAACACTTATTTAAAGTTGGGTTGGCCTTGTCCTTAATGGCAATCCCGACATTGGTATTATCGATTATTTGGCAATTGGTCAATTTTGGGTTATTAATGCCGCGAATCGTCACGCCATTCAGCTCATTGAACGAGATCTCCGTTTTGGAGATCAAAATTGCCTTTTTGCTGCTGGACGACACAATCAAGCCAGAGCCCTTACACATGATGATCTTGGAATTGTCGATCTTGCCACTCGACGATTCATAAAAGATAATGCCATTGCTTGAGCACCGAGAGAGGTCCACGTTCCTTATAATTGGGTTCGCGCTTCCCCGCACGGCTATACCTGCCCCCTTGCTGCCCGAGACCTTGATGGTGACGTTTTCAATGATTATTTCCCCCTGCGCAAGATCGAGCGCATGGTTTCTTATTTCTTGGTTATTATTGCTGCTTGTCTTGCTGGTCGTGGAATTGGTCATAAAGGATTGCATCGAGCGCAAATTGCCCGTTGTATTCTTTTTATTGAGGCCGTTATTCGCCAAGTTCGGGTTTTGCATTTTGCGGTTGTTAATATTGCCCATGCCCTGCTGAATGATTGTTAAATTTTTTATTGATCCAGAATATGTCGCCACGAGAAAGGTTGTTTCAAATTTGCCAACAATTTGGACATCCCTTTGGGAACGCCCGACAATCGAAACGGGACGATCCAAAATGATCTCTTCCTCATACCTTCCCGCAGAGATCCTGATCGTGTCGCCTTCCCCCGCATACGAGATGGCCTCAGAGATGCTTTTAAACTCGCCCTTGCTCAAGTTGGCGCTTTTGGAGACAACCAAGGTCTTGGGCTCCTTCGGTTTCGGCGTCTCATAAAAGTCCTTCATGTTCCAATTCCTGATCACAGGCACAGCCTCAACCCTTTCCTTTTGCACCTTGTCCTTTTGTAGCCTCTCAAGCTCCTCCTTGGACACAATGTTGCCCGTGTGATCCTCGGCTAAGATTTCAACATCAAAGTCATCCTCAGACTGGTGATCGAAGGGGAATTCCAAATAGTAATAATCCACCCTCTGTTGCAAATATGTGAAAACAGAGCGGATAGCATATTTTTTACCATGGATTTTGATGTGCTTACCTTTGGACTGATCAATTAGATTTAATGCTAATTGAACGTCATACAAAATTAAGACTAAGGTTTCAAATAACGGCCGCAATAATAAAAAATTTTCACGATTTCTTTTTCTTAATTCTGTTTTTATATTTTTTTTGTTTTTTTTTTTGAATTGTTTGTTTTTTTTTTTTTTGTAGTTGTTATTATTATTGTTGTTGTTGTGTGTGCGGTTTTAAAATGTTTGGTTGGGTGTTTAAACGAAAACAGGTATGTCAGTAAAAAATTATATTTGTTTTTCAGTGTTTGATTATAACAAGGGAAACATAGATTAAAAGAAGATCCATAACAAGGTGGGCATTTTTTTTTGTTTTTGTTTTTGGAAAATTTTCAGAGAAGAAAGAGAAAAAAAAAAAAAAAGGAATTTTTTTCAAAGAAAAATAATTCATAAAGGGCTTTTGTTGGTTGTAAAGTAAAGAGATTTAAAGAAATGAAATTTACTCGTGAATTTGTTTTTCATCTTTTTGATTGTTTGCATAAGAACTTGACTAGAATCCCCATTCTTAACAAATTCTTTTTTTTCAAATTGAAGAATATCTTCTAAAATACTTATTGTCCCTTTTAAGTAAATATCTTTTGACATCCTCTAGATTAAATAATTGTATTTGGATTTTTTTTAAGCAAGAAAAGAAAAAATGACATTTTGAAATTTTCAACATATCAAGAATGGCACAAAAGTTGAGGTAACTTTTATTAAATAGATAATACTTTGGGTATTTTTGAAATTGTTATAAAATTTTGAAAGGTTTTACAAGATCAAAAATTGAAAAAATTTTCAATTTATAATGTTTTTGCAATTCAAACTTTTAAAAAAGTGGCAATTTCGTCAACTTACGACTTTTTGGTTTTCATAGTAAGAGTTTCAGTTTTTTGTAAGTTAACTAATATTTTTCCTTGAGATAACTTTCAAAAATTTCAATTAAATTCAAAATGCTATCTTTTGTTATTTATTTTTTTTACCTTTTTTTATAATCTCAGAAAAGTTTGTATCAAGTATTTGAAATTTGAAAAAATTTGAAAGAATATCAAAAACTGAAATCTTGTAGACTGTTGGTATGAAAGTTCCAAAAAGTTTTGATAGTATACATAGAGGTTGTTCTATTCTTGTTGTGAACATGACAGTAATGGTACAAAAAATGAGGCCTCTTTTATTAAATGGTCATTTCTTTGGGTATTTTTGAAATTATTTCAGATTTTGTAGGTATATTAGCAAAAAAAATACTAGAAATGAAAATAATCCCAAACTAAATTTTTAATCGTGAATATTAGGGAAATTTATGTATAATTTCACATATATTTAAAATCAAATCCTTTTTTTTTTTAGAAACAAAATTTTAAAACAATAACTCACTCACTTATTAGAATAATGATTAATGAAATTACACTTGTTCAAAACACCATTCAATCTATCAAAAAAACTATTATTAAAAAATATCATTTTCCAAACTATAGTAACTCTTTATAAAACCCCACATATTTTTAAATTTTGATATCTGAAAATATTCTTTTTTATACATAAAACTAATTTCATTACAGTAGAAACCATTTTGAGTCTTTTATTTAACTCTAATTCAATTTTCAAATATATTTGACAAATTAAAAACTTTTTAGAAATAAAAAGTAATTTTTGACAAATAAAAAAATCCAAAATGAAATAAATTTTCAAAGAGAGATAATAAAAATAATCACCTCAACTCAAAATCAACAAATACCATTAAAAACTCACCTCTTAAGAGTTTATTTAGTTTTGAAAAACTCCAAAAATAAGAGGGATTATTAGCTAATGAAAAAACTCTAAAAATTGAAAATGAGAGAAAAACTTTGTTTGATTTTTTAAAAAAGTCTACGTTGTACTGATCAACATATTCTAAAGAAGAAACTGTCACAAGCATTCACTTCTTAATAAATTTGACAAATTGTTTTCAAACAATGTAAATATGAATTGAAAAGTATAATTGAGGCTAATTGGTTGATATATTATTCATGATATTACATCAAATAATTTTATTTTGGGACTTTTATTAAAAATATTTCAACTTTATTCATAGATCAATCATTCAAAAACAAATTGATTAGAGGAAATAGATTAGATAATTGAAAAAAAAAAAAAAAATGAAATGAAAACCAAAAGCATACAAAAAAAGTTGAAGAATAAATATGATTGGAATACCTATTTTAATAAAAATTATATTCGAATTAAATAGACTTTTAGTATTCTAGCTATTTTCACTGTTTAAATTGTCTATAAAATTTTGAATTTTTTTTTAATATATATTTTATATTTATTCTAAACAAAAATAAAACCTAAGATAGCTCAATTAGATTTTCCCAATTATTTTTGCTTTTTCTCAAACATATCTTAGTTTCCTAATAAAATAAAAGATTGACTTTTCATTTTTTTTATTAAAAAAACAAATTATAATGGTGAAGATGTTTATTTTGATATTTTTTTCAAATTGAGATGAATAAAGTGAACATGATTACACTTTACGACTCTATTCAGAAAATAACTATAAATTTGATTAAAAAACAAATAGAATCTAATGTCTATTTTTTTCTTTTCTTTTTTGTTTTTGTTTATTAATCAAAAAACAATTGAGTTAAAAATTGAAAGTTTTTTCAATATAATTTTCATTTAAAAAAAACAGAATAACAGAGTCTTGAGTTTTTTGATTTGCTCTAAAAATGGTTAATACTTGTATTTACAAATAAAAAAAAAATAAAAATAAAAAAATTAATCAATCAATAATAAAAAACTTTGGAAAATATCTACAATTTTATTTTAAATGTTTAATCATTTTTTTTTTTTTTTTTTTTTTTTTTTTTGAATTTATTTTCTAAAATATTTCGAATAAATCGATGTGTAACGCAAAAGGCTCATTAGATAAAATAAATAAATACAAAATTCCAAAGCAATCATTAACTTGATTTGGTAATTTACAATAAGAATGTAAACTCTTTTCCTAAATTTTATTTATTTAATTCTTTCATTGGGTATTAAAACATCATTTTGGCATTGAATGTAAGAAAATTTTCCATTAAATAAAGAATTGTTGTAATTTTTACATGTAATTAGTTGAAACGAACATAATGCTAATGTTGATATGTTTCTTGTTATTAATGTGATAACAATTTTTAATGTTATTGTTATTGATATTGTTGTTTCTACAATTGCTAATGGAAGCGAAATTGTATGTAATTAAATCAATTAATTCAGATTTCTTCAATTTCCAGTTTCAATAAAAATGAAGTGGTTTAATAATTTTCTAAAAAATATCCCTATCCAATATTTGTTTTAATCCAACGAAAAAAAAAAAAAAAAAAAAATGTTTTTTCATTGGTTTTGTATTTTATCTCTTTTTCATTATTTATTCTTAAATATATTATTGAAATTGATATTTGTATTTTTTTGGTTTCCATTTTGATTATTTTTCTCATAATAATTATTATTAATAATATTAATATTATTTATTAAAGTTTCCTGTTTAACTTGATTATTTAAAAAACTATTTTCTTTTTTGATATTGTTTGAATAATCATTGTTGTGTTCCCCATTATTATTGTTAATATTATTATTAGTGTTATTCGTTATTTCCGGTTGTTTTTGTAGATAATTTTGGTTAAGTTCAAAGTTTTTATTTTGTTTATTGTCTTGTTTTGTTTTGTTGTGTAAGGAATAACCATCACCTGCGTGGTTTTCATGTTTAATAAATTTCCTGATACTGTTTTTTGCTAAACTTTGTCTTAAACTGCGTCTTGGTGGGAAATAATCCCCTTTATTAATATTTAAATTATTGCTATTTGAAATTATTGAATTATCGTTAGTTATTTGATTGAGAGATCTTTTTCTAATCAAATTATTGTTGATTTCAAAATTTGGAGAATTTTCACTAGCTTTGCTGGTGGTGGTAGTGTTGCTGTTATAATTGTTGTTATAATTGCTGTTGCTGTAGTTAATTTCTTTGAAATTATTATTATTTTCTCTCTTTTTTTTTTTTTGTTGTCCTATTTGTTTTTGATCCTCTCCTTTTTTTTGTTCTTCATATTTTTTTTGCATCTGTAGCTGTTGTTGTAATTGTTGTTGTTGCAATTGTTGTTGTTGTTGTTGTTGTTGTTGTAACTGTAGTTTATGTAATCGTAATTGTTCCTGTAATTGTTGTTGTGCATAATATTGTTGTTGCTGTTGTTGTAATTGCTGTTGTTGTAAAGAATAATAATACATAGGTTGTTGATTTTGCTGTTGTTGTTTTTGTGGTTGTTGTTGTTGGGACTGTTGATTTAATTTTTGTTGTTCAATTTGTTCTTTTATTTGTTGCTGCTGCTGCTGCTGTTGTTGTTGTAATTGGAATTGAGTTTGTTGTTGCTGTTGTTCCAAATTAATATCATGATTATTTCTTTGATCATTATTAATATTTTGTGTTGGTGTTGATTCTTTTTTCGAATCGGGGCCATTGCCAAGAGAAGGTAAAAAGGTACCAAATTCATTTATTAAATCATCTTCACCGTCAAATAATGTTTTTACTCGTTTAAAAACTTCAGTAATTGTAATTAGTTCTTGTTGGTAATGTTGTAAAATATCTAAAAATGATCGATAAATAACAGAATTAGTCTGAAATCTATTTTTAATTTTATTAACATAGCTAATCGCTGTCTCTAATTCTTGGACTTTTTGATAAATATCGGATTCTTGGACTTTATATTCTTGTGGTAAAAATTGATTAAATTTTAAAATCAAATCTTTATGATTTTTAAATAATTGAGTCACTCTTGAAATAACTTCCTGAGTAACAATAGTTTGATCTTTAAAATCCTTCATGATTGTTAAAAATTTTTCATATACTTGTGGATTTTGTGAGAATTTTTCTCTTACCTCATCTAAATATAATAAGGCATCATCAACAGACATGTTTTCAACTGCCTGTTGATCTTGATCTTGCTCTTGTTGGTTTGGTTGTGGGATCATTGGTAATTCCGTTTTGATTTGATTTGGGTTGAATAAATTTTGTCGAGGTTCCAACTTTGGTTCTACTTTAAATTGTTGCTGAAGATGGGTCTGTTGTTGTCCTTGACCCTGTTGGTTTGATTGAAGTTTCGTTGACATTTCCGTTTTGATTTGATTTGGGTTGAATAAATTTTGTCGAGGTTCCACCTTTGGTTCTACTTTAATTTGTTGCTTTTGCTGTTGCTGTTGCTGTTGGAATTGTTGATTTAATTTTTGTTGTTCAACTTGATGTTTCATTAATTGTTCTTTTTGTTGTTGTTCTTGTTGTTGTTGTTTTTGTTTTTCATTATTTTGGTTTTCTTTTTTAACAATTGTTTCTTCATTGACTTTAGGGGTAGGAGTATTTGGCAAAAAGGAGTTTGAAATACCCATAGGCATATTCATTCCCATTCCCATCCCCATTCCAATAGGCATTCTCATTGGAAGATTCATACCCATGCCCATAGGCATATTCATCCCCATTCCCATCCCCATTCCCATTCCCATTCCCATTCCCATTCCCATGCCCATGCCCATGCCCATAGGCATTCCCATCCCCATTTGTGGAATAAAATTTTGGTTATAAGGATTCATCATACCATTCATTCCCATATATCCCATACCCATTTGGGGTTGCTGTTGTTTTTGTTCTCGAAATTTTTCTGGTAAACTGTTTGATAGGTTGTTTGTTTGGTTAAATGTTTTTGTTTGTTGTTGTGGATGTTGATACAGGCTTGGTGTTCTTACAGACGTAGTTTCTTCTTTCTTTTTCTTTTGCTCTTGTTGTTTTTTTTCTTGTTGCTGTTGCTGAAGTAAAAGTAACTGTTGTTGTTGTTGATGCTGCTGTTGTTGCTGTTTTTGTTGGTATTGTTGTAATTGAAATTGTAAAAGGGATTGTTGTCTTTGTTGTTCAAGGTACATTTGCTGCTGAGATAAAAGGTTGGGATCTTTTTCTTCTAATTTTGGGTAGATTTGGCTATTCGTCTTTTGTTGCATTAGTAATGCTTGTTGTTGTTGTTGCTGTTGTGTTTGCTGTTGATCTGTTGATGTTTGTTGAGTGTTTGTGGATTTCTGATTTTGGTTGGAATTGTTTATTGAAAGAGGGTTATTTAAATTTGTATTTTGTGGGGTGCTCATCGTCCCAAAGTTTGAGACAAGTGAATTTGGAAAGGATTTCATACCACCATTAATTGCCTGTGGATACATCATCATATGTGAGAATATCTGTCTATTATTTGTGTTATTCAGATCCAATTGATCATAACTTTTAACACCACTACTCATTCCAACTCTTTTTGTAAGGTTTGTTCTAAATGGATCGTTTGACATTATTTCAGAAGTGTAGTTTTTGTTTTTGTTTTTCAATTTCTTTTTTGTTTTTGTTTTTGTTTTTGTTTTTATTTTTATTTTTGTTTTTGTTTTTGTTTTTGTGATGAGAAATCAAAATACAAAAAGAAAAGTCTTCAAATATTTTAGTGTCAATTAAATTTAGAGGGGTTTTATTATTTAAAATTCAATTAAATTTTAAATAATTAAAAGTTCAGTCAAAAAAAAATAAAAAATAATTTATAATTTTACATTTTTTACAAAATTTTTATATTTGATGGTAAAAATTTGTTTTGAAAAATATATTTCATTTTTGGAGATTTTTTAAACTCAAAAAGACCTTTTTCAGAGAAATAAATTTTTTTTTCATTTTTTTGGAATTTGCAATTTGTTGTTATAAATTTTATAGAACTCTTATTTACTGAGACATTCCAATTTAGAATCAATTTTGGGAAATAGTTTTTAATCCTGACAAAGATCTAAAAATATTTGGGAATAAATCACTGTTATTTAGGAGGAAATTTTTCTTGAATTAGTTATTTCCAAAATTTCTTTCACTTTTTAAATGGAAATTACGATTTAATTGCAAAAATCTTACCTAAAAAGTTTGATTTTTCTTACATGAAAAAAGTTCAAGATAATGCTAAATTATTTTTGTCTACAGTCAAGTTAGATCATTTCTTTTCTTTTCAAATTGAGAAAATTCTATCATTCTTATTTTTAATTTTTTTTTATTATTTTTTAATTCACAGTTTTTTTAAACTGGTACTTTCAACTGTCAATTTTTAAAAAGTGAAAACTAAAAGTTTTGCCTGTTTATGTTGCAAAATTTGAGGGTATTCCGTTTTTTGGATTTGTTGAAGAATTAACTAAGGTTTTTTGTTTTTTTTTTAACAACAATTTTCTGTTGATTGAAAACATTTTTAAAGACTAACTTAAGAAGAATGACTTGAAATAATTTACTCAACAAGAATTCTACTATTGATTCTTGGGACAAACATCAACTTTTAAGAACTTATTTCTTTTTTGACAAAATTACAATTTTCATGTGCAAAATGTGATATCTTAATATTTGAAGTTTGTGTAAAAATGACAAATCCAGAAAAAAAACTTCAAATATTAAAACAGACAATTTGTGAATATGCTGTGATTATTTTTTCTTATTTTTACATACTTTAGGAAAATAAAAAAGCATAAATTAACCTTCACAACTCCAAGAAATTTTTTTTTTTTTGTTTGAGTGAGGTCGATTTTTTAACAGTTGCATTCAAAAATCCTATAGAAATTGTTATTTTTTGTAAAGAAAAACTGGTTGAATCTATTCAAAAATATTTTTATACCAAATAACCAATTCCCTTTTAAGTTGATGAATGATTCTTCAAGTTTGAAGACTTCTAAAAGAAGTTTTCTCTTCTAATTTTTAAAAATAATTTACTTTAACAAATATAATTTTTATGAACTATTTTGGTGTTAAGGGATCAGTCCTCTCTGAAAACAAGGCAAAATTTTAAAATATGTTATTGGTGATATACCTTACTTATAAATTTTGGATATACCAAGTGTCAAAAAATACTGATCTACTAATAAACCCATAAAAGAATATTTTTTTTGTGAGATCAATTTTTTCTGAAAAAGAAAACCAATTAATTCAAATTGATGACTTACATTATAAAAAGTTTTGTCTTGTTTATTACCATTTTCATCATTATTAGTCGATAACATTTCTTTGTTGCCAGGGATATTAAAATAAAGATTTGTTTTCTTTTTTGAGATAATTCTTTTGGTTAATGACTACATTCCCACCCATGAGGCGGTTAAGTGTTTGTGTTATTTCACTTTCGCTTCCCACACAAAATTTTTACAACGAAGAAATTGGACAAAAAAAAAAAAACATTTTTTGTCATCTTTACTTTTTCATCCGAAGACTTTTTTTCTTTCTTTTTCAATGAAAAGGAAAATTGAAAATAACAAAAAAAATAAGAGCAAAAAACTAATTTTGGGGATTTTTAAGTGTAAAAGTAAATGTAAAAAATATGTAAAACAACTCAATAAAATAGTGTGAGTTCTGAAAGTTGAAATGTATATTCTAAAATATTAAAATCAAAAATTTAGGCATGATCTAACAAGGTAAAAATTGTGAAAATTTCATATTTTTTCTAAAAGAAATTCTCCTTGAACTAATATTACTTGGATTATATAACTCTCCCAAAGGTGTTTTTATACATTATTTCACTGTTTTCACCTAAAAACGTAGTCCTTAACCCAAAAAATGTTTTATCCAACCAATTGGTAAATAATTGTATTGATTTAAGAAAGATAGTTATAATTATTAAATTTTTATAGTCCTTTAAAAATTTAACTTTAAAATTTGTGTTTTTGTTCAAAGATAAAATTTTATTTTTCAAAATGAAATTTTCTTAAAGTTATTTAGGAATTAAGTAATTTTATCTTCCAAAATCAAAATCATTTTTTTTTCTAATAAAAATGATTTTGATTGTTATAAGGATTCTTGTGAATAAGACCAAACAAGTTGTTAAAATATTTTTATATCATTTTTTTTTCATTTTTTGAAAACCATAAAACGACTTTTTTCAAACCTTAAAGAATATTTTTTACTGAATGGATCTCAATTTAATTGATAAAATTTTGTTTAACTTCTATCAAATATTCATTTATTAAACCACCTATAATTCATCTAGTCTTATTGGATGATATTTGTATTGAAATGTTGTTTATTAAAAATAATAACCAAATAAAAAAATTGTGTTTCTAAATTAATACTTTCCAACATTAAGTGAAAAAAAATTTTTTACATTTTCAAGAATTAAATTGATTGTTTAATAAAAATAATAGCTTATTTTTTTGTTTTAGATTGGAAAGATACAAATTTTATATTTCAAATAAAAAACCCAAATTAATAAATTGTTTTGAAGGTGTTAAATAATTCATCAATTCCATAAGCTGAAACACAAATTAAAAAAAAAAAAAATTCAGATCTTTACAAGATTTTGTTTTATTTTTAAAAAATACTACTCCCCAATAGACTTTGTTAAAATCCCTTAAAATTTTACAATACTATAACTCATGGTTATTTTCAGGATTTTTATACTGACAAATTCGAATAAAGCGCTGAAAATTTTCATAACATTTACCATTTTACAAATTTTTTTTCACAAGCTTTGAAGAAGGCATTTTATTCTGTTAAATATTAAAAAAAAATTGTAAAAATGGTTGTATTCAAATTTAATTCTCTTGATTTTTTTTCAAAGTTGAGATATGAGATTACAGAATGGTGAAATTGAACAAAAAATTTTATTAAATATAATTGAATTTATCAGTATTGGAATATAGGAGAAGACAACCCACACAGAATCTGCTCAGATTCAAATTGTATTTTGAGGTTAGATCCTTGATTATGTAAAAGGTTCAAAAATATGCAATTTTTTTGTTTCAATAATTTTCTGTCAAAATACAAATTTTGTGAATAAAAATATATTTATATAAAAATTCTAGAAAAATGATCTTATTTTTCTCAATTTGTTTTACAAAAAAATACAATTTTAATCTATTAATAAATTCATAATTCTTTTTTAAAAATTTATTAAAGAACTTTTTTTAACTTTTATATTTTGTTTCCGCTATTTGAATTCGGTTATTTTAATTCTAACTATTCATCCAATATTTTTTACACGAGTTAAACCTTCGTAATGGGTTAAAGTTAAAAACATATCTTAATTCAATATAAAATTATTATTGGAATTTTTGAAGGAATAAAAAATAGAGACTGGATTTTTTTTCTCATTTAATAATCTCAGAGTTTACCTTGAATTTATACCAAACTCAAGGGGGGGGGTTTGAAACTCAATAAGGTTATTGTGAAAATTCAATTTAAATAAAAAAAATAATTAAATGGATTATCAATTTCAAAAAAATCCAATTCAAAAAAAAAAGAACAAAAGAAATTCCCAATTTGAAAAAATCAAATGAAGAAAAAAAATTACTTTATTTCTTATTTTGTATCCCTAAAAGGGTTATATTTTTTTCAATTAAAAATTATTTTTTTTTCTTTCAGTAAAGAATTTATTTAATTAGATTAAATCCTATATGTTGTTATTTTATAACTCTCATAATAGGGCTGAGTAATTATTTTGTTACATTGGTTATTAAAATAACATATTTGATAATAAAAAAAAAAAAATAAAAAAAAAAATCACGAAGATCTCAAAAAAACAAAAGAGCAACACTTTAAAACTAACCCAACTCTTTGAATATATATATATTCTTAAGTTTCTAATTAGGAATTGAATTGTGTTTTTTGTTGGTTTTTGGGGATATATTGGATGTAACTTGTTTGTTCATTTTTAAATCGATATTAGATTCTCAAAAATATTAATAAAATATATATTTCCATTTCATGATCATTAAAAAATTTTTTGAAAAAAATTAAATATTTGCTATTTTTACCCTTTTTAATAACTTCAATTATAATAAACACTATTTTTTAATAAAGTATCTTTGATCAAAAAAATATTTTTAAAGATATTTGAGAATTTAAGACAATAAAATCAATTTTCAAGGTTCTATTAAGTTTTTTTCAAAATTTACTAATAAAAAATTTGAAAACTTTTATATTTCAGAGTTAAGAAGTTATTTTATTATATTTCAAAAGTGTTTTATTTAAAAATTAATATCTTTCAAATATGAAATCAATTATTTTGACTATTAAAGAATTATTTGTTCTTTTGAATTGGAAAAGATATTATTTCTTTGATTTTCCATTATGTTTTTTTTAATTTTAGAAATAAACCGTAAATTTTTGAAATTTTCAGTTTATTTCAACAAGAAAAAAAAAAACCTAGGACACTTTTTGTTAGGTTTTCCAGAATTTAAAAGAATAGAGTAAAATCTTTGATTTTACTCTATTCTTTTGAATTTTGGGAAAATGTTGTTAGCTTTTCTCGAGTTTTCTATTTATTGGGAAAATCAATAGATTTTCGTTAGGTTTTTTTTACTTTTTCAAATAAAACGAAAATTTTAATAAATTTTCGGTTTATTTCGAAAAGTAAAAAAAACCTAGAACACTTTACAAATAAATCAGAAAACCCCAAAAAAAGCTAGGCACTTGACGTACACTTTCTTTAGATGTTTTTGACTTTTTTAAATAATACAAAAATTTATTTAATTTTCTTTTTATTTCAAATAGTAAAAAAAAACCTAGGCACTCTACGGCACTCTACAGCACTTGACAGACACTTTCAATATTTATCATCAGTTATTTTTTTTACTCTATTTCAGTTTTTTGAGATGATGAATAGAGTGTTCAAAGCTATTAGTTATTATCTCTTCAAAAATCTATCCTAAAGTTGAGTTTTGAAAAAATTCATTGTCACATCCATTTATCTAATTTCAAACCTAAAATTGACCTTTTTTTCTTGACTAGAGACTTTTAAAAAATCTTGGAATTATTATTAACAACAATAAATACAACAGCTTCAAGATTTTTAAGAACTGGAATGTTGATTATATTTTGAATAAACTCGATTAACAAGAATGAAATGATAATTGAAGTTGTACTTTTGTCTAACTTTTTTTTTCAATTTTATTGTTTTTATAAAAGCGTTAAGGAAATTATTTTTCAAAAGACAAACAAAACCCTTTATTGAAAATCGATACTTTTGTTTGGAGAATCAAAAGTAAACCCAAAATATCTCATACAAAAGGTTCTAAATAATATATAGCAAAAATTATAATCTATTTCCTTGAAAAAGCAGAAATAAAGTTGGCATCAGTAACATGAGGTGAACAATTTTTCATCTTTATCATTAATCTTTTCACTGCTTGTTCAAATTTTTGTTGAGGTTGAAAAATTAGAGAATTCGTGTTAATCTCTCAAAAACCACATTCAATCATCTTCAATTTCTAAAAGTTTATTCTTAACTTTACAAAAAATATTTTTTTCGCCTATTTTGTGATGTTTTTTATTGCCTCTCAAACTTTTTACAAACTCAACCTCAATAATATTTTTCGGCCAAATGGAAAATAACAAAAATACTTTGACATAAAATCTAAAATTTAATTTCAACAATAAGAAATTTTTATATTTTCACAACTGCACAATTAACAACAATTGATCATGATCTGAAACAGAAATTGGACAACAAAGTATTTGAAATTTGTCAAAGGAAAAAATAAATAAAAAAGTCATTTTAGGGTTGACAAAAACTACCTAATTTTTTTATTTTTTCAAAAGTTTTGAAATGAGTACAATCAAATTTCTTGTTCTTCATTCTTACAAATCAAAAAAAGAAGGAGAGTTGACCATAAGTGTTGGAGATCTTGTTCGAATTACTCATGAAGGAAAAAAAGGGTATTGCTACGGAAGTATTGTTGGCAAGAAACAAAAAGGGCTCTTCCCAAGGTGCTTTGTCGAGAGGTATGAGTCAAGCTGGGAAATGAATTCCCCACTTTCAGAACCGATCCTCAAGGGAATTCTTTCGAAGCGCCGTTCCAAACTCCAGTCTTGGAAAAAACGCCAAGTTAAATTGTTTCCTCATTCTCTTGCATGGTACAAAAGCACGAACGTAAGATCTTTTTCTTTAATTCAAAAAAGAAAAAACAAAATTCGCTGTTTTACCTCTTTTTTTCTTTGTCAAAACTTTTTTCATTTTTGCAACACCTTTTCGTAATTACCCCCATATTACTTTCCATTAAAATTAGCCAGAGCCAATAGGATTAGTTTTGCTCAAAGACTGCAGAAAAATCGTCAAACTTATCCCCAAGAAGAAAGTGAAATATCCCGTTTTCCTTTTGCAATCATCTGTCAAATCGTGGGAGTTCAGGTGCAAGTCAGAAAAAGATCAAAAAGTTTGGGTTACTTCCTTGCTGAACCAAATAAAAAAATTTTCCACAGTATGATTTTTCTTTCAAAATCTCTCCTTAATTTTCTGATGGAAAAATTTTTGTTTTGGTTTTTTTTTGAAAAAACAAAAAAACTTTTTAACTTTGTACTTTTGTTGAGCGATACAAAACAAATTCCTTGATCCAATTTTAATCACAACCAAACAAGAACACAAATCATCGTCTCTGAAAAAAACTTGATCTTTCTGCAACATCAAATAAAAAGTTCTTAACTTTTTAAATTAAAAAATTTTTTTTAAGGTTTGGTGTCATTTACAAAAAAAAGTGAACACAAAAGTGTCGCGAGAGATCTTAGTTTCTGTTAAATACTATTTCTTGCAAAATAAAGGGAACAAAATTTTCATTCAGCTTTTTAAAAACAAAATATTACAAAATCATGTAACTTTTCAATTTTTTAATTCTTAGAACCAGTTAAATTACTAATTTGCCTTTGAGAATTGGGGGCTTTTTTTTTTATTAAAATTCTTGAAATGTGGGTTTTTTTTGGAAAGGTGAAAGATACAGTGATCAAAATAATGCGTGTACAATGACTATAATCTGTGTTTCAAAATATAATACGTGCTTTTTTTTTCATCTTGTACCAATGTAACATACAATCTACTTCCAAATAGTATACCTAATTTCAAATCAATTTTGAAAGTAAATTCCTCGATATTTTAAGTAAAATTTAAATTATGAATACAAATAGTTGAAAATTTTCCATAATATTCTCAATTTTTTTGAATTTTTTTGAATTTTTTTGTTTGACGATAAAAATTTTCTTTAAAATTTACTCTATTTTTGGAGAAAAATATTTGCAATTTGATCCTTCATTTTTAGAATTTCTTTTTAAATAATAGAACTTTAAGAAACCAATACCATATTTTTTTTTTAGGCTTTATTATCAGTTTCTTTAATTGGTTAATCTATGGGTCTTCTATAACAAAAACAAAAAAACAGGCTTTTTATTTTGAAACACGCTTTATTTTGACAATAGTAATTTTGATCTTTTTATTTTACAATTAACAGTAACTTATTAATCCTCCTTTTTGAATTGAGTACTTTGATGATTTATTTTAATTATTTGGATTTTTTTTAGGAAAGCTGAATGAAAATTTTGATCTTTTTATTTTGCGATTAACAGTAACAAACGAACAAAATTTTAATGTGATAATACAAAAAAAAAAACAAGTTTAAAAATATTTCTAAGCCAAATTTAAACTCTTTCCGATATAATTTTTTTTTTCTTTTTTGATTTCGCACTTTAGTTTCGTACTTTAATGAATTCTATTCCTTTTTTTTTTTGGGATAGTTGAATGAAAATTTTGTTCAAATATTTTATTGAATTAACAGTAATGGAAAAATAAAGCAAGGTAATGATATAAACCGTTTCTTAGATACTTTTGCAAACTATTTTCAAATAAATGTATATATCAAAATAATACTACAGTAATATATGGAAAATAAAACCCGTATTCAAAATATTGGCCCCTCGAAGAGCTTAAAAAAACAACCCAATAGGTCTAATATAATACTAAACAAGAAATAATTATCTAAAAATCAATTCTATGATTTTAAAAAATGCCTTAATTGAAGATATTTCATAAAAAAACCTCTTGAAGATTCATAAAATTTATCATTATTAACAAAAAAAATTAAAAAGAGATATTATCTTTTTTTTGTGTATGTTTGAAATATTCCCGAAAATACCTGAAAATACCCGAAAATACCCGAAAATTTTTTAACCACATAAAAACAGATTATGGGAAACTTTGAAGAAATCCTAGTGCCAATATACTCAGTTTAAAGGTAAATTTGGAATTTTACTTTCAGACAAAATATATTTTTTGAATTTTCTTATTTTAAGCCCCTCTAGGAAGTTTTAGTTACCTTTTGAGTATATTTCAGTAATTGTTGATACTTATTAGGATAAGTAAATATGTATGTCAGGGTATGCTTGGGTTTGGTATGGGTTGTGTTAGTTTCGGTATGGTGAGTGTTTGTATGTTTTGGTTAAACCAATTTCTTTTAAGGAATGGGAAGTTAAAATAAGGTTTTGCTTGGGCAACCTTGAGTAGGATATGAGTATGTATCATGCGATTAGATATTATTCTGTTCTTTTTGCATCATATTTAAGATTACAAAATTATGGGTAATGATACACAGTTAGAAATTTTCTTAACAAGTACATGTTCTCTCATTTAGTTAATACCATTTCGAAATGTTCAGAAATGTTACATCATCTAAGATACCAACCCCTTTCACACAAAATGGGTTGAATACAATTCCCTAAAATTTAAATTTTTCATATAATTTTGATATTTTCCGTCAAAAAAAATTTCGAAATAAAATTCCAAATTTACCTTTAAACTGAGTATATTGGCACTAGGGATTCTTAGAAGTTGTTTAAATGGGTTTTTTTCGTTGTTAAAAAAATTTTGGGTATTTTCGATTTTCGGGTATTTTCGGGAATATTTGATAGATTCTTTTTTATATATTGATGGTTTAGTTTATTTTTTCTTTTCGTTTTTTGTTTGAATTTGCTTTAGTAGAATCTTTCAAATTCTGTGTATCGTTCATATTTAGTGTATTACCAAAAGAAATGTTATAAATGTTCTATAAGTTTTTTTTTTTTTGATTTTAAACAAAAAGGGTAAAATTTACATTCGTTTCCATTTTGAAAATATGAAAATCTATTTAGAACATTAACAAAAGATTTAAATTTCAGGAATGATCCTTAATATTTTTGATTAAGATATCTTTACTTTTTTAAATTTCAAATTTTCTGACTATTAAAGAATTATTAAAAAATATTAAGAAGTTTTACCAGCTTTATTTGAATTTAATGAATTTTTAATATAATTTTCAAGATATTTTGTCTTTGATCGAAATATTTGTTTTATAATTTTTTCAAATATTTTCAATTTGATTCCAATTTGTCTCGATCATTTATCACCAAATATGAGTAATATCATAAATTGTTAGTTCAAGGAGTTGTGATAAATTCAGTTGCTTTATTTTTTTTTTAAAACTGTTTAAATTTTCTTTTTTTTAGACTTCAACTGAAAGAAAGCAACTTCACTTCCTTTATGAATAATATTGATTGGTGTACCTTTTTGGAATTTTAATATTACACTGTAATCTACAATTACTATATATATTTATACTTTTTAATTCATTTTTTGAATTGTTAAAAACTTACAATCTTTAATATAATTAAGTTATAAAAGAGCAATCTAACAAACTATTAATTTTCGAAAAACAATAATATGTGAAAAAAATTTTTGGATAAATATCAAAGTAAAATCTCAAAGAAAATATCAAATTTCTATAAAAAATTAAAAGTGGATGAGGATTATCTAAAATAAAGGTCATATTTCCACAATTTTTTGAACTATACACCCCCCAACATAGTGACTTTATTTTAGATAATCCTTAAGGGTCGAGTCATTATTGTGAAAAATAAGTTTTTGAAATAGAAAAAAAAAAAATTGTAATTTTTATGAGTGCCTAATAACAATCAAAAACTAGTCAACCAATATGTGAAGTGAGATCGATCTCCCAAAAATCAACAATCAAAAAATAGGAAATTTATAAAAAAAAGCGCTAAATAGAGACACTCAATTTCCAATTAGAATGATCAGAATATAATTTTGAAAACAGCTGTGTTAGTTTTGAAGTGTCGCTCTTGAACACTTTTTGAGATCCTTGAAGATTTTTTTTTCTCATTTTTTTCATTTCTCTAATAAGTTATTTTTTTTCAAGGATGGTCCAAAATCCTTACTTTGTCAAATATAGATGGTTACAAAATAGCCACAAATTTGACTAAATCGAATTAAATTGATTGTGTGCGTAAAGAAAACAATTCATTTTAAATTGAAGAAATTTAACGTTTTGAAAATTTAAAATAAAGAAGCAAGTAATTTTTTTCGTTTTTTGATTTTGATTTTTGAAAATTGAGAATTCTTTTAAACTTTTTTTTTTTAATTGGATTTTTTACCAATAGAGATTCTGTGAATTTTTTTTTTAATTAAATTGAATTTTGCCAATCAAAAGAAGGTCAATTCCATAATAATATTTTTGGTTTCAACTCAATCCTTGAGTATTGGACAAATCCACGATAAATACCTAGAGCCTTAACAAGTAGATTTTTTAATACAATATAATACTGTTGATTACATAATATAAAGATCAATATTTTCAGTCAGCTTTCAAAAAAAAATTACCTACAAACATAGATTTAAAATAAATCATCAAAATGCTAATTCTATATGAGAAAATTAATATTTTAAACTTCTTTACAGAAATCAAAAGTTGAAAAATTACATGATTTATAAATCTTTTTTTTTTTTGGAAAGCTGATTGTAAATTTTGTTCCATTTATTTTGCAACAAACAGTATATTTAAACGAAATTTCATAATCTCAATTTTCTTAGTGTTTATTTATTTTTTCCAAGATCTTTCCATTTTTCCACTTGATCTTTTGCAAAAAAAAAAAAAAGAAAAAGAAAAAGAAAAGAAAAGAAAACAAAAAAGAAAAAATACAATTTAAAAAAAGAAGTTTAAAAGGATTACTCACACCCAAAAAAGAAAATTCAAAAAAAAAAAAAAAAATACTTTATTTGTATTTTATCTTTCCAAAATGTTAAATTTCTTCAATTTGAAATAAATATTTTTTTTTTTTTCATATAAAATTGATTTAATTCAATTTGTGATTATTAGATATAACCAGTTATATCCACCAGGGTAATGATTTTCTAAACTTCTTTCTGGAATAAGCAAGTTATTTGAGAAATGAAAAAAATGAAAAAACAAGAATCTTTGAGATCTCATAACGAGTACTGAGAACCACACTCTAAAACTTATTTGATTATATTCAAAATTTTAATTCACAAATTGATTTAAACTTGAAATTTACTGCTATCCATGTTATTTTTTTAAAAAAAAAATTGCATCTTTTTTCATTGTTGAATTTTGGAAATCTATCATACTCCAGACACTGTCTTGTTTTTAATTCACATTTGATTTTAAATAATAAAAAATAAAAAATAATAATAATGACTTTACATCTAATAATAATTTGAGGATAGGAAAGGCAAGAGTATTGTTTACATTTTTTTATACTATTAATAATAATTATTTTTTTTAATAATAACCTAATATATTTATAATAATAATAATAATAATAAAAATTATAAATCAAAAATAATAGAGATTTGAGTATTATGAAGCAAAAAATTATAAAAATTTACAAAAAGTAAGTCTTGTTTCGCAATCTAGTACACACATATTGAGCCGTTCTGTGAGCAAAGATTCTGTTTCAACTCAAAAAAAAAAAAAACCAAATCTATTGAAACGATCTCAATCATTATTTAGATTGGGTTTAAACAAAAATACAGGAAATAATTTTTCAAATATTAACAAAAACAGACCCTTAAGAACAAAAAAATCTTTTATGTTTACACATAAGAAAAAATCCAAAATCAAGGACCCCTATGAAACAACAAAGAGGTTTGGGGTACCTTTAATAGTTGTTGTAGCAAGAGACAAGACGAAAATTCCAAAAATTATTAAACTTTCTGTTGACTTTATATTATCAAATGGTTCGTCTTTCCACCACTTCTTCCACTTCTTCCACTTCTTTCACTTCTTATTACCATTATTTTCATTGAATAAATTAACATTAATATTAATTTAATAATAATATTAGTAAAAAATGAAAAATTCCAAATCAATTTTCTTAATTTTGATACATTATTAACAGATACATTTTTTAATAGATGTTAAAAAAAAATAACAACCAAAGTTTATAAAAATTTGATATCTTAAGGTATCAGTCTTTCACAGCAACATCAGGGCAAAATTTGAAAATATGTTATTGGTATACGTTCTTTACTTTCAAATTTTGTAGAACAAAGTGCCAAAAAATTCTGATCGGCTCACAAAGCCAGAAAAGAATATTTTTTCAGTTCGATCAAATTCATTTTTCCAAATTTTTATGAAAAAGAAAAGTTATTAATTTGGTTTTATTTCTTACACTCAAAAAAGTTTTTAGCCTTGTTTATTACCATTTTCACTATAATTACACAATACCAAGTCTTTGTTACCAGGAATATTAATAAAAGAATTTTTTTTCTTTTTTGAGATCATTCTTTTGGTAAAGGTCAAAAAATTGATTTATTCAACATTTCAAAAAATGTTAGTATTATTTTATTAAAGGTATAGTTTTTACTATTAATTTTACAAATAATTTATAAATTTTGCTTAGGAATTGTGTTTTTGTTCTTAAATGAAATGTGATTTTATCAAATAAAATGTTTTTGAGGATTTTTTGAAATTAACATAATTTTATCTCAAAATTTAAAAATAATTTTTTTTTATTCCAAAAATAATTTAAATTGTTATAATGATTTATGTGGATACATCCAAACAGTTTTTTAAAAAATTTATTTTTCATTTTTTTTTTATTTTTTGAAAAAAGAAAAAAACTTTTTTCAATGATTTAAAGAATAAAAAAAATTTGTTTAATAGATTTCAATTTAATTGAGATACTTTTGTTAAACTCCTATCAAATTTAGATTTATTAAACCATTTATACACCAATTAGTTTCATTTGCTGTGATTTGTATTGAAAAAATAATTAAAAATAATAACAAAATTGTTTTTTTTTTGCTTTCAATAACCAATACCTACCAACATAAAATGAAAAAGATGTTTCACACTTTCTAGAATTAACTTAATTTTTAATAAAAATACGGGTTACCTATTTTCGTTTTATATTTAGAAATGTGCTAAAATTTTGGATTCAAAAAAGAGACAAAAATTAAAATCAATTTTTAATTGTGTGCTAACTTATCCATTTTATTTATTAATTTGTGAAATTAAAATATTGAAAAAAACACCAGGACATGAAAAAAATACCCTGGCAAGATTTTTAATTATGAATATTGGTAAAATTTTTATCTAATTTCTTTCATTTAAAATCAAATCCTTTTTTTTTTTAATAATCAAACTTTTAAAATTATAACTCACCCACTTACTAAAAAGATGATTAATTAAAATTACTTTTGTTCAAAACACTATTCAATCAATCAAAAAAACAAAAATAAAAATTATCATTTTTCAAATTCACAGCAAACCTTATTTAAAACTAGATTTTTTTTTCAAAATAGACGGATCTTCATGGGTTATCCAACAATTACTTTAGTATTCTATAGACACACACTTTAATGAAATTTAGATTGGATAATTACTGAGTTCATAAAAAAAATTAGGTTATTATTAAAAAGGAATTGATTTTTAATATTTGTAATTACACAACAATTTCCCTAATATTAACCATTAAAAATCTTTTCCTGGATTTTTTTTTTGTGAGGTATTTTTTTTCAATACTCTACAAAAAAAAAAAAATAAAAATAAAATAACATCTGAACCAATTTCATTTTATTAACAAATAATACTCCACTCTTACACTTATTGTTATTACCAAAATAAATATATATATATATATATATATATATAAATTCACTCCACTTTCTAGATGTTTTCCACTAAATATAATAATACTCTTAAGATCTGAGAAAAAAAATAAAGGGAAAAATCAATAATTAGAAAAAAAAAAAATAAATAGTTGTTCAAAAAAACTGCAATCGGGAACTTTAAACAGAACTACAATTGAAATCCACAACTTTTAACACATTATTCTTTATTTGTATCAAATCTATTTTTTTTTTTTTTTTAAAATTACATAAACAAAAATATATCAACCAAAGTAGTGAAAATTGAACCCTTTTCTAGATATTTTTTTTTCGTATCAACCTAATTGTATGAATGATTCGGAATGTTTTGAATGACAAAAATAACCGAAAAGTGTAATATCTTTGTGGCGCCATATTTCGGTGATTTTTGTCAATATAAAATAATATTTAAATTCGTATTAAAAAGTATTAAGTTATAAAAATTAT
This sequence comes from Anaeramoeba flamelloides, assembly GCA_027625915.1. NCBI lineage: Eukaryota > Anaeramoebidae > Anaeramoeba > Anaeramoeba flamelloides. The sequence continues at coordinate 346,362 of JANTQA010000051.1, forward strand.
CAAAAGAGATCAAATTAAAAATTCAAAAATTTTTAATTTTTCTAATCAAAGTTTTATTGAAATATATTACTATTATGTATGAAGGTTTTTTTATAAATAATTTGGATTTACTTTTTCTTAAATTGTAACTACCGCTAAAAATACAAAGAACTAAAACAAATAAAATCGTAATTTTCATTTGTTTTTCTTTTAAAATCTCAAAAACATTTAATACAAAAAAAAAATAAATGTATTTTTGATTTTAATTATATATATATATATATATTATATTTTTTTAATAATTATAAATCACCATAGGATTAAAAGAAGTTGGAATTTTTCGAAAAAGTGGACAGCAAAATGAAATTCTTCAATATAAAAAAAATATAGATGCAGGGAGAACCATTACCTTTGAAAACGAGGAAAACATACATAATATATCTGGGTTATTAAAACTCTGGTTTAGAGAATTACCAGAAAGTTTATTAACCAAAGAATTATACCCTGAATTTATTGATTTACAAGGTAAGTTTTCAATTATATTTATTTTTCTATTTAATTTGATATATATTATTATATAAACTATTTCCAAAAAAGAGGAACAACTTTATTTTACAATATATTTCTTAAACTCAATCTAAATAAAACTATTTAAAATCTTCAAAATCGAAATTCACCATTTATGGGTTCTTAATATGAATTCAATTTGTTTTTAATTGGGAATTGCATATTTAAAAGTTTCTGATCTTGATTTTAATATGATATTTTAAAAGTCTGGAAATTGGTTAGTATTATTTTCTATTTGATCTGAAAATAGATTTACCCAGATATTTAATCTTGATAAAATTTTGATCGACTGAAATACGTTACGTAATTTAAAAAAGTCAATGAAGATAAAAAAAACTAAAAGATGAAAAAATGATTTTCATATTTTACAATAATGAAAATTATTTCCAATTTGAATGTAATTGTATTTTTGTGACTGTTTGAACCTTTTTGAGTGTGTGGAAAATTTTGAATTTTGGACTAGATTTCAAAAATTGTGGATGGCCTGAAATAATAATTTCAAAAAAAAATATCTCAATTAGTATTCAAGAACAACTGATAATTAAATTTGATTAATAATTCACTTTGAAATAATTTCAAATATCATATAAAAGCCTGATATTTCAAAAATTAAAAAAAAAAAATAATAATTTAAAAAAAGTAAATCACCATTTTTGAAATGAGCTTTACGAATTTTTTATTACTGAACTTTCGCTTGAAAAGAGTGAACAAGAAGATTTTTTGCGAATAATTAAAATCATTTGAAAAAACATTACAAATTCTCAATTTTCATAGTGATTATTTGTATTTTAGAACATATATTTTTTTTTTCCACATGATCTTTTGCAAAAAAAAAAGTATCAAAAACAAAAAAAGAAAAATATCGAAAAATTTGAAAGAAAAAAAGAAAACAAAAACAAAAATTTGAAAAAGCAAAAAAAAAAAATTCAATCAAATTAAAAAAAAATATCTTGTGAAGAACATAGAATAAAACCTGACAAAATTAGAAAAAATGATTTTGATCTGAAAAATTGAAATTTTATTTTGATAGAAATCTCGATGAAAACCACTTACAATAACTTTATAAAGTTAGTAAAAAATTATGAAAAACAGTATAGTTGAATTCTTGTTCTTTTTTTTTTTTTTTTTTTTTTTTTTTTGATTATCTTAATTTTAAGAAAACAAATTAAAATGATTTGTCAATTTTCTTGAAATTGAAACAAAAGTATTAAAAAGTAATTTATTCTTAATCAATAATTCAATATTTCGAGAATAATCCATTTTCCATTATTTTTTATTTTGTTGAAATGTTCAACCAATTCAAAATTATTGGAATAACTCATGAAAAATAAACACTTTCAATTTTTAGTTTTTACTCAAATAATTTGGTATCGATTTAAAATATTTTCGGGGCTTGGATTACATAATTATTATTTATCAGAAAATTGGAAAAGGTTACTAATTTTATAATAAAAATATTAAAACAATATATAATAATTGAAGAAATATACAGAATACCTTTTTTGAGTATTATTATTTTATTTATAGAGATTTATTATTCAACGGGTGGAATTAATGAAATTTACTTTAATTCGTTTTAATAAACCTTTAGTTAAATTATTAATTTGATGTCTAAATATAAAAAATAATAAAACAAAAAAAGAAATATTTCTCATTAAAATTAGAAAATTTTATATATATATAAACTTCAAATCAAAAATTTTAACCCAGAAAAATTCATTATTTAAAAAAAAAGCAAATAAATCAGTTCTCATAGAAATACCTAATGAGAATCATTCACCAATGGAGATGTTTGCAATTATTTATAAATTGCATTATACTCATAAAACAAAAATTATTTTTTTTATAAATCAAAATAAAAAAATGAGGTGTCAAAAAATTTTAGAGAAATTAAAATAAAAAAATGTATTGGTAAATTTGTTTAAATTCTATTAGGAATATTGATCGATCAAATGCTAGATTTTTTTTAATTGTTTTTATTTGCTTTTTTCTAATTAAAACAACTCAACTTTAACCTAATATCAATTGTTGGAAAAAAATATTTTGATCAAACCAAACTATTTAAGTGATTCAAAAAATAAAATGAAAATAAAAAACTAAAAGATGAAAAAACGTTTTTAAAAAATTTGAAAAATCAAAATTATTTCTAATTTTCAGGAAATTGTATTATTCTTATTTTTTTTAGCCTTTTAAAAATTATGAATTAAGATTATTATTATTTTTTTTTTTATCAATTATTGATATTGTTTAAAAATATGATTATTTCTTATCTTCAAATGAAAATTTTATTGAATAAATTATAATTTATTTTTTATTTTTGTTTAAAATTTAAATTAAACCTCAAATAAAATAAAATCCATTTTGAAAATTGACTTTTACTTCAAAAACTACTTTTACCCCCTCCCCTTTAAGTTTAACAAAATGTTCTATTTATTTTTTCTTTTTGTAAAAATAGGAAGTGTACTCCCCTTGAAATAAAACCAATCAATCAAAAATAATCTTTAAAAAAAATTGATTATTTTAAAAAATCAATTTTTTTTTTTTTTTTTTTTTTTTGGATGAATATATTTTTTAAAAATTATCAATAGCTGTTTCATTGAAAATTAATTCGACTTATTTTTATAATTTTATTTGATAATCTAAAAATTATTAACACACACAAAAAAAAAACAATTATTAGAAAAATATGAGGGTAAAGAATTATGTATCAAAATAAAAAAAATAATAAATCAACTACCAGAATTGAATAAAAATATTTTTCAAATTATTTCTAATTTATCTTGTAAAATTGCAACATTTAAATCCGTGAACAAAATGGACCTTCCAAATCTAGCATTATTATTTGGGCCAACACTTTGTTCAAGGAGAGGAGTTCATTCAAAAGATATCGTGAATATGCAAAAAGAATGCAGGGTTATTTCCATAATGTTTGAATATTATGACCATATTTTTAATAACAAAAAATTCCTTGAAAATCAGGATGAAAAAAATACAAAAACACAGAATAAAACAAATTCTACAAATAACGAAATTTTTAAAGTGATTGCAATTGAACCACATCTCCAAACTACAAAAGAAAATAAGGAAAAACAATTATTTTTCCAAGATGGTGACATAATATCTGTTTTAAATTCGGATGACAAAGAGTGGTGGTATGGGAAATTATTATCTGTTGAAAAAAATGAAAAGAATGAATCGGATATAATTGGATATTTTCCTTCAAGTTTTGTTGAGATGATTAATGAAGAAGAATATTTAACTTTAATTTCCCAAGAAATGTAATTATTTTTAAAATAATAGATTGTTGAAAAATAATAAATTTGAAAAAAATCGGCAAAAGATAAATGTTATTCTTTCAAAATTCAATTTTTTTGATATTTATAATTATATTTTATTACTATTCTTTGAATATTGCCCGTTTTAATATTTTTATTTCATCCACGATGTTCTTACATTCATTTAAATAAATAATTCATTTTTTTTTTTTTAATCAATTTTTTTAGAGTTATATGTGGGTAAATTTGTTTGATCTTTTTCCAAAATTTGTTAAAGCTACAAAATTTTTAAATAATAAATCACCCAATTTTTTGCGAAAGTTGATTTTCAAATATAATTTATATTTTTTCAATTTTATTTGTGAAAATAAAAGTTCAAAAAATAAATTAAAAAAACAAAAATATAATAGATTTTTTTATGTAATGTATGTTGTATTGGTTGGACCTCTGTTTCCTTTTTTGTAGAAAAAAATTTTGATAGTCTTCATCATTTTTTTTAATAAAGAGAAATAAATGATTGGCCAACTATAGATCAAATCAAAATGTTGAGTTAATTAAGTTTTGTTTTAGAACTTTATATCCCTTAGCACCCCGGATTTGCCTAAATTTCATCAAATTTTTTAAAAATGATTTAAAATGATATCGATGTACTAATATATTAATTTTCTTATTTGTTTTAATCCAGATTTGTATTATAATAAAAAGTCAAAATAGATCTTAGTTAAAGTAGTTAAGTTATTGATTTTTTTTTTCAAATTGGAAAAAAAAATAATAATAATTCATTTTTACATTTTTATTAATGATTATTATTTTAATTTTAATTTTTTAAATCAGAAATTTTATTACAGTAATAGTAATTAAAAACTCAACACATTGATTTATTAATAATAATAATGAAACAACATTGCTAATTTTATGATAAAAAAAATAAATAAAAAAATAAATTACTCTAAAAATTCATTTTTTTATTTAGAAAAAATTTCAATAAATATCCAATCAAAAAAAAATTAAATTTATTTCTTTAGGACAAAAATTAATTTTTTAATATGATTAATTATCTCAAACGTTTATTTAAGCAATGGATAATAATTGAAAAAGAAAAAAAAAAAAAATTTAAAATAATTTCTTTTATTAAATTGGAATAAAACAAATAAAAATTAATTTTGAATCGATAAAATAATTAACCCTAAATTAAAAAAAAAATAAAAATAACTTTTAAATATTATTCCAATATAATAAAATAAAATTTGAAACCAAAATTTTTATATTGCATTTTGTTATTGGTAAAAATTTGTATAATATATTTGTGAAATTTGATTTTTCCTTTATAAATTAATCCAAGATCTTGGAAAATAATTTCTGACATATGGTCTCTAATTCAATAATATTGATTATTTTATTTCTAGATATTAAAAAGCTAAAAATTAAAAAATATTAAAAAATAAAAAAAAAATCAATTATTAATCTAACTCGAACTATTGTCCAAGTCATTTAAAGTTGAAAAAAAAAATCTTGTTGAAAAAATTTTCAAATTTTACAATGAAAAAAAATATTATTTTTTTTTCAAATTTAATTTATATTTTTTTATATTTTTAAATTATTTAGAATCAAATATAGATATTGATATTGAATAGTAACCAGCAGATAAAACAAATTTATTATGTGATGCCAAAATAACTTTTGTAATGTATAAATTATTTAATCAAGCATTTTAGGAAATTTTGGGGTAGAAAGGGCCCCAAAAAAATTTCCAGTTAAGTATGATGTGTTTTAAAAGTTAAAACTAAGAGGTTTTTGATGTCTAGACAAACTTTTCAAAAAAAAAAAAAATTTATTTTGACAAAATTTGGAAAAATAATAAAATCACAATACCAAAAAAAAAAATTCTAAATGTTGAAAAATTTTTTTCAAGTTGTTTTTTTATTGTAACTACAATTTTTAATTATAAAAATTTCTTTCTAAGATAATAGTTTATCAATTCTATATCTTATAATCCTTTGATAACATTTCAAATTAAAAATTTTGTTTGAAATGTTTTTAGTATATTTGGGGTGCTAAGTGATATATAGATAGAGTACATCAATATAGTTCTGGCTTACAACTATGAGAATAGCGTATTCAAAATTTTCTAAATTTTCTTTTTTTTTTTTTTTTTTTTTTTTTTTTTTCAAGTTTTCCAAATCATATTTTCTTGAAATCCCCGTACATAATACATACTTGACCGCAAAAATTCAGTCCAAGTATCTCTATGTTAGATATTATGAAAAGTTAGATTTGATTTACTTCAGTTCGGTTTCAAATCCTATCAGATAGATTCACTTTATTTCAGTTACATAAGTAAGTTTTTTTTGTTTACGATCTGATCAAGAACAAATTTGTTGAAGATATAATCAGGATCAAGTATCGGATTCTAAAAATAGCTTTTTCTGACTTTTACATTTCCCAAATACTTTAAACAAAAAAAGGAGTAACCCAAGGAACCCAAAAAACTTAAAAAGTAACAAAAACCCAAAAAGTTATTTTTGTACAACTTATTTTAGACAATAATGTCAAATTGATTAAATATGTAAGACCGATTATTTGATACATAAATAATCATCTTTTCTGTGCCCTTTTATTCTATTATGTTATATAGTTATTGAAACAATTAAATTTTCAAAAAAATTTTAAAATTTATATTAGGAATTTTACATCTTACAATCTTCCAAAAAATTATTCAAAAAAAAATTAAAGATATGCTAATTGTTTACTTTTTAATAACTTTACTTATGTTAAATATATTTGTTACAAAAGATCTTGGATCAAAAATTAATTTTTAAAGATATTTTACAATTTATGTTAAAAAATCCAATTTTCCTGGTTCTATTAAGTTGTTTTAAATTTAATAGTAATAAATTAGTTAATATTTATATATATATATATATTTCTGATAGCTAAGAGGTTATAACCATATATTTATAAAACATTTGAAATTTTATATTATTAATTCAAAAGGGTAACCCATTATTTTGACTATTCAAGAATTATTTCTTGATTGAAATAAAAACTTTTTTTTTGAAATTTGTTTTTCCGTTAGGAATTTTAAAATTTTAGAAATAAACCAAAAATTTATATAATTTTCAGTTTATTCGAAAAAGTAAAAAAAACTGTGATATCTTTTCCAGAATTTAGAAGAATTAAGTAATATTTTTTGATTTTTCACTACTCTTTAGAATTCTGGAAAATCACCCTTAGCTTTTCTTGACTTTTCTTTTTTATATCGAAAATCGATTGATTTTTTAAATAAAACAGAAAACCTCAAAAAAACCTATGCACTCTACAGTTACCTTTCGTTAGTTTTATCAGAATTTAAAAGAATTGAGCAAAATCTTTGATTTTCTCTATTCTTTTGAATTCTGGAAAAGCTAGGCACTTGATGGAAACTTTCGTTTGGTTTTATAGGTTTAGTGTTTTTTTCGTAAAATCAATTGATTTTCGTTCGAAAAAAGAAAACTCAAGAAAATGGTAGTTTGGATTTTTTTTACTCGATGAAATTAAAAATAAACCTAAACACTCTATCACACTTGATGGTAAATTTCGTTAGGTTTTTTTTTACTTTTTAAACGAAAAATAAATTTTGATTTTTATTTCAAATTAAATAAAATCGTCGTTAGCTTTTCCAGAATTCAAAAGAATTGAGAAAATCAAAGATTTTGCTCTATTCTTATGAATTCTGGGAAACCTGGAAACTTGAGTTTACTTAAAGAAAACTTTTCGTTAGGTTTTCTCGAGTATTTTAAAATAATTAAAAACCATAAGATTCCTTTTCTTTGAATAACAAAAGGAGAAATAATTTAACACTTGATATGATTCTTTTTTCGTTACAAAAAGAGTTTAATAGATTGATGTCTATTTTATATTCGAATTTTTTAACTTGATTCTTTTTTATTGTTGAAAGTTTTGGTTGGTCTTGGGAGAACAAACAAATCCTAAAGTAAACTCAGATTTTCAAATTTTAAAAAAAAGATTACCAGATTTTGTTTTAAACACTTGAGATTTCAAACACAAGTTTTTGTTTCCGTTAACAACACACTTTCTTTTTTATCATTCCTTTAAGCGTTTGTTAAAAAAAGTGAAAGAAAATGTTTTTTCTTTGGAAAAAGGGTTTTCTAATGAAAAAATGATTAAAATTTTCACATCATTTTTCAATTTTTCAAATAGAGATCGAGATCCAAATTACAACATATTTTAGAAGAACTCAATAAATAAAAGAAAAAAAAAGTAAAAGATTGTGAAAATTTTTTCCAAATAATAATTCAATTACCAGTAATGAAAAGGATCTCTTGACAACGAGGAACACATTCAAAATTGTGAAGTTTGTTATTTGAACAATCTAGAATACCAAACAAACTGACAACAATTTATAAGATGAAACTTTTTTTCTGTTTGTGTGAGAAAAAAAACAACAAATGTCCGGAAAAAAAGAAAACTAGAACTTAAAATGAAACCAGTAATAAGTCAAAGGTCTGAAGGGCAAAAATAAAAAACTTTAAAGTATTCATTTTTTTCAAAAATTCCTACACAAACCCAAAAAAAAAATGAAAAAAACTATTAAGAAGCATTTATTGGCATATTTAAATTTTTCATCTGAAGAATTGTATAAATTCTTTCCCCCAGTTTTTAGTAATTCCAATAAACAGGTGATTGCTAAAAAAATGTTTGAAAAAGAATATGAGAATAACAAAGAATTAATGTTTTCAAAATGGGGTATCTTAAAGCACCCTAAACGTTGTGAATGCAAGAAACCAGAGATCGAAATGTATGAAAACACATTCCAATATGAAGCAACAGAAGAAAACGAAACAGCTTGGTATCCAAATTTTGCAGATAGGAGACTGTTTGGGTATTATTCTGGTAACCTCCTTGCACAGGACGAGTTACAGGTTCTTGAGCATCCGATCCTGGGATCGTTACGAAATTGCTTGAAAATCATCTCTGACAGTGTTGATCACTGCAAGCCCTTGACGCGATCTAAGCAAAAGCCCACCCCCGTGTTAATTATGAACGCAGAAAGGAGATGCAGTTTCCACGTTGAACCCAACGCCAAAGAAGGGAGGCCACAGGGCCTCTATGGGAACAAATTTGCCTGTACAAGCACAGACATCGTTCTCAAGGCCTTGGAGCTCCTAAACCCACCGACCTTTTCAAATTTCTATGTAATGGAGGCACCAAAATATGGGCGCGGAAACTATACCACCAGCCAAATTTACGACCTTTTTAGCCAATGCTATACCGGGTACACCGCGGCAAAACTTTTAAGTACTGTGCCAAAATTGAAAAACAACTCCCAAATAAGGTTTAATGACCAAAACGATTTCAGCTTCTTGGACAAAGAAGAAAAAGTCAAACTGAACCCAATTGAACAAACCGTCACAATACATCTTGGGCATTGGGGTGGTGGCGCATATGGTGGAAACAAAGTTATGGTTACAATCATACAACTATTGGCAGGCTATTTGACAGGAATAGATAAAATGATATACCACACCTTTAATCAAATCGGTACAAAGAGCTATAATACTGGCTTTCAAATTTTAGAAAAATTAATTGCAAAACATAAAAAAGATGGAAAAATTGATATCAAGAAAATTCTTTCAGATATCGAAAAGTTAAAACTCAAATGGGGATTTAGTGATGGGAATTAAATAAAGAAATCTAAAATAAGAAAATAGGTTGGTTGATCTGAGAATATTTTTTTTTTTGATTTTATTTCGAAAATTTTTTTCTTTTTTTTTTCCTTTTTTTCGAAAATTTTTTTCTTTGGATAACACCACCTAACAGATCCAATCAGTGAATGATCATTGGATCAAGACTTTAAATGAGATATGTTTTTCAAAGGGTAACCTTTCATTCCACTTTAATTACTTTTTTGTGGTTTTAATCCATAACTTAATACAAACACAAATGAAAATTGGAGAATCAAAATTAGACAGAAAAGTTTTTTCGTTTTCATTGTCTTTATGCTTTTTTTTTTTTTTTTTTTTTTTTTTCCCTCTTATTTAATGTCCTATTAAAGATATAAAAGGGTCGGGAGTCTTCTTCTGTTACATAATGTTTTTTGTCAAATGAATTATTTTCAAATTCTTTCAATATTTTTCTCAAGTTAAATTAAGAAAGAAGAAGAATAATAGTACAGCAGAATTAAAATTGTGTATTTGTATTTATTGAATTTTGGTTTCAAGAGTAGTTTTCAAAAAGCGAGGTATTTTTATAAAAAAATTTTTCAAGTTTTAGAATTTTAAAAAAGTGAATTCTTTTTTCTGACTTTTTTAAAATCTTTTTGAATTTTTTTATTTTAAGAAAAAAGTAAAAACGTTTTCAGAATTAAAATTTTTAGAAAATTTTATATTTTAATATAAAGAAGTTTCCATCTTTTAAATGTGGTGTAGAGGTAGCAGGGTTAACCCTTAAGTGACAAGAGACAAAAAAAAAAAAACCTCCAGTCAATTTAATAGCAAATAAATAAAAAAAAATTACCTGAGGTCAAAATTGAAAAAATAGTGTAAAAATCTGATTATTAGAATACCAAACTTATTTTTACTAATATTTTTATCAATTCATCATTTTATTTTATTATCGAATAGTTATAAATTAAACTCTAGATTTTTTTTTTATTTTAATTTTTCTCAAATATAATTTAAGCGTAAAATCATCGATTACATAATTGTCAAAGGAAAGACACACCCAATGTTTCCATGATTAAAAAGACAAAAAAGCAAAAAATCGAAAAGTAAAAAGAGAAAAAGATAATAAAACAAAAAAACAAAAAGAAATCTATAAAATCTTTATAAGAAAAAATTGGTAAAAAATCAAAAAAAAAAAAAAAAAACAATACTATTTTTAATTAAGAACATACAAAATCATATAAAGCAGTGAAAAAAATACCGGACATGAAAATAATACTGGATAAGAATTTTAATTGTGAATATTTGGGAAAAGGTTGTGAAACTTCATGTATTTACAATCAAATCCCTTTGTTAAGAACCAGACCTTTTAAATTATAACTCATCCACTTATTAGAATGATGATTAAATAAATCACACTTGTTGAAAACACCATTCAATCGATCAAAAAACAAGAATAAAAATCATCATTTACCAATCTCTAGTAAACCTCTATAAAACTCGATTTTTTTCAAAAAAAGTTGATCTACATAGGCTATCAAACAATTACTCGATTATTCTATAGAGACACACTAATTTGATGAACTTTAGGTAGGTTTATTACTAATCTCATAAAAAAATTGGTAATTTATAATAAAGATTTGGTTGTAAATAATTGAAATTATACAAAAATTTTACTAATATTCACAATTAAAAATCTTTTTCCGGATTTTTTTCATGTCCGGTATTTTTTCCCCACTATACCCTTAACTTATTGTTAATTTAAATTAATTTGTTAATTGATTACGAACATCCATTTTCGGATAATTATTTAATCGTTGTAATTATTTTTTTTCGTTTTGATCTGATCTGTTTTAATCTTTTATTATTTTCTATTTATTTTTCTAAAGTTACTCATTCTTTTGTGTTTCAGTATCACAATATTAACAAGTAAGTACTTGTACTTTTCACTTTGTAACTCTTCTTCCCAATATAAAGAAGATCATGCCACCGAAAAATAGAAAAAAAAAAAAAAAAAAAAAATGGAATTCATTATTCATTTCAAAAAGTTTGATAATTTTTTACCATTTTTGAAAAATTTGAAATACACCTAACTTTGGATTATTTTTTTAAAAAAATATTTTCTTTGTAGAAAAAAGAAATATAATTATTTTCCAACAAAATGTAAATTTTTATATACTAAAAATAGAACCATCCAAGTTCCAAAAGCACTCTTAATAAAAAATCTACTTATTTTCAAAAAAATTACAATAATTATTTTTAACTTTTAAAAATTTAAGTTTATAATTACGAACATAATAGATCTATGGAATTTTTCTTTTAGTTGATTTAAAAAACATGAGTAAAATAAAAACCCAACCATTTAAATCAACAATTCTGTAAAATTTATTTTTATAACCTCTGAAAATTATCTTATAATCAAAAAGAATACTTTTATAATTTGAAAATTGTTTTATCAATAATTAATAACCTAATGGTAATTATTATGATGTGTTCTTAATAAAACAATGATTAAAATTATCAATTAACCTTTATTATTATTTTTGAAAATATTTTTAATTATTCTCAACCTAATAAAAAGAATTCTAATTAAGACTTATAATAATAAAAAAAGGAATACATATACAAACCTAAGACAAAACTTTTAAAAAAATTGCTGTCATATAAGGACAATAGACTTAAATTCAATTTTGACTCTAATTAAAAAATTAATAAATGGACTATTTTTTCTAATCTTCAAAGTTTCAATATTTGGTATAATTTTATTTTATTTTAAAATAAGATTAAAATTTGATGGATTGTTTATCCATTCAAACTATCATAAATAACTCAAACTGAGATTTGATTTAAATACAAATATTTTGTGGATTTTTTAGTTGATTTTTTTTGAAAAATTCAACAAAAAAGGAAAAGATCTATTTTTTTTTAAATATAAATTTGTCAAAATAATTGTGTAGGTAAGTTTGATCCCTATTTCAAAATAAAAAGTATACTTCTTTTTTTAGAGTAGATATATATATTAAACAATCCAAGAAATTGACAATAAACAAACAATAGTTAAATATGGTATTGGTTTCTTGAAGTTCTATTATTTAAAATGAAATTCTAGCAATAAATTATCAATTTAGTAAATTTATCTCAAAAAATAATCTCAAATTAAAGTACCTTTTTTGGAATTGTTTTTTTACACCAATTATTTTACTGGATTTTGAATTTTGTGTCTTAATATGATTTTTTTTTGTGTCTTAAATTTTGTTAGTATTTTGTGTCTTATATGTAGAACTGATTGTTATTAGCCATATTTATTAAATTTTAAGTTGAATTCCATTAAAAAATAAATATTTTACAAACAGATAATTTTATACATTTATAAATCAATATGACAAAAAAAACAATTGAACATTAGATACAATAATCACAGTTGGTGATTTCACAAGATTTTCCAAAATTTCTTTTTATTCCGAAAATTACTTTATTTTTACTAATTTAACAGAAAAAACCAATTCACAAACTTTATTATTTTTGTTTACTAATAGTTCTATATTAAAGTAAAATTAATAGATTCTCAAAAAAATAAAATAAATTAAAGAATAATCACTATTAGCCTTTCAAAAATCCAAAATAATTTAGTAAAATCTTCTATTTTACTAAATTACTTCAAATTAAAAAAAATTAGGTTTATGAATACAGGTCATACACCCCACAAGACTATTCCAAAATTATTAAGAAAACAAAAATTGAACAATAAAATATCAAATTATCTAATATGTAAAACAAGTAATACATTTCTTAAAGTTTGAACTTTTAGATATGTAATTGATTAGATATTCATCTGTCTTCAAAAATAAATCTGAATAAGACAAAATATTCAATAAAAAGGAGAAAAAAAACTTAAAAATGTGATTAATGTAAACAATATTACAAAAACAAATACGACTTTATTTGATTTTGGTAAAGATATATATTTAAAATTAAAATATAAAAACAATTCAAAAAATCTTTATTCTTCATAAAATGATTTGTTATCAATTTTGTTAAAAAATAAAAATAATATCAAAACAAACCAAATTTTAGTATTGTAAAAGTTTGAAAATTTATATTAGGATTAACCTAATCATAATATATCTATTAAATTTTAAGAAATTCACAGATTTTTTACCTAGACAACCAAAAACAATCAAAAGGAAATAATAAATATTTATATATACATATATATATAAACAGAATATAATTCGAAAAATTGAACAACTCACATAACATTAATTACAATTTTGGAAAAAAGGTACAGCCGTCCCAAAGCTACCATAAAATTTCAAATAAAACAAAATTGAATTTTCTATACTTAATTTCCATTTTCAAAAAATTCTGAAATAAGAGTTATTATTCCAAAAAAAATTTCATTAAATGAGCTATTATTCAAATTTTTGAAATATTAAAAATAAAATTTGAAGATTCTTCCAAAGCACTTGTAAAAATATTGTTCAAAAAAGTTACAATTTTTAAATTTCAGTAAATATTGATATTTTTTGTGCTTTTTTGGACCATTAATTTTAAATGCTTCATGAATCTTGAATTTTTTTTTATTAATGTTTCAAAATTTTGAATAATAGCTCATTTATTGAATTTTTTTTTGGAATAATAACTCTCATTTCAGAATTTTTTGAAAATGGAAATTAAGTATAGAAAATTCAATTTTGTTTTATTTGAAATTTTATGGTAAATTTGGGACGGCTGTAAAAGAGAAAACAAAGTCCCTCAAGATTTTCTTTTAAAGAATCTTACTTTTTAAAAATGAAAAACAATATCTATTAATAAATAAGAAAAAAGACAGGACTAATGACAAAACGAAGAATTAAACACAATAACAGTTTCTCTAATACTATCTTTTCTGAAATTTTTTGGATATTAATTGATCAAATCTTAAAAATTATTTAAAAAATTGACTATTTAAGAGATCTCCAAAACATCACTTATAATTTTGATAAAAAAGTAGATTTAAAATGTATTTGTTAGTTTGATTGAAAATAATATAATGGATTGTACTATCAAGTTAATTTGTTTCTTTTTTGAATTGGTTTTACTTTTCATTTTCAATAAGGTTAACAATTAAACAATCTGGTTGAATATTTAATCTTGTTTCATCTTATTTCTCTATTATAAAAATTTGAAGTTAAAATAATTATTATGGAAGGAAAAGCTCTTTAAAGAGTAAACAAATTAAACACTTTTGTTTCTTTCTTGGTGATATATATGAAATTAAACTCTACAAGAATCAGACTGCATTCATTTTTTCATAATTATTTCTTCTGGTTTATTGTCCCCAAATGAGCAAGAAACTAAATATTCTCGAGTCTTCTTTTTGTAAAGTCTTTCGCCCACCCCAATTAAATTTAAGAATAATAAAGCCAAGTTCAATGGCTGTTTTTGCTTTTGTCTTATTTGCGCTTTTTATTGTTTTTGCTGGGTAATTTACATTTGTTATTTCAAACACAACAAGCCATAACAAAAAACAAAAAAACAACAAAAAAAAAACAAAATAACCAAAAAATTCATCTTATTTTCTTTCTATCAACAAACCAATAGTGTAATTTATGATTTAATTGTCGAACCACCTTCAATTGGTGTTGAATATGGTATGTTTTATTTTTTTTTTTTTTTTTTTTTCATACAATTTTACACTTTTTACTCATGAAGAAGATCTTTTTACTTTGCAACAAAAATTCTACGAAAAATATTGCAACTCACAAAATTCAATAACTCATAGATCGTAAGTCAATTTATTTCAACTTTATACCCTGAATGATCGATGCTTTTTATTTTTTTTTTTTTTTTTTTTTAATTCATCCTTTTTTTTTATGAAAAGATCGATCCTTAATTTTTTTGCTTTTAATTTTTTTTTTGTTTCTTGTTTGTGTTCAACTAAACCTGATCAATATTATTTTTCATAAGGATTTGGAAATGAAAGACCTGTAACAATATTAAAAGGAAGATTAAATTCACAATATATTTTTGAAGGGATCGATGGCGCATTATTTTATCTTCTTGGATCTATTGGCTTAATTTTAATAGATCAAGCATTAACAAAAGAAAGAAGAGAAAAATATGGAAAGATTATGTTCTATACAGGTGTTGGTCTATTTTCGTGTTCTTTTGTTATTATTATTTTTTTCATCAAGCTCAAAGTACCTGGTTATTTAAAAAGATAAATTAGTCTTTGTGATTAAATTACTTTATCATCAACAAAAATCAACAAACAATCTAATAATTTATTTATTATTTTTTAAAAGTTAGTGATTTTTAATATTCAGAAAATAAAAAGAAATATTAAAACCAACAAACATTTTTTTCACAATACCTTTCAAAATAATCATTTGGTTTTATATTATTTTTATAAATTAGCTTTCTTTCTTTCTTTCTTTCTTTTCTTTTTTTTTTTTTTTTTGATTCTGAGATGAATAAATCTTGAAAAATAAAAATAAATTAAAAATAATATAATCTTATTCTTTCTCAAGAATTAACAAATGGTATAAAAATAAAAATTTGGTATTTTTTATGAATGATATTTTCCAATTATTTTTTATCTAAATTTTGGAAAAATGTAAAATGATTAAAAAGAAAAACAATAGAGTTTAAAGAAAACTTTAATATAATTTTACTGTTGTTAGAGAGTTATTTGTTATTAAAACTTAATATTATTGAACATAACAGATTATATGAACTCTGATGTTCGAACAACAAGAAAAAATCTATTTTTTGTATTATTGAAAAATAAATTATTATCTTTTTTATTAATGAACACAAATAATTTTGGAATATTTTAAAGAGTTTTTTTTAAAATAATAATTTAACAAATCAAAGTTAGAAATAAAAATAATTATATTATTATTTTTTAAAAGACAACATTTAGAGTATGATATAGAATTTTTAAATCTAAAATTTTTATCATTTTTTTTCAATTTTGAAGAAAAAATATCTAAAATCAATTTGTCGGAAATTAATTTTTCATTCTAAATGCTAGAGAAATACTTTAACTTTTTTTCAATAATGACAAAATATATTTGTACAACAAAAATGATTATTTTTTTTTAAAAAAAATTGAAGAATGAAGATAAAAAACCCTCTTGTTTTTCATTAGTTTTTTTTTAATTTGAGAAATAAAAAAAAAACATGTTTAATTTGTCTTGAGTTTTTTTTTTATTTGGAAAATCAATATATATATATTACAAATAAAATAGAAAACTGCAAGAAAACTTAATAAACTTTACAGACAAAACAGAAAACCTCCAGAAAAAGGTCTTTCGCTATTCCAGAATTTAAAATAATTCGATAAATTCTCATATTTTTTTTTTATTCTTTTGAATTCCGTTAAAGTCCCATTTGGTTGTTTTTTACTTTTTGTAATAAAAAGAAAATTTATAGAATTTTCATTTTATTATAAAAATTAAAAAAAGCCCAGAACAATTCACTAATAAAAAATAACCAAAAAATCTACTCTAATTTGGCATTTTACAGCACTTTATGACACTTGACGGCACCTCTATTAGGTTTTTGTTAATTTAATTAATAAAAAGTAAATTTATATTACAGTCAGTTTCACTTTTAAGGCACAAACTTTCAACGAAATTTAAGGCACAAAAAAAATCTCAAATTAAAGCACAAAATTCAAATTCTAGTAAAAATAAATTGTAAAAAAAAAATTCCAAATTTTGTGCCTTAATATGAGATTTTTTTGTGCATTAAATTTCGTTGAAAGTTTGTGCCATAAAAGTGAAACTGACTGTATTTTCTTTTTATTTCTCAATAAAAAAAAAAAAAAACATTTAGGCTTTCTTAAGTTTTCTGTTAATTTGTAAAATCAATTTTTATTACAAATAAAACAGAAAACCGCAAAATAACCTAGGCACTCTTCGGCACTCTATGACACTTTCTGAAACTCTAAAATTTATTTAGAGTTTTATATATATAGCTCTAATGTAGATGTTGGGTTATAACTTGTTGAATAACTTTTCTTAAAAAAAATGAAAAGAAAAAATTTTTTATTGAATCAAAGACAAAAAAAGAGAAACAAAAGCAATAAATGAAAAAGAGTAGGATTTATTGTTAAGGGATAAGTACTCAAGAGCTCTTAATCTGTTAAAGAGAGAGTTTTGAAGTGATTAAAGTTGTGACTCCTAATTCAAAGAGGAGTCAAACGAACCTTTTAATTACAGTCATTAGAAGTATTTTAAACTCAATTTATTTTTCTGTCATGAAAAAGAGTAAAAAAATAATAAAAAAAAAAGTAAAAAAATTTGTTGAAAAGTTTTTTTTTGTACACCAAGTGTTGAATGGGTTAGTTGTTGTTTCCATTTCGGTTGCCAATTGCTTGTTCACAGCTCTAATTCATTTTAATAAAGAGATCGAGATATATCACTAACACTTGATAATAAGAAATAAAAACTTTTTTTCAGTTTTAAATTGGAACTTCATAGATCAGGTGTAAATACAAAAATGTGTTTTTTTGTCTAACGTTGGTGTCTACTTTTAATTCCAATCTGAGGACTGAAACCATACAGTTCCAATAAGAGTATATAAAAATAACTTTGAAATATCTTATACCTGTCAAGTATTAAGTAAAACAAATTATAATTGCTATCTGTACAATATTTTTCATCTCAAAGTGACAATAATAACTTTTGTGGGAGAATTCTTAATCATTCAAAAAACTCAAAAATATTTCATTTTTTCTTATTTTTCTATCCTTTAACTTTCTTGTCAAGTATGGAGAATGTGAAAACTGGATCAACGAACAAAAAAACCCTTCAGTGTTCTATTTGCCAATCCCGAATTGAAAGTACAACAACGAATTCTTCCAGCGTTTGTAATAAATGTAAATTAGTTCAGAGTCAAGGCTATTATCAAAATACGCTAAATTTTACGAACCGTGGACGACCAAAAAGTAATCTCTTTTTTTTTTTTTTTATTTTTTTGAGTCATTGCCCTTTTTTGAGAGAGACATAAAATCAAAGAAACCAAAAAGCCTTCTGGTTGTGTGTTTCTGAAAAGTTAATTAGCATTTTTTTATGATTTGTTTCATGAAAAACATTTTTCCAAACATCCCAAGATTTCACATGCTTTTTCAGAAAATTAGCTTTCTGTGTCTAAATCTGTTTAATTGATTCAAGTCAAAAAAAAAAAATCCTTTTAATTGTTCTGATTAATTGATAAAAAGAGAACCAATCTAAAGTTTTTAAGAAATTCAAAGATTTATCAAAGATTAAATATTTGTGAATTTATTTGGAAATGTTTTGGGAAAAAGAAATCTTTTAAATTCAAGAATTAACCACCCGATCAAAGAAAGCTGAGCTTTGTTTTCCAATTTGAACCTGATCAACAATCCCAATTTTTGATCAGAACAAAACTCAGATACCCGTGATTTTCAATACAAAAAATCGAATGACTTTTCCAAAGATTGGTGTAAATTTCAAACACTTGAAAATACTTGAAAACACTTTTACAACACTTTACAACACTTTGAAACATTTTCTAACATTTTTAAAGGGAAAAATCATTGTAAAAGTCTCTAAAGCTTGGTAAAATCAGGGGATTTTTTGTAGTGTTTAATGGCTAACATTTTGGTTTTTTACTCTTTTATTTCAAATGAATTAAATTAATTTTTGTTTGACCAAGACTGAAAGAATAAGAGTACTGAGTGTTTAATAAAGGGTGGTATTAAACAAAAAGATCTGGCTTTTCAAATGCCCTTTGCAATACTGATATATTCAAACAAATGTTTGAAAATTTTTGCTTCATTTTTCATTTTTTAAATTTATTTACATTAGCTTTGAATAAAATATTTTATTGGCTTAAATATAACAAAATATTTTATAGTGAGCCGGTTTTAAAGTATTTTTTGTTAAGAACTGTTTTAAAAAGTCGAGGTTTAAACATTTTTAAAAAAAAATAAAAATTGAAACTAAAAATTTTTTCAAACTTTTTGGAATTTATCAGTATTCTTCACAATAGTTAAAGTGATTATTTTGTTTGGATTTCTGAAGATTTTATTCCTTTATACCCTTTTTGCAAATTGAAGTTTGTTGTTGTTGACACAATTTTTTTGGATATACACAACAAACTATCAACGCACATGTCAACATTTTGTAAGTTTAGAAAACGAAACAAGGATCAAAATAAAAAAAATTTGTTTTTCTCGCAAATAATCGCATCGCAAATAATCGCATTGCAAATAATTGGTTTTTCAGAAATTTACCATTTTTTTTTGATTGTAAAATTTGTGAAATTTTTTCAACAAAGAATTTTTTAAATATAAATTATTTGGCCAATATTTCGAGTCAATATTAATATTTTAATTTTTTTTTTTATAATTTTTGACTTTTTAAAATCTAGACATAAAATAAACAATATTATTGAAGAAGAGAACATATATCAAAAATTATTTTCAACTATCTGAATTAATTTAGATTGACAAATTCAATTTTCACAAAGATTTTTTTCAAATTTTTACTTTAAATAAAAAAATTAAAAAAAATTTTTTCTGGTTTCGAAGATTATTTTATTATCTTTGAATAATATTTAAAAGTTATTTTTTATTTTTTTTTTAAATTTAGGGTTGATTACTTTATCTATTAAAAAAAAAATTATTTTGTTTAATTTTAATGTAATAAATGAAATTATTTTACAATTTTTTTTTGTATGTTCAACTATTCTATTTTCAAAAGAGATATTTTAGAAAATTATTCATATTAAACTGTTAATTATATCCTAAAGAAATAAATTTCATTTTTCTCTTAATTAAATATTTATTGAAATTTTTTCTGAAAAAAATGAAAATTTTTCATTAATATATTTTATCATTTATTTTTTTTTATCATAAAATTAACAACGTTATTTGATTTTTATTATTAATAAATCAATGTATTATGTTTTGAATTCCTATTAGTATAATAAAATTTCTTATTTAAAAAATGTAAATAAAAATAAAAATCTTGAAAAAAAATTGTAAAAATGAATAATTATTTTTTTTTTTTAATTTTAAAAAAAAAAAAATACAAAAACATAAACAACTTCATCTTTGGAATATTTTGACTTTTTATTATAATTCAAATCTGGATCAAAGACAAATAAGAAAAGTAATTTATTAGTACACCAATATCATTTTAAATCTTTTATTTTAACCTTGATGAAATTTAGGCAAATCCGGGGTGCTAAGAGATATATAGGTATATAAGATTTTACAAAATTTTGTAATACCGTATATAACAAAAAAAAAGAAAAAACTGTTCATTTTTTATTATCATGTTATCAAGGATGTTATTAATATTTTATGGAGTTTTTATCAAAATTTATAACAGTCTATATTGTTTTGATTTGGAAACAATCACTTTGTTATGTTACGAGTTTCGCCTGGAAGAACGAGAAACATGATATTGTTCTAAGTGATATAAGATAATATTGAGAAGTTGGAAGAACGAGGATTAATATAATCTTTGCACTAGAACAATTTCATATTTTGAGTCTGGAAGGGGATCCAAAACGAGGAATTATAACTGGTGATTGTTGAATTAATGAAACAATATAGGATGCTATTTATTTTTTGGAACTAAGGATCTAACTCTACACAACAAGACAATAAAAAAACAAACAAATTTAAAAACCAATTTGTTATTTTTTAAAGGTACTTTAAATAACTTTTCACCCAAAGGATCTTTTTTTCCCAATAGAATTATCGAAAACATTCAAGTTAAATTTTACATTTTCTACATTGAGGATAAAACTTGGTTTAAAATCCAACAGAGACAAACTCGATCGTCCAACTTTTCAATGAGTCTCTATCTATCCGTTTATTTCATGCTTATTTAGTAACAACATCTGACCGCTATCAAACATAAAATACCGCATCTATTATGCGTTCTTAACAGTAACTGATTTTGGGCATTCCTCTCCAAAATTCTCTTGACTTGCCGTAGCAAAAAAAAAAATTTTTTTCTAATTTTGTAATTATGTTTTTACTCATTTTGGAATTCTTCTAAAAATGGTCTCTTCTCTCTTTTTTCAAAGAAAAAAAGAGACAAAACGTTTTTTATTTTTTTTGAAAAATGATGTTGATTTCTTTCCAACTCAAAACCAAAAATGGTGTTTGGTTTTAGGCATTGTTTTTTAAACAATGAAAGAGAATTCATTCAATTTCCAACCTTTAAGGATTATCTAAAAAAAGGCCATTATGGCCTGTATACCAGTTAAAACATCTCTGAAATGGATTCTTTATTTCATGATATCCAGAAGAACGATCAAATTTCAAATTTTTAGGAATAGGTAAATTTGACATTTATCAGTTTCTTCATTGTCAGCCTTTAAGTGAAAACCACAACCCAACCATGTTTGTTCTAACTCAATTTTTTCAAAGGCAGTGATAAATTGGAAGACAATACTTCAATTAGAACGATCATTGTTGGGTTGTGTACATTGAATTTATCGAAATGCAAATTTTTCTTTGTCATTTTAAAAATAACAACAAAATGAAAAGGGGAAAAGTTAGAAGTGATTTATTTTTTATTTGCCATTCATTTTCATTATTTGTTTTTCTCAAATGTGAAAAAGATTTTTTTTATTTTTTTATTTTTTTATTTTTTCATATTTTTAGAATTTTTTTGATCTTATTTGTAAAAAAATTTATTAATGTGTTCTTTTCTACAAAAAAAACACTTTTTTGTTGGAAACGATGAAATTAAATATCGTCAATTTCGCTTTAAAAAGAAAAAGCAATTTCTGTTTCATTTTTTTGAGGTTGCTAAAAATTAGCTGCGCGGAAAAAATGACAAAAGAATTTAAAAATTCAAAAAATGTTTTTGCCTTTGAAATTTTGCAAAAAAATTTTGGAAAATTGTGTATTTTAGGTTTTTGGTTAATTGAAAAAGATAAAATGTCTAAAACTGTGATGTTTTAACCCACGTTACCCCCGAAATGACCTTTTTTTAGATAGTCCTTAAGGGGAAATTGATGGATTTTTTTTCTTTGTCGTCTATTTGATCAAGTAATTGAGTGACTTGAACCAAATTAATTTTACAATGTCGTAAATCCTTGAGCACAGCGATCTTTTAGGGATTTATATCAATTTAACAACCTTGCAAAAAAATTTGTTAAACTCTTCTAAAATAACTTTAAATAACATTTTTAAAGTGGAATTTTCTCTAGCAAAATACTTCTTATTTTACTTTATTAGAATTGAAAATTCGAAGATCAGAAAATTTTCAAACTTTGCCTAATAACCAAAGTATTTCCCAAAATCTTTCCACAACTACTACAATACTATCCGAAAATTTCCAGTGTTCTAATCTCTTTCTTATTGGTAGTTATCAAGAATTATATACTTGTAATTTTTACAAAGAAAAAGTTTGAGTTTAAGGAACTAATCTCTATTAAATTTTTTTACCTAAAATTTAATAGAGATCGAGAAAATTTTTTTCCAATTACTTAGATTTGAAAAACCCTTTTTATTTTCAATATTAAACATATTTCTAGACAAGGGATCCTAATTTAGGAATGGGTCAAAATAATAATAGAGACGAGTCCCTGAAAAAAAAAAAAACATAGCACCTATATACACACTTATCATATGTTATAAAAATTATTTTTTTTATTTGGTTACCAATTGTTTTCTTAATCACCAGCCAAAAATCATTTTGTGGTTAGAAAATATTTTAAAGAAATAATACAAAGCACAAATCGTTACCAAGAAAAATTCTTTTATTTAAAAAGGTTAAATATTTAAATCTTGGTCTGCCTTATTAATAAACACTCATATTTGCAGTTTTATAATTAATAGTATTAATTTTTTTTAAAAGATTTCGAGACTTTGTTTCTCTTTTCAGTTTTGTTTGCTTACATTCATAATTTGTTTTTTTTTGGATTGTTGTTTTTTAATTAATGAATTTGAGAAAATTTTTTGAATTGTAAAAAAATAATTTAATCAAAAATGTTCAAAAAATGTAATTTTATACATTTTTGTTCAATTGGTTTAACAATACCTTTTTGGCTTTTAGAACAAAGAAGTAAATTTTTCATACATTACAAAAACATTTTTTCTCCTTTCTGAAAACGTTAATTCTGAAAAAGTAAATTGTAATTTTCTATGATGGATTCTAAAAAGGATCAAGAAAGTAAAAAACAAAATTTTGATAAAGAATCTTTAATTCATTAAAATTTGTTTTTACAAAACTTGGAAATAGAAAAAATAATTGAAAAAGTGCGTCAATTTTCCTGAATGTCAATTTCACTATAAAAAAGACCACGATTTTCAAAAATTGAATTTATTTAATAGTTATTTTCAAAAACATTAAAAGGTCATCCGATTAGAAAATTATTTCGAGCCAATTTAAAATCCATTCATCATATTTAGAAATATTGTTAAGTTTCTCAATTTTTTTCAAAATATTATTTAATAGGATTCTAATTTTTCTTTATAATTTCAATATTTAGAAATGACAGAAACTAACCCTTCATTTTGAATTACCAGAAATTTCAAACATATAGCCAGACTTGATAAGGAACTAACTCTTGATAAATAAAATTAATGTTCAATTTGAAGAGAAATCCTAAAAAATAATTTTCATAAAAAAAAGTACGTCAATTATCTAAAATGATGGTATATAATTACATCTTTTCAAACAATTATTTATCTTAATGTGTTTTTTAAAAAAAAAAAAAAAAAAAAAAAAAAGAACCTACAATAAAAATATTAGATAGCAATGACATCTCAAAATTGGAAATTATTGAAACAAAAATCAACAAGTCTGAAACGGAAAAAGAATTATCTTATCCAAGATTTATTCATCGGGGGGTTACCTTCACACAACTAGGCAAAATTTGTTTATTTAAAACGGGATCAAGGATTTGTGGAAATAAAATTTATGGCAATGGGGTAAATAAAATTGATTTCCAGATTATTGATTTTCCAAAAAAAAAATTTCAATGGAATGAATTGAAAATCGGTGTGGTTGAATCATCAGGTAGAGAACAATTTTTGCAACAGAAAGGATTTCTTCATTGTTTCTATTACGAAACATATTGGGATGGATGCGAAATGTTTTCTTGGAAATGTAAAAATTATGAGCAAGAACAATATGCAAAGCCATTAATAAACGGTGATAACTTTTCAATAATAATTGATCAATATTTACATCAAATTTCTTTTTCAATTAATAACGAAAAGTATGAAGTCGCTTGGAATGGTATACCTAAACAAGTTTCCGTTTTTCTATCTGTTAAATCGGAGAAAGGTAATAAAATTAAATATGTTAACAACAAGAAAACTTTTTTTTAATTCAACAAAAAAAAGTTAAACATTAGAAAAATTCAAAATACTTTTTTTTGATAAAATAAAATATTTATTTTATTTGTATTTTAATTATTGAAAAAGAAAAAAAAAATTAATTATAATAATAATAATAACAAATAAAGGAAAATTGTATATAATTTAAATTTTATAAGGATGTTTAGATGATATTTTAATTAACATTGTTTTTTTTTTTTTTTGTTTTAGAACATTTACTAACTGATTAAATAGATATTATTATGTAATAAATAAAAATTCAAATCAATTTTTTCCTTTATGTATAAAGTGTAAAAAGAAGGAAATTATAGAAAAATATGGCTCATTTTTTATGGGAATGTCCTTCCTATGAGAAAAAGATAGATTTTGATTTTTCTAACAAAATATCAAAAGAATTAAATCTTAATGAAATAAGTTTTAATTGTGATAGTTCAGGACTATTTTCATTAATCAATAATCTTGAAATTTGTGATTTTATGCTTAAATTTCTGAAAGTTAATATAAGTCTAAGGGTAATCAGAGTGTAATTTACACTTCTTCAATAATAATAACTAAAAAAAAAAAAAACATTGTTTTTTATTTATTTGTTTTTGAAACAAAGAAATCTATTTTGAATTCAATAGGTTAAAATTTTGTATTTTTATTGTTATGAAAAAAAAATGTGTAAATTTCACACTTAAGGTAAGTTTCAACTTAAATTTCAGATAAGAAATTTAAGCATAACATCATAGATTTCACAATTATTAATTCAGGAAAATAATTTTATATTTATCACGGTGTAAAATTAAGTTATTAAATTTAATTCTTTTAATTTGTTTCGAAATATTAATTAATGCTTTTTTAAATTCAAGGTTTAATGATGAATAAGTGATAAATATTTTTTTTATTATTTCATTTATATTCATGTTTTAAAGATAAAGAATTTATTTGAATCATTTTATTTTTATTATTATTCTTAAATATTATCTATTTAAGCTGTTAGTAAATGTTCTGAATTTTAGAATTTATTGAACTTGATCGATAAATATAGTTTATTGTTCATAAATATTGTTATTTTTCGATTATTTTTAAATATTTTTACAGTGTTTTGTCGAGTTTATTGTATTTAAGCATTCAATAAAAATAAGAGTAAACGTAAATGTTAGATTCAATTCTTTTACTTTCTCCAAAAGTAAATAGTTTTTTTTTTTATTTATAAATTAATTCTTTAAGCTAAATTATTAGTTTTTCTTTTCAGAATGGGTAGCACGATAATAAATGATTGGTAGCTTCAGAAAAAACTAAATTCGAGTGATTTTTTATAAAAATTATATTATTTATTTTTATTTTATTCTTTTTATCATAAGCATAAGAATAACTATTTAAATAATTTGTGAAATTTCTGAGTTTTAATATGGAAGTTGTATATTTATTTTTATTATTCTTGTTTTATCTTAATAATTTTTTAATATACATTAACTTTTTATTAGAAAAATTTTTCACAAATGTTTTTAATTAATTGCTAATAATTTTTTATTTATTGATCTTTTAATCTGGAAGGGTGCAAAATTATAAAAATTGTAAGACATTTAAATAGTTTAAAAGCTTTTAATAAGAAACTTTTTATATAATTACAAAATTTTTTTTGATTTCAAAAATATTTTTATATTTTTTATATTTTCTGTTTTGTTTTCATTTTCTTTTTTCAAGTTTGGTAATTGTTTTCTTTCGATCTGTGATTTTTTTTATGAATGATGGTGTTAATGTTAATTTTGGAATTAGGAAAACATAAATATAGTCAGTTCCAGTTTTAAGACACAAACTTTCAAGGAAATTTGATGTACAAAAAAAAAATATCTAGTTATAGGTATACAATTTTTGAAAAAAAAAATTTTTATACAAATAATTTTACCAGAATTTGAATTTTGTGCCTTAATTTGAGATTTTTCTTGTGATTAAATTTCGTTCAAAGTTTGAGCCTTAAAAGTGGAACTGACTGTAAGATTATTGATAGATATCTAATTAATTAATCAGGTAATTATTTGTTTGGTGTAATTTCAACAATTAGTAATATAATTTTCTTTTCTGATTGTTTCAATAATTTTGAACATACTAGGCTTTCATTAATTTTTTTTATTATCTATTATGTTTTAAATGGTAACCAATATAAAAATATTTATACTGGATAAATTAATAGTGATCGAATAATGATTTTTAGAAAATAAAAATGATGGTAAATTTTGGTTCCTATTTTTTAATTTGATTTTATCTAAATTATTGAAATGATTTTAATATATTGTTAAGTTTTGTATTATTATGTTTAATATATATATATATATATATATATAATTTTAAAACATAAGTGATCAAATGAATATTTTCATTCTCTTTTTTGAAAATTTTTTGTTTTTTATTTTGTTTCAAAAATCAATAACCTGTAATTTATTTTTGTTGTTTCACACTTCTTCAATAAATTAATTTTTTTTGGGTGGATCACTTTTTAATATGTATTTGTATATTATTTTTTGTGGTGTGTGATTAATTTTTAAATTGTTTTCTTACTTTTTTATTTCTACAAACACATATATAATTTTAATTTTTTTGTGTCAAAAAAATATTAATGTTTACAATAATTAACTAATGGATATTTATTCAAAGTATTTGTAATTTTACCCCATTATATAATTTTTCACTAAAAATTTTTTTTATTTTTTTAAAAGTATAACTTTTTGAAAGGTTTTATTTTTATTTATATATATATAGTCAGTTCCACTTATAAGACATAAACTTTCAACGAAATTTAAGTCACAATAAAAAATCTCAAATTAAGTCACAAAAAAATCTCAAATTAAAGTACAATTTTTTGGAATTTTAATTTTCACAAATTATTTTACTAGAATTTGAATTTTGTGTCTTAATTTGAGATTTTTTATTGTGACTTAAATTTCGTTGAAAGTTTGTGCCTTAAAAGTGAAATTGACTGTATTGTTAATAACTTATTAGTTTTTAAAAATTGGTTGATAGTTATATTTCATTTTGGAAATTATCTATAAAACTACTGGTTGAAATTTTTAAAACTTTTACATATTTTTTGTGAAACACACACAAAAAAAAATCACATTACACAAAAATTTTTATTACAAAAAAATTTCTAAAAATTTTAATTTTTCACAAAATTTTAACTTGCATAAAAAAATCATTAGTAACTTTTAGTTCACCATCATTTAAAAAAAAAAAAAAAAAGAGGTGGAAATCACTCTCCATTTTTTACAATAAATATAATATTCAAAATTCAATATATTATCAAATTATTTCAAAAAAAAATATTTTATTTAAAAAAAGAAAAAAATATTATTGTTTATATTTGAAGTGTATCAAAATATCTCTTTAATTATGAAACTATCTACTTAATAAATAATTGATTATAAAAAATCGACTTAATTTCAAAAAAAATACAATAATTATTTAAAACTGGTAAGGGGATATATAATTTTTTCGACAAAGATTTTTTTTTCGGATTTTTTTTATTTAGTTGGACTAAAATCTCTTTATAATTACCAAAGTATTAAATTAAAAATATTACCAAAATACTCTAAATATATCCTGCAAAATTCAAATTAAAATCTCAATAAATACTTTTTAATTAGATTATTTCTAATCAAGAATGTATAGACCAACTTGAATCATATTATTAAATAATTAATAACTCGATATTAAACTTATCAAAATCTTGTAATATTATTCCACATAATTTTTAAATATTTCCAAGGAAATAAAAGTATTTCTAAAGGATAATTTTATGGGAATAATTTTAATATAAAATATTAAGAAATTATCTAAAAACTTTTTGTACTGATATATTTTCATTATTTATATTCAAAATATTTGAAAAAATATAAATGAATCATTTTAATTTCAAGAAATTTAAATAAATATTTCTCAAAAAAATAAAATTTCCCTTTTTTGAGATCTCTAATTATTGAGTATTTGATTTATTTTTTTTTTTTTCATTTTATACAAAATTATATTTAAAAAATAATTTAGTTCTTAGAAACTTTACAAAATTCGGAAATGTTAGATTTCTATAAAAAAAAATATTTTCCAAATTTTTCTTTTTGTAATTTTAAGCAAAACCAAATTCAAAAAGGATCATTCTTTTTGCTAAAAATTCACGATAAAAATCGAAATTCTTTTTTTATTTTAATTGCTTTAGGGTGTGGTGAGTTCGGTGATGATTAATACCTCTGACTTATACGAATTCCTAATTTTTTTCAATGTAATTTTATTTATGAATCACGAATATCTAAAAATTGAAATTCTTCTAAAAATAATAAAATATTTTTCTCAAAAGTTTAAATGAGTTTTTGGTTATTTTAATTTTATCTTTGAGAAAATAAGTGACCTATTGTTTTTTTTTTTTCAAAGTGAGAACAGAATTATAAATCCTTTAAAGGTTTCCAACTTTTTAGATTTTTTGTTTTTTATTATTGTTGCTTTATTCTTTTTAAATTTTTTTTAAATTCAAATAACCTCAATGCCTTTATTCAAATTTATAAAAAAAAAAATGAATGGTTAATAAAAAAAATTCCCAACAGATTATCTAAGATCCCAAATATCAAGCTTCAGCCTCAGTTTTAAAATATGAAATTGTCAAAGTATTTCAAGAGATATCATTTCAGAGGAATAAAAAAAAATGGTATAAATTATTCAAATAATTAATTATTTAGATATCATTTACGATTAAGAACATTTTTTCTGAAATAACCAAGCCTCTGAAAATAATCTGAAAATATAAATATGTGTCTGAAAAAAAAATTAATATATCAGAACTAGAAATGAATAATTATAATCTTCTATTTTATTACAATAGAAGATCCTCGATTTTTTTTTCCTTACAATGAGACTGTTGAGTTATAATTTTGAGATCTTGTAAAAACATTTCTAAATATATATTTGGGGGAACTGTTAAACAATAGCTATGAACAACTCCCTTAAACAATAGGAAAAAAAAGGATCAGTCACCTGGCTAAAGAACCGAATTCCAATAAGTTGAAGGAATAAAAAAAATAAATAAAATTAAAAGTGTTTTTATTTTTTGTTTTAAGATCATACTATAGAAAATAACAAATATACATTAATTCACAATTTATTCAGGTTTTGGAAATATGGTATTTTTCTTGATGTTTTTTTTTAAATTATGTTTGGAAAATGCTTAAAATTAAAAAAAAGTATCAAGATAACTTGAAGTCAGTAAGATAAGAAGAAAAAAAAAGTGAATTATTTGTTGATTAAAATATGTAAAGGTTAAGTGATTGGATCAACACTATAAGATTGTTCGTCAAAATAAATATAAGATACCAAATAAAAAAGGGGATCGAAAAAGGAACGATAAGTAAACAAAAAAATTAGACCTGCACGGTTTCGAACCGTGGACCTTTCGCGTGTTAGGCGAACGCGCTACCACTGCGCCACAAGTCTGTACATTTATTACGAGTTATTTTGATTGTTGATTTAAAAAATTAGTAAACATATTTAAGGGAATAGAAATAGAAAAAAGTTATTTTCATCCATTTATTAATAAATAAAAAATCAACTACTACTTGAAATTGAAAAACAATAAAAACATCTTAATAACCTCACAACCAAAATAACATACACAATTATTATTAGATCTGAAAGATTTTTTTTTAAAAGTTTGATTTAATAACTCTCATTCTAGAAATTGTTCAAAATTTACAATATTTCAGAATTATTCAAAAAACAATTATTTTCTTAAAAAGAACATTGAAATATTCATGTAGTTAAGTAAGTATACCAAAACACACTTTAAAGAAGAAACCAAAAGTTTAATAGAAAAAATTAGATATTAAATAATCTACATAATTTCAAAACAATTCCAATAATTATACAAAATTTGTGAAAAATATAATTTACTTCTTCAAAGAATAGTTTAAATCAATTTTTTCAATTTGCTTGAACAAAAAAAATACTCGAAAAAAAAAAAAACAATTAAATTAAAAAAGATTCCCAAAAATACATTTTTAAAACCTGTAAAAAATCAACTTATAACGAAAAGAAATACTTTTTAAATTAGATTATTTTTAAATCAGTAATTAATAATACAAAATAAATTTTTTAAATGGATTGTTAGTAATGCCTAAATTTAAAATTATCAAGAGGATTTATTATTATTTCTCAAGATTTTTAAATATTTTCAATCAGATAAAATAAAATTAATTCAAATTAATATAAAAAAAAATGATTACATATTTTCAAATAAATTATAAAAATGACTAATATTTGGTTATCTATACTCTTGTTATTTGAAAAAGAACATGCCTAATCTTTTAAATTTCAAGAAGTTTCATAAATATTTGTGAATAAAAATAATAAATGATCTATGATTTGTTTATATTTTCAAAGATTCAATATTTTGATTTATTTTTCTAGTATTTTTTAAAACAGATTAAAGTTTCAATGTTATGTTTTTATAAAAACTCGCTGGAATTATTTAAAGTAGTATTTCCTTATAAATAGAAATCTTTTACAAATTTTTCATTCTTGATCGGAAAGAACAAAAACAAACAGTCATATCATTTAAGTAACAATTTATTTGAAAAATAGAATAATTCTTTTAAAAATGATACAATATTTCTCAAAAGTTGATAAACGAAGTTACTTAATTATCAAGTTTAATCATATCTTTGTGAAAATAATTTACTCTGTTCCCTTTGGGGGAAAAATAATAAATAAAAATTACTAATCCCTTAAACTAATTTAGATTTTTAATTTAGTCTTTCGAAAAAATTCTAATTAGTACTATTTGAAAATACTTTTGGTTACACCAAACAGTTTCAAGTAAATATCACTCAACACGTCTTACAAAATTTCAAAATTTAACTTTTAACTTTTTCCAACTTTCTTTTATAAAGCAATATGCGTTTTAATTACATATGTTTTTTATTATCTTTCCTAACTAAAATTTAACTCATGCAAAAAAATATTTACTGGGTTTTAAATTAAAAGAAATAAACAAATAAGATAGCTAAAACATATAATAAAGAAATAAGGTTGTACATTAATTTTCAATAACAAATTATAAAGATATTGAAAGCTGAAAATGGATTTTTTAACAAAAAATAGAAAGAATAAAATCATTTTTGAAATTTTTATACAAAAATCATTTCATCTCACAAATTTTGTAAATATCAGATATTTTTGAAGCGAAATCATTTAATATTATTGAACCATTTACATTAACACAGATCAAAACTAGAAAATAAATTTAAATCAGAACCAAGAATATATATGTACCTTCCTAACTCCTGATGACCAAGTCTGAAAAAAAAAACATAAATTAAATTTTTGTTATTGAATTCAAAAAAAAAAAAAAAAAATTAATCACCAAATATTATGTAATTATTATATAAATTTATGAAATAAAAACAATTAATAATTTTGAACCATTTGCTTTCATTCAAATAATAACATCAAACTGATAATATAAATTAAAACCAGGCCGATATTTCTTTCTATCTCCAAATATCCCAACCTAAAAAACAAATATGAGTTAAATTTTAGGAATGGGTTAAGGTTTTCGACCCCTGAAATTTGAAAAAAAAAAATATTTTATATTAGATATGGCCATTTTTTATTTTTTTTCTTACCTGTTGGATATTCAAATTAGTATGAATTTTGATTATGGTTTAAAAAGGCAATTTTCATTAATATATTTTTTTTATTTCCAAAATCCAAATTTAAGGGTAAAGATCAATAGATTGGAAGATAAGTTATAAAAAAACTGATTTTTGTGTTGTTGGTTGAAATTTTTAATTGGGGTTGGTTTTATTTGGTACTCTTAAAAACATTATTTTTTTTTTTAAGGTAGCTAAGTAAACTCTAAATAAAGATTACAATTACCAACCCAGAACTCAAAATTCTAGTTTTAAATCACTTCAAATTTATCAATCTTATACTCTTCAATTCAGATTGACTAATAAAAAAATAATCAATGTTTAAAATTTCCTTTTTAAATCACAATCAAATTCCATGCTACAGTCAGTTCCACTTTTAAGGCACAAACTTTCAACAAAAATTAAGGCACAATAAAAATCTTAAATTAAGGAACAAAATTCAGATACTAGTCAAATAATTTGTAAAAAAAAAAAAATTCCAAATTTTGTGCCTTAATTTGAGATTTTTTTGGGCCTTAAATTAGGTTGAAAGTTTGTGCCTTAAATTTGAAACTGACTGTAAATCAAATATCCATCAGTAAGATCCAAAATAAAATTCAGAACACTGAATATAAGATAATCTTATTTTTTTGGAATTCTGGGGATTGGACGCCATAAGGTATATCTAAAATAAAGCCATCATGGGTGGTCTTTGGAATTAAAAAATCGGTGAATTAGACTCTTTATCGCTTTAGATCCAGAAGAACGATAAAATATTCAAAAATATCAGAATAGATGATTTGGCAAGATTAGATTCTTAATTCGGTGATAATAATAAAACCGGCAACCCAACCATGTTTCTTATTATCAAATATTGTCTAGTTTCCAATAAAAACCTCTGAAAAAAAATAGAATCTTATCAAAAATGGTTGGGTTTGCAGGTTTTATTATGATTTTCCAATTTAAGTATACTTATAAATTCAAATAAATGTTGGAAAATTTTTGCTTCTTTTTTCATTTTTCAAATTATTTTACAAAGCTTTGAATAACGCATTTTTTTGGTTTATTTGTAAAAAAACTTTGTAAAATAAGATGATCTTTCAAAACATTCTTTGACAAGTACTTTTCTCAAGAGTTCTGAGATTTAATAAAAATGGAAACTGAACCAAAAATTTTTATATGAAATTTAATTGAATTTAACAGTCTGATCAGGCCAAATTAACTTTTCCTAAATTTTCGAAATTTTATAGTTCTTCTGGATCTAAAGCGATAAAGAGTCTAATTCACCGATTTTTTAATTCCAAAGACCACCATGATGGCTTTATTTTAGATAGTCCTTAAATATTAATGTTTAATTTTCCACTATTCAAAGGAAAATATGTCAAAATTTATTTCAAGCACCATCAATTATCGTAAATTTCTTTTTTTTTGTTTTGGTTTTTTTCAAAACAACAAAGTCTAGAATTACCTCGAGATCTGTAAAAGTTTAATCTCACTAAAAAAAAAAATTGGTTAAGAAACAGTTATGTTGATATTTGGTCAACTTATTTAGGTGATCACTTTTATTCTCTTCAAGTACTCAGATCTTTATGTTTGGATGTCGAATTACATTCCACAAATCAAACAGTTCAATTAAGCAATCACAAAAGTTGATTTGCTTCTTAGATTCAATACAAATAACCAAAAATAAAAAAGATTTAAAATGCTGAATGGGCTTAATTTTCCACACATCCAAGTTATTTTTGCTTTGGAGAAATTTCTTTTATGAAAAGAAACTTACAATATTGGTATTTCTTTCATGAAAAGAAACTTAAACAATTGTTGTAATTCTGAAATAAATCAAGACAGATTAAAAATTATTAAACTTTATTTTATTAAATGTGTTTTAAAGTTATTTATGAACTAAAGAACTGAATAAAAAAAAAAAAATATCTAAAACTAAATAAAAAGAAGAAGATTTTTTAAAAAGAAATAAAAAAGGAACAATAATTAAAAGAAGAACAGCAAACTCAAGAATCGAGAATATTTAGTTAAGTGCATGTAATTTTTGGTGGATTAATTTCTCAAGAGTTGGCATTTGTCTTTTCATGTTTGACCAGAGGAAAACTTTGACACCTGTTTTTGGCCCTTTCTTTTTGATGTCTTCAATAGATTTTTTGTAAATTTCACCTGGGGTAGTTTTTTTACCGCCAAACATACTTCTTAAGGACATTTCTAAAGGTTTGCCAACTAAGACAGCTTGTGAGGCACTGATTGAACCGATAGCAAAGGATACCCAGAATTCATTGAAAACGGTATGATCTTTTGGAAGCCATGCTTTTTTCATCCAGTAGTTGTTATATTCCTTGATACCGTTGTAAGGGATTCCATAGCAGAAATCAGAAAAGACATTGCTAAGGTAACCATCAAAGAAACTGAAAAATCCTTTTTCAGCTGCCATTTTGAAAATTGATGAATATGGACCAAAGGTTGTTGGTTCGCTTTGTGTTTGTTCTTTGTGATATTTTGTAACATTTGACTTTTTGTAATTTTTTTTAATTGTTGTGTTTTTTGGTGTTTAGGTTTGAAAGGTGAAAGAAGGGTTTCATAGAAGAAAATAAAAAATAAAAAAACAAAAAAAAAAAAATTGTTAACAAATTGCTAGTCACAAAAACTTGTTTTAGAAAGTAAAGAAGAAAAGTTTTTTGAAAAAAACAAAAAAACACAAAAAAACAAAAAAAAACATTTAAAAAACGACAATAGATGATAAAAAAGAAAAATATTTTACCCAAAAAGTAGAAACAATTGGTTTGACAAGTCCAATAGTAACACCTGCAACAATACCCATTTTCCAAGCATCTTCTGGGTGTTCTTTAACATGCATTTCCTTTCTGAGTTTTTCTTTAATGTTATCGGAAATTACTTGAGAATAAGCAGATTTCCAGAAGAGTGAACCATTTCCAAAGATTGATGGGAGTTTTCCAATAAGTGGATCAGCAAATCGTGCAGATAAAACAGATGCAATACCACCACCTGAATAAATGAATGCATTTTTATATAAAATAGATGGTTTGAATGGCTTATTCTTTTTAGGATCGAGTTTTGTGTGCATTTTGGTTGAAAAAAATTTAATTTGTGAGAAAAAAAAAAAATGATTCTTTTTAAAAAAATTAAAAAAGCAAGTTAAGCACTTGACGTAATTTCCTTGAAAATCTCCTTAAACTTCATCTTTTCTTAAATCGAACCACAAACCGTTGGATCAAAATATTTTCCACAATCAAAAACTCTTGTATTAATTTTTGAGTTGCTTTACCAATTCTTTCATTGAAACAACTTAGGTAAGTTCACATATTTCTTTAGTATCGTGATCAGATTCATGTGAATTTCACACAAAATTCTCATGTTTTTGATCATTGATCTCGATATTTCGATTTGAAAACAAACAAAAGTATTCTATCCTTTCCTTTTACTGAAATTATTAATTCCAATCAGGACAGTCAAATTAAGAGAAATTAACACTACTTTCGCACAAGAATTAGTGGTTCTCGTACATTAGATAATAAAAAGTGGGTAAATTGTTCAAAAATAAAAAATTCAACTTTTCAGATAAACTTTATTAATACAATATTTAATACGATGAGATCGTTAATTTATACATTTAGAATGACTTTTTAATTAGTACTTTAGGAGTAATTACATGTGTTAAATCCTTAAAATTTTAGATCTTGCTCGTTTTTTGTCGATTTCTAAACAGGAAACACTTTTAAGTTAAGGTTTACAACCCCTGAAACTGGAAAAAAGATTATCTTGTATTGGGTGTGTCAACTTGTTATTTTGGTTCTTAGCTGATCGATCTACAACTAAGTTTGGATCGTATAGGTGGTTGAAAAAGGCTATTTTTGTGATTTTATTTTTTTTTTTTCCGAAATCCGAATTGATGAGTCTAAGATTAATTAATTGGAAGATATTTAATTAGTAATTGAGTTTTTTGTTTTCTATGTTGAAATTTTTATTTACACTTTGTATTATTTGAAGCTTGTAAAAAAAATTTTTTTATTTACTCCTAACTCGGTAAAAGGAAAATGATAATTTCAATTGACAACCCAAAAATTAACACTTTCAATTCAATACCTTCCAGTCAATTAATCTTAGACTCATCAATCTGGATTTCGGAAAAAAAAAAAAATAAAATCACAAAAATAGCCTTTTTCAACCACCTATACGATCCAAACTTAGTTGTAGATCGATCAGCTAAGAACCAAAATAACAAGTTGACACACCCAATACAAGATAATCTTTTTTCCAGTTTCAGAGATTGTAAACCTTAAATATTCAAAAAAAAGTTTTGTAATTTACTCTTGAAAAAAACGGTGGGTCTACGAAGCCATCCAAAGAATCATTACTAATTGTTAATATTAGGTAAATTATTTAAAATATAAGTAAAATTTCAAACAAATCCTTTTTATAGCTAAATAAACTTTATAAAAATCAAATCCGAAGCCTACCTAAAGTTTATTAAAGTGGGGGAGGTATATAGAATACTCAAATCATTGTTTGATAACACAAGTAGATTTTATTTTCTTGAAAAAATAGAGTTGCATAGAGGTTTCCGATGATTTTGGACTAGTATATTTTTTATTCTTGTTTTATGATTGATTGATTGTATGATGTTTTGAACAAGTGTAATTTCATTAATCATCTTTCTAATCAGTAGTATATAATTTTCAAAGTTTTATTCTTAAAAAAAAAAAAGTATTAATCAATTACTTAACAATTTTCTTAATATAAATAATTAATAATGATGATTTTAATTTCTCTGTATTTTATTCAATATAAAAATCTCCTTTTTATTTATCTTGAACTTGTTTTAATTTGATAAAATTATCTAAAAAAACTGAATTACAGTGATCAAAATAATGTATTAATAAAGAATAATAATCCGTGTTTCATAATATAACCCTTGGTTTTTTTTCTTCTTGTACCAATGCAACATCCAATTTACTACTCAATAGTTTATAAACTATCTTTCAAAATAATTGGCCCATTAAAAATCAAATTTTTAGAAAAATATTTTTAATAATTGAAGTTATCTATTATTATATGAAAATTTCGATTTTAATATTCAGTTCTATACCCAAGAGATATTTATTTTTTGTCTAAAAATAAAAGAAATAAAAATATAAAAACTGTTAAAAAAAATTAGGATATTTATTTTGAAAGAAGCATTACATAAAAAATAAAAAATTTAAAAAATTAAAAAAACCCATTTATCGATTCTCCTTCCATTTGAACATCTGAATCTAATCTCTTTTTCAGATTTGAAACCAATTTTTTTTTATTAATTCATCGGTTACTTCTTTCGAATTTTTCATTTTCATTTTCCCTTTTAACAAAATACTGTTGAAAAAATAAAAAAGAGAAAAAATGATTTATTAGCAAACTTTTCAATTTGAGGGGAAAAACTTCAAACGATACAAAAGAAATTCAAAATTCAAATGTTAGATGGGCCATTTATTATGAACTATAGTTTAAATAAGTTCAAACCAATTTTGAAAGTAAATCCCTTACAGTCAGTTCCACTTTAAAGGCACAAACTTTCAACGAAATTTAAGGCACACTAAAAATCTCAAATTGAGGCACAAAATTCATATTCTAGTAAAATAAATTGTAAAAAAAAAAAATTCCAAATTTTGTGCCTTAATTTGAGATTTTTTTGTGCCTTTTATTTCGTTGAAAGTTTGTGCCTTTAAAATGAAAATGGCTGTAATATTTTTAGTAAAATTTAAATTATTCATGCAAATAGTTGAAAATTTTCGATATTATTCTTTATTTTTTTGTATTTTTTTGTTTTTTTCAGTGAAAAAAAAGTGTCTTTATTTTTTCTCTTTTTTTTTGAGAGAAATTTTCCAATTTGATCCTTTATTTTTAGGATTTATTTTTAAATAATAGAATTTTAAGTAACCAATACCATATTTAATTCGGGTTTATTGTAGGTATCTTTGATCATTTAATGTATGGGTCTACTTAAACAAAAAAACCAATTTTCTTATTTTTATCAACAAATTAAACCTTTCTGAACACTTTATTTTAACAATATTATTATTATTAGTAAGAGTTTTATTTTTGTTTTGAAATAAAAATTACTCTTGTTAAAAGTCCCTCGTTGGTTTGATAAACTCTATGTGAAAAATTAAAACCACTACTTCCTTTTGATAGACAATATACGCATTAAGGATTCAAAAAAATATATAATAAACAATATCTAAGCACAATATCGGTTTACTAGAGCTCGACCATTAAAAAGGAAATTCTAAAAATACAAGATCAAATGTAAAAATTATTTCTTGAAAATTGAGTTTATTAGGGACAGATTATTGTAAATAATAAAACTAATATCAAAATATTGGAGATATTACAAAAAATTTCTTTAAAAAATAATTTCAAATTAAAAATTTTACTAAAAATATCAGAGTAATGATTTTCAAAATTGAATAAACTACTGATAAATATAATTGGAGAGTGAATTCGATGTTTAATAAATAGAAGACAAAACAAGAAATACCAACTTTTTTTTAAAAAAGAAAGGTTTTTTTTTTGCTCAGTGGATGAGTAACTTGGACGTTGTGATTCTAATAGGGAAATATAGATATCCATAAATATGAATTGATTAATATTCACTGTTTAGAAATTTTACATTTTGATCATCATTTTATATTTAATTTAAGTTTCAAGGGAACAAATGTGCAAAATGTGATTTCTTAATATTTTAATTATTGAAAATTTCTCATAATTTCAGATGTTGGTAAAATCATCAAAATAATTAGAATAAACGTATTTATAATAAATTTAATTATTTTATACTATCTGGAATAATTTTGAAGATTTAACAATTATAGTTATCAAGCCGATAAAATATATTTTTTTCTTTTTTATTTAGTAATAAAAATTATTTTACACTAACTATTATACAGTGATAATTGATTTTTTAATAATTTACCATAAAAAATAGGCAACCTCTAAGGGTTTATTATATTTCCTTTTATTCATAAATAAAATTCAGAATCAATTCTTTAAAAGAAATTTGTTGCCACTTTTGGATAAATTTATTTATTTTTTTTTTGAAATAAACAAGATTTCAAAATATTTGACTCACTCTATAATGTTAATGCAAGTTGTTTTAAGGGTTTAATCCAGGATTCTTCTCGAAAAAATATTTTCAAATTTTTTGATCAGAATCATTTTTTCTAATTTTGTAAATTTTAGTTTTGGGTTTTCAAATTTTTGTTTTTGTTTTTCTTTATCTTTTTCTTTTTCTTTTTTTTTTCTTTTCACTTTTCAAATATTTCATTTATATTTTTTCTTTACCTTTCGATGGAAAATTTTTCCCTTTCTTTTTTTTTTTACAAGAGAATATTTTGAAAAAAAAAAGATCTTCGAAAAGTGAAACAATCACTAGGAAAATTGAGAATATGTAATGTCTTTTAAAATGAATTTAATTATTCATAAAAAATCTTGTTGTTCAACTTTTTTTCAGTGAAAGTTCAGTAATAAAAATGTGTAATGCTGATTTCAAAAATTGTGACTCTCTTTTTTTGAATTCTTTGGTTTTATTTTATTTTAATTTTTAGGATATTAGGTTTTTATATATTTAGAATGATTTTAAAAAGAATTACAAATCATATTTAGTTATTAATTGTTCTTGAATACAAATTTTTTTTTTTCAATTTATTATTTCAGGTGAGCCACAATTTTTGAAATGGTGTTTAGTTTAAAATATTTGCAATCTTACAAATAATTCCTTTTTTTTAATGACATTATCATCCTTTCTTTACCCACCGCCAATTTGATTATTAATTTTTCTCTCCTTTCTCTTTTTCTTTTATTTCAATATAATTAGTTCTCTAAAAATGATTTTCAAACTTTAATATGTTAATTTTTTTTCATTTAAAAGCTATTTATTTTTGGAGAAATTTAGTATTATTTCCAGAGATTAAAATTAGGAAACTTTGATTTTTAATAAAATAAAAATTCAATTCTCTATTTTTTTTATCACCCTAAAGGTATTAGCCTCTACCAATAGAAGATTAAAATTATATATATATATATATTGTTTTGAATGTAAATTATAAGATTACTCCATGGTTCAAGTACCTCTAATAGTTCGATTAGTAAAATAGTACAAATTGTTGATCGCATCAATTAAAAAATGATCCATGTATTATTAAAAAAGTCAAGAATTTTAGAAAAAATATGCATTTACCAACAAATTTAAAACAATAAATCATCAATATTTGAACCCCAAAGTTAAAAAATATTCCTCTTTATTTGTACGAAGTTCAAAAAATAAGCAATATATTTTTCTTAATAGAGAGATAATTATAGCCCCCCCCCAAAAAAAAAAAAAAAAAAAAAAAAAAAAAAAAAAAAATTGCTTATTGTTGAAACAATTAGATAAATTGTGTGAGTTATTATTTGATGAAAGGTGAGGATATTCTCTGAAAAAAAAATTAATTAATAAAAAATAACAAAAAATCATTGAATTTTTTTAGATCATTAAAGTTAGATGAAAATTTATATTCTTAAAAACTTTTTACAATAAGAGACTCTCAACAAAAATATCAACCTTTTCAATTACAATATTTTTAAAATGTTATTTTCTTCACTCTCCTAAAACCCCCAAAATAAATAACACCCATCAATAACCACACCTTTTGAATTCTATTTTTTTTTTAATAAGAAAAATAACTGGTTAATTAAAATCTAGACAAAATTCGCAGGAATATACCAAAATTGCGATTATTTGCATGGAAAAGAATAATTTTTTAATTTGTAATTGGAATCGGGTATAAACTTACAAAATGTTGACATCTCTTATGATAATTTGTTATTTTTTTCAAAAAAAAAGTTTTTTAGCCCAATAGAATAAAAAATATGAATTGGCCAAAAACGACAATTTTTACCCAAATATACAAATTTTGAAATTTTTAAAATTTGCGAATATTTGTGATTTATTTTAAATTTTATTTAACATTTTCATTTTTATTTAAAATTTTATTTAACATCTTTATTTAATATTCGATTTAACATTTTTTATTTAACATCTTATTTAACATCTTATTTAGAATTTTATGTGGGTGGGTATGGTAGGATAGGTAGTGTAGGTAGGGTACGTTAGAATGTGTTAGAATTGTGTATGGTAGGTAGGTTGGATTATATAGGGTTAGTAGGATGTTTTGAGTTAGCTAGGAACGAGTAAGATGAGGTGGGCCACTCAACTAAAATATACTAATCCAACCTAACCCAACCCTATAAAATGTTAAATTAAATGAGATGTTAAATAATGGGTTAAATAAATCGGAAAAATTCGTAGATTTTGAAAATTTCAAAATTTATATTTTTGGGTAAAAATTGTCTTTTTTGGCCAATTCATATTTTTTATTCTATTG
Organism: Anaeramoeba flamelloides; assembly: GCA_027625915.1. Classification (NCBI taxonomy): domain Eukaryota; family Anaeramoebidae; genus Anaeramoeba; species Anaeramoeba flamelloides. The sequence continues at coordinate 388,251 of JANTQA010000051.1, forward strand.
GGCTAAAAAACTTTTTTTTTGAAAAAAATAACAAATTATCATCAGAGATGTCAACATTTTGTAAGTTTATACCCAATTCCAGTTACAAATTAAAAAATTATTATTTTCTTCGCAAATAATTATATCACAAATAAACGAATTTTTAGAAATTTACCAAAATACCCTTTTCTTCAACTCTCCTATCTCTTATATTTTTATATTCATATACTTTAACCCAAAAATCAGTAATTTCTATCTCAAAAAAAGAGTTAAAAAAAAAAATATTCAAAATCAGTAGAGTATTATCTTATAAAGAGTTTTTTTCTAGAAATAGCAAAAATAAATATGAAAAGAAAAAATGTTATTTTTTATCAGTTTGTTTTGCTTTTCTTTCAAAAAAAATATTTTTAAATGTGTCACTAAAAGTAGATTAGTTACAAAAAAAATCAATTTCTTTTAAGAATGAAATAATTAATGAAAAGATTATTTTGACAAATTATTTTTAAGATATTGGTAAGATCTTGATATTAAAAACCCATTTTTATAATAAGGGAATAAAGCTAATCAATATTTCGCTTTGTATGTTGATTATTATTGTACGAACCACAGAATTAAAAAAATATTATCAAAATAATTAAAATTTGTATTTATAAATATTAATTATTCAATACTGGATAACTACAGTCAGTTTCACTTTTAAGGCACAAACTTTCAACAAAATTTAAGGCACAAAAAAATCTCAAATTAAGGCACAATTTTTTGGAATTTTAATTTTCACAATTTATTCTACTAGAATTTGAATTTTGTGCTTTAATTTGAGATTGTTTTTGTGCCTTAAATTTCGTTGAAAGTTTGTGCCTTAAAAGTGAAACTGACGGTATTATAATTTTTAGTTTCTATTTTTTAGATTGGAAAAAACTATTACAGTCAGTTTCACTTTTAAGGCACAAACTTTCAACGAAATTTAAGGCACAAAAAAAATCTCAAATTAAAGCACAAAAATCTCAAATTCTAGTAAAATAATTTGTAAAAAAAAATTCCAAAAAATTGTGCTTTAATTTGAGATTTTTATTGTGCCTTAAATTTCGTTGAAAGTTTGTGTCTTAAAAGTGAAACTGACTGTATAACAAAAATAAAATCCCAAAATAACATTATTTAATGGCGATCTTAAGTAAAATATCCAATAATTTATTGTACAATAATATTTACAATATCTTTTTTAATACCCTACTAACCATTTCGTATTATTAGCATTTATAACCCATTACAACTTACTTTAATTATAGATAAATTTATGATCAAGTTAATCCCTTAAGGGAGTAGCTACACCATAATACATAATAAAAATTCGAGAGAGATGAGATAAGAGTATTGTATTTTAGTGGTGTGTGATCGTAGATTCTCTAAAAATATTTTTAAAAAATTATTTGTTGTGTCTTTGTTTTAGTAATGTTAAACAATAAAAAAAAAGAGAGAATATATTGATAAAATAGTTTTTTTTTTTTTTTCTTTTAAAACTTAATTCCAAAAATTTGGGCATGGTTTAAACAGTCAAAAGAATACCAATATCATATTTTACATTCAATTTGTATTTATTTGATTTTACAAACTATTTTATTTTTTTATCTTTTTTGTGTAGTTTTCATTTCGTTTTTTTCAATTTACGTAATCAGTTTGGTTAGATCTGAAAATTTTTTTCAATTGTTGATATAAGGTTAGTGTTGAGTTTCTTAAATTGAAAAATCACATACAATGGTCCATTCTATCTTATCATTTAATCGATCAACATTTGTTGATGTAATTTTAATAAATTTACCAATAAATTTATTGTTCAACTCGTTTTATTATTTTGGGCACACTGGCTTTAATTTTTTTGTTTTATATTGTTTTCTTTTATTTGGATGTGAAGGAGTACTAATAAAAATATTAATACTATCTTAGTTAAATGTGATTTTATATTACATTTAGAAAAATATAATAAAGTGAGTTTTTGCATTTTTATTTTTGATTTTCTGATGTATCCAAGTTTTTGGAATGGGGTTTCGTTTTTTTTTTTTTTGGGATAAGATACTTTTAGATTCTTAGAATAAAACTTATATCTGTTTTTTCGTTTAAATTTTGATAGAATATAATCATATTCACTTCTCCAATTCCACCAAATCCAACTATTTGAAATCCTAACAAGTAATTTTTTGGATAATTATTATTTTTTGGGATCCTTCTAGCTGTTTAAGCACCATTCGTGTTTCCTTTTGTGCTTCTCTCAATTGTAATGTTGTTGTTCATTTGAAAAAAAACACATTAATCCGAAATATCAATGATAAAAAATTATTTCTAAATACTTTTTGTTACTATGATTAAAAAAATTCAAAAATGATGAAAAAAGACAAAAGAAAAAATTAAATGTCACAATAGAATGTTGAGATAAGGACAAAAGATAAGTCATTCAACACTTGAAACACTATTTTAAGCAATTCAACGCAATATTCTATTTTGGCAATTTCTTTGAGACTTTTGAAAAAAAAAATTTAAAAATCTAATGAATGAATTACAGTCAGTTTCACTTTTAAGGCACAAACTTTCAACGAAATTTAAGGCACAAAAAAAATCTCAAATTAAAGCACAAAATTCAAATTCTAGTAATAATAAATTGTAAAAAAAAAAATTCCAAATTTTGTGCCTTAATTTGAGATTTTTTTGTTCCTTAAATTTCGTTGAAAGTTTGTGCCTTAAAAGTGAAACTGACTGTACTTTAAATAATAAAAATCAATAACTTACAACCAAAGTTAAAAATGTTATTTTCTTATCCTTTTCAGAATTGTAAAAAAGTGAAAAATTTCCCTTTTACTGTGGCTACTCCCTTAAGTTTGAAAAAAAAATTATTTATTTTTACTAAAAAGAAAAAGAGCAAGTTTATTCTCTTCAAATAAAACCAATCAGCATCGTCTTTTTTCAAATACAATGAGAGAAAAAAAAAATAAATAAATCAAAAAGCCTTTACAAAATAGTTGATAAATTCGAATATGACTATTTTTGACACATTTTTTCAAAAATAACTTTAAATTATTGATCAAATAATTTCAAAAAAAGATTGCAAAAAAAAAAATAATTTATTATAAAATTAAACAACAAGAAATATACGAATGTTAAAAAAATAAATAAATAAATAAAATGATAAAAAAGCAAAGCAAGCAAGCAACCAAAAAAAAACAATGGAAACTCGATAATATAATATTAAAGCATGGAATCTCTAGTTTTTTTAATTCCCTTTACGATAATATCTTCACCGCTTTTTTTGATAGCTATTATTTCATTTTTGTCTGAATGCCATAATTCAATATTATTTTCAAGAGCGATTTTCAAAATAGTGTGGTATTGTTTTTTTGATTCAAAATCATGATAAACGGTTGACAAATCGAAAGCCAGGCGATTTTTTTCAGCTTCCCAATGATGGAACTGTTCTGAAACTGTTGGAGATATAATGGGGAATTTCAAAAACATTTTTGGATGTGCAAGGTGTTCGATGTATTGTATCAAAAGTTCTGCGCTGAGCCCCATTTTGAATGCCTTTCTAATTTTTTTTTTTGTAATGATCCCTGTCGCGAGGTTTGGGAGTTGGTGCTGTAGCTTGACGAAGAAAGAAAAAATGCACAAATCCAAGAGATCCTAAGAATAAATGTACGTCTTGAAATTTGTCTCAAGAACGATATTCCCATGTTGGGAGATTTTTGAATCGGTCTTTGAAATGTATTTTGTTAGCGGCGTTGGGTAATATATTTTCCAGTGGCCGGACAAGCATATGAAACCTAAGATATGCAAATTTAAAATAAATTCCTTTTGCTTGCCATTCATGCCAAGAGGCAAAAAGGTGCCTTTGTTAAAATCGGAAAACCCTAAGCGGAACAGAAACGACGTGACAAAGCTTTTTTCGAGATGGTGGCGTTTACAATCACTGATTTACTGGAGCAGAATCGTCCAGATTTGCTGGTGTTTGTTTTTAAATAAAAACCTAAACCCTTCCTTTGTTGTTCGGTATTCGTTTTTTTTCGTTAAAGTTAATAACCCTGCTTCCTTTAATAGTGGAACAATTGTTTTTTGAAATTGATTTTTGATTAATTATGGTTTGTCCTGTGCATTTATTCTTTTTTTGTGATTTTTATTTGGATTGCTGGTTGACGATTTCTTTTTGTTGCTTTTTAAAGTATTTTGTTTCAGATCATTTCGATTTCTTTTCCGATAGAGATCTTTTTTTAATATTAAATTGTTGCTATTATTGTTAGTGTTGCTGCTGCTGTTATCATCCAAATCATGGATCGGGTACGTGGATTTGCCGAGGGGGTTTTTGTGTGGTAATTTTTTGATCAAATAAAACATTATCCTTTCCCAACATTTTTTTGAGTGGTTGCTGGTTTTTTGGATTTCTTTTTCGAAAAGTCGGAAAGACTGAACGAGTTGTTCGTCAACAAAAGATCCTGTCACGATCTTCCGGATTTGGTTTTGGAAAATCTTATTTAAACAAATGTATCCCTTCTTCTGAAATTCAATGACACTTAGAGAGTGTAATTTTTTTAATGCTGTGTCATGCTCTTTTTTTCCTTCTTTTGTTAGACAGTCTTCAAACAGTGTCAGCTCGAGCCCCGGGGGCGGGATGTCCAACAGCCTACAAACATATTGCTTGGAAAGTACCGGTAAAGTCCGAAACACAATTTCGCACACAAAGCTTTACCGATACAAATCATAGATTTCTTCTCTCTTCAGTGTCACTAAATAATCTAATAATCCTCCTTCCATTTAAATATCAATTCTTTGTAAATATTGGTTGGTTTTGGTATTTTTTTGAAAGGGATTAAAAAAAGTGAATGAATAGGGAAAAATGATTAAAGGAAAACTGATCAAATCATTTTAAGGTATCGGTGAAAATTTTGGTTCTTTGACAGAGTTTTAAGTCTTAAAACTAACCCAAACACTTTCAGACAATTTACAAACCTTTCGCATACTTTTCAAGCTTTTTAAAATAGTTTAAGATTTACAATCCCTGAAATCTGAAAAAAGATTATTTTGTATTAGATATGGCGACATGTTAATTTGGTTTTTCGTTGATCGATCTTGTGCTTGACATGGGTTTTAATAGTGGTTCAAAATGAAAATTTTTGACAATTATTTTTTTTTTTTTTTTTCTGAAATCTGAATTGAAAAGTGTAAGATTAATAGATTGGTAGGTTTTTATAATAAATTTTGATTTGTTGGGTTTTAGAAGAAAAATTTTTGATTTACTTTTTTGTCAATTAATTAATAAAATGAAAAAAAAAAAAATTTTAAAAGCTCCTAATAAAACCAAACCTAATTAAAATATTCGAACAACAACCCACAAATCATATTTTTTTTATAATTTAAGTTTTGATATAATATTCTTACACTCTTCATTTCGGATTTTGGAAAAAAAAAAAATAAATTGTCAAAAATTTTAATTTTGAACCACTTTTAAAACCCATGTCAAGCACAAGATTGATCAACGAAAAACCAAATTTACATGTCGCCATATCTGACACAAAATAATCTTTTTTCAGATTTCAGGGATTGTAAACCTTAAACACTAATAAAGGGTGAAAATGTTGTAAAAGTGTATATATTTGAAAAGGTGGGATTTTTGATGGTGATTGTTTTGGAATAAATATGACGAACTAATCTGTATTTTGTTAGTATAATATTAGATTACTTTTTTTTCCTATTTAGTAGACAAATATAAGTAATTGATATTATTTTGTCATTAAGCTAGTATTTTCTTAAAAAATTCTCCACACAGACTACAAATATGTTCATTTTTTTGGTTTGAGTTCTTATGATAAATTTTCTAAAGCTTAAAATGAATTATTTTTTAGAAAATGTTTTTTTTTTTTTGGAGGCTTTTTTTTCTGTTATATTGTTAAAATGTTACATTAAATAATGAACCTAACACCAAGTCAGTTTTGAACGTTATTTCAAAATTTTTTAATTAAAATTTTCAATTATAATTGAATTTGATCAAAATTTCTTATTTTCCCAAGCTCTGAAATTTTTAATAACGTTGTTTTTTTGTGCTAATATTGCGATAAATTGTGTCTTTGTTTATTTATAGTTATTGAATAAATGCTAAAAGAGTTACAGTTAGTTCTACTTTTAAAACAAAACTGTTCAAGGAAATTTGAAACAAAGGAAAAATCTCAAATTTAGGCAGAAAGTTCAGTTTTTCGGAAAATAATTTGTATCAAAAAAAAATTCTAAAAGTTGTACTTTAATTTGAGGTTTTTTTGTTCCTTAAAATTCAGTTGAAAATTTGTATATTAAAATTAGAACTGGTTGTAAATCTATACTGAAAATTATTTTATAAGGTCAATTTTGTTTAAGAGAATTTAAAATGTGTTAAAGTATAACAAAAAGACACAATAATTAGAAATTCTTTAAACTCAGTTGAGTTTTTTCAAAAATTTTATATTTTAGTGAACAATGCAATATTTGATCATTTGTTAAATTTTTTTATTTTTATTTTAATAATAGAAATATAAGTAATTAATATAATTGTTGGTTATTATTTATTTTAGGTTTAATTGATGATTCAAATATAAGTTTTCTGGATAAAAAATTTAGAGAGTTTTTAATTTTAATGAGAGTTTAAGGAAGCCACCATATGCTTTTTTATCAGAAGATATATCATGAATTTGATAAATAATTGGTCATTTAATTTTCTTCAATAACTGTTATTCAAAACTGTAAAATATATGAAATTAATTTGAAAAAAAAATTGTTTTATTATGAATATCTCTTCTCATGTTAGCTTAGAATTCAATTTGAAAATTTATTTCTTGTTAAAATATCAAAACTATTTTCGTTGGAATTTCTTTTAAAGTTTGAGAGGTAATTCAAAAAATGTTATATATTTCTTGTTTAAACAACTTTTTTCAAATGGATCTAAATTCAAAAAAAAAAAAAAAAAAAAAAAAGTTGATACTTCATAATTACTTCAAATGATCGAAATATTTTTTATGTAGCTATTGTGAAAAAAAAGAAAAAAGTGTGGAAAATAGCGTTTTATAACTATTTTAAAAGGGTGAGTACTTTTTTTATATATGACAGTCAAATTCATTTTTTTTTAAATTTTACTATTTTAATAATGTAAATTTTTTTCAAAAAAAAGTACTTTCTGTAAGACTCAGATTTCTACATAGCATTTTAATGTGAAAGTACTACAATAAATAAATAGAAAATCATCAAAAAGTTTTAATTCTCGGAAATTTTTTAAATGGTTTTATATACCTTAAACCCAGATTGACCTAAATTTCATCCAGTTTAAAATAAAAGATTTAAATAGATATTGATGTTCAAATAGATTTATTATCCTATTTTTCTTTAATCAAGATTTGAATTATATTAAAAACCAAAACGGTCCAAGGTAAATTAATTATGTTATTGTATTTTTTTAAGGAATATAATAATAATAATTCATTGAAACAATTTTTCTAAAAGATTTTTATTTTTTATTTTTATTTTTTTCAAATGAGAAATTTTATTATAATAATATTAATTCAAAACTTAATACATCGATATATTAATAATAATCCTCAATTAATGTTGTTAAATATTTGATAAAAAAATTAGAATGAAAAAATATATTAATTTTAAAGTTTACTTTTTTTTTACATAAAATTTCAATAAATATTAAATCAAGAGAAAAATGAAATTAATATGTATAGCAAAAATTTAAAATTAATATGAATAAAGTTCAAAAATTCCAATTCAAATAATAGAAAATAATTGAAAAAACAAAACAAAATTAAATTATAAAATAATTTCATTTGATACATAGAAATTAAATCACAAAAACTTTTTTAATAGATAAAGAAATCAGCTGTAAAAATTTAAAAAAAAATAAAAAATGACTCTTAAATAATATTCAAAGATAATAAAATAATCTTCGAACCCAAAAATAAAATATTTTTTACTTTAAATTTCCAAATTATAAAAAGTTGTAAATAATCATTGTGAAAATTGAATTTACCAATCTACATTAATATAGATCTTTGAAAAAAATTTTTGATCTATGTCAATTATTCAATTATATTGTTTATTTTAGATCTCGATTTTAAAAAGTCTAAAATTAAAAAATATTTTCACTAGTGAAAATATGAATATTATTAATCTGACTTGAACTATTGTTCAAATAATTCATATTTGAAATAAATCTGTCAAAAAAATATTTAAAATTTACAATGAAAAATAATATTATTTTTTTTTCAAATATCATTTATATTTTTTATTTATTATTATTTTGAATCATATATAGATATATATTGAATTACAATCGATTGATAAAACAAATTTTCCAAGCGATATCAAAATATCTTGTATAATGAATAAATTACAGTGTCAAGTATTTTAGACAATATCGTGGTTCAAATGGCACCAAAAAATTACCAATAAAGTACATCTGTTTTAATCATAAAAACTTAGAAGTTTTTGATGTGTAGATAAACTTTTTAAATTTAAAAAAAAAAAGTTTTTCATTTATATTTCCAAGTGAAAGAAAATAAAATCCTCAAAATCAATGAAAAATTTTTCATAATGTTCAAATTTTTTTTTTCAAGATTTATATATATATATATGTAACTATCCAATTTTTAATCAAAAAAAATTCTTTCATAAATAATTGTTTATCATTTATGTATCTTTGAATCCTTTCATAACTGCCCAAATTAAAATTTTTTATTTCAAAGTAATTTTGGATATTCTTGGTTCATGGATATATACGTCTATTGTTTTACATTTTTATAAAAATTTGTCTTTATGACTTTACCCTTCAATCAAAAAAAAAACAGTTTCAAAATTTTTTCTTTTCTTTTTTTTTTAAATTTGTAAATGATATTAGAAAATCCATTTTAAAGTATGGTTATATTTATATTACTAGATTCCTTCAGTAGATTTAAAATAAACACTCATATTATACAACTGAAACAAACTCCAGCAAATAAAAGACTTTATTTCAAAATAGAAAATTTCATTTTTTAAACTCTTTTATCTTTTATCTTTTAGAATATTAATTCTTCATCCTTTTTATTTTTATTCCAAATTTAAAATGACACAAAGCGAATTTCCAGAATTAGAAAATCTTACTGAAGAAGAAATTACAAAACTTCTTAATGACAAAGATGAATTTGAAGAATTGTTTTCCAACTTAAACACAGTCAAAAACATCAATTCAATCAAGGATCAAATGGTGACAATGGTTGCAGATCTTCTCAAAATTAATTATTCACAAAAAGAAAACTTGGAGAATGTACAAAAAACACACAAACTTGCTAAGCAAAGATTTTTAGATTTACAACAAAAACTACAACAAAAGTTTTTGCAACAAAATCAATTGATGAACCAATTTGATTACACTTCATTGATCGACAAAATTGAACAGTCCAAAAATGAAAGTGATGAGCAAGCCGAGCAATTGTTTCAAAAAGTCTCTCAAAAGGAAATCGATCTTGATCAGTTTATTAAAGAATTTCGTGAAATTAAAGAAAAAAGCTATTTAAGTGATTCCAAAATTAAGTGTTTCCAAAAGAATTTACAAGACAAAAAAATGAATCGCTTTAATTAAAAAAAAAAAACAAAAAAGTTTTTTTTTTTTTTTGATTTTTTATTTTCCAAATTTCTGTTTGTGTTTGTAAAAATACACAATTTGAAAATTCTAAATTCAACCCAACATAAATATTTGAAATATTTTTTTCATTATTTGTTATTTATTTTTGTAAAATTCAAATCCATTTTTTATTTTATTCTTTTGTCGTTTCCATTGAAATTTGTACGATCTTTGTTTTTCAAAAAAATTAAAGAAAAGTAATTTTTTGATAAAATATACAGGTCGTATGGGATTGTCTTCATTCCAAATTCGTCCATAATTAAAGTGTATTGTTCTTGGGTGTACGTCGTATTTGTACTCTAGAGTTCAAATCGTTCTTAAAAAAATCGATTAATAATATTCTTGAAACAAGAAAGAAAGTTAAGATTTTTTGTCGAGGGATTACTCCTAAAAATTGTCCATTTTAATGAGAAGGTGGCCAATCGTAAACTATTCGTATTACAAACAAAACGGTCATAAAAAAACACACACCATAATATAATAGCATTGTATCTCATAAGGATAAAATTATCTCTTTTTTAAATCAATTATTTTTAATTTAAGGCATTAGAGTCACCTTAGATTCATGTATAGTTCAAGTATGTTGTAATTGGGTGTAAATAATATCAGTGGTAAATGGTTTCCATGCCTCTAAATAATCTATTATAATTATTAGTGTAAAATAAATAATTGGATTTTTTACTAATGATCTCTCTTAAAAATTTTCATTTTGGATTATTTTTTTTTTTAAATTCCCTTTTCAAATCTACTTGTAACAACCCAAATATAGTCAGTTTCACTTTCAAGACACAAACTTGAACGAAAATTAAGGAACAAAAAAATCTCAAATTAAGACATACAATTTTGGATTTATAGTATAATAATTTGTGTAAAGAAAAATATTTCAAATTTTGTGCCTAAATTTTGAAATTTTTTTGTTTCTTAAATTTCATTTAAAGTTTATGTAATAAAAGTGAAACTGACTGTAATAATTGGTATTCTGTGGGCCTCAGAGTGGGGGCAACTATGTGCCCGAATTTATATATATATGATTACTATTTTAAGTATTTTTTGTTTTCAATTTATTATTATTGCTTTTTTCTTTATTATCTTAAGTTTTCGAACCATAAGAGCTGTGATGATTAATCCTCGACAAGAACATTAAATTTCCTAATTTTGATTAGTCATATTACAGGATTTTTGAGTATTTTTTCTAAGGATAACTTTTTTTTATTTTTTCTTATAATCGCCAGTTACACTTCTAAGGCATCAACTTACTACGAAATTTAAGGAACAAAAAAAATCTCAAATTAAGGAACAAAATTTGGAATATTTTTCTTAACACAAATTATTTTACTATAATACAAAATTTTGTGCCTTAATTTGAGATTTTTTTGTTCCTTAATTTTTGTTGTTGTTTGTGATTTAAACGTGGAACTTACTGTAGTATTTTTTACCTTTTTTTTTTCTATTTGGGTCTTCTAAATTTATACCTTTCGTAGTACCAAATGAAATTATTTATGTTAAAAAATGGATTTTGATCAAAATGAAATTAAGGTATATTGTGATAAAAATACAAATTGTTTTCTTGTTCTTTTCATTTCTTATACATTGTGTCTAATAACACATTTTAATTGATCTAAACTATTTTTTATAAATTTTGACTCACTTTATAATGTTAATGGGAGTTGTTTTTGGGGTTTATTCCAGTATTCTTTACAAAAAATATTTTTCAAATTTTTGGATCAGAATCATTTTTTCTAATTTTGCAAATTTTTGTTTTGCTTTTTCAAATTTTTCTTTTTCTTTTTTTTTTCTTTTTTTTTTTTTTTTTTTTTTTTTTTCCTTTTCTTTTTTTTTTTTTTAAAAATATCATGTGGAAAAAAAAAAGAGATCTTCAAAAAGACAAATAATCACTAAGAAAATTTCGACTATGTAATGTCTTTGAAAATGGATTTAATTATTCATAAAAAATCTTGTTGTTCAACTTTTTTTCAGTGAAAGTTCAGTAATAAAAAATCGGTAATGCTCATTTCAAAAATTGTGACTCACTTTTTTTTAGTTTTTGGTTTTATTTTTTTTAATTTTTAATATATCAGGCTTTTATAAATTTAGAATGACTTAAAAGAGAATTACAAATCATATTTAGTTATTAATTGTTTTTGAATACTAAAGGATATTTTTTTTTTTTTCAATTTATTATTTCAGGTGAGTCACAATTTTTGAAAAAGAGTTTATTTGTTTTTTTTTTTTTCAGGTAAATGTTGTTAAAAGAACAAAGTTTTTTTTTTTTTTTATTTCATTGCAGTTATCAAACCAAAAAAAAAAAAGAAAGATTTTTTGAAAAAAAATCTATATTTGATAACTAATTTAAAATATGGATCATCAATAAAAATACTTTATAATTGAAAAATATCTTACTTGTTTTTTTTTATATTTCTATTTATCATGGAAAAAAACCTTGTATGGAATATAAAAGCATATAACAAAATAAAAAAATTATTTTCTTTTTTCTTCTTTTTCAAATGTAACATCTAATCTACTGGATAATATGATACTTAAGTTTAAAAAGGAGTATTGTGTATAAACTCCATTGATCTTTAAAATTAGTTTTAGATTATTAGGGAAAATTTATTCAAAATTTGTTTTGTATTTTTCGATTCTTTTGGAAATTTTTCAATATTTCTTAATTAAAATAAACTCTATTTTTTTTTTTTTTTTTGATTCAAAATTCCAATTTGATCCTTCATTTTAAGAAACTGTCTTTAATAATAGAACTTTCAGAAAAAGGTACGTGTTTTACTTCTAATTTATACATAGTTCCTTTAATTGATCAACATATCGACTTTCTATAAATAGAAGTTATTTTTTATCTTAAAACGTTGATTAAAAATCTCTTTAAGTCTTATTTAACTACTGTAAGTAGTTTTGATTATTTTTTTTAAAAAAATAATATTTATTTGTAGGTGTATACTCCAAGAAAAGAATAAAAATAAAAATGTGAAGTTAGAAAAAAATACTAAGCTCCATCCAAAAATGTGGGGCAAAAAAATATCCATCAATATAAGAATAAATTCTTTATTCAGTTATTAAACTCAAAACTTTAGACAAAAAAAAAAGAAGCCATTAATAATAATAAAACTCTTGATTAAAATTTGTGTTTATTGATCAAAGTTCGAAAAATAAAAAATAAAAATAAAAAAAAAATTGCCCCTAATTTTTTGGAAAAATATCCAAAATTAGTAATGTCTATTTAACAATCTTTAGTTCGATCTTTTTTTCAATTTTTTTTTTTTGATAATGTGTAAAATCATACTTCAATATATTTTTGATTTGATCTTTAGATTTTTTTTTTTTCATTTTATCATTAACTTTTTGTTTTTCCCATTAACTTTTTTGTGTTTTTTTTTTTTTTTTTTTTTTTTTTAAAATATTTAAAAAAGCAAACTGAATGAAAAAAAAAAAAAAAAACCTTTTTATTTTTTCTTTTTTTTTTTGTTTATCTTACCTCTTTAATTGAAGTGTACAACTGTTCTGAGCAATTTTTCCACCAAATTCCATCGAAGTCAACTCAATTGTTCAGAATCAAAAGAATTTTTGGTTGATTTCTTATCACATCTCTTCTGAACTTTGTTAAATTTTGGAAAATAATAATAAAAAAGTAAAAATGAAAAAAATGAAGAATTCGAAAAAATAATGAAATGAGAAATTTGACTCTATTATTTTTTCAAAATTAAAAATTTTGCAAAATAATTTTAATTCAAAAAAAAATATTTAGAATCCATTAATAAAACTTCAAAATACAAGAAATTAAGTATGATATGTTAAAAAACATATTATTGTTGTACATTTTGTAGAATTGAATTAATATTAAGAAATAATTATTGAAATAAAAAATGCCCTATATTATTGGAAATAGCTTACTTTCATTAACCTTTCATCTTTTAATAATAAAGTGTATTCACAATATAATCAAAATATTAGAAATTGCATGTTCATGTGACTATTGTATTTATTATTCTCAGTGTATCCTTTTTGAAAAGTCTCTAGTCAAGAAAACTTAGTTTTTTTCAGCTAAGACATTTTAATTAATAAATAAGGTTGATTTTTAGTTTAATTCAGCTTGGGGATATTTACTTTGATAGATAATAAATAATAGTTTTGAAAATGTGTTACTCATCGAATAAAACTGAAATGGGGAAAATAAATTCCTTATGATAATTTTTGTGTTCTGGTAATCCGGTTTTCAAAATAATCATGTTAAAATTAAATAGATTTTATTATATCCTAGAATTCTGAAAAGCTGATGGTGTTTTTTTTTTTTACTTTTTGAAATAAATCAACTTTTTTTCCTAATTTTCGGTTTTTTTCAAAAAGTTTAAACCGAACGGCGCTTTTCTTAAGGTTTTCTGTTTTATTTGTAAAATACATTGATCTTAAAAATTAACAAAAACCTAATGAAAGTATACTTGGTTTTCTATATTCTGTTAAATTATGAAAAGCCTGTCAAAGTATCTAAATTGTCATAGAGTGTCGAAGATTTTTTTTTTTAATTTAAGTAATAAATCTAAAATTTTATTTAATTTTCTGTTGTTTTTGAAAATTAAATATAACCTAACGGAAAATCAAAGAAAAAAAATTTTTTTCAATTTAAAAGAACAAATAATTATATAATAGTCAAAATATTTTGTTCCCCATTTGAAATATATTCATCAGATCTAAAATGTTTTTAAATATAATAAAATGATCTCTTATCTCGAACCAAAAACTATTTTCAATTTTTTTACTATTAAATTGAAAAAAAAAATTACGGGTTAATTGGATTTTCCAACTTAAATTATAAAAATATCTTGAAAAATAATTTTTAATCCACAATCTTTTATTAACTAATAGTGTTTATTCTCGGCAAAGTTTTCAAAAAGTAAAAAATGGGCAGATATTTAATTTTTTTTTTTTTTTTTCAAAAAAATATTTCTTGATTGTGTTGTCATAATAATGCTTGCAGAAAAGTGTAATACATCTTTTCAAAATAAAAAGTGTGTTTTTTTTTGTGAAAGAAATCCTATACATAATTCAATCAAAGAAAAAACCATAAACCATAAAGTAAGCATAGTATTTATTTTGAAAAGTTGTATTATTTAAAATGAAATTCGAAATATAAAGGTTTAAATGAACAAATTTATCTCAAAAAATAGAATTAATTTTTGAAAGAATTTAATCAAACCAGTCAAAAATATAAAATTCAGAAAATTGAGAAATAATTACGAAAAATTCTAAACAAAATCGCATTAATAATTTAAATTTTACTTTAAACCCCGAACGAATTGAAGTTCAAATTTGATTTTAACTTAGGTGTACTGCTTGGTAGTGACTTTGATTTCCAATTGGAACAAGAAGAAAAAAAAACAACAGATTATTTTTTGAAAAAAGGATTACAGTCGAAGGGCAATATCATTTTGATCACTGTTAGTCTGTTATCAAAAAAAATTTTCTTCAAACTGAACCCACGCCTTAATGAACCTTTATCAGAAAATGAAACTTTTTTCAAATATCTCAAATAAACAATAGAAATAAATTTTTTGGTATAATTTCCTTTTATTCTTTCAGAAAACTTTTTTATATTAAAAAATTATCCTTAAGATAAAATAAAACACTTTCAAAAATGAAAAATTTAATCAATGCCAAACAAACTTAAACTTTCTTCAATAGTTTAATAAAAAAATACAATTCTTTCAAATACCTTCAAAACAAGATCCTTAAACAACCTTTAACCTCAGAAAATTTCACAAAGGACATTTAAATCCTTTGAAAAATCATACAACACAAAAACACTGATTATTTCTGTATTGTACAAACTTATTGATCAATTCTAAAAACAGTTGACAATCTCTTTTACAAAGCTTTCAGTCTTTGGTTATATTATAGCCTTACGAAATGATGTTCATTTCAAACTTCAAAAGCAAGATTTATATTGATCAAAGTTTACTTTATTTTTGAAAAAAGGAATTTAATAGGGATTGAAGATTACATATTTTGGTTCAAGTCTGGTGGTGGTGGTTTATAATATACACTTTAGTAAATTATTCATTCAATCAGTAAAATAAAAATAATACAAATTTATTTCATTTATTTTTTTTTTCATCTTAAAAAAGTCTTCAGTTTTTATCTTGTTTAATTTTTTTCTTTTCTTTTAATTAAAATAAAATGGTATGATGATTAAACTTCACAACTGTCTATCGGGTCTGAATATCTGGTGATGAGAAATTGTGTTATGATAAACCATTTAAACTTTCTTTTATTAAAAAGATTTTTTGTCTTCTTTTATATTTAACGATCTTATACTTTTCTTTTTCTTTTTTGGTTTTCTTTTTGCTTTAAATTGTTTTTTTACGATTGAATCCTCAAACTTGAATTAATTTGCAAAGATGACTAATTTTTGAGAAATAATTGGTAGACACTTATCTAGAGACTTTTCACCCTGATCTCCTATTTATTTAAGATATGTAGTTAGTAATTCTTTGTTATTTGCATTTTTTTTCTTGACTGGTCGTTGAATGTCAAATGGGAAAAATTTTCACTTTATTAATATTTTTCCGTTTTTATATAAAGCCATTAATTGTAACCTTCGTTATTCTTTGAGAACTATATTTAGCAAACAAAAATCTTGAAAAGGAAGTGAAAATTTTTTACCATTTATAATTCAAATTCTAGTGTAAATTGTATTTTGTATTGTAACTGAAATATTTTGAATTTTCTTTTTGCACCCAAAATTTGATCATCTTTTCTTTAATTTTAAGTGCTTTTCAAAAAGAACATGAATCCTTCGTGTTAAGACCTAAAATTTACTCTCAATTGCAAATTCATTAATTTTAGACTCTTCTGTGGTAGACTCGAATACCTTCAAAGGTAAAAAATATTGTGTTTGTTAAGGGACTATTCTCAATTATTTTTTTTTGACCAATTCCTAAATAAGGATTCCTTATCTAGAAATAAGTTTAATATGAAAATAAAAAGAGTTTTTCAAATCCCAGTAATTCGCTATAAATGTTCTCAATCTCTATTAAATTTAGTAAAAAAAAAAATTTAATAGAGAATAGTCCCTTGAATGGAAATTAAATGGATAAGCTAAAAAATAAAATCCAGTCAAATCTGACACTTGTAAATGCTTTTGATAGTTGTTTTTTTTTTTTATTTTTTGGGAAATCTTTTAATGAAGGTTTACGATATATAAAATTTGAAAACGGGATATCTTGGGTTGGGTGTAGTGATTTGTTTTTTTGGTCTTAACTGGTTGATCTTGCACATTGTAGGGGTTTTAATATTGGTTTAAAAGGGTAGTTTTTGACAATTTATTTATTTATTTCCAAAATCCGAATAGAAGAGTATAAGACTCATTGTTTGTGACTTAAGTTATAAAAAATGTGCTTTGTGGGTTGTCAATTGGGATTTTTTATGAGGTTTGGTTTTTTGGAGCTTTAAAAAAAAAATTATTTTTTCTCTGGAATGCAAAGCGAATAAAAATAATCCTAAAATCTGAATTTCTGAATTAAAAAAAAATAATTTTTCTATTATTTTAAATAATAATAATATTTTTAATATTATTAATAAACAAGATTCTAAACCTTTTTTGGTTCTGGTAGATAATAAAACTATGATTGGATACATTCAGTTCCACTCTTGAGGCACAAACTCTCAATGGAATTTAAGGCACAAAAAAATCTCAAATTAAGGCACAAAATTTGGAATTTTTTTTTTTACAATTTATTTTACTAAAATCTGAATTGTGAGTCTTAATTTGAGATTTTTATTGTGCCTTAAATTTGGTTGAAAGTTTGTACCTTAAAAGTGGAACTGGCTGTATTTTAAATAATTTCTAAATTCAAGTTTATGAATTTCAGTAAAAGAGGGGAATTCTAAACCCCAACCACCCCCTTAAATTACAATAAAAAAAAAAACTATTTTTTTTCATTAGGTTAATTGACAAAAAAGTAAACCAAAATCTTTTTATACAACTCAAAAATCTAAATTTATTCTTAAACCTACGTTCCAGTCAATTAGTCTTAGACTCTTCTATTCGGATTTTGGAAAAAAAAAAATAAATAAATTGTCAAAAATTGCCTTTTTAAACGACTATTAAACCCCATAACAAGAACAAGATTGATTAGTTAAGAACAAAAATAACAAATTATAACTCACAACTCAAGATATATGTTTTCAAATTACAGGTATTGTAGACATCAAGGTCCATGTTACTGGTAAAGAATCTGATTCTTAAATAGGGGTGTCTTGTTATTATTGTGGAATTGTGATATTGTTTTTCTTTTGGGGGGGTGAAATATTTGAAAAAAAAAAAATTAGCAGATAATAATAAAAAAAAAAAATTGAAAATTTTAAGTAAAGTTTAAAAGTATCACCAATACAACTGTTTTTGAAAAAATTCAAAATTTTTTCGAATTACAGTCAGTTCCACTTTTAAAGCACAAAATTTCAACGAAATTTAAGGTATAACAAATAATATAAAATTAAGGCACAAAATTCAGATTCTAGTAAAATATTATGTAAAAAAAAAATTTTCCCAATTTTGTTCCTTAATTTTATATTATTTGCTGTGCCTTAAATTTCCTTGAAAGTGTGTGCCTTAAAAGTGGAACTGGCTGTAAATTTTATTGAAAATATTCTCTTTTAATTAAGTGTGGGTCAATAATCCAATGTTGTGAAGATGCCGGGGTGTGAAGGGGGTATATATTTTAAAAGGGGTTTTAAAATGATTAATAATAGAAAACTCACTAAAATTTTTAATTCTGGCAATCTCAGATAAATAAAAAATAATCACTTTTTTAAATGTTGTTATTGCAAAATATTGTAAAATTTTCATTAAATTATAAAAAAATAAACAAAACAATTTTATCCAATCTAAAATATCAAACCCCAATAAACAAAAAACTTCCAATATTCTCAATTACAAAACATAACCTGTTTTTGTATCATGTTTTCAAAGTCCCAAATTTCTCAATTTGAAACAAATTGTTTTCTTTTCATACAAAATCAATCTAATTCAATTTAATACATCTGTTTTAACCCTGCCTTTAAAATTTATTAGTCCAAGAAATTAATTTTCTATTCTAAAATTTTATTTTGTATGACATACCATAGACAGGTTATGAAAGTTCATCATAAACGATGCCAATTTAAAATCTTAGAAAAAAAAATTATCCATTTTTTGGTTTTTGGAATTGGCAAATAAATTCATTAAAATATTTACATTAAACCATGTCTTCAATTACTAAAATTGAAAAAATCACAGGTCCAAACAATTTAAAAAGCAATGATCGAAAAATTTTTTCAAGTGACCATGGTTTCTGTGATTTCTTGTCTTGGGAAAAATGAATTTTTGTCATCGTTTATTTATTTATTTAGAGAAAGGGGCAAGTTAAGAAAATTTAACATAAAAAAAAAAAAGAGAAGAAGAAAAATAATTAATATATATATAATAAATAATATTGTGATTTTCATTACCAAATAGAAACTATCCACGTCCTGAAAACACAGGAGGGGCAACACCCCGTAAGAAAGATTATTTATTATAGATAAAAATTCTGCAATCCATGATTAATAATTGGTATTCCACGACTCTCATAGTGGATTTCTAGGTGCCCGAATTTATATATTTGTTAGTATTTTAAAAAATTTTTTGTTTTTACTTTATTTTTATTATTTTTTCTTTATTACCTTAAGTTTTCTAATCATAAGAGCTTTGATAAAAAATTCCCAACAAGTGCAATAAATTTCATAATTTTGATTAGTCATATTGAAGAATTTTTGTCATTGTTTAAAACAAAAAAAATTAACTCTAATGAAGTAATAGAAATCGAAATTTCTATTTCATAAAGCGCAATTTTATTAAATACAACTCATTTCGATGTCTTATAAATTTTCAAGGTAAGTCTAAAATTGCTTTATCATCTGTGTTTGTTCTAGAGCCATCTAAATTTAACAAAGTAAGAATATTATGTTATTCTTTATGTCAAAATAACTCATTTGAAAAATGAAAAAAATATTAAAAAAAAATATCTTTGAGATCTCAAGCTGTGCTAAAGAACAACACTCCGAAACTAACAGAGTTGGATTCAAAATTATAATTAACAACGATTCAAATTGGAAATTGATTGTCGCTCTTTGGCACTTGTTTCTAAGAATGTCCTTGTTTTTCATTGATGTTTTTTGGAGATCGATCATACTTCAAGTGTTGGTTGGTTTGTTGTTAATTGACGTTGGTAATCATAACAATTACGATCAATTTTTTTTTTTTTCACTTCCAGAGATTATTTGTCACCTTAGTGACTTGACCAGAGAAAAAATACTCTTTTGTCCAAAAAAAAGTAAAGTTAGTGATAAATTTTCAATTTTTTTATTTTGAGCAACCTTCAAAAGAAATTGATAAAAGAAAAGGAAAAGAAATAGAAAAAAAAATTTCAAAGTATCTACAAAGGAAAAACAACATTAAAAAATGGAATTAGTTGTTCCATGGAGCTGATTCTGAAAGTAAAGGAAGATTTCTTCACAATCTCCTTACTGTACCAAGGTCCTTATCCATGATTGTAAGTATTTTGGCATGGATTACACATAAATTCGTATCTGAAAGAACACCAATAAGTAAGTTCTCGTTTGCCTCTTGTAATGCGTGTAAACCAGCTTTTCCAAATCTGTTAACAGGCCGATATTTGATTGCACCTGATGGGATGACCCTTTGGAAAGATTGCTTTGGATTTTGCAAGTCAATCGATTTTTGGAATTTCTTTATTTCTCGAAGTGCATTTCTCCCTTGGTATATTTTCCTTCTTTTAGTGACACCCTTGGCGTCCTTTTTGCTTTCCTCCTTTTCCTCCCTTTTTTTCCTTTAAAGCCTTTGGTTGTTGTTTTTGTTTCCTTTGTCCCTTTTTTTACCTTTTTGTCCTTTCTTTTCTTTGGTTCCTTTGGTTTCTTTTTAATGCTCTTTTTGTTTGTTCCATATTTTTTGTGATCAAAAAATAATTGTAAAAAGAGCAAAACAAGAAAAATAAAAAGACTTTCATCGTGTTAATAGCAAAGTAATCAATAGTTTTGTTGTTTCTTTATTGGGAATTCATTTGATAGTTTAAAAGTAAATTTTTTGGTGGGCGCTAGTCTGTTGCATTTACAAATACTCAATTTTAAAAGAACCAAGCCACAAGAAATTGTTATATAAACACATCTTTATAAATTAATTAATTGATGGGTGTTGGTTGTGTTTTATTTTGTTTTTGATTTTTTGTTGTAGAAATGTAAAGTTTTTATGCAAAATTCAAAAAGAAAAAGTTTAAAAAAAATAAACCAATAATTTTACGATTTATAAAAAATGGTTGATTAAGTTAAAGAAGAAATTATTTTTAGAAAAAATAAAGATAAGCTTAAATAAAGGCTATTTCAATTTGGTGATGAATGAAAAATGAAACTTAAAGACAATAGACCAACTAAATAGATAAGTAAAATAATAATTTCTTTTTTAATCGATATTGAAAAAAATAAGTAAAAGTTTCTCCAAGAGAACCAATTTTTAATTTGAAACCCATTTACTAATCTTCTTGAAACTTTTTGGGTTGATCAAAAAATTCTTTTGTTTATTTCTTTCATATGAATTGCTTCTTTGATTCAAATTTCAAAATTCCTTAGGTTAGAATCGCCATCATAAAAAAAAGTTAAAATAAAATTACAATTTTAGGGTTTACTTAAAGAAACCTAATTCTCAATTGTCCAATTTGAAAGTGTAAAAAGTGATTTTTATCCCTTACCAATCTTTGTATAATCAAAATCAAAAACAAAAGCAATAAGATCTATTGATAGAAAATAGTAAAAAGTATCGTTTTATTCTTGCAACAATATAAAATTGTTTATTTTGGGTGAAAAGTGTTGTTAGCAAGTTTGTTTTCTTAAAAAAAGATTTGAGCAGCGGAACTAAATTCGTAGGATCTGAAAACAAAGAGAGTGGTTTTCTAGAAGTTTTAAAAATTATCTTGGAAAATAGTCAACATACTTCAATCGATCTATTTTCGGTACGCACCTTGAATACATTAAAGGAACACTTTTGCCTATTGTTCTTTTTCTTTGTTTTAAAAAAAAACCTAATACCCAAACATAACAAAAGATAAATTTCTTAACAAGATCGTTGACCCATTTTGGATATTGAAACAAGAACTATTGGTAGAGCAGTAACTTTTATGTAACTACATGAAGAAAAAAAAAAAAAGAAAAGAAATAATTTTGCAAAAAAAAAAGTTATTATCAAGTCTCGCACAAAACGGTCGTTCTTGTCAAGAGACCATGCTAATCTTCTCTGTATCGTTCCAATTTTAATTTATGCCAACTTGAACAAGTCAAGTCGACAAACCGTCCCAATTAGGGATGGTTATTAAATTTGAACTAAGAAATAATGAAACCATTTTTATTTAAGAGTATAATTTTTTTTTACAAAAATTAAAAACAGGTTACTTTTTTTCAAAAAAAAAAAACTTTTTGAAGATTATTTTCTCAAAATGGATCTTTCAAATAAATAAGAACAAACTAAAATTAATATCGTATGAATGCCAATATTGTTTAATTTGACAAAAAAAAACATTTGTACTATTTTTTTATTTGGTGTAATTCTTCTTTATGCTTATTCAATGTGTTTATTTGGTTTTCATTTGGTGATGGAATTTAGTTTTTTTTTTTTTTTTTTATTATCGGGTGATTCGTAATAAAGTGGTATTATTCCTCAGAAGTTGGGTAATAATATAGTTTGCAATAGGACAGTGGTTTGATTTGCTTGTGATAAGTTTCTTTTTAAACTGGCTTTTGATAGAAACCCAATTTCGTACAAATATATCGTATAAAATGAAGATTTCACTTTTTTTTTCAGAATCAATTAAATTTGTGATTGTTGTGAAATACCTGTTAAATAATAAACCCCAGATACAAATTGGTATTCACAAAAGAAATGACTTAACAAACTATAAATTTTAAATAAAAAAAAATATCAATAAATATTTTTGAGCCACTTTAAATGAAACGTATGTAAAGCTGTTCCAAGGCTACCATGAATTTTTATATGTATCAAATCTTGATGCTGATTTAGATTTTTAAAAAGTTGGATATGAGGATAAGAAAGCTCATTTTGAAAAATCTATATCAGTATCAAAATTTGATTCATATAAAAATTCAAGGTAACCTTGGAAAGACTGTAAAAAATTCATCAATTACTTTAAAAGAGTAGAATTGTTGCAATAATATTTTTTAATAAAACATCTTTTTATTTTATAAGAAAATACATGACCTCAATTTTCTTAAAGTTTATTTGGAGTTTAAAATAGTTTTTTTTTCAAATTGGCTTTTTAAAAAAAAAAAAAAATCAAAAAACAAAAAAACATTTACAAAATGAGAAAAAATGATCGTGATCTAAAAAAAAAGAAAAAGAAAAGGAAAAACAAAAAACATTTACAAAATGAGAAAAAATGATCTTGATCTAAAAATTGAAATTTTCTTTTTAGAAAAATTTGAATTAAACTCATAATTTATGTTCTATTTCTTCAATAACCCCCCCCCTTTTTTTTTTTTTTTTTGGACTCTAAAAGAGTTTATTATTATTTTATTATATTATAGAATGAAGCAATTGAAATTGTATTTCTCAGAAAATATAGTCAAATAATCTTTTGTGAATTTTTTTAACTCTGATTGAAACACAGAATTATATTGATTCAAATTCAAAAAAAACACTAAATATTTTTTTCTTTAAAAGAAGATTTGCAAAAAAATAATTATGATTATTGAATTAATTTAATAAAATTTTCAAGTTTTTCTAAAAAAAAAACAAACAAAAAGTAAATAAATAATAAAAAAAAAAAAATTAAAAAAACAAACAAACAAATAAAAAAAATTAATAATTTATTAAAATAGATTAATCAGTTCATTAAGAAAAAGCCAAGAGAAATAATATTTTAAACAATTTTTCACAATGGATAAACTAGATCAAAACTAAAAATGAAAAAACAAAAATGACAAAGTAAAAAAAAAAAAAATAAATTAAATTTTAGCACCTTCATTAGGAAAAACGATTTTATCAAAAACATGATTTGTGTCCATAAATATAAATGTTGAAGTAGAACCTGTTGATGAGTAAGTAACATAAGGTTTCTGCAACTTAGAACTCTGCCTACTCAATATTTTGAAAATCTCATCGAATTGTATTATCAAATGATTGATCAGAATGTATTTATCATTTTTGCTGTCTTCAGTTATCAAAGAATTGTGGAACCTGTCGGCAAGGTTATGCTGTATTATTTTTGAGGCGATCAAAGCGTTTGGCGCTGATATCCAAGTGGCATATAAATTAATAAAAAAAAGAAATTCCAGTATGAAAGCATACATCTGCTCATTCCTCTCTTTATTATCTGCACCATAGCAAATGATGAAATATAGTTTAATTCTATTTTTCGCTAACAATGCATAGTCTTTAATATTGATTTGTTCTTCGAGTGTCAAAAAGGAATTGCCGATCAAAATTTTTTTAACAAAGGGATGTACCCAGGAGACAAATCTGCTAAAAACCCTTGCGATCATTTGTTTAAAAAAGAAGTTGCCCTGTGAAGCATGGAAGATTTTGGATGAATTCAGCACGGGTTGAATTTTGCCCAATAAATCATCCTTTGGGTCACAGAATCTATTGATATAGATATTACCAAAGGTATTATTAATCCGGTTAAAAGTAACCGGGAAGTGATTTTTATCTCTATTCAAGATTAACTGATTGACCTTGATTGATCTTGAATAAAAGGTAATGGCAAAATATAAGTTATTGATAATATTAAACCCAAGCTTACCCAGGTATCTGCCATTCTTCGCCAGAGCCAAATATTTCAAATCCGAGTTATAGCAGAATGTTAATTTATCGTTTGCGTTAAATTCTGAACAAAATTTAAACATCGCCGTGTTGTCAAAGGCATCCCCGACACCATTTATAGCGTAGCTACCTGGCAAATCCCCGATTTCGATTTGGCTATCTAATTTCTCTCGATAGTTTTCCAATTTTTTATCCCTTTTTTCCAATTTTCTTTGCGATTTGATAATCTCTGATAACTTTGGGGTAACACCAACTTTAATAGCGGCCTTGGGCACAACCCTTGCAAATTGAATTTCCCAAATATAGCAACCAGACCCATTAGCGGGCAGACAATTTTGAGAATAAATCGTAAGAAAGCCAGTCTTTCCTGGCAAATCATTTACCTTATATTCAATTAACTCTTGATTATTGTTCAACCGATCAATTTTCTTATTCACTTCGATATATTTGGAGGTGCCCTTCAACATGCCGAGTATCGGATTGAAGTAATTTTCAAATTTTATTCTTTCTTGAAATCCCCCCCCAAGATTCAAACCCTGTATCTTCCTTTGGCTTTCTTCCATAATTTTATTTGCTCTTTTAGTCAAGTCGTCCAAAACCCCCTTCCTTGCGTGATCATACTTTTCCTGATTATCCATTTCCAATTTGCCCTTATTTTTTTTTTTTAATTCGTCTTGTAAATATTTCTCTACGGGAAACTTTTCAAAAAGCCTTTTCCTATTCCCAATTTCATAGTCCTTCATTAACTTTTTGTCTTCGTTGTAAATTTTGATCGTGTGGTTTATAAAATCAAATTTTTGGTTCTCATTATAACTTTCAAGCATGATCTTTGGGTTTAATTCACTGCCGAAATTTTGATCCAGATTCTCAGCCTTTTCTTTTAATTCTTCCGACGAAATATATTGTGGTGTCAAATATCTTGTTTCTGTGAAAAACAATCTCCTGTGCTTTAAGATCGGATCATAATAATCCTTTTCAACTCGTGATAAATTATTAATTTTTTGAGCAAGTTTTTGGTTTTTATTCAACAACAAAATGGTTTCATCCTCGGAGGCATCAAAGCTAAGCTCAGAGCTTTCTTCTTTGATTAATTCTTCATCAAGCCTTTTCATTTTTTCTTCTAATTTTCTTTGCTCCTCAGTTTTTCTTGGCATTAATGGTTTGATTGCTTGTAATTTTTTTTTGTCTTTTTCTAATGAAGAAAGGGCAGATGAAGATCCTCTTGAGTAAACCTCATCCTCCTCATCGTCCACTTCTCCCCCCCCCTCCTCCTGCTTCTTGCCCGGGCTTATTAGTTTTCGTTCTTTTTTGGATTTATAACTGATCTTTTTCTTTACCATTTTTTTTTTTTTTTTTTTTTTTTATTCATCATCGGCCTCTGGGGCTTTGGTTGGCTGATTTTTCGACTTTCCCTTTGTATTTCCGTCTGAGGTGCATCTAAGCTGAAACTAATGTCATGAGATTTAGGTGGTGGGCGATGCTTGTCTTCGTATTGGAGATCACTTTTTTTAAAGCTCTGAGTGAAACCACTTTCCTTGAGATCATCCATCATCATCATCTCGTCTTTGTTAGTGGACATTCCTCCAATTTTCATTTTGGGCATCTTCACAGAAGGTAAATTAACACTTGGTACAGATAAAGAAGGCAAAGAAAACATTGCCTTTTTTTTTGATTTTTTTGAGTAGGACATTGATTTTTCTTCCAAACTTTCATCCATTAAAAAGTTTGATCTTAATGCAGAAAATTCTTCCTGTCCTCCAAAAATTGAATCTTCAATTGTTGGATCATATCCGCCATATTGGGTGCTTTCAACTTTCTGCTCTTTTGATATTTCATTTTTTGCATATGAAAAATCCAAAAAATCATCATCACCATCATCGCTCTCACTCTCGCTCTCATCTAATGTTTTAGCAATTGCTCTTCTTTTAGTTGTCTGCATTGATTTAGTGTCTTTTTTTTCCTTTTTCTTTTCCTTTTCCTTTTCCATTCCCCATTTCTTTTCCTTTTCCTCTTCTTTTTCTTTTTCTTCATCACTACTCCATCCGGATTCATCTTCATCTTCTTCTTCATCATAATTTATCGCCGTTTGCCTCCCAGTTAGACTTGTTGTCAATAGATTAGATAATTCCGGTATCATCCCCTGCTGTTGCTCTTGTTGCACTGAGGAAAAAGATATAGGCATTCCACCGATCGTTAGGGGCTGTTGTGATAGATCAACCCCCCTTCCTCTTCCTCTTCCTCTTCCTCTTCTTCCACCCATCCCCCCCTTTCCCTTCTTCTTCTTCTTCTTCTTCCCCTTCCCCCCTTTTGCAAATTTTGGAGAGGGAAGTAATCCAATTTCATGTATTACATCAGTTTTTAATTCTTCCTTATCTCTTGTTTCCATTATATGATCCTTGCTAATACTTTTAGATGAACGTATTTGATCAAAGAGACTCATTTCCTTTTTTTTTCGAACCTTTTTTCTTCTTCTTATCTTCCTGATCCTTTCTTCTTCTTCCCTCTTCCGTTCTTTTTCCAATAGCCCCATTTCACGTTTTAATCGTTCCTTTTCTTCCATCATTTTTTTTTTTTTTTCTTCAATTTTTCTTCTCTTTTCTTTTTCTCTTTCTTCTCTTTCTTTGAGAATTTTTTGTTGATGCTTTTTTTCCTTTGATTTTAAAATTAAGGTTTCCATTTGATAACTATTTTTGATAAGCTTTTTTAAATGGTCCGATTCATTCCTTAGGGAAACACTCCTTTGTAAATGTTTGTGTTTTTTATTTAATTGCTCGTGCTCCCAAAAAATTTTGTGTTGTTGTTGATTTAAATCCCCCCATTCCTTTTCTGTTGAGAACTCTTTGGCTAAATCCTCAATGTGCTTATTTAAAGGTTGGCTGAGGCTTCCGGTTGAATATGTTAAATAGTTTGCAATCCCCTTTTCGTAATAGTCATCGCTAATTTTGAATTGGATTTTGTCAATGAAAAACCATGCCAAATTGTTTGGATACTGAGGCCCAGTGCCGACAAAGTACATTGACGCATAATCATTTTCTTGGAATAGCGCGTATTTGGCACACTTTCGAACCCTTCGATAGCCTGGAGTTGTGACAGTTGTTTTGATATCCCGTTTTACCACAGTTTCAATACACCACGAATCAGGATCATCTGGTGCAATAAATCTCGCCAAAAGGGTACGATCGCTGCTCCTCCCAATGGCAACATATTTGATACGATTTTCAGCCACAGTGACACCGCCTCCTAAATCGACTTCATTCGTTTTAGCCGGGTGGAAGGCCACATTTAAAATGAAGCCACAATAGGTAACCAATCCTAATAAATTTAAAAGTGTGAAAAATAATAGTATGGCCTTGCCAAAGTTAGTTAAATCCATGAATGATTTAACTTCTTCAATAAAGGTATAAATTAATGCAACTAAAGCCAATAATCCAACAATAGCAAAGAGAAACAAATAAATATTTCGATAAATTTTTGTTGCCAAAATTTCAATCTTTGTGCCATCCTTTTTTCTAAAAATTAATTTCCTTCGGAGTTGATCCATTAAATTGACACCTCCAATTACAACTTCCTTTTCCATCATTACCGAATAAAAAATTACCAAATAAAATAAGCATACCAATGAATAACCCACAACTACACCAACAGTAATTTTTAAATCTAAATTTAATACATCATTCAACGAATGCCATAAACTAAATACTACACACCCTTGCATAATAGTGATCACGATGAAAATCATTAAAAAGCCTGTTCTTGCTTCTTTCTAATTAATTTAATTTTATTTTTTTTTTTTATTAAATAATTAAATTTATCAAGATAAAAATTAGTAAAGGGGAAGAAAGGGATTGTCTTGATTTATTTTTTTTTTAATTTATTTAATTTTTTTTTATAATTTATTTGATTATTAATTTTTTTTTTTTTTTTTTTTTTTTTAAGGAGAGGTGATTCAATAAAATTACATTCTGTATGTTGTTAGGCTTTTTTTAATTTGAGAAATAAACCAAAAATTTATTTAATTTTCTGTTTATTTGTTAAATTAAAAAAAAAAACCTGTTAGCTTTTCTTGAGTTTTCTTTTTATTTGGAAAATCAATAGATTTTCGTTAGGTTTTTTTGAGTTTTCTATTTATTTGTGAAGTGTTCTTGGTTTTTTTGAGGTTTTCTATTTTATGTCAAAATGTTAATATAAACTTTTTTTCTGTCAAAATGTTCCAATTTTTTTTCCAAATATCAATTATTTTTTATAATTGAGCTTTTAAGAATAAATAAGAAATAAATAGAATTAAACACAATCGGAATTATAGTTGAGATTTACATGTATCAAAGAAAATAAATCTAATAAAACAATAGATTTTCGTAAAAAATTCCAAAACTAAAATTCTTAGTAATAACTATTGAGAAATACAATAATGTTTATTTTGATCTCCAATTGAAGATCAAATAAAATTCTAATAGGAATTAATATGATTTCTCAACAATCATTTTCACTGTTTCATTAAGATTTTAGAATAAACTATTTTTACCAAGTGACTATTGATCTTGCCATAAAAAAAAATTTGCAAATGAATCATGCCAATTAAAAATTAAAAAAAAAGGCCAAAAATCGAAAAAAAAAAAACAAAAAATATGCAAAAATAGAAAAAATGTGAAAAAATGATTTCAATTTTGAAAATTTCCTAAATAAATTTTTCCTTCAAATATCCATTCAAAACAATTTAAACACATTTAACCCATCCACCTATTGAAACTGGACAGCATTGACTGGAAAATAGTTTATATATTAATTTAAATAAGATTGGTTGGATTTTTTTTTTTCAACCACAAGAAGACTATTTTCATATTATCATTTTTAGAGAGTAAGTAACTCCTCAAGTAAGAAGAAAATTCAAGTAGTTACTAGATTCTTAAAATATAAATACCAGTATAGATTAGAGTCGAGATACACTTATTTTGTATTATTGTTATTTAAATTACTTTTGAAATGGGAGAGGTATATTAACTTTTACATGAACAAAGCATACTATCATCTTGATTGCTAAATATCTTTGTTGAATTCAAAAGAACCCCCCTCATAAAACCTAATTATTGGTTTCTGAATATATTCTTGAACAAAATAAGTATATTAACATTTTTTTAAGGGATTAGTTACCCTTATTTATCTTTTTCCCCAAAGGTTATAGAGTACTTATTTTAACAGTAATTCAAAAAATTTGTGAAAAAAACACCTTTATAAACTTTAGAGAAATATACTATAATTTTTAAAAAGAGTTTATTTTGCCCAACTATTTTTGAGTAATAAACATTCTTAATTGTTTTTGTTTGGATTTTTGAGATCAAAACAGAAAATGAAAAATTTTTGAAACATTTTTATTTTTAGAAACCCCATTTTGAGTTATTTCGAAAAAGTTTGGATGAACATAAAACCTTCGAACTCTTAATCTTATTTTAAAAATACAATAAAAATAAATCCAATATTGAATCCTTGAAGATCCAGAAAAAATTGATCATTTATTTTATTCACAATTATTTATTAAATTTCTTGAAATTTAAAAGAGTAGACAATATTCCTTTTCATTTATTAAGAGTACAAACAACGAACTGTTATTATTCAAATTAGTTATTTGAAAATATCTATTATTTTTTTTTATAATTATTAATTAGATATTAGTTTTATTTATTTGAAAATATTTTAAAAATTTTGAGAAATAATACTAAAATCTATTGATACTTTCAATCTTAGGGCTATTATTAATAACTCAACTGAAATAATTAAGATTTAATTATTAATAATTATTTAAGAAATAATCAAATTAAAAAGTATTTCTTTAGGTTTTAAGTTGAATTTTCCAAGATTTTAAAAAAAGTATTTTGGGAATATTTTTAATTTAATGTTTTGTTGATTTTTCTCACTTCTTCAAGTTAAACAAAAAGAAAAAATTGATTTGATCTGTTCTTTGAATTAACAAATTATTTTTTTTAAAGTTAAAAATAATTATTGTAATTTTTTTGAAATTAAGTAGATTTTTTATACTGAGTAATTTTAAAACTTTGTGGTTTTATTTTTAAAGTGTATTTTTTGATAGTTGATTTACAGACAATAAGATTTATTTCTTTCTTTTAAAGAATATATCTTTTTTTTAAAATAATTTAGAAATATGTTGAATTTTGAACTTTTCCAAAAATGAGGAAAATGGATCAAACTTTTAAATACAATAATTCATTTCTGAAGACAACATTAAATAATAAGTCAGGTATTTTAATAATCATTTTTTTACTTTTTTTTTCAATTTCAGTATAGGGAAAAATTTTTTGAATTTGCTATTAAATTTACGTCGATATTTTTTTTTTTTTAGGGTTATTAGTCCATTAGTGCTTATTTTTTTTTGATTCTGTTTCTGTTTCTATCAGGGTTTTATACTCGAGAATCCCCAAATATTCAAAGAAAACAAATATCACAATTTTGTGTATCCTCTTTGTTAAGCACTATGTTTTGAGGTGAAAAAGGTACAATTGTTGATAAAAACACACTCTTGAAAGAGTTCTATAATTTCAGTTAAATTTACACACTGCGAATTTCTTTGACAAAAAAATGGAAAGTTTTCACAAATTCAACAATATTCACAAATTTCAGATTTTCTTAGATCCTTACAAAATTTGATTTTAATATTTGATAATTTCCATTTCAAATCTATAAACACAAAAAAAAAAGATTCCCAAAGCTATTCTAAATTGTTTTTGCAGTTACTTTTACAAGTTTGAAATGTTTTAAAAGTTGAACTTGTGCTTGAAAATCCCTAAAAGTCATTTTTTTTTTAAAATTTTATTTCAAAAATCTATTTTGATAATTATCAATTTTTTTTTTGTTGTTGATTTTAACTTTAAAATGAGTATTTTTTGTCCAATTTCTTCAGAATGAAAATTCTTTTTGAGGAGGTGAACGTAAAATAACACAATATTTAAACACCCTCTGTGACGGAAACGTGATCCTTAATTCGAAACAAAAACGAATGATATTCTTGTTTTCAAATTAACATTAAAAATTTGGTTTCTACCCCTTCTAATTTTTAACAATTGATTGTACTCAATCAACAGAATAACAGTCTCGAAAGATAAGACTGTTATTTTCCAATTAATAAATAAATTTTTTTCTTACAAGTTCCCAAATATTTTGCTAATTATTAATTGAAAAAATTAAAGAACTTTACAAAATTCAATTAGAAATGATTTTTTTTTAGAGATTTAATTTAGATTCCTTTTTGATTTTTGTAATAATATTCAAATTATTATAATTTGAATTTAAGAGATTATCCTCACCCTAGATTCAGCGATAATCAAAATATGTTGTAATTGGGTGTAAATGATATTAGTGTGTATGGTTTAAACGGTTTCTGTGACTCTAAAAAATCTATTAGAAATATTATTCCATAATAAATTATTACTTTTTGTACAAAAAGATTTCTATTAAAAAATTGTTTTTTTGAAATTTTTTTCGATAATAATTTTCCCAAATCTAAAAATAGAAACTCAAAATATTAGTATTCAGGCACTTAAAAATTAATATTTAGAACTTACAAAAGTAACTATTTTTATAATTTTTTAATTTCAAAAATTAACCCAATAATTATCAGCATAAAAACTCAAAGAATGATTAGTTTTGTTTTCCTTTTTAGTGGGGCTAATTGTAATTTCAATATATTTCAAGATTTCAGAAATAATTTGCCAAAAAAATCTATTGGTAAATTATTTAATTTTATAAAAAAATTGAATTTTTTAGCGATTAATACTGATAAATTGCAATTTAAGTTTGGAAATTTTTACTTGATTTTCCTTTTTGAAATTATTATGCTCAAGCTTTGAATAAAGCATTTTATGAAGTCAAGTGTTAAGAAACTCTCTAAAATTAGTTGTTCTTCAAAACACTCTTTGTCCTGTACTGTTTGATAAGAAGCAGTTTGAAGATTTATAAAAATGGGAAATTGAACTACAAATTTTTTGAGATTTATTAGAATTTATCAGTATATATTTCGCCACAAATTTAAGAAAGATTTTTGCCAACTTTGAAGTCTTCAGATTGATTGTTCAACCTTTAAATTTGTGGTGAAATGCAGATTTTATTCTGAAAAATTCTTGGAAATTTTTTACTCATACAAGATATCATTTTTAATTGATGAGGATCAACAAATATCACAACTTGGCTAATTGATTTTTTAGAGACACTTGAACCTTGGCTCACTAATGTGATTTCCACCCAAATTACAACACATTTTGATCTTAGACTTCTCCTTGGTAGAGGCTAATCCCTTTACAGTAATTACTTTCCCATTTCCAAATATCTTTATTCTTGTGTTGACAAATTTTAAAAAAACTAGTGAAAAAATTTTGTTGTGTGCTTTGGTGACTCGGCTATTGATTCTTGATTGCGAAAAAAAGTTATAAAAAAAAATGGGAAAGAAAAGTTACGGTTTGTGCTCCTCGTGTCAATTTTTTA
The DNA here is from genome assembly GCA_027625915.1 of Anaeramoeba flamelloides. Lineage (NCBI taxonomy): Eukaryota > Anaeramoebidae > Anaeramoeba > Anaeramoeba flamelloides. The sequence goes on from JANTQA010000051.1 coordinate 421,250, forward strand.
AAAAATGTTTCTTTTTTGAGGATTGTTTTCTCTGTTGGAGAAAGAACTAAAAATGGACCCAATCCCATTGTTATTGCGGCAAACTATAAAAAAGTTTTTTAAAGAAAAAAAAAAAAAAAAATCAAAGACAAGATCAAGAACAAAACAACCTTTATTTTTCAGAAAGAAAGAAGAAATTTTTTTTGTGTTTAAATAAGGGACAAATACCAAAAAACAAGATCTCATAAAAACATCAACGTCCCTTGATCCTACATATTTAATTGATAAAGAAAATGTTGTTGCTGCAAAGTAATATGCAATTGAAGTAAATGATCCCGCAAGACTATTTTGAATTTTAAAAGAAAAAAATAGAGATTCCGTTATTTGAAAAGTGAAGGTTTTAAGTTAATTGTCTTTTTTAATGGTTCTCCTTTGTGTTTATTCTGTTTTTTTTATTTGTTTATTTTTTTTTTGTTTAGAAGGAAAAAAGTTTGTAATTGTTTTGTTTTTACCTATGAGGTTTGGTTTCTGAAAGTTGAAATGTTTTGGTAATATAACTTTTTGCTGTTGTTAGAATTGTTGTTATTAATAAAATTATTGTTGAAGAAGCCAAAACTTCTTTTATAGAGTCTGCAAATTCAGATACAGTCGATAAAAGAATCATTTATCAGAAAAAAAAATTTTCTTATTTTGGAAAAAAATGTTTTTTTAAAAAGATCATATTTTTGAGCCTACTTTGAAAACAAGATTGGTTTCTGTTAATAGTACACCCAAAGAATCAATCTTTTGATCCCAGATTGAAAAATCTTTATTCTTCGATAACACTCTTTCAAAAGATCTGTTTGAGCTTGAGTTTTTTTTAGAAAAAATTTTTATTTTGGAAAAGAGTGAAAAAAGAATTCCAAAAAAACGTTTCATTAAATCTATTTACTGCCAAATATAAAGATTATTATTGAAATTTGGCTTTCTTAATTTTTGTTTTAAAAGATCTCAGAAAAATTTCTAATCAGTCCTTCTCAAAATCAGTTTGGTTGATTAATTTCCGTTTTAGAATTGGTGGCTTTAATAAAAATTATTGAATTGGGATTTTTATTTTTTTAATAAAACAGAATCTAAATCTTGGTTGTATTATTTTGTGTTAACAGTCAAGAATTTTTCTGAAATAAATCAGAGGAAAATCAATAAAGGATTTTTAAAAAGAGTAATAATCGAAAATTTTACAATTTAATTGGAAAAATTGGTATCTCAATTTTATTTTTTCTATTCTTAAGGAGCAAGTTTTCAGGTTAAAAAGGTGGAATTGTAATCAAAGTGATCTTGAAAGAGTTCTATAAGCTCAGTTAAATCTACATTCTATAAATTTCTATTTGTAAAAATAATAGATAGTTTTCATAATTCTAAACATTGAAACTTTTTCACCTTTCTTAGATCCTTCCAAAATTTGATTTTACAATTCCATAATTTATATTCCAAACATATAAACACAAAATGATTCCTCAAACTGTTCGAAATTAGTTTTTACAGTTACTTTTATAAGTTTGAAGTGTTTTCAAATTTGTCTTTAAGGGTCTAGATATTTACCGTGAATATGCTCCATACTCAAGGGGTGGACTGAGACCAAAAAGGGTATTGTGAAATAGCCTTTTTTTTGGTTGACAAAATTCAAATTACAAAAAAAAAATTTCCATTGGATCTCTTTGACTAAAAATTCAACTTCGGAAATATAAGTTTTAAAGAGTTCTCAATTTCAAAAAATCAAAATTTAAAAAAAAAATTTATCTTTTCTAATTTTCTTTTTCCAAAGGAGTAAATTTCTTTAATTTAAAACTAATTGCTTTCTTGAAGTTCGCAATCAATTTAATTCGCATTAACCTGATTTGTGGTTATTTTGTAACTCTCTAAATTTGACCAAGTATGGATTATGTAATATTCTTACTCGATAAAAATAACTTATTTGAACAAAGAAAAAAAAGGAAAAAAAATATCACTGAGATCTCAAGGGCCAAAGAGCGACACTTCAAAACTGACCTAGTTGTTTTCAAAATTGTAATTCACAACCATTCTAATTGGAAATTGAGTGTCGCTCTTTGGCGCTTTTTTCTAAAAATTTCCTCTTTTTTAGTTTTTGATTTTTGGAGATAGATCGTACATTATAAGTCGGTTGGTTTTTGGTTGGTGTTGGGTCCTCATATAAATTACTAAAAAGTTTTTTTCCATTTCAGAACAAAAATTTCACCATAATGAATCGACCCTTATTTTCATATATTTCCTTTTTTTAAATATTTTTTACAGTTGTTTTGGTTCAAACTTTTTCTGTTATTTGTCCAACTTTTTTTAATCAAATTTTTTGTTTTTAATAAAACTTGAATTATAAATTAATTCTATTTATTGTGAAATAATTTGAAATGTAATTTTTCATTTATTTTTTTTAGGATTTTTAAATATCAATTTATTTATTTATTTATTTGAATTGTTTACTCGATTGTCATAAACAACCAGACTTTAGAACATCAAAATATCAAATTTCTTAAAATATACAATTCCACTTTTAACAAACAAACTATCAACGAAAATTAAGGCATATTAAAAATCTTAAATTATGCCACTAAATTCTAATTCTAATAAAATAATTTGTTTAAAATAAATTCCGAAAAATGTACCTTGATTTGTGTTATTTTTGTCTTAAATTTTGTTGAAAGTTTTTATTTTAAAATAGGAACTGAATAATTCTGAAATTCTTTTACTTAATTCAATTGATTTTTTTTTATGATATAATCAAAATACAAAATTTTCATTTTTTGAAAAAGAAATAATAATACTAGAAAACCAATGAAATAGTATACATGGCTCTAATCATACAATAGTCGAGTTTTAAATATATTTTGTATTTAAAGTTAATTTCTAAAGGTAACCTAAATTTTCTAAAATTTATTACTTAAAAAGATGGAATATCTGCTTCTTATTAAGATTCAATGTTCTTTATTCCCTAAATTAACAACCCCAAATCAAAAAAAGTAGTTATAAACAATGAAAAGAGATATAACAATCCAAAAAATAGCAACTCAACAAGTGAATATTTATGACTTTATTAATTAAAATGATCAATCTAAAACACTATTGTATTAATATTTTCCTAGCGATCAGGTGTTAGCACCATTCTAGAATCATAAATAAATAAAAGTATCTTGTAATTGAAGATAAACCATAAAGTTGAACTTTTTATTTTAGCTTGTCAAAAAAATCTATTATACATATTCTTAAACCCTATTTTATTATATTTTAATCCAAATTTATCAAAATTATTTCTAAAAATATTATATAAATAAATTGAACCTTGTTACAAATTTATTCATAAATTTTAATTTAGTTTTCGAAAAAAATGTATTACTCATTTTGTTCTATTCAATTTCTAATTACTTGATAAAATTAGAAACATTAATGCTGAAAATAAAAATAATAAAACTAAAATAATAAAGATTGATAAAGTAAATGCCTTTACTATAATTAATTTTAAAATAATTATAAAAAGATGATTTTACTTTGTAGTTCGAGATCGTTTCACAATTAATTATTTTACAAAGTAATAACGTATCAAAAAAAAATTGTAAGAAAGAAAAAGAAAAAGAAAAATAAATATAATGAGAGTTTATTTGAACAAATTAAATTTGGAAATATTATTTTGAATAATTTTTTCATGATTTTAATTATTTTTATTGAATATATCAAAATAAAAAAAAGATTAAAAAATTTTGATAGTGTTATTAAATGAATTTTCAAAAAATATTTTAATTTCGATATTTTGAATTAATTTTGATAGAAAATTGAAATTTGTTTTTTTGATATTTAAATTTTGGATTTTATTTTGATTATTTTTATTGTTATGAATGATATTATTGTACTTTTTATTATTTTTGTATTTTTATTACCTTTGATTTGAATCTATAACATTATAACAATTACAGAAATATTATCAGTGCTTCCTTTGTCAAGTGCAGTCATTAATATTTTTTTAGCCATTTCTTGAGAATGATTCATATCTTTAACAAGATCAACCACATCTTGGTCTTCCATAACATCCTATAAAATAAAAAATAAAAAATAATTTAAAGATAAATAAAGTGATATTTAATGTTGAAAATTGTTTTTTTTAAACAAATAAAGGAATTGAATAAATTTAAAAATAAATATATATATATATATATATATATATATATATATATATTTAATAAGTACAGTTCTTTAAAGCATTGTGTTAAAGTTTTTTAAAAATTTCTATATTGATTGAAAGAGTTGTTTGAATAATTTTTGAAACTTGGGGATTTCACATTTACATTTTTTTAATTTACCAAAGTTTTTTTCTTTAAAAATGACAAATCCGTTCAGAAACGAATTCAACAAAAAAACAAAAAAGTGATTGTAAATGAGGTTTTTTGAACCTAAAAATTAGAAAATATAAAAGTTCCAAAAGGTTGCACAATATACAAGAACAGCATCAAGAAGATTTGTGTGATATATTTGTGTTTACCAAATCGAACATGATATTACCAACAAAAAAACTTATAAAAAAATATAATTAAAAAAAGAGTTTCCTGAAATTTTTATTGAATAGAAAGTAGTGTAAGATGGTTATTTAAGGAAGTAGCGACCTCATAACGCTCACTACAAATGAAGCATGTGATATTTAATTAAAAAATTATATTGATTCTCTTCAGTTTTAAACTCTCCAAAAAATTTAAAAAAAAAATAAAAAGTAAAACTTTAATTTTACTAATGTATTACAATTAAAATTTCCGAGGAAATATTTAACAAAAAACAAAATTAAAAGTAATTTTGAGAAATTTATTTGATTTTTTTATGGAGATTATTTTTTTTTTTTCGAGATCTAATACTAAATACTTTTGGATTTATATTTTCAGATTTTATTGATATTATATTTAGTAATTATTTGAACATACTTTTATCTTAAACTTTTGTTCTCTAAACCCTAATTATTTTTGGGATTCATTTAAAAAAAAAATATAAATAATAATTATTGTTTTTTTTAAAAAAACTACTTTAGAAAAGAGAATTTCAAGTTTCATTAGTATTAATTATATATTTTTATCTATAATTAGATTGTATGTTTTTAAAAATAATTCCATTTATTTGGTAATATAATTCCAATAGAATTAAACAAGTTTTTTTGCCAATAAACTATATTCTTTTTTTTTTTTTTTTTATCTTTATTGATTCATTCAAGTAACTTTTTTATTATTAATATAATAACTAATCACGTTTTTTTGGTATCTTACAAAAGTATCAAATATATTTTCTAATTTTCAATTCAAAATTTTTAACACACCAAAATTCAATTTTTGAAAAAAAAAACTTTTTTAATCAATTCTCAAATAAATACCAAATTAGAACCATTTAATAATTGTAATGTAAACAATTATTTATAAATACAATACTCACAAAACAAAAAATAAACAATTATCAAAAAAAAAAAAAATAAATTATAGTTGTGTTAAAAATTTTGAAAAAATCAAAACAAAAAAAGGAATTGGATTTATTGTTAAGGGTTAGATCCTTAGTTGAAAAAATAAAATAGGATCTCATATTATTTCATTAGTTCAACAATCTCCTTTTATAATTCTTCGTTTTGGATCCCCTTCCAGACTCAAAATAATGATATTGTTCTAGTGCTAAGACGATATTAATCTTCGTTCTTCGAAACTCCTTAATAACATCTTATATCACTTCGAACAAAATCATTTTTTTCGTTCTTCCAGGTTTAAACTCAAATTATGACAAGGAAATTATTTCCAAATCAGAACAATAAAAACAGTAATTAATACAATAAATTTTTAAATTAATACTTTTCATTATTTTAATTTAAAAAAAAAAATTATTATTTTTATAAAGCAGATAACAATCAATCTAAAAATGATTATGATTATGAATGTAGTCAATTAAATAGACTAAAACTAAATTAAGATATGTTTTCTGTTAGTTTTTTTTTTTAAAATTATTGTTTTGATGGGAAAATTGATAGATATTCTCAACAAAAATAATAATTAAAAAAAAAATTCCATTAGCTTTTCTAAAGTACCAAAGAATGTTTTTGAGTGGGTAGTTTTCTTTAATTATTTTTTATGATTAAAAAATCAAGAGATTTTTTGAGCAAAAACTGAAATTCTGGAAAAGTAACTTAAAAACTCAATAAAAATTTAAGGCTATATATAGCAATTGATGACATTTCAAGTTTCATGTCATTAGTTTTTTTATTTTTATTTTATTTTATCCAAAATAAATGAAGAAAATTCAAAAAAATTTACTTCTTTTCTTTTTTTTTTTTTTAAGAAAATTCTACAGAAAATATTTTTTTTTTAAAAACAAAACAATAATAATATTGATAATTTTTATTTCTTCTTTTATACTGATAAATTAAGATAAATATCTGAAAATTTTTATTTCATTTTCCATTTTAGTACTCTTTTTATGCATGCTTTGAAGAAAAGTATTTTATTGGACTAATCTTTAGAAACTTTGTAAAATTACTTAGGCTTCAAAAGATTCTTTCTCTTGAGTTGTTTTTAAAGTTGTGGTTATTGATTACAAAAATGGCAATTCAATTAAAAATTTTCTTTAATATATTGGAATTTGGCAGTATCAAAAATAAAAAATTCCATTGAAAAAAGATTTTTTTTTCATAAGCAAACTACCAAAGAAAAAATAAAAGAAAAAAAGTAAGAAAAATAAAGAAAAAGAAAATTTTAAAAAGATAGAAATGGAAAGTATAATTTACCCAAACACCATCACATGCAAGAACTATGAATTGGTCTTCTTCATTTAATTCAAATCTTGTTGTATATGGCTCATTAATTATATATTCTTTTATTGAATGATCTCCAAGCGATCGAGTAATTGCAATCATTCCTTTGAATTTTGAGTTTTAAAAAAAAAATTTCAAATTATTTGGTGTGTATTTTGTAAAAAAAAAAAAATCAAATTAAATAATAATTTTTTAAAATATTTTAATAAATGTAAAAAAGTAATTTATGTGATTTAAAATTTTTGTTTTTGATCATTTCATTTCTATTGATTGTCATTTAAAATAAAAAAAAAATTCAATTGTGCATATAAGGATATTTAAGGTGATTAAATAGTTTCTTCAGTTGACAACAAAAATTGTGTATTTAATTGATCAAATATTTTTTTTTTTGATCAAGTACACTATTTTTTGAATCAATAAATAGACTTAGTATTTTTATATTTTTTTTGTTAGTTACACCTTAGTTTAATTTTCATCCCAAAACACAAAATGATTTATTTCTGGAACTAAAGAAACATGAATAACCATTTTTCTAATTCCCTTCATATATATTTCTATTACTCTGAAATATATCATTTTTTTTTTTTTTTTTGTTCCTCCAGGTTAAAAATATTGAAATAACAAGGTGATGAATTATAAATCAAAGTAATAAAGACAATACTAAGCTATTTCCAAAAAATCCTGACAAATTTATTTAAAAATTTCTTGATTAAACTCAATCTTCATAAAACTATTTAAATTTATACAATCATTAACAACAATTTATTGATTCTTGATAATAATTCAATTTGTTTGTTAGTATGTTATTACAGAAATAAAATATATTAAATGTTCTGATCTTGATTTTCTCTGATATTTTTTTGGGTCTGAAAATTTTCTTATTTATTATTTTATTTTTGAATGTAAAAATTGTTTGAATAACTTCTTTAATCTTGATAAATTTTCAAATAGAATTGAAAAATGTATAACTGTATTTTATTATTTGAAAAATCATTTGTGCCCTTTTCATATTTCTCAGATTTTTATTGAAATTGGTCACACATTGTTTTAAAAAAAAGTGTTATTGTTTTTTTCATTTTTTGGAATTAATTTCAAAGAACATATTTTGAAATAAATACCTTAGTCATTAATTCAATTAGTATTAATATTTCACTTTATTTGGTATTGTCAATTAACGAACACAGTTTCACTAACAAAGATGATTTTTTCTGAAATGTAAAAAAAAATGCAGGAAAATTATTACTTTTCAAATTTGTCAAATTCTCAATTTTTTCAAAATAGTCAATTCCATTAAAATATTTTGGTTGTAGGTATTTAAAAATCCTTTTACAACATGTTAAGGTAGGTTAAGGTTTATTAGGGTGGGTTACGGTATGTTAGGTATGCTAGGTGTTTGGATGGTATTTTAGAGAATTTGGGCCAGGATTTTGAAAAAAAAAAAAAAATAATTAAGAGAGGAATTAGGCTTGTTTCACTTGTTTTAAGAAAGTAAAAATATTCCACATAACTTTGATCTTTAAAAATTGAGTTTTCGAACAAATTTTTAAAAAGTTTTTAGTATTGATGATTTCAAAATTTTGGATTTTCTACAATTTAAGTAATAAAATACTGCTCAAAACTTTAAATAATCTTTTTGTTTTTTCCTCTCTACAATCATTAAAAACCCATTAAAAACTTTCAGACCGATGGAAATAATCAAAAAACTATTCAGAAATATGAAAAAATTCAATTTGACCAATTTTTAAATTTAATAATATACTCCAAAAAATGCTCCACTTTTTTGGAAATACCTTATTCAAAAAAAAAAGAAATGTTAATTGCTGTATATGAAATTTAAATGGGATAAACTTTTAATCTGATTATCATTGTTTCAATCCCGATATCTATCTCGAATTTGTGATTCTTAGTTTATTAAGAGTTACCCAATAAAGAAGGATCAAATAAATAAATAAATAAATAGAAATAACATAAATTACAATCTCATTCTTTGAATTTTATTTGTAAAGGAAAAAAAAGAAAATGAAGTTAACATTTTTCCATTTATTATTCAAATACAAGTATAAAATTGTTAATTAATACAGTAAATATGATATTTGTTGATAATACAGACCACAAGATAGAAATACTTTTCTTTTTTTTTAAAAAAAGTATTTTTCTTGAAATTTTTTTGTTGTTTTGTATTTATTCCAAACAAAATGTTAATTCCTAATACAAAGATAGTTTATAGATGGATCGATGGTTAAGCAAATAATTACTAATTTTGATTTTTTGTTTGAATTAGTCAAAACAATTAAGTTCTACTCAAACGGAAATGATATTTATAGTTAACAGATCTGAACATCACAATAACCCAATAATGACTTTTTTTATGTTTGTTGATAATTTTTTAAATTGAAATTCGAAACTTCATTGATTCTATGATTAATGTGATGAATATTTTCACAAAGACAGCTTTGCTCATGTTCATTTTGTGAAAAACCAATTTATTTTAAAAAAAGAAACGTTGAAAAGAACTTTTTTTTATTTTCATTTTTTATTCTAACTTTAAAGCATTGTTCTGATTCACCTACATGTTTGTTAGTGGTTATATAGTTGATGTGTAGTGATATTTTTAAAATTATAGGAAAAGTAATTTTTTCCAAAATGTGTCAATTGTGTACTAAATGGCATACGTTATCTTATTGGGATCAAAGTCTGATAATTTTGTAAAAACAAGTCATACAAGGCTAAATTTTCAAAAATTTATTTGTCTTTTCGTTTTCCTCTCTATTCAAACTAAAAAAGGAATTGTTTTCTTTTTATTTTTTCACACAGATTGGAAATATTGGAATAGTGCCAATCATAATCTTTGAAATTTGTCATAAACTCTCTGAACGATACAGCTGTTTCCAAAAATTGAGTGTATTTTTCAAACTTTTTGTGAGTTTTTTGTTTTAAAAAAGTGAGAAATTTTTCAAAATTTTTATCAAGTTTTCTATATCAAAAAAGTGAAAACTTTTTGAGAATTAAAACTTTTATCAAGTTTTCTGTTTTAAAAAAAGTGAAATATCGGACTTTAAACATTTTTGGAAGTTTTCTATTTTAATAAAGTGAGGGATAGTCCTTTAAATATGGTCTAGGGGTTGGAGCCTGAAGGAAAGCACTTTTTTTAAAAAAAGCACTAACTTTATTAAAATAGAAAACTTTAAAAAAGTTTTAATTATGAAAAAAAAAGTCCTCACTTTTTAAAATAGCTGTCTATTCAAATTCCTTCTCTTTTATTATGTACCCCCACTGCCGCTTTCTTAAAAAAATACTGATTGAAGCTCTCTACAAATTTTGTAATCGCAAATACTGAAAATAAAAAAAAAAAAAATAGAAAGAAAATAATAATTGAATATTATTTACCAACAACACGATCATTTGTGATGAAACCTCCCTGTTTCGTAATTCGTTCTTGTTCTACAAGAACAGATGCTTTATGATCAAAACTTAATCTTTGTGCGATTCCATTTCGACTTTGTTAGTTTTTAAAGATTTTATTTGTTTGTTTTTTTGAATTTATGTAAAGACAGATTCGATTTAATTTTGTTTTGTTTGGTTTTGTTTTGTTTGGTTGAGTTAATTATTTTGATTGGCTTAAAAATTTAGTTGGTTTTGGTTTAAATAAAAAGAAGAAAGAAAAGCTAAAAATAGAAATAAGAAAGACCCAAAAAAAAAACAAATAAGAAAAAAAAAAAAAAAAAAAAAACAAACGAAAGAACACCACGAGCATCACCAACATTTGCAGTATAAAGAATTCTTTTTTCTCCTTCTTTTCGAATAAAAGAGGTAATGACAGTTGTTCCTGGATATTCAATTCCATTTTCCTTTAATTTAACATCGATATTTGAATATGTTTTTCCCCAGATTTCTGCCAATTCGTTTTCCTTTTCCTTTTCTTTTTCCTTTTCTTTTTCATTTTCCTTTTCATTTTCTTGTTCTTTTTCATTTTCTTGTTCATTTTTGTTTTTGTTTTCTTCTGTTGTTTCTTGCTCCTTCTTTTTTTTTTCTTCTTCCTTTTCGTTTAATAATTGAAGGAACTCATTATGTAAATGTTCCTTACAAAAAGCGGATGCTTGTGAGCCCCCGTGACCATCATAAACAGCAAAAAACCCTTGATCTTCTTTTTCCCCAAATTTGTCAACCACAATATGTGCGTCCTAATTAAGATGTTATTTTTAATGATTTTAATGTTGGGTTAGGAGTTTTATTGGATCAAATTTTGGAAAGGTTTCTTTTCTTTTATTTTTTAAGAGTGCCAAGGTGAACAAATTTAAAGTGCCAACAAAAGTTAATAAAAAGGATTTTTTGTTTTGAAAACACTCGGACTTTGAAAAAAATTCACAGCATTATAGTTGTATGATATTTTTTATTCAAGAACAAAGAAGTGACCGTGCTTTAAAATACAGCAATGAAGAAAAAAATTTTTTTTTTTTCTTTCAGAACTTTGAAATGCGAATTTAAAAATCCAAAAGTTGTTTCTTCAATGTTCCGTTTTAAGTTATTTTTTGGATTTGATTCGAATTTTTTCTCTTTTTCAGAGTAGCTTGAAAGAGTTGAAAAAAAAAAAAAAAAAAAATTTAAAGTGTTACAGAAAAGAAATGTTTCAAATCAATAATTGTGGTTGTAAGTTTGTTCGGTTTTTCAAAATTCAGAGAACACAAAAGAATTGAAATTTCTTTGAAAAAAAAAGGATCACTAAAAGACAAATTTATTCTGATTTTCCTTTTTGTTTTTTATTTTTTACTTAATCTCTTTGAAATGGAGTGCTGTTTTTTTTTTCAATTTTAAAATTGACAAACAACTTTGAAGGCTTTATTAGTGTTTTTGTGTTGCAAGTTTCAAAAAAGAAAAAAAAAAAAAAAAAGAAAATCAAACTTCCATTGTTCTTCTAAATCTCGAATTTCTTGTTGCAATTACACCACAAGATTTTACACAAACGAGGTTTTGGTATTTGTTTGGATTTGGCTTTTTAATCATGACAAAAGAAAAAAAAAATCAAAAAAATGTTTTGTTAATTATAATTCAGACCTTTAATGAAATTTTAGAACTGACGAACACAGTACGAACTTAAATATTTGAGAATTGAAGTGTAAAATTGTAAATTGGTTGACGATTATGTCTTTCTCATTACTTTTTAGAACATTTTTTACAAAAAGTTATTTTGAGAAAGGTTTAGCTTGTTATTCGAGAAAACATTTCTATGGAGTGAAGACAAAAAAATATCTTACGAATATGGATTTCAAAATTTACTCAAAAAGTATCAATTTTGAAAATACCACTTTTTATTAGGTCCTTTTAAGGCAAAAAGTTTTGGATAAAATAAACAATAAAACCCATATAAAAGAAAAACATCTTTTTAACTAACAACAGAGCATTTGAAAATTCAAGATAACAATTTGAAACAAATATTAAATCAAAAACGAGAAAATTAGAAAATGGTAAAACATGATTTTTATTTTCAAATTTTTAGGTGATAATTTAAAGTGTATTGGTATTCTCGATTTAAAGAATGCTACACATTTTTCTTTTCTTCTTCTTTTTGCCACTAGTTCCAGGGTACAAAACTGCTTTAATCGTTTCATCAAAGACTGCTTGCAAATTTTTTTGTGTTAAAGAAGAACATTCAATGTATTTTTCAGCACCTATATTTGAACACAATTCCATTCCTTCCTGATACAAAACGATGTCATCAGAGTTTTGTTGATTTCCTTGACAATTTCGAAGATCCAACTTGGTCCCAACAAGTACAATTGGTGTATCTGGACAGTAGTGTTTAATTTCCTGTATCCATTTGGAATTAATATTTTTGAATGATGTTTTTGAGACTAATGAGAAGCAAACCATAAAGACATCTGTTCCTGGGTAACTCAATGGCCTTAATCTATCGTAATCTTCCTGGCCTGCAGTATCCCATAGCCCCAAATTGATTGGTTCTCCATCAACCATTACATTTGCTGAATAGTTATCAAATATAGTTTGAACATATTCACCTGGAAAGGAATTTGTTGTATAACTAATTAGCATACATGTTTTACCAACAGCCCCATCACCAACAACTACACATTTGATTGATCTCATTTGTGATTCCTTTGTCGTTTATTTTTGAAAGATATTTGTTAAAAATTAATGATTTTATTTTTGAAATTTTTTTCTTTTTGAAAACTTTCATTTTGCCTACTTTATTGTCAAACATTTGAAATTTTTTGTCAAAAAAATACTGTTGTGAAAATTGGACTGATTCTGAAAAACAGAATAGTATTGTATGTCTTTAAATTGGATTTAAGAATTCTTTTTTTGCTTTGAAGGAGTTCTTGTTTTATGGAGATCAAAAAATCGTATTCCAAAAGTCATTATATTTTAGTGTTTCAAAATCTAAAGCTGTTCCTTTTTTTCTTCTTGTTTCAATTTAAAACCTAATTCAATTTCCAATAGTATACGGAAGTTGATGAAAATTTTGAAACTAAATTCTTTCATTTTATTCAAAATTTAAATTATGAATGTAATTTGTTTTCATTTTTCCAATTTTTTTTGATGGTAAAAAAATTATTAAAAAATTAATCTATTTTTTAATGTAAAATTTTCTTATTTGATCCTTTATTTATTAGAATTTTTTTTAATAATACAACTTTAAGAAATCCATATGATATTTACTGATTTTTCACTGCTCTGTTAATGTGTAAGCTTTAAAAAAAAGAAGTAACATACTTTTTATTCTAAAACCCTAGTTTAAACTTTTCTACATGGTTTATTTTGACAACAGTATATCAATCTAGCTTTTTCAACAATTAATTAATAAATTAATTTTTTTTTTTTAAAGTTTGTTTTTGCTTCTTGGGGATATTCACGAATAGTTTTTACCCACTTTTTTTTTTTTGAGATATACCATTTAGAACTTTTTTTACCTTTTCTTCATAGACTTGAAATAAGCTTGTATATAATCTGCTAAGAAATTAAAATATATTTTTGAGGAAAATTTTTATTAAAAATTTATGGTATCATTGCTCCAATAACCGATACAGACTTTGTAATATAATTTCAAAATAATTCCCTACTTTCTTTTTTTTTTTAAACCCCACATATAAAATGATCAATGAAACCCAACAATGAGAAATCAGAAAATATTATATTGGTGAATAAAGTTCCATTTAAAAAAGAAAATCTAATAAATAAAGGATCAAATAAGAAAATTTTACTCTAAAAAATAGATTAATTTTTTAATAATTTTTTTACCATCAAAAAAAAATTGGAAAAATGAAAACAAATTACATTCATAATTTAAATTTTGAATAAAATGAAAGAATTTAGTTTCAAAATTGCATCAACTTAAATATACTATTGGAAACTGAATTAGGTATTACATTGAAACAAACAGAAAAAAGGGGACAGATTTAAATTTTGAAACACTTAGGTTTACCGGCTTTTGGAACATGGATAGTAAAGCTTACTATAATTTTCCCACTCTTTTGGAAAATTCACTTTAAAAAAAAAACAAATTTTATTATCAAGTAATTTTATTATTTGCTAATGAACACCCTTTAATATAATTGAGAATTTTAGATATCCATGATTGTTGGACGACAAGCTTTATATGTAAGATAACTTTGTGTTTAATTACATCTGTGGATTTTTTTTTAAAATAATTAATTTAATTACAAGTATTATTTTCTTAAATATTTCTTCAATATTAAGTAAAATAAGTAGATGGAATTGCAATTTACTTATAATTACAAAAAAGTAAAAAAATGTTTATTGCAATTTTTGAACAAAAAATTATGAACAAAAGTAAAATTTGAAGAAAGAAAAAAAACCTTAAAGTACCAACTCTAAAAAGGGAGAATCAAATATATATATATATATATATATAAATTTAAGAGTTTACAATTTACTATGATATTAGTAAAAAAACATTTGAAAACCCGAATGAAATATTTTTTTTATTTTATTATAGATAAAAAAATATTTAGTATATTTCCTAATTTTTAAAACCCCTTTTTGAAATTAAACTAAATTTTAATTTCTCAAAATTCTTTAATTATGTTGATTTCATCCAGACTATTTTATTTCAAAACTGTTTACTCACGATATATTTTTACTGGGTGTGGTTTTATAAGGTTTCATCATATATTCTTAGCAAAAAAATTGTTAATAGTTAGATCATATTATTTTTTTCAAATTGTGCAAATTTTAGTTTTGCTTTTTCCTATTTTTATCTTTACCTGTAGTGGTTTTTTTTTCAATTTTTTTTTCCTTTTCTTTTAATCCCTTTAATATGGTGTAATATCAACTGAAATAGAAAATATCTTATAAAACACCAATAAATCATAAAAAAAGTAACTCGGATGGAATATCTTTTCAATGAATAAAATTTATTAGCAAAAAAACTTATTATTAACCCTTTTAATTCAGCGAAAGTTCAGTAAAATAAAAATTATAAACCCCATTTCAAAAATTGTGACTCACCTTTTTGTCAGTTTTGTACATATTTTACTTTTAAATATTACAAAATCGGGTTTTTATCAATTGGTAAGAATAAAGAACTATGGATTATTGACATAATTTAACAATTAGATATTCTTGAATACTAAAGAATATTAATTTATTTTCCATTTATTCTTTTGGACAAGCCATGATTTATGAAATGTGGTTCTGTTAGAATAAAAAATTAATATCTAATAATTTTAAAGAGTTGGTATTTCTTAAAAAAATCATAAAAAATAATTTCATACTTCCATTTTTTCCAATCGTTTTTTTGACATAAAAGTCCTTTGGTAACATTGAATAAGATTTTATTATCTTTTCTTCGTTTATTTACTAACTCAAAAGATTGAATTTATTGAATCCTATTCAAAAATTTGGATATACACTCAAAATCAAATATAAGTAAAAACTTATCTCAATTTATTGTATTGTCTTGTAAGTAATATCGAATTAACTTTAATTTGAGAAGTATTAATGTATTCAATAATACATTTGTGTAAATCAAAATATAAAATATTCAGCCAAAAAAAAACTTTATGTCTCCAAAATAATGAAAAGAGTGGAACAAAAAAAGTATTTTTAAATTTGTTTGAATTTCACCAATAATTATTGATCGATCAAATGATAAGATACCAAAGACTAATTTTAAGTGATTTTTTCTATATAAAAAAATTAACTTTAGTCGTATATGAATTATTGTATAATTTTTTTTTCGATCCTACAAAACTGATTAGATAACTAGAAAAAAAATAATTAAAATCGAACAGAAAAGACAAAAAAAATAAAAAACCTTTGTAAAATGAAAAATAATTTCCAAATTGAATGTAAAGGGGTATTTTTATTCTTTAAATTGTTTAAACTATGTCCAATTTTTTGGAATTTAGTTAAGAAGAATTTGTTCATGGCCAATATAAATTTTAATGTTGAAATAACAATAATTTAAGAAAAACAGTAACATATTTTACATTTATTCTTATTAAAGTAATCTCTGGATAGTTTATTTATTTTTTTTTTAACTTCGGATGATTACCAGAAAAATTAAGATTATTTCAAGAACTGTTTTTTTTTTTTTTTTTTTTTTTTATTAATAATACAAATAACTAAATAGGAGAAAATATTTGATTTTAAAAATGTTTCAAAAAAAAAAATAAAGTTATGTTTGTGAGTATTTAATTCAATATTAATTTATAAAAATTTAAATTTAATTATTTTTATTAAATCTAAATATAAAAAAATTTTTTTAAAATAAAAAAGAAGAAACACTTCCACGATTAAACCGAAAAAAATAAAATTGCTATATATTTTTTTTAATTCATACTTTTTATTTGTAAAAATTACAAGTATATAATTCTTGACAAATTCTGATAAGAAAGTGATTATTTCACTAAATAGTTTAGGATAATACATTTTGACCACTTGGAATGATTTGGGAAATCCATTAGATTATTAGGTAAATTTTGAAAATTTTCTGATCTTCTTATTTCCAATTCTAACAAAGTGAATTAAGATATATTTTTACTAATAAATTTCGACTTTAAAAATGATATTTAAAGTTATTTTAGAAGAGTTTAAACTATTTTTTTTTATAATCTTTTTAATCTCATAAATCCCAAAAGATTGTCGTGTTCTCAAGGATTTACGACATTGTAAAATTAATTAGGGTTAAGGAACCCAATTATTTGATTAATAGACAAAAAAGAAAAAAGTCGAAAAAGTTTTTCATAAAGGTTGGAAATTGAATGAATTCCCTTTTATTGTTAAAAAAAAATGCCAAAAACCAAACATAATTTACGTTTTGATTCGTTATGAATCAATATCCTTTTTTAATAAAATAAAAATGTTTGGTCTCTTTTTTTCTTTGAAAAAGGAGAGAAGAGAGTCCTTTTATAGAAGAATTTCAAAAGGCGAAAAAACATATCTACAAATTTAAGAAATAATAAAAAAAAACAGTATCTTTTACTATTACGCCAAGTAAAGAATTTTTTTAGAGAAATGCTTAAAATAAGTCACTGTTAAGAACACACAATAGGTGCAAGTTTTTATACCTGATCACTTTCGGGTACTTCTTAACAATTGTGAAATAAAAGGGGATATAAGGACTATTGAATAGTTGGACGATTTATTTTGTCTCTGTAGGTTTCAAACCAAGTTTTCTCACTGATTTAGGAAAATATAAAATTTAATTTAAATGTTTTTAATAACTCGGTTGGGAGAAAAAGAAGCTTTGAAGAACAAGTTATTTATGGTACAAAAAAAAAAAATTGTCTTTTGGTAATCTAAATTTATTTGTTTGTTTGTTTTATTGGGTCGAGTTAGATCTAGTGTTCAAAAAATAAAGAGCACCTCATATATTTTCATTAAACGAAAAATCACAAGTTATTATTCCTAATTTTGGATACCCTTCCAGACTCAGACTAATGATATTGTTATGGTGTTAAGAGGATATTAATCATCGTTCTTCCTAACTCCACAATATCATCTTATATCAATTCTTATAATATCATATTTCTGATCCTTCCAGGCTAAACTCATATCATAATAAAATGATTATTTCCAAATCAAACTAATAAAGAAAGATATTATGATTTATTTTTTTTTCTTTTTAATTTTTTGAACTTTGCTTTTTTTTTCAACCCTGTTTCTTTCCATCTATTATTTTCTTCTCTCAAAAACTAAAATTAACCAAGTCTTTAAAAAATTATTTATACAAATAGATGAAGCAATAAAATAGAAATTGAATCAAATAGTAATAATTTTGATTCGAGTTCACTTAAAATTTGTATATTACTGTTATCATTTACTTGGAGAGATATCACAAATACAGTTATCTAATCTTCTAAATAGTTTCAACAATCTTGTAAAAATAATTAATAGATATTTAATATAATAAATAAATTATTTATATTCGTAAATGAACAGTACTGGACAAACTAAAAAAAAAAAACATATTATTTTTTCAATGTGCTCCAATATTAGGCAGACTATTTATTAAAAACTTCATTTAAGGTAAAGTTTCTTCTTTTTATTTCATTTTTTTTTTTGTACTTAATTATTATTTTGATTTCTCTATTTATGGGAAATCAAAATTAATAATACCCTTAAAAATACAATAATCACTTTGTTAAATATTTCCACTCATTTTTTTTTTTTTTTTTTTTTTAACATTAATAATTATCAAATTATTTATAGATACTTAATTTTATTTATTTATTTTTTTCAAAAACAAATATAAGAACAAAAGAGATAAAAGATCTATAGTTTTTAAAACTATCAATAATAAAATAACAAAATAATTATTTTGTAATAAATAATAAATTAAAGAGAAAAATAATCTTTCCAATGAAAATCTTTATTTTTAATTTTTCATTTTTTTTATTTAATTCAAATTCAATTTCAAAAAAAGAAAATTGAATTATTTTAATTTTGTAGAATCTGTTTCAACAACAGTCCTTACAAGTTTTTTATAATCCTGTAACAATTGATTTATATCATTTATCTTTAATTCTTCAAAATTTACATTATAAAATTTGAATTTGTTGTAAGGGTTTTTTAAATTTAAAATATTTTTCTCTAAAGTTACTTTTTTTTTTTTTTTTTTTTGATTTTTGATTTTCTTTTTCAACTCATCCTGTTCTTCCCCTTCCCCCATTTCGGCCATTTCTAATGTAGTAACATTTTTTTCAATTTTTCTTTTCAAGTTTAGTTTGTTTTTATTAACATCCTCCACCTTATTTGCCTTCACCTTCTTCTCCGTCTCGACCTTCTTCTCCGTCTCGACCTTCTTCCCCGTCTCGACCTTCCCGACCTTTCGTTCGTTCTCTTTCTTGTCATTATTATCTTTTTGATTTACCATCCCCTTCTTATTATCAATTTTGTTTTTTTTTGAAGATTTATTCTTTTTTAAGTTAGTTTCTATCATTAAAAAACCATCTTGATCTTTTGAGTCAAAATGTAATGGGTTTTGACGATATTTATAATAATCGTTAATAATTTTTTCTCTTGTCAAATTTCGTGTTTTTCTCCATTTTTTCCTAGATTTTACTTTTCGGGATTTTAAGGAATTTTTATAATTATTATTATTTTTATATATTTTTTCATTTGGATTTTCTAAAAATTCAAAAGAGTCATTACATTCACCATAATTGGTGTAATCGATTTTTTTTGTTAAAGAATGTAAAAGTTCAAATGCGTTTTTGGTTACGATAAATAACAGAGGGTCAGGATCTTTAATTTGCTCTGGTTCCAAATTTTGTAAAAAATAGGTAGCCGAAAAAATGTTTGTAAAATGGAAGCCCAAAGAACTAAGAGGAAGCCACTCAGGATCTGAAAAGTTTTCGATAAATTGAAGGTTGGAGTGCCATCTTGGAGGGTTGGCTTGGATCAGAGTATAAATCAAAATTGGAATGAATTCGTCTGCTCCAGAGAAATTATTGTCAAACAGTTCCCCCAGAATAATCGAGCACTCCGCGATACAAGTCATTTTCTGTCTTGGTGTAACATAATTGTCAATTGACCTTAAAGCTTTGATTGCACGGCTGAGTATTTCTTTATTAAATAACTTGTCGCTAATTTCTAAATTATTAAAATCCAAAACTTTGAACTTGGTAAACAGGACATTCATTGTTTCGTCAATTGTTTTGTCCACTTTTTCATCAAAATAGAACAATGTTTTTGAGAGCTCTAATAAAATTATTTCTGTCAGAAAAAGTTTCAGTTTTTCGATTTTTTTTTCTTCATATTCCTCATCAAGTAATAACTTTTCAGTTGGGAAGCCTTCAATTGCGCTGTCAAGATAACTAAAGAGAATTTCTGGGATCTCGTTTGGATGAAGATTTGATCCCAAAAGCTTTCTCCCGAATTTGCCAACCCGAAAAATCAATTTTTGCAGTTCTTCGTTTCCCAAATAAGGCGCCAAGCTCACAAGAATGTCTTGTCCATTATCACCTTTTTGTTTTTTGAGATCCTGATCCTCCTTGGTTATGTTTAGAGTTTCAGTTTGCTTCGTATTAAAATCAAAAAGTAGCTTGTCATCATTTGGTTCATTATCTTTACAAAGAGGAGACGAGATAAAGATAATACTAATTTCATTTATCGTGTTACGTGGATCTTGCACGACGGCTTCTCCTAAGATATCTACCTCTGGGAACTTTGTTCTTTTTTGAACCAATTTCTCTTGGTTGCTGCTATGGTTTAGACTTGGTAAACTGTTTGGAAACAAATCTGAAAGTGTTGTCTTGTTTAAATCTCTTTCTTTGATTGGAGGCAGGCATTTCGTAACAAATTCGACCTTTAAGTCTTTGGTTGTTATTGATCTTATCTGCCCCAAATATGAATTGTGTGCTACAAAGAGATCATCGTTCAAGGGATTCTTTGCAGTTGTGTGTGTCTCCAAGAAATCTCTTGTAATTTCTCGGTTTTTGATTGATTCAGAAACGGGAGAAAAAAAGGTACCTGAATGCCGATTCAGAAAATCTAACAGATCCTCGTTTTCTGTGTTGTTGAGTAGCTCTAAAAGTAATTTGTTCTTGGTTAATTCTTGTGAGTCAAATCCAGTTGACATTTTTTCTACTTGTGGAGGAATTAAAAAAGAAAAAATGAAAAAAATTAACATTAAAAACCTAATCTAGCGAAATTAAAAAGACTCAAAATTGGATCTCAAACAGTTAATGGAAATCAACGACAAAATATTGGTTATTCTTTGTTTTCAAATTACCTTTTATTTTGAGATATTGTCAGATCTTGAACAAAAAAAAGCTTTTAAGAATCATACACTAGTTTTTAAGTCATCATTATTTATCAACAAGAGGAAATACAACAGGGTAAAATTTCGAAATATACAATGGGTGATATTCTCAACTACAAATTTTGGTAATAGAAAGTGTCAAAAAATGCTGAAAGACTCAGAAACTCAGAAAAGAAAAAGTGTTACAATGAGATCAATTTTTTTTCTCATATTTTAAGAAAAAGAAAACAATTAAATTCAGTTTATTTCTTTCATTATAAAAAGTTTTCACAATGTTTGTTGCCATTTCCAATCATTATTATACACTCTCAAGCCTTTGTTACCAGTAATATTAATATAAAGATTTTTTTTCTTTTTTGAGATAATTCTTTTCGTTTACCTAAAAAAATGATTAGTTCAACTTATTAAAATATATTTTTGTATTCTTTTAGAAGGATAGTTATAATAATTAAAGTTTTGAAGTAATTAACAAATTTTACTCAGAAATTGTGATTTTGTTTCAAAGATGAAATTTGATTTTTCAAAATAAAATTCTAAAAGATATTTGGAAATTATTTAATTTTCTTCCACTTTATTTAAATTCATTTTTTTTCTGATAAAAATGATTTAAATTGTTATAAGGATTCTTTTCAATAACTCCAGACTATTTCTTAAAAAAAATTTTCTGAATTTCAACTCTCTTTTGAAATTAATTTCAGGTTTTTTAAAAATCATAAAAAAGTTTTTAATCAAACTATAAAGAATAATTTTTTTTTACTTAATTGATTAAAATTTGATTGATAAACTTTACTTAGTTATGTTTCTATCAAAATTTAATTTATTTAATCACTTCTACAAAAATTAATTTTATTAACTGATATTAGAATTGAAATATGAAAAATTAGAAATACTATAACAAAACTAAAAATTTTCTTTCAAAATCAAGACTTTCCAATATAAAACCAAAAATATTTTCTCCCCTTTTTAAGAATTAACTTAATTACTAATAAAAATAATATACTACTTTTTTTTGGTTTTATATTTGAAATATGTGAATTTTGGATATCAAAAAATTGACTCAAAACAATAAATTGTGTAAATGAGATTAACTCATCCGTTTCATAAGTCAAAACACAAATTACAAAAAAAAAATTTGAAAATCTTGACAAGATTTCATTATTTTGTTAAAAAATATTATTCCTTAAAGACTTGAGTGATGAAAATTATTTTAATTAGAATAGTGGTAGTAAATTTTATTCTTAAAATTATAATTGAAGAGTGAACTTATATTGAGAAAAAAAAATTTGTGGAAGATCCGAAATTCAAAATTAGCAAAAATTGTGATGGTGATCTATAGACATAAATAAATTTACCTTACGACTTTTGTATTTTAAAAAAGACTTGACAAAACATATTTTAAAATTTATATTAACTTTAATTACAATATTCAAACCGCAAATATACATACATATATATATATATTGTTTCTAAAAAAATAAAATAAATCTAGAATAATCATGAAAATTATTTTTTAAAAAATAATTTGTTAATTGCCAATAAAATCTATTTCAAAATCATTTCCCCATTAAAAATCAAATTTTAAAGAAAAATATTTTTAATAATTAAAGTTATTTATTATAATATAGAATTTCAATTTTAATATTCAGTTCTATACTCAAGAGATCTTTATTTTTTGTTCAAAAATAAAATAAAAAAAAGTAAAAAAAACTTTTAAAAAAAATTGTAAAATTTATTTTGAAAGAAGTATTATATAAAAAATAGAAATTTTAAAAAATTAATAAAACCCATTTAAGGATTCTCCTTCAAATTGAATGACCAAATCTAATCTCTTTTTCTTATTTAAAACCAAATTTTTCATTAATTCATCTGTTACTTCTTTCCAAATTTTCATTTTCATTTTCCATTTTACAAAATACTGTTGAAAAAATAAAAAAGAGAAAAAATGATTTATTTTTAAACTTTTCATTGTGAGGGGAAAAACTTTAAAACAAACAAATACAATTCATAATTCAAATGTACGATGGACCATTTATTATGAAATTTAGTTTACTATTTTAAAATCTTCAGTTTGAAAAATTATTTTTAGTTAATAATATACTTTGATCAACAAAAATTTTAAAGTTATTTTATAATTCAAATTAAAAAAAATAAATTTTTTCAAACTGGCAGGTTTTTTTTTAAAAATGGTTTCAAGTACTTTAATAAACAAAAACTAAAATATGGTATTTTTAAATAACAAATGAATATTAATAAAAATGTAAAATCTTAATTGTTTAAATCGAGATATTTTCAATTTTTATTTTTTTATATGAAAAAAAAGAAATTCTTGACTTTAAAATATAAAATGGAAAAAGAAAAAAGAAAAAAAAAAAAAAAAAAAAAAAAAAAAAAATCAAGATTCAAAACAGCAATTCAAAGAAAAGAGTTAAAAATGATAACAATACAAATTAATTTTTTGATATAATCTTGAACTTTTTCAAGTGTATTTTTAAAACAAATTCTCAAAATTGATCATTTTAATGGACATGATGAAATAATAAACATTCAAAAAATTTTTTTTTAATAATGATTTAATTTTGGTAATTGGAAATTATTGCATTTATGATCAATAAATTCCAATTATTGACACTTTTATTAAAATTAATATTATTTCTTTCGTTTAAAGGCCAAAAGTTACAAAAAATTAAGGTTCCTTGATAATTTTTTCTTTTTGAAGTTAATATTAAAGGAACCTTTTCCTCGGTTTCTAATATTGTTTGTATAGTTAAATGAGAATTCTTTGGTAAATTCTTTGTAAAGATATCTGTGTGGTACGCACACCTACCAAAATTCTGATTATTTATACCATTGAAAAGAGGGTTCAATTTCTGAGTGTTATTTAATGGAACCTCTGTTGCGATTTTTATGAGTCCATGGTTTTGTCTATTCGCGTATTGCCCTTGCCGGTAACGCTTGTCTTCGATTGGTATCCACCTCTTATTGAGAGACCGGGGAAACAATTGGTCTATGCTTATTTTTGCTGTTCCGTGATATAGCACAACCACATTCCCATCCGTGCATTCAAGGTATTTCATTACCCTATCGCCATATTCTTCAGAAATGATGTTTTTAGAATGTGCTTGGATCAACAGGCTTTTATATTTTTTTAAATGTACCAATTCAGGTATTGATGAAGAAAGGAGCTTACAATCAATTGCTGGGCTCAATTTGACTATTTTTTGAATTGAATTAAGGATAGATTTCGCACTTGACGAAACGTACACGAATGTTGGTATTTTATTATTTTGTTGATCGGTGCTTTTTACATTTTGCTTCCCAGTTACATTTTCATGTTTTCGATAATTAGTCTTTTGAATTGGGACATTTTTGTTTTCACCAACACCTATTTCTATTTCAATTCGATTGCTATTTGGTTGCTTGTTTTTTTCTTTCTCATTTTCATTTACATTTTCATTTTCTTTTTCGTTTCCATTTTCATTTGTTTTTGTTTTCGCACTTGACAATTTTTGGTTTTCTTTTAATAAAGTGTCAAGATACGATTTTGTAACCAATTTTGAATTTAGAATTTCTTGGATTTGCTCCTTTGAACAGTCTGTAAAATCTAAGCACGCGAGCAGTTCTTTGATATAAGGAAACAATTCCTGAGGGTTGATCTCCAAGCCAAGATATGTGGCTAAATAATATGCCCTATTTCGAATACAGTTGAATTGGATTTTTAGAGACAGTAGTGATTTGACAGATCGGAGTAAGTAGCGTATAGTGGAAGTTTTTAATTTATTTAAACAATCGTATGAAACAAATACTTTGGTTAAATTGTGCGTGATGAAAATTATTATTTGTTTTTTGAATTGTGGAATTTTAAAGATTTTAGGATCATCAAGCGCATCTAAGGCGTTAGTTGGTTTAATTGAGTTAACCAAAAAACTTGTGCAAACGTTCTTAAGATCTTCCATCTGGAATCTTTCCGCCAGGTCATAAATTTTTAAATAGTTTTCATTGTTTAAAGTGATTTTTCTTTTATAAATATAGTTATACAAGATTCGAAATAGATCTGGAGACAAGTCTGTAAGAATGACTTCACTGACTTCTTCTCTTCGTTTTTTCCATCCACGAGAGAAAAAGACTTTTTTCCAAAACGGTGAGCTGACAGCAAACAAGAGCCGATGACCATAAAAGATCTTTCGGTTTGGGCCAATGTAAAACGTTACGTCAACATAACGCTTTGTCTTCTCAGATGTTAAAAGTGTTGGGAATTTCGATTCAATTTGTGTACCGAAGTTCATTCAAAAAGTGAGGTCTTTAATAAAACCTGTTCTAAAAAAAAACAAAAAAAAAAAAAAAAGTAATAGAGAAAAATGAATTTTGAATAATGTAAATAGCTGTTATTGTAAGTTTTTGGTTTTGTTGAATATTCGAAGGCTGTTTGTCTGAGTAGGATTATTTCATTTTGTTTTTCTTATTTGTACAACTTTTGAAGAAATATTTCTTCAGTAAAGAATTTTTCAGAAAGAATGAGACTTTGGAATTATAGAAACCTAACAATTACAAAATCATTTTCCTCAAACAAAAAACTTTATCCAGGGATGATATATTATCTTATTAAGAGAATTAAATTGATATATATATATAAACTCAAGATTTATCAATGGATTTATTATTTTCTTAAAACACCAATCCAAAAACATCTTGTATATTTTCATTTTTTTTGAAAGAAATAAAAAATTAAGGTTCAAGATTCAAATGTGTGAAAAGGGGACTAAAAGACATAAGAATAGGGCATAACAAAATTCGTTACTGTTCTTGTTAAAGTATAGTATCTTTTCAGATCTAGTTTGTTATTTAAGAAAAATAAATCAAATTTGAGACTGACTATACTTTAACATTTTTATACACATTCCATTCTTAAAATAAAATTAACTTAAAATATTAAGATTTTCATCTTCAAAATTGATTTGGGCTTCGATATAATATTGAATAGTGAAAAAATATTGTATTGGAATAAGAAGAAAAAAAAAATTATATAAATGGTTATTTTGAAAAGGGGTTTTTTGTGCCTATAGTAGTTTTTTTGATCACAATTTATATGTATATATATAGATATTCTAATTTAGTAAAACAATGATTAATCATAAAACATAAAAATTATCGATTTCACTGCTAATAGTAATTCTTGGAATCAAAAAAAAATTGATATTTTGAATCAGGATCCTATTGAAATTTTGATCTAATGACAGCCTTTCTAACTCTATTGTAAACAAATACTATACTGATTGAAATTGTTTTTCTCTTTTAAAATTATTTTTTTTGAAACAGAAAAAATCTATTCTATCATACCATAAGATAATAATTTAAATTTCTATTCACTCCTAGAAGAAAGTTTTTTTTTAAAATCAACAAAGAAAAAAAGTGAATTTTTAGATCAAAAAAAATCACAGAAACTTTGAAATATTTTTTGAGGATTGCTTATTAAATTTATATAACAAGTTATTTTTGTTATTTTGGAAATAGAAGATCTATATTAATTAATGTTTTTTCATCAGTTTATTTTCCAAGGTCATAAACCAAAAAAAATAGAAAACACAGAATCACTTTTATCTATTATCCATTTTTAGGTTAATAATTAACTTTAAAAACCATTTTAGATATGATCTTATCGAATATAATATCATATAACAAATCAATAATTATTTCTTCAAAAATTTCAAGGTGGGGCTGGAACAGTTGAACTAAACAACATCTCATCTCTATTATTATTCTCTACTTTAGAAAATTATCAAAACATTAAAAGAAAAAAAAAACTTTGAACGGGGCATTGATTAATTATAGAAAATTGATGATTAGAACATTAATGATTTTCCCGACAATAAAAAAATAAAACAAAAATAAAAATATATCAGAATATAAATATTCAAAAATTATTTTCAAACTAAATTTTGTTTCAGTTAAATTCGGTATCCAAAAAAAATTTTTTTTTAAAATATCAATTATTGATTTATTTATTGTGAGAAAGGAGTAATCAAAGAAAATTTACTAAATAAAAAAGAGAAGAAGAAAAATAATTAAAACATTAAAGTAAAAAAATATTATATCATTCACATGACAAAATTAAAAATTATCCATTGTTGTTAGGTTTTTCAGGATTTGAAAGAATGGAGTAAAATCTTTGATTTTAATAAATTATTTCGAATTCTGGAAAAGCGTCGTTAGCTTTTTTTTACTTTTTGAAATGTAAAGAAAATTTATTTAATTTTCTTTAAATTCCAAAAATTAAAAAAAATCTAGGCAGTCTACGGCACTTGATGACACGTACCCAGAAACAGGAGGAGTAAAAACCGGATAGAAAGATTATTAATAATATGTTTCCACAAACTGTGATTAATAAATTGGTATTACACTGTAGTTAGGTTTTTTTTAATTTAAAAGAATGGAGTAAAATCTTTGATTATGCTCAATTCTTTTGAATTAAAAAAAAAACCTAGACACTACCTCCGAAAAGTGGGGCATTGTGTACCCGAATTTGTATATTTTTTTACTATTTTAGGAATTTTTTATTTTCAATTTTTTTATTTTCATTTTTTCTTTATTACCTTAAGTTTTCTAACCATTAGAGCTTTGATGAATAATTCTCGACAAGAACAATAAATTTCGTAATTTTGATTAACCAGATTAAGGAGCTTTTGAGTATTTTTACTAAGAATTACATTTTTATATGAGTTTTTTTCTAAAATTTTTGCTAAAATATCAATTATTGTTCATATTTAACCTTTGAAAAACAAATAATAAATAATGAGAATCATAAGCATATCGAAGAATAGTTGATATTTTGTATCGAATAAAACTAATAAATCAATAATTTTTCTTATAAAATTGAAAAACTTGGAATTTTTATGGAATTATTGAAAAAAAAAACAAGATTTCATTTTGATTTCAAATTGAAGATCCAATTAAAATTAAAATAGAAATCAAAATATCATTTCTCCACAATCATTTTCCCTATTTCAATAACATTAAAATTACACTTTTTAACCAGTGAATATTAATCTTGTAATAAAAAAAAACTTTGTAAATGAATTACTGTCAAATAAAAATCAAAAAAAGAAAAAAGCAAAATGAAGAAAAAATTATATCAATTTTGATAATTTACAAAATAAATAAATTCTTTTAATTTCTATTCAAGTTCTTTAAACACATGCAATTCACCACTTACAACTGTCCACCTTTGACTGGAAAATGGTTTATCTCTAAAGAAATTCATGAAAATTGTTTCAAGAGGAAATCAAAATAATAAATATTTTATTAAGAATAATAAAAATCTAAAAAAAAAAAAAAAAATAATATTGGATTTTTATTTTACTTTTTAGTGTTTTGTTTATTCAAGAGAAAATACTTTTAAAATTTTTCTAAAATAGCAAATAAATAAAATTCAAAATGAATTTCATTTTTTCAAATATTAAAAATTATAAGTTTTTTGTTCATTATTAGTTTGTAATTGTTGTGCATAAAATTCTTGTTCTTCTTCATTTAAATAATTTTGAAGAATTTGAGTTGATAATTTTACAATATTTTCTCTACGATGGTCGGTTAATTTTTCTATTGATTTTTTGATTCCCAATTCAATAATTGTTTCGGAATATAAATTAATTTTTGTACCTTTTTCTTCAGCAAATTCCTTGCCGACTTTTAAAATTCGTAAATAAGCTTCTAGACAAATTTTTATTAATTTAGATGTACGACTTTTTAAAAATGGTTTTAATCTGATAAGCCCGTCTCTTTCTAATATCCAATGGATCTGTTCCTTGGTTCCATTATATATGGCGTTATTAACCCCCCAATAGGCTTCAATTTTTAATTGGTAGATGGGGGTTTTCATTAATTCTAATAAATGTTCCATTATCCCATTTTGGATCAGGTGTTCAATTTGCGATGGGTTTCCAGAAGTTAAATTTGAGATCGCCCAACAAGCTTCTTTTAAAACACTCATGGGTTGTTTTTCAGAAAAAAAAGTAAGATAATCTTGAAGAAATCCACTATCTATTACTACTTGAATTTGTTTTTCAGTTCCGGACATTATTCCGCCAAGTGTCCTTAAAGCAGGAATTTTGATTTTTGTTGAATTATCACTATTATTGGAAAAAAGGTAAACAAGTACATTCATATACGAATATATATTTATATATAATTAAAAAAAAATTATAATTGGTTATTCTTTATGATTTTTTTTGTACAAATTTTGCAAATTAAATCTATTTGTACTATTTGGAGAGATTGCCATTTAAAGAAAATTCCATCATAAACTAAATTCAAAAAATAGGGGCCCAAATTTCGAGATCTCGTTCTAGAATCATTGGATTTCAATATGATGTTGGGAAGTTGATTAATGATGTAATATAAATAAAATTTTCTACTTCATAATTTACTAAGTAAACTTTTGACTGAAAAATTGGAAGAAAATAAAAAAAATTTTCAAACAATCAGATGACAATTTGATTTTTTTTTTGTTTGTTAGTTTCTTCAATCAAATAGTTTCAGATGTCAATTTTTCTTCACTGATTTACATTTAATATTTTTACATGATGAAAAATTTCAATTTAATTCTCAATCAAATTACTCTTACAACTGAAAAAAAATTCGATAATATCCAGATGTTGTAAAATTTTGTATGATTTTTTTTAGCCAAATTTTTTGTACAAAAAATGAAATAGATTTTTTTTCAACGTATAAAAATTTTTAAAGAAGACACCTTGTTAGTATT
Source organism: Anaeramoeba flamelloides (assembly GCA_027625915.1). NCBI lineage: Eukaryota > Anaeramoebidae > Anaeramoeba > Anaeramoeba flamelloides. The sequence goes on from JANTQA010000051.1 coordinate 451,040, forward strand.
TAATCTTCTGATGATTATCCATCAACTTCTAGTTTATTGATGATTATTTACAGGGTTCCTCATATAATTATTTTTCCTGAGTATCATTTGAAAAATTGGGCCCTTATTTTTCGAAAGGAGTTTACAACCAAAAAAGAATTCGGAAAATCACAATAAATTAAATATAATTAAGCTTTTTTGATTTTAATTTTGCAAAGTATAAATTTAAAATATGTTGATTTTTCATATTTTACAAACTGTTTTTTTCAATAATTAAAGTTTAAATTGAATCTCAATAACAAATTCCTTCAATAGATTCTATCTTTGGAGTTACCATATAAAAGAAAAGATATTAAATGTAAGTTGTTGTTCCAAAAGGGATTCAGTGGAAAAAAGATGAGATAATTGAAAGTAAACTATATTTCAAAAATTGTTACTCACTTGAAATAATAAATTGAAAAAAAAAAATTATACATTTGTATTCAAGAACAACTAATTGTTAAATCTTATTAATAATTCACATTTAAATCATTCTATATATCATATAAAAACCCGATATTTCATAAATTAAAAAAAAATAAAACCAAAAAACTAAAAAAAAATGAGTCACAATTTTTGAAATGGGCTTGATTATTTTTTATTACTGAACTTTCAATTAAAAAAAGTTTAACAAGAAGATTTTATGCTAAAAATTATCTGAATTTTAAAAGGAATTAAATCATCGAAATTTTCTTTAAAATTTATTTGTCTTTTCGAAAGATTTTTTTTTTCATGATCTTGTACTAAAAAAAAGTATAAAAATCAAAAAGAAAAAGTAAAATTTGAAAGAAAAAAAGAAAAAGTAATTTTAAAAAAACAAAAGAAAAACAAAAATTTAAAAAAGAAAAACAAAAATTTGAAAAAATTAGAAAAAATGATTCTGATGTAAAAATTTAAAAATATTTTTTTGATAAGAATACTGGAATAAACACTAAAAACAACTCCCATTAACATTATAAAGTGAGTAAACATTTTTGAAAAATAGTCTATTAAGATATATATATATATATATATATAAAATTTTTTACTTTGAAAATAAATAATTAAAGATAAATAAAAGAATAATTTAAATCTTTAAACAGTTTATTAAAGAAACTTTAAAATTATTTTTTGTTATTAAAATTTATTTTTGGGAAACCGAAAAGTATTACAGTAATTTTCTCATAATATTTTTAATAAGAAGAATAATGGATTTAAATTTAAAAAGCTATTGTTTATTTTTTTAGAAAAAAATTTAATTGTAATTTTTCATTTTTTTTTTTGTTATTTTGAAGGAAGGGAATTAATTTCCTCTTAGAGCCGTTAGGTTTTCCAGAATTCAAAAGAATGGAATAAAATCAAAAGATTTAACTGAATTCTTTTGAATTTTGGAAAAGCTAGGCACTCTACAGCACTTAACGGCACTTGTCGTTGGGTTTTTTTTTTGATTTTTGATTTGATTGGAAATTTGAGAGATTTTCAAAACAAATACAAGATTAAAAAAAAAAAACGTCGTTATCTTTTCCAAAATTTAAAAGAATTCAGTTAAATCTTTTGATTTTTCTCAATTCTTTTAAATTTTGGAAAAGCTAGGCACTCTATAACGCTCTAAGACACTTGTGGACACGGCCGTTTATTCATATTATTATTATAATTAATAATTTTTAAATATTCTTGAGCTTTCCATCCAGAACTAGTTATTATTAAATTTTCTCTAAAATTGATTTAGATTTACATCTAATAATTGTAAGTTATCTCTTTCTCAATTAATATTTTCATAATCTTTTTTTGAAAACGTTAATTTTTCTGATATATGTTTAAAATCAAGAATTTCTAATTTCTTTTTGAGTTTATTCCATCTTTTATAAAAAATTTACATTTTTTTTTATCAAATATTTTTAAAATATTTACCAACCAAAAAGCTTCTAAAAAATCTAAAATCTCTATTTAAATTAAAATTATTTAATATTTGGATTGTTCTGAATAATATTTAATTTGAAACCTGTGTGTTAGTGTGTGTGTATGGGAAATTCAAGTTTAAAAAAAAACAAAAAAATATTTACTATATTAGTTCAATTAGTTTTTTAATACAATTTGAAGAAATGATCGATTCTATATGCTCTTCACTACCCATAGAAATCATAGCCAATGCCCAACATGAATCAATTATTATTTGTTCATTAGAATGGTTAAGTAATGATGCGAAGATTGGTATGGTAATATACAACTAATATTTTTTTTTAATAAAAAGATAAAAACAGTTAAAAAATAAAATTAGTTTTTTTTTTTTTTTATGAAATGGGTTAATTAAAAAAAAAAAAAGAAAGAAAGTATTTCAAACCTTTTCAAAATCAAGAAGGGGTTTAGTTCTAATGAAATTTGAAAGTGTCCAAACTGCAATTTTTAATATTTGTAAATTATTTTCATTTTGTTCAATTATTTCAATTATTTTTTGTATTGTATTTGAATTAGTTATGATCATATCTCTTAATTCTCCTGAATCACAAGCTATAATTTATTTGAAGATTATTCATGATAAATAGCGTTATTCCAAGAATTAAATTAAATTTATCATTGGTAAAAAATATTATTAAATTATACAAAAAAAAAACAAAATCAATTTTTTTATTATTGAATTGTATATTAAAATAAAAAATTGATTAAAATTTGAAATTAAAAAATAAATTATATTTTTTTTTGTGTAAAATCAAATTCAGAGAATATATTGTCTCATCATTTATTATTATTATTATTATTATTATTATTATTATTATTATTTATTGCTTGATAAATTTGGTAATTAATTTATTTTAATTTGTATTATGTAAATCAATCATTTAAATTAAGGAAATAGATAAAAGACTTTTAATAAAATTTTGGAATAAAAATATTTACCTATATTTGCTAATCCCCATAATGCCTATGTGTTTATATGTGTATGTATATGTATATATATATATATGTGTGTGTGTGTGTGTGTGTGTGTGTGTGTGTGTGTGTGTGTGTGTGTGTGTGTGTGTGTGTGTGTGTGTGTGTGGATAGATATTAAAGGTAAGAATAATTTTTTTAGATTTTTAAAGAAAAAAAAATATTAATATTAAATTCACTTATAATATAAAAAAAATTTATTTTTAATAGAAAAATTTTATTTAATGGAATATTTTTTTCAAGATTTAATATTATTCGTAATTTAAAAGTGATTCGATAATAGTTATTCTACAATGAATTTTTAGTTTTTGAAGATTTTTGTTCAAAAATAATTTTTGAACTTTTTTTTGAGATTTTTTAAATTAATATTTGAAATAGGACTAATTATTATGAAGTCATATTTAAAATAATTAATAGCTGTCTTTATTGTTTTAATTTGGAAACAATCACTTTGTTATAATCCAAGTTTGGCCTGGAAGAACGAAAAAAATGATATTGTTCGAAGTGATATAAGATAATATTGTGGAATTTCGAAGAACTACGATTTATATCCTCTTAGCACCAAAGCAATATCATATTTTGAGTCTGGAAGGGGATCCAAAACGAGGAATAATATCTGGTGATTTTTGAACAAATGAAACAATATTAGGTACTATTTATTTTTTGGAACTAAGGATCTAACTCAACACAAGACAAAAAAAAAAAAAACAAATTTAAAAACCAATTTGTTATTTTTTAATAGTAATTTGAAGAACTTTTTCTTCAAAGGATCTTTTTCTCTTTTCTCCTAATGAAGTTATCGAAAAAAAAAAGTAAAATTTTACATTTTCTCCATTGTAAACAAAACTTGGTTTAAAATCCAACCGAGACAAACTAGATCGTCCAACTTTCTAATAATCACTATCTTCCCTTTTATTTCATACTTGTTTAGAAAAATCAGAAGAAGACGATCAAACATAAAATCTGTATGCATCTATTATGTTTTCTTAACAGCGAATGATTTTAAACATTCGTCTAAAAATTCTTGACTTGACGTAGCAAAAAAAAAAATGTTTTTTTTTTTTCTAATTTGTTAAATTTGTAATTATGTTTTTTCGCCTTTTGAAATTCTTCTATAAATGGACTCTTCTCTCTTTTTTCAAAGAAAAAAAGAGACCAAATCTTTTTTATTTTTTTGAAAATGATATTGATTTCTTTTGAATCAAAACCAAAAATGATGTTTGGTTTTCGGCATTTGTTTTTAAACAATGAAAGGGAATTCATTCAATTTCCAACCTTAATGAGAAAATTGATGGACTTTTTTGTTTATCGTCTATTGATCAAATAATTGGATTCCTTAAACCCAAATTAATTTTACAATGTTGTAAATCCTTGAGAGCACAACGATCTTTAGGGATTTATGAGATTAAAAACCTCACAAAAAAATTGGTTAAACTCTTCTAAAATAACTTTTAATAACATTTTTAAATTCGAATTTTCTTAGTAAAATACTTATTTTTTTACCCAAATTGAATTGAAAATTAGAAGATCAGAAAATTTTCAAACTTTTCCTAATAACCTAAGAATTTTCCAAAATCATTTCACAGTGACTACAGTACTATCCTAAACTTTCTAGTGTTTTAATCTCTTTCTTATCGGTAGTTATCAAGAATTATATACTTGTAATTTTTACAAATAAAAAGTTTGAGTTTTTAAAAAAAATACATTGCATAATAATAAATTAAGGTTTTTATATTAGATGAAAATATCATAATTTTTAAAATAATTTATTTATTTAATTTTTATCAAATACTCTCATTTTAAATACATTCAGATTACATTTCTTAAAAAATATTTTATTTTTTTCTTTGAGATCCTTTATTTTTTCATGAATAATTAAAAAGGATTGAATATTTTTTAAAAATAAACTTTGTTTCAATCAAAGTGGTATCCAAAAAAAAACATTTTTTTTAAAATATCAATTATTGTTTATAATTAACCTTTGAAAAACAAATAAGAAATAAGTAGAATAATATATATCAAAGAAATAGTTGATATCCATATGGGAAAAAAAACTAATAAATCAATAGATTTTCTTAAAAATTGAAAAAACTCAATATTCTTCATTTATCGTTGGAGAAATACAACAATGTTCATTTTGATCTTCAATTGAAGATCCAAATAAAATTCCAATAGAAATCAATATTATTTCAATATAATCATTTTCTATTTCAGTAACCTTAGAATAACACGTTTTTACCCAGTGACTAGAGATCTTGTAATAAAAAAAAATTTTACAAATGAATTACTGTTCCAAAAAAAAATCAAAAAAAAGAAAAAAAGTAGAAATTTTCAAAAAATGAAAAAATTAGAAATTTTCAAAATAAAATTTTTCTTCTAATATCTATTCAAACCCTTTAAGCACATGTAATTAATTCGCCACAACTAGACCCCTTTAGCTGGAAAATGGTTTAATATTTATTTTTAAAATTACAATTTCATTTTTATGTATTCCCGTTGTGTAAATCAATTGAAATAAATTAAATTTTTTTCAAATAAAAAAGTAAAACTTGAAAGAAAGCAAAAAATGGATATTCCAATCTTTTTGGAAAAATTAAAAATATTTTATTAATTAAGCAGAAAAGAAATTTTTTTAAAATTCATTTTTGTTGGTAATTGTAATATAAATTTGATTTGCTACAAAACGAGTAAACAACCCATATAAAGAATACTATTAACTTATTTCTTCTTGTAAAATTAATTATTATTAAAAAAATTTTTTTTTACTTTGATTGATTTATTCTGAAAATGATAAAAATTCACTATCTCTTCAAAAAAAAAAATATGTTTTTTTAAAATTTGTAAAGATTATTTTTTTCCAAAAATCTTTAAATGTCTTATCGAGATAGAAAATCATTCATTTAATTTTATTTCTTATAATATAAAAAGGTGTTTCCCTTGTTTATCTACATTTAATCATAAACTCTATTTATTGAATTCAATATTTCTAAAGATCTTTTTTTTTCTTTTTTGAGATAATTCTTTTGGATAAACAAAAAACCGTTTTATTGAACATACTTGAAAAAATACGGATATTATTTTAATAAGAATAATTTTTATCATTAAATTTGAAAAACAATTTACAAATTTATTATCAGATATTTTAATATTATTTTCATTACAAGATAAAATTTGATGATTCTAAATAAAATTTTATAATGGAAGATATTTTCGAATTAGGTAATTTTAGCAATTCGAAATTCAAATTTAGTTTTTTTTATTTCAAATATCATTTAAATGTTTAATATAATGATTATTGTGAATAAGACCAACCAATTTATTTAAAAAAACAATTTCAAAATCAAAATTTTTTTTGCAATTTTTTTTAATATTTGAAAACGAGAAATTGAATTTTTAAAATTACTTTAAATTTTTGATTAATAAACCCCATCCAAAAATTTGGACACACCCAAAATCAAAAATAGGTAAAAAAATCACAATTTGTTATATTTTTCTAAACGTAATATAAAACCTCATTTAAGTTACCCAGTATCAATGTTTTTATAAGTATTCATTTTTAATCCAAATAAAATAAATAAAATAAAACTGAAAAAATAAAAATAGGGGTGCCCAAAATAATGAAACGAGCTGATCAAAAAATTTGTATTGGTAAATTTGTTGAAATTTCACCAATAATTGTTGATCGATCAAATGCAAAGATATCATCAACTTATTGTATACGATTTTTCTATTTAAAGAAACTCAAAACTAACCTTCTACCAAGCATCGAAAAAAAAATCACAGATATAAAGAAACAGATTACGTAACTGGTTTAAAAAGGAAAGGAAAGGAAAACAAAACAAAAAAGACAAAAAATAAAAAAATAGTTTGTAAAATCAAAATTATTTCCAAATTGAATGTAAAGTGTGGTATTGTTATTCTTTCAACTGTTTTAAACTGTGTCCAAATTTTTGGAATTTAGTTTAGATCTCAATTTCGTTGATAAACTTTTATTAAATACATATCAAATTTAAATATATTTCCAATCTATACTTTAGTTATTTGTTTTGTTTGTTGATATTTGAAGTTTAATTACAAATAAATTAAAAATACTAATAAAATCATAAATTTTTTTAAAAATAAAGACTCTGAAAACTTAAAACAAAAAATATGTTATTCAATTTTGAAGAATTAACTTAATTGTTAATAAAAATAATACAGCTATTTTAAAAAAGTGATTGCTTTTTTTTTTTTTTATGTGATTTTCAGAATTAAAACTTTTTGAAAATAGAAAATTTGAAAAAACGTGCTTTTCTTCCCACTCCAGCCTCTACCTCACATTTAAAGGTTGGTTCCTCACTTTTTTTCAAAAAAATGGAAAACTTTACCCAGTTTTGATTAAAACAAAAGCAATCACTTATCTAATCAGGAAATCTTTAAAAAAAGTTTTAATTATAAAAAATCTTCACTTTATGAAAATAGAAAACTTTCAAAAAGTTTTGATTCTGAAAAAAGTTTTTACTTTTTTAAAACCTAGAACTTGATAAAAGTTTTTAAAAAGTACTCACTATTTTTCAAATGGAAGTAGGTTACTTTTTTTAATTTTATATTGGAAAATATGTCAAATAATAATTTTAGAAAATAGACTCATTATTAGTAAATTGTTTAGATGAGGTTCGTTCATTAATTTTACAAACCAAAACAACAATTTTAAAAAGTTTTTTTCAAAGATTCTAAAAATATTTCATTTTGTTTTGAAAACTGAGTCGATTAAATAAAAATTCTTTTCATTTATGGTCATTCCCAACAAATGAAACCCAAATGTTTTTTTAAAGTGTCTAGAAAAAGCTAATAACAAGATATCACAATTTGGGTGTAAATTATATTAAAGCTTTTGATTTTCAGTTTTGAAAAATGAACCTAATGAGCTAATCCTGCAATCTTTCTTTTTTTTTTTTAACTTTACAATGTTTGCTTATTTTATGATTACAAAATAGTTGTATTCTTTTTTTTAAAAGTGTTGATGTTTTTGAAAAGAAATTTAATCTTGATTCACTAAGATCACTTTCTTAAATTTTAAAATTTCTAACAAAAAGAAAAAAACTAAAAGAAAAAAATGAGTGTTTAAAAAACTTACCAAGGTAACAATTTCTGGATCATTTAATTCAAGCAAATCAATAAATATAGGAATAACATCCAAGTTCACTAAATATTTTGTATGAGATGAAGATCCTGAACAAATATTTGAAAGAATCCAAGCTGCTTCGACCTAAAAAAAGAAATACATTTTAGCGATAATGTAAAAGGCAATTGTAAAGTTTAATACAGGTTAATTTTTGTTATGAAAGCAATTGTTAGTTTTGGGTGTACCATTTGTTTATTTGAAAAAAAAAAAAAAAAAAAAAAAAACTTGAAAAGAAAAAAATATGTTGAAAATTACTTGGACTAATCGGTTCTGTGAGTTTTTTAAAAAGTCAATGATTGTTGGTGAGATATTGCTCTGTAAAACTTCTTTAATTGGTGGGCTATTTTCTAAACTAACCAAGAAACGAATGTTTTGAAGTGATTGGAATAATATTTGGTCGTTTTTTGAACTTAAACCTTTTACAAATGTTGGAAGATCTTCCTTTGGTTTCAAATGAAATAAAAAAAAAAAAAATTAAAAAAAAAAATTATTTTTCATTTTGTTTTGCTTTGATATTTTTTGTGGTAGTCAACAAAAAAATAAAGGCATACCACAAAAACACCTTCGGTGATCGGTGTAATATTTCTCCGTTTTAATAACTTTTCTTCTCTTTTATTTTTTGAAATTTGGACTGTAACGTTGCTGCGTCTTTCTCTTGATTTGTTGATATTTGATCGATCTTTAAAACGACTTTTTCTTTTCTTGAGTTTTTTTTCAAATTTTGACATAAGGAATTACTTGGAAACAAATCAAATAAAATTATTTTTGAAGAAAAAAGATTAAAATAAATATTAAAAAAATGAAAAATTATTTTTGATTATTATTGTTTATATCTTATTTCTGAGTTTAACAAACAAATTTGATATCTACATAAATTGAAATTTGGTTTGTTCAAATAATTTGAGTACCAATAGAGAATAAATAAAGTTCTCATTTTTTTTTTTTTTTTTTTTTTTAAATTTTTGTGTTACTATTTTAAAAATCCAACCTTTATTTACTTGTTTAAATCTGTTGATATAAATTAAAAAACATATTTTTTTATTCAAGAATGCTTATCAATCAAATGATCAAAGAAACAAAAATAACTTTAAAGTAAATATGAAATTGGTTACTTATGGTTTTAAAATTTAAAATGACATTTTTAAAAATAAAAGATCAAATTTGAAGTTATTTTCAAAAACAAGAGTAAATTTTGAAAAAATTTGGTTGATAAATTACTGGAAATTTATTTTTTTTTAAATTAAAGAAGAGTAAATTGCCTCTAGGTATCCTTACACTTGAATTTCCATTTAAAAATTTACTTGTGAAATCAAAAATTTTACGATTATTAATAAATGAAAATAATTTCAAACTGTTTTGTTTTCATCATTATAATTTATTTCTTCTAATATGTTGTTAAAATATTAACCAATCACTTTTAATACAAAATATTCATAAAAAATTAACAATATTTTCTTTAATTTCTTTTTTTTTTTCATATTTTTATAAATATATAGGACAACAAAAATTCTTTGTATTTGTTCGTATTAGATATTAATAGTAAACTTTAATATATATCAAATGCGAAAAACATTGTTTTCAAATAGATATTATTTTTGATAATTAACATTGAAGAATAAAAAAAAAATGTAAAATAATTCACATTTTCAAGAATAGTTGATTTTTATATTAAATAAATAGTCAATCAAAATATTTTCTTAAAAAATGAAATATAATAATTCTTAGGTGTACTCCATTGAGAAAAATAACAACGTTCATTTTTAATTCCATTTGGAGATGAAATGAGATTATTATAGGAATTATTATTATTTTTTTACACATATTTTGATTCTTTCACTTTATTAGAATCACAATTTTTTAAACTTGTGACTCTTTATGTTGTAATTGAGAAAAAAACTTACAAATGAAATAGTTATCAAAGAAAAATAAGGTTAAAAAATATCAAAAAATAGAAAAAATGTTTTTCAATTTTAAAATTTTCCAAAAATTAATTTTTACTTCTAATACCAATTAAAAACTTTATGTACATTTGATTTGTCCATTAAAAAGGGTAGACTTTGATTATAAAATGGTTTATTTAGCAATTAAAATGTTCTTAATTTTAAAGTGTTTTCTTTGTAGATAGTTTCACTATAGTTGAGCTCTAAATAAATGTGTGAGATTTTTAATTATTGTGATTTTTTTTTTTTTTTGTTATTTTTTGTCTTGTGTTATAGAGTTATATTAAATGTATCAGTTTTCTAGAATTAAAAAGAATGGAGAAAAAAATTCAATTTTAATTAATTCTTTTAAATTTTGGATAACTGGTAGTAAAGTGTAGTCAAGTGTCTAGACTTTTTTTTTAATTTTAGAAATTTAAATAAAATTTATTGGGTTTTCGTTATATAACAGGAATTAAATAAAAATAATAACTTTGAATTTTTTTTATCAAAACAATCAAGAAAAATCAATAAAAAAAATCTAAATTCTTTACAAATTGTAAAAACTTAATACAAATTTACAATTATTGTCGAAACCAACATCCATTACGTTTGTACTTATATACCGTTTTTTATTTTAGTTCAATTAAATCTTTTGAATTTCAGTTCATTTTATTATTTGTATTTGGTTAAAGTTTTGTAGTTTTTCAAAATGAGGCAAGAGATATTTTTTTTGAATTCATTATTTCTTTATTTACTAAAATTCTCATATTTTCCATATTAAATTCTTTTTTTTATAAATAATAATTTTTGGATCTCTGTTAATTTTTAGTGATACCGGTTATAACAGTATTAATACAAGAATTTAAAGTATTTATTTATTTTTTTTTTTTTTTTTTTTTTTAGTTGTAATTTACAAATACATATCTGAAATGACTACAACAAAGGGTTAAAATAATCTGATTCTTAAACTATTTTACTTTGAGAATTTTTATTGAATAAATTATTACAGTTGTTATATTTCTCCATAAATTTAAAAAAAAAACATATTCATTGTTGAAATTTTATCATAAACATATACCCAAATATTTAATCTTTTTTTACATTTTTTAAAAATATTTTTTTGTTTTTGATTGGATTTTAGTCAAAATTGGATAATGTTTTGATTTATTTAATTTACTTTTTGATTTAGGTTATTTCTATTATATTTAATAATTAAAGTTGAGTCGTCAAGAAAATTTTACAATATAGAAGGAAAACGAAAAAAAGTAAATAAAAATAAATAAAAATGCAGATTTTGATTATCTGAGTATTTTAACTGTTAATATGATTGCTGAATTTGCTAATTATTTAATTTTGATAATTATCCCAGAATAAATTTCTTTCTCAATAACTAATACAGTCAGTTTCACTTTTAATGCACAAACTTTCAACGGAATTTAAGGCACAATAAAAATCTCAAATTAAAGCACTAAATTCAAATTCTAGTAAAAATAAATTGTAAAATAAAAAATTCCAAATTTTGTTACTTAATTTAAGATTTTTATTGTGCCTTAAATTCCGTTGAAAGTTTGTGCCTTAAAAGTGAAACTGACTGTACTAGAAATTCTTTATACTTTTTAAAAAAAAATTGGGGGGGGGGGGGGGTAATTATTAATTTTTTCAAAAACAAAAACTTTTATCATAATAATGGTAAACTTGAAAGGGGGGATATTCGTTTTTGATTTGATTTGAATTTAAAGTTTTTTTTTTGGTATTAGTCTATCAAAATAGTCATATTTTCTTATTGATACTGAATATATTCTAATGAAAATAAGAAAAATCTATTTTTATTTTATTTTCAAGGTTTTATTTAGAATAAACTAATTTCCAGTCAAAACAATGTCCAATAGTAATTGGAGGATTAAATTTATTTAAAGGGTTTTGAATGGGTATTGGTAGGGAATACTTAATATTTAATTTTCCAAATTGAAATATTTTTTTCACATTTTTGTTTTTTAATTTTTTCATTTTATATGTATTACATTGATACAGTTAGTGTTGTGATTATTTTTTTGATAAAGATGTAAATAAGGTTTTTAAAAAAGTGGCTTATTTTTTTCTTCTTTTCAAAATTTTCATTTATTTTATCGTAATTCTATTCATAAATTGTGAAAAATATATAAAAATAGATATTAATAAAAATAAAAACTGTTTTCATCGATCATGTTTACAACTCTTGATTAAATTGAAATTTTATTCACAATTTCTCACCTTTTTTTAAGGCCCATATTTCGCTTTAGTACAGAGAGGGGTGCACGCACCCAATGATAAACGAAAACGTTAGTGCTCCCACTTTTCAAGAACTGTAAATGTAACCTAAAATTTCAAAATCAATTTTTTGAAAAATAAAAGTCCTCTAATCGACCTGAAATACCTAAAATATTCCAAATTCAAGGCTCATTATTTCTTCATTGTCGTTTAAAAAGAACAATTAGATACCGTTTACTTCTTGAAATGATTTATTTTTTGCTAAAACAATAGCTAAATTTAGTACATAATCAATGGATTCAAATCACATTTTTAATAATTTTTTGAAATTTATTTTTAAAATTTTCAAAAAAAAAAAAAAAGTCCCATTCCATTCTTTTCTCATCAAATAATAAAACTTTTGTTTTGAAACCGATCAGCTTCAAATCTTTTTTAAGAGAAAAAAAAATAAACATCACAAAGTTGGTATTTTTGAAAAAATGATTATTGAAAAATGTAAGCTATTTCCAATAATTTGGGGAAGATTTTTTTTCATTATTTTTTAAAAAAAATGTTTTTTGAAAAAATGTATCTTATATCATTTACTATTTAAATTGAAATTTATAATAAACAAGCAATAATAAACTCAAAATACAATAATTAATTAATAATTTTGTTTTAATATTTTTTTTTTTCAATTTTTTGAATTTTTATTTGAGAAACGGGAATTTTTTACATTATTCGAAATTTTAATTTTCATTTTTTGGCTTTTATTAATTTTGGATAGGTTAGGTTACTAAAATGTTACAAAGTTTAGAAGAAATAAATGAAGAAATTAAAGAAAAATCAATTAGAGTAAAAATCATCGAACTACGTTCAAAGGGTTGGGCAAGAAAAAAAAATTCAGAGCAATTATTAATCACTGTGAAAAGTGTTCGATTTGGGGGGGGGGGATTAACACTAAAACAGGGTATATCTTTTGTTTTGAGAACTTTATTGAATATCTTTTCTTTTAAAACAAAAAAAAAACACTTTTTTTTTTTTTAAAAGGTTATTACAGTCAGTTTCGCTTTTAAGACACAAACTTTCAACGAAATTTAAGGCACAAAAAAAAATCTCAAATTAAGGCACAAAATTCAAATTCTACAGTCAGTTTCACTTTTTAGGCACAAACTTTCAACGAAATTTAAGGCACAAAAAAAAATCTCAAATAAAAGCACAAAAATCAAATTCTAGTAAAAAAATTGTAAAAAAAAAAAAAATTCCAAATGTTGTGCCTTAATTTGTGATTTTTTTGTGCCTTAAATTTCGTTGAAAGTTTGTGCCTTAAAAGTGAAACTGACTGTATAAAAAACACTAAATAAACAGGAAGAAAAAGAAAAATCAATGAAGAAATAAAAAATTTTGTTGAAAGAAAAACAAAAAAATATCGAAGAATAAGTTGTAACAATTATCCAACAAAATTGAATCCAAATTGGATATTAAAATTGGTAAGAGTACTGTTTGGTTGATTTGTAATGAATTGAAATTTAAATTTTTATTTCCAAAAAAAAAAAAACCTTTGTTAAGTGAAAGACAAAAAGAAAAGAGAGTGTTGTTTGCCAAACACCATCTTGAAAAAAATACAGATTGGCAAAAAGTTGTATTTTCTGATGAAACTTGGTTTTATCTTGAAGGTTCATGTGGTAAAATTTGGAGACAATGGGGTGAACTCGGAGGTTTGTTTTTTTAAAAAAAAAAGCAAAAATCCTTTTTTTATTTTTTTTCTTTTTCTTTTTTTGATAGATTCTATTTTTGAGAATTTGTCAAATTTTAGCCCCAAAGTTATGTTTTTTGGGGGTATAACTTATGATTGTATTTCTACCTTGATCAAATGCCCCACACGAGTAAATGCCGAAAGTTATAGGAAATGTCTGGTGTCAAAATGTGGTTTATTTACTGGAATGGATAATTTGCATGGTAAAAAAAAATTGGTTATTTATGCAAGATGGTGCTCCAGCACATACTGCAAAAACAACTATTGACTACTTAGAAAAAAGGTGTAACATTTTGCAAAATTGGCTAGCAAATTCACCAGACCTCAATCCAATCGAAAACTTGTGGGGTATTATGTCGCGGAGATTAAATGAAATTGATATTAAAACTGTGAAAATTTTGGAAAAAGTTGTTCGCGGGGTTTGGGAAAATATTGATTGGCTTATGATTGAGAATTTAATTAATTCAATGGAAAGGGGGCTTAAGTTAGTCGTCCAGTTAAAAGGCGACCTAATTAATGGGTATTTTTAAAAAAAAATTTTTCCAAAAAAAAAAGGGCATTTTTTTATTCTTTTATTATTATTTTTTTTTTTTAGATTTAAGTTAAAATAAAATTTTAAATACCACAATCATGTTTTTTTTATAGTTTTGTGTAATGACTTACTTTTATTTTGTTCGAGTAGATGAGTATTCCAAAAAAAAAATTTTTTTGTTTTTAAAATTGCCCCACTATTTTGGGTGGGGCTTAAAGAACTTCATTTAAAAATCGAAGGATTGCTTTACAGTCAGTTTCACTTTTAAGGCACAAACTTTCAACGAAATTTAAGGCACAAAAAAAATCTTAAATTAAAGCACAAAATTCAAATTCTCGAAAAAATAAATTGTAAAAAAAAATATTACAAATTTTGTGCCTTAATTTGAAATTTTTTTGTGCCTTAAATTTCGTTGAAAGTTTGTGCCTTAAAAGTGAAACTGGCTGTATTTTACATAATACCCAAAAGAAAAAAAAATTAAAAGAGTACATGAATTGTAATTTAAGACATATTATTTTAGATTAAGTACCACCTTTAAAATAAAACTTTAAACAAAATTTAATATTCAAAAAAAAACTAAATGAAAGAACAAAAATTGGATTCTTGTACAATAAGCCCAGTAGAAAAAAAAATTACCAAATAATATGCCTTAATTTGGAATTTTTTTGTGCCTTAAATTTCGTTGAAATTTTGTGCTTTAAAAGTGAAACTTACTCTAAAATATTCAAAAGTTATTATTATTCTTATGATTATGAAAGAAGTGTAAATTACACCTTTGATACTCTTTTACTTAAATTTCCCTTTACTTAAATTTCCTCAAAGGTAATTTAAGCTCAAAATCATAGATTTCACAATTATTCATGTAAAGGACAGACTTTAAACAAACAATTTTGTTTTTAAATAAATCTGTTTAAATATTGCTATTTTTAGTTCTAATAAATTTTTTCAAAAAATTTTATCGATTTAATTTGAAAATTGTTATATTTTCTACTTCTTTCGATTATTTGATACAGAAAAATAACTACTAATAAAATAAAATATTTCAGTCTATTAGCATGAAGTTATTCAAGTGAAGCAATTGGTTCCAGATTTATTAATATTAATTGTTAAAGTTTGAAAGAATTTCGAGCACACAATTTTAAATATGAAATGGTTTTTTGGAAATGAGAAATGAACAAATTGATAAAAAAAAAAAAAAATTTTGTTTTTGTTTTAGGATCTATTTTAATTAAAAACCATATCAGTTAAAAAAAAAAAATAATAATAAAGTTTATCCATTAATTAATTACGATATGTTTCCAAAATAAAATTGGTGTTTTTCAAGTTTTTTGTTCCTTATTATGTTTATTTGGATTATTTTGTTAATTATTTTATTCAACAAAATCTATTAAAAGGTGTTTTTTTAATTTTATAAATTTTAGTTTTCTTCGTCTTCGTCAGATTCGCTTTCTTCACTTTCGTCAGATTCAGAGCCAGATTCTTCATTGTCATCATCTCCATGAATGTTAAAGTATCTGAGTTCATAAGATTCTTTAGAGTCTGCAACAGGTCTTAGGTAGTCTCTGATTTGATTAGCTTTCAAATATTTCTTGGTTAAATATTTTAAATATCGTTTTGAAAATGGTTGAACAACAGTGATATGGATCTTGGCATTTTCTCGTGTGATCTTAACTTTGTCTCCTAACATTCCTGCTCTTCCTCCAACTTTGATCTTGTCGTTTAAAAAGTTTTCCTTTTTGAATTGTGATTTGAGAAACATTAAAAAAGAATTTGGTTGTTGAACAACCCAAAGATTGTAAAATCAAAAAAAAAAAATCAAAAAAAAAAAAAAAGCAAAAAGCAAGAAGGTGAATAAAAAGAAAAAAAAATTAATTGTTTTTTTAAGTTTCAAAATGGGAAAGAAAAGATTTGTTTGTTTGGTAATTGGAATTTTTGTTTTTTTTTTTTTAAATTTGAGATCAATTAAAAACAAAAAAACAAAAATTTGAAGATCTTTAAAAAGAAAGAAAGAAAGAAATGAAAGGAAAGATGTTTACGAATTGTGCAGCATCCATAATGCCATCTTCAACAGGTTTGGTACAGTCAATTGTAAAAGTGACTTTTCCTGTTTTTTTTTTTAATTCAAGTTTTTTTTGTTTGTGTTTTAATCTTCTCTTTCTGATCTTGTTGGCAGTTTCTCTTCTTTTTTGTGCTTTCTTTAAAATGTTTTTTGTTTTTTGTTTTGTTTTTTGTTAAATTTTTAAAAAGAAAAAAATTTTAAGCATTCATTTTAAGACAAACAAAAATCAATAAAAAGTCTTGTTATTTGAGTCTTTTTGGATTTCGAAAAAAAACTCGATTTTTGAAAATAACTTTTATCCTTGTTCTTGAAAAATATTTACTCTGGCTAATTTTCCCATAATAAGTTGGTTTCTTAATAAAAAATAAAAAAATAAAAAAAATGAAAAATAGTCAATCTGGAAGTCAAAATATCGTAGAGTGGAATCTAAAATATTTTTTCATTTAGAATTGAGGTAATATGTCAACAAGAAGTAGACCTTTTTGCTATGGTTACTTACTTTGTTTTTTCCTGAATAGCAATTAATAAGGCTACAATAAACACCTGAAAACTTGTGTGAACAGTATTTTAAAATATATGTTGTGCTTCATATAAAAACGTGTAGAAAAGTGTAGTCCGTATTTCAAAATACAAGTTTCTCATTTCAAGAACAATTGTACATTAAATAATCAAATAAACCAATAAGTAAATATGGTCTTGGTTTTTTAAAGTTCTTAATAAAAAAAAAATAAATTAGAGATCAAATCTCAAGATATGTGGATAACAAAGAGTCACTTTAGAGGTGATTTGTGTAATACAAAAAAAACAACAAACTCATTTATCAAAAGTCTACTACAATTTAAAAAAATTTTTATCAAATTCAATTCATAATTAAAAAGTTTCTACAAATATTAATAAGTTTACCTATAAATTTGAATTATTTTTAGACATACTATTGAATACTAAATTGGATCTTGTATTGGAATAATAAGAAAAAAAAAATTATTATAATTCAAAGTGGAGGTTTTAAGCTCTCAATATTGGAATTTTTGTTCACAATAATATTAATATTAAACAGAGAAATTCCCAAATAATAGGACATTTCTTAGCCACACTTCCTCATAACACATACAAAATTTATTTGAAAATACAATAATTTTAATCATCCAAAGTATAATGATTTCATCTAAACTCTTGATTTTCTATTAAGGGATATGTTCCTACCCTGAGTAGTGTTTATTCATTGTGTTAGTCTAATTTCATTTTCACTTCTCAAAATTATTTTCCATCTGAAGAAATTGGACAAAAAAAAAACAAAAAAAAACTTTTTTTATCATCTTTACCTTTCCTTACATATCTTTTTTCTTTCTTTTTCTATGAAAAGGAAATTGAAAATATCAAAAAAAAATAATTTCTAAAAAAAAGTTATTTGGGCATTTTCAGGCGTAAGTTTAAATTTGAGAACATTTCAAACTTTAAAAAGCAACTTAAACAAATATTAATAACAGTCAGAGAAATATATGTTGGTTAATGATTTGAAATGGAAATTCTAAAATATGAAAAACTTAATTTGGTAGGATCGGGGTAAGGGGAAAATTGTTACAATTGGTAGAATTGTGACAATTTACAATTAATTCAATAAGAAATTTACAATGTGTAAATTTTAAAGAGTAAAAAAAACCCTTCGAAGGTTTTTTTTATACCTTAATTGACATTTCACTCCTGAAAATGTCGTCCTTGGGTGAATAATCTCTTTTAATTTTTTTACACAAAATTTAATAGGGATTAAGAAAATTTTTTGAAAATTACTTAGATTTGAAAACCCTGTTTATTTTCAATATTAAACACTTTTTTAAGTAATAAATCCTTATTTTGAAATTGTTCAAAAAAGTAAAAATAATAGAGACTAGTCCCTTACGCATAGAAGAATTGCCAATCCAATTTAAATCAATAATTTTAGTTTCAATATCAATTTTTTTTGAAGATTAATTATCGAACTTTAATGTTCTACACACAGTTTTGAATCTTTCCCTAGCTCAACAACTTTTTTACACGATAAAAATTATATTTATAATCTAATATTCTTTTGATTGAAAAAATTTTAAATAATAATTTTAATACAGAATCCTTGGTAATTAAAATGTAAATCCCAAAAAAAAAAAAAAAAAAACAGTGAATGGAATCTTGAAAACAAAAAAATTTGATAAAAAAAAAAAGAATTATTTAGAGATTCTTAATGGGAAAAAATATGAATAATTAAAAAAAAGTTTTAAGAATCTTATTAATAAAAATATAAAGAACAAAAAAAAATCCAAAGTCATTCAGAAAAATTATAATCCAAATTTCATTTACAAAATCAAATAATCTTTTGTTGTTAAATAGTTAAATAACAAAAAAAAAATCAAAAGAATCTCATTAAAAACTTTGTAAAAAAAAAAAAAAAATGATGGTTGTTCAAAATACTGATAAATTCAAATAAATGTTTGATAATTTTTTTACAAAAACTTTAGATAAAGAATTTTATTGATTCCAATTTGAAAAGACAATGTAAAATAAGCTTGACCTTCAAAATGTTTGTTATTAAGAACTGTTTTAAAAGTATCGTTAATATATTTCCATGTTTGGAAATATAATGGAATTAAACTGATTTTATATTGGAAGAGAGTGATTATATCAGTAAAAAAATTTAAGTATTTGGAAATAGAAAGCAAGAAAAGAACTTTTTTTTTTTTTTGATAACAAGATTTTTATATACTGATAAATTCCTAAAAATCCAAATAAATTTTTTGTTTAATCCAATTGGTTGTTGTTTGATAACCAGTTATAATAAACCTTCTATATTTAACATATCGTAATTTTGTTCCATTCTTTTACAAAAAAAAAAAGCCAAATTCAAAAAAATCAAAAAAAGGAAAAAAAAAAAATTTGGTGATCTCAAAATTGCATTAAAGATTGATATATTAATTCTGACACACCTTTCTTCACAAATAATAATTCGCATTGATTGAAATTTGAAATTGAGTGCCAATACTATTACTCTGTTCTCAAATTGTCATTGATTTTATAAAATTGATTTTTAGGTTAATTAGAATTCGCCGAGTAATGTGTTTTTAAGTAGGTTCAAGTACTCAATTAAATTAATGATTTTTTTTTTTTTTTTTTTGGACATTTTCATAATCTAATGGTTTGAACTACCCTTTTGAAGATAAATATAAACTATTTACTAAAAAGTGGGACAAATTTATTTTAAGATATATTTATTAAATCCAATCTTCAAAAAAGTATTTAAATATCCAAAAACATTAAATATCATTCATTGATTCTTGATATTTATTCAATTTGTTTCTTAGTATTATATTAGATAAAAATAAGATATAAAATTTTCTGATCTTGATTTTATCTGATATTTTTTTATACCTAAAAATAGGTGTTTATTATTTTCTTTTTGATCGAAAAAATCATTTTCATAACTTTTTTAATCTCAACAATTTTTCAAATAGAATTGAAAACATATAAATACATTTGATTCTTTTGAAAAATCATTTGTGCCCTTTTCATATTTCTCAGATTGATATTGAAATTATTTGTACATTGTTTTCACCAAAAAAAGTGTTATTTTGTCCAAAAAAATTATTATTTTTTTTTTTTCATTTTTTGGAAATATTTCATCAAAAAAATTTTGAAATAAATACCAATCCCCATTGATTCAATCGGTATTAGTATTAAACTTAATTTGGTATTGTCAATTAACGAATACATCACTAACAAAGATGATTTTTTATGAAATATAAAAAAAAAAAATGCACCACTTTATTGGAAATACCTTAGAGTATTTCCATATTTTTCAAATTCTAGCAAACTTCCAAAGAGGGAAACTCTTTCAAATATCTTGGTCTAATTGTTTACATTTTCATTAATTCTGAATTACTATTAATTATAAAGATCCATTGTTTTTTGAATTGGAAAAATAGAGAAAAAGAATAACAATTACAAATAAGAAAAAAAATAATAAATAATCAATTGCTAATTGATTAATAAAATTTCAAAAAAAAATGGATGTGTCTTCATTAATAATTTAATTATTTATTTTAAAACCCAGCCTCTAAATTTTGAAGTACTTCCTTTACTTCCATTTGAATTTGGTTATTATTTGGAAATAATTTAGATGTTTGTTTTATTGTATATTCCCCACCATTTAATGAGATAACTTTTCTATTCCCCTGTTCAAAGGCAAGGTTTGTTAATAATTTCAAAATTAAAAGTATTATTTGTGTATTGCTTGTTTGGCTCTTTAGCAATTGCAATAATCCCGGCAACCAGCCAAGGATGCGAACTTGGTTTCTTGCCTTTTCATTTATTGACATATTGATCAAAATGGATAAAGAGCTCTTTATCAGATTTTCCTTCGATAACGAACTTATAGCAATTGATATTACTCTTTTTTCAACAAGTATAGGTAAATATTTTTCTTGGGATGAAATGTTCAGAATCAAATTTAAAAATAAAAAGGAAATTTGATCGTTTGATAACGATTTTTCTGTTAATTGGATAAGTGTATTAAGATACCCACTATTTTGCAATTGCAAAAGAAATTGTTCTTCGCGAGAAAGGTTGTTCAATAAGACTAAAATTTTTTTCTGGATTTCATTATTATTTGTTGTTTGATTATCCATTCCATATTCTTGTTGAAATTGGAATTTGAGCTGTTGTTGTTGCTTTTGTTGCTGCTGCTGCTGCTGTTGCTGCTGCTGTTGCTGCTGCTGTTGTTGTTGTTCTTTAGGGTATTGGTAATTGTTCTTTGATTGCAAATGAGAAAAAATTACAGAAAAAATGTCTTTATTGAAAAGAATGAGGTTATTTAATAAATTTACAGCCAAGTTGGCAAGTACAGAAAAGCTTTTGAAAACAATATTATAATCGCTTCCATTGGAGAATAAAATTTTTAAAACCCAATCGAGAACATTCTCTTGTCCAAGAATGATAGCAATGGTATCGTCTGTTGATAAATTTTGATAAATGTCCAAAGCTAAATTGATTATTTCCAGATCTTGAGATGCAAAATTAAGACAGATTTGTTTTAAAATAATTAGCACGGACTCTTTGATTAATTCGCGAGACAGGTCATCGCTAAGAGTCATTGCAGTTAAGCAATTGAGTATTTGTCGCTGGATGGCCTTGTTCGATTCATAATATCTTGAAACATACACCAAGCTCCTCGAGATCCCATATTGCTTCATTGCCTTTCGATTTTCAGACAGCCTTGAGAGATTAATTAATAAGCCGAGCGCAGTTCGAACAAAAACGGAATTGATGGTGAATTCGTTCAGCGACTCGATTAAAAGCTGAAGAATATCGCTTGTGCAGACCAATAAACAATTTTGATCATCAACAGCAATATTACGAAGCGATCCAAAGCCCGTTTCTAATAACTCAATAGAAGTTGAGTTTTGTGCCAAGATCGAAATGATAAATGGCACAACCCTTTCAGATCGTATCACTTGATGGATCGTTCGCGAATTTTCGATCACTAAGTTATTCAAGACTTTGAAATTTTCAATCAAGAGCGTGACGGAACTAGTGTTTTCTTTCATTTGTTCAGTTAATGAGTAAATTTGTGAATATGTGTTTGTTGTCATTTGGTTGGGTATTCTTTTGTTTTTTCTTTCTTTTTTGTTGAGCTTGATATTTCAAAAAAATAAAAAAAAAAAAAAAGGGAAATAAAAAAAAAAAAGGAAGATTTTTTTCTTCGAAAAACTTTTTGAAAAAAAACTAAGGATTAAAAAAAATGATTGTTTTGGAATTAGTTTTGTAAGACAGGAGAAGATATTGGAAATCCGTTATTGTTTTTTTTTTTATTTGACTTTTAAAAATTTTGGTTTTGTTCCAATTTTAAATAAATTGGAAATAATAGATAGGTTGAGAATTCTGTTTGTTTTAAAGACATTAAATTGATTTTTAAACTGTATTAGTTTGTCAATTCATTAAAAAGTTAATAAAAACGAAAGATCTATCAAGAAGTACAAAAGTTAGAGAAATTGTCTTCAGTGAAAAACCGAATGAATTACTTGGCGACTTTGAGTTTTGTTTGGTTCAAGAATACTTTTATCAAAATAATTCACAAAAACCAATTTCATTTTTTTAAAAACTTAAATTTGAGTATTTGGAATAAATCTAGATTTTGGAATAATTTTCTGATAAAAAAAGTTTTGTTGGTGATGTAAGAAGTTACATTTTATTCTTCTTGGAAATGAAAAAGGTTGAAATTTTTCTATTATTTTTCTTTTTAAAATAATAAGAAATTCCCTTTCGATCTTGTTTTTGTTTGAAACCCAAAAGGGTATAATTTAAATAAGAAATATAGGTTGTTTTTTTTTTTGATTAAAGAGGTGGAAAATTGTTTATATTTTAATTCTAAGATTTTAAATTAAAATGATAGTTTGTCTGGTTAGATTTCTTTTTAACCTTTAAAATTTAAAAGAAAAATAAATAGATCAAAGAGAAGAAATTATTTAATTGTTAAAAGGTCTTAGGTTTTGGGATTTCATAAATTTCCGAGATTTTTTTGAAGAGTGATTTTGAGAAAAGATAATTCATGGTTGAAAAATCTAATTAAACTAATTTTTTCGAATTAAAAACCTGTTTTGAAACATTTAAAAAAGACTCACACTTAAATTTCCTTTTAGGTTGATGTTTTAAGATAAAATCCAAGAATCATCTTTTTGTTTCTTCTAAAAAAATTTTCTTATTCCAATAAGACTTGTATATACTTAATTCTTGATCGCCTATATCCCAATCCAGTTTAAAATCGAAAAAACTATTCATAAAAGCAATAATCAAACTTTTTTTATAATAATTTAATAAAACAAAAAATTTTACAAACAATTTTTTAGGAAGAAAATTAATTACTGTTTTTCAATTTTGATGTGATTTATAGACGAAGTTTCAATACTTTATGATAAATAATCATTTTTTGTTTATTTATAGAAAAAAAATTGAAAATTTCTTTTGAGCAACAATGTTTCAAGAAGAACAAAAGAGGCTTTCTCATAAGAAACATAAAAAAAAAAAGAAACAAAAAAAACAAAAAAAACTCAATCCTTTTGCTTCACAGTCTGAAACCGGCCAACAAATTGGTGAATATGTAAATTAAATCTTCCACTTTTCTTTCTTTTGTTTTTTTTTTTAAAATCTTTCAAGTAGATTAGAAAACAACCAACCATTAAACAAAAAAAAAAAAAAAAAAAAAAAAAAAAAAAAACCCGTCTTGTGTGTTATCTATCTTGAAATAAATTCTCAGCAACTGATTGAATTAATTGGTGAAGGAAGCTTTGGGAAGGTCTACAAAGCTATGAGTGTTGAGACTGGGGAATTTGTTGCAGTAAAATCGATTCCATTAAGTCGAATTCCACAAACAGAATTAAATTCAACAGTTATGGAAATCGATTTGTTAAAAAAACTTGACAATGAGTATATTGTCAAATATATTGGATCTCATCAAACAAAAACCAATCTGTATATTATTCTGGAATGGATTGAAAACGGATCACTCAGGGAGGTTTTAAAAGGCATCAAAACTGTAAAGGAAAGCCTTGTGGCGAAGTACACCTTTCAGACTCTAAATGGATTAAATTATCTCCACGAACAGGGTTTGTGCATTTTTTGTTTTTTCTTTTTTAATCTTCAAACAAATACCATTTTTAGATCTAGCACAAAGCTTTTTTTTTTTTTTTGACAACAATTTTCAATTTGTTGGGAGTTTAAAAGATTTTCATCAAGGAACAAATACGATATGTGAAGAATTTTTAATTTAAAAGATCTCTTCCGAAATGAAAAAAAAAAAAATTTGCAATCAAGACAAAGCACTTTTCTTCAAAAAAAAATCTCTTGTGTGAGGATCAAATTCGATTTTATTTCAAAAAATAATCAAGATCCTGACCTTGTAGAAGATGATATTTCTTTTTTTTAAAAAAAAAAAAAAAATACACGACATAAACCAAACTTTACCATTCATTTTTGAAATTCCATTTCTTGGAAAATAGATTTAACAAAATTTTCATTTGTTTCTATTTTCTTTCATGAAAAAAAATTTGTTATCATTTTTGGAATTGTTTAATTTCTTTTTGAGGATTGTCCCAATTTTATATTTTCTGAATGATTGAAATCCAATACATTAGTTTATAAAAATGATTTAAAAGCTAGCAAAATTCAAGAAAAACCAAAATATTTCAAAATTTTCGGTTTTTTTGGGATTTTAAACGAAAATTTAAAAATTTCATTTATTGAACCCAAGAACTTTTTTGAAAAACACTAACAAAATAAGGCAAAATTAAAATCAATTTTCTTTACCTCTTACTTGACTCACTTTCCACTTTATCCCAAAATATGGTTATACTTTAGCATTAAACTCTATTTTATTTTAAAATGAAGTGGAAAGAAGGTGAACTAAGTGGATTTTGATTTTGGAAATCTTTTCAAATTAAATTTCGGATTTGGATCGTTAAAACTTTTTTAAACTAAACAAGGGTAAATATGAAATGTTGTAAAAAAATAGATTTTTTACAATTTTTGAGATAAATAAAGAGTTTCCAGGCATTTATCCAAATTTTGGTAATAGTAAACGAAACACCCGTTTTGATTTTTGAGCTTGAATGGATTTTCAATCATAAAATCGTTTGGTGAATACCAATACTTTTGTTTGAAAAATGATTTTTTTTTTTTAAATTGAAAGATTGGTACTCACTAAAAGATTTTTTGATTAAAATTATTATTAGTCTATTAAGATGATCAGATATTATATTTACTATTACCAAAATTTGGATAAATGTCTGGAAACTCTTTATTTATCTCTAAAATTGTAAAAATTCTATTTTTTTACAACATTCCATATTTACACTAGCGTAATGACAAATTTTCGAAAAAAAAACCCAAATTTTTAAATTTTTACAAGATTTATTGACTCAACATTCTTTGAAGCCAATTAATGTGTTATTAGTCATACGCGTAATATTCTCTAACGATACAATTAGGATATATACGTAAGGATTAAATGTTAAAAATAATTTATCTGTTAAAGAGAGGATTTTGAAAGTTGCTATTTCGTAACTTCTAATTTAAAAAGTATCTAGAATAAACACAGCCATTAGAAGCATTTTAAACTTAACTCATTTTTCTAAAATAAGGATGAATTAAAGAGTCTAGACAAACAAAAAAATGAAGAATAAGAGTTTTCCATCTAAAGGATTATAATACTTGTAAATACAATTCTCCATTTTGAATGTCATTTATTCCGCGAATAACTTACTTTTGGACAAAAAGGTATTTTCTCTCGAAAAAGTCAATTCCACCGAAAAAGTAATCGAAAGCCCTTAATTTTTCGAAAAAAAATGATAATTTTTTCAAAAATTTTTTTTCATTAAATCTTATCAATTGTTCAGAATGACCAAATTATTTAAAGCCATTCAGGACAGGATTTATGTATTTTGCAAAATATTACTTTTTCCATAATTTAAAAAATATAACTAACCTATCAAATATTTAACCACTGATAAACATGTTGATTAAATCAGAACAATGATAAAAAGTTGAAATAAAAAATGAAAATAAAATAATTTTTTCTTTTTTTTTTTTTTTTTTTTTGATAAATTGTGTTTTCAGAATAAAGAGAGGATCAAAACAATTTGTGATAATTTAGATCATATTTATCGCATAATCAATGAAGTAACATAATTTCTTTTTAAACATTATCAACAATAATAACAAGGCCATACTTGGTTTGTTGCATATTAAGATCTTTTTACCCCAAAAAAATATTTCTGTTAACAGAACTTAAATCTTTTGCCAATTCAAACAAAAAATAATCGTAACAAATTGTTTTCTTAACTATCAATCCAAAAAAAAAAAATGTGTTAGGAACCAACATTTTAAGAAAAAAAAAACAACACAAATCACTTGCAAGAAAAAATCTCATGTTTAAAAATTCAATCATTTATACCTTAGTATGCCCAGCCAACAAACCATATTTGTGCTGTCTAAGAAATAGTTATAAATTTTTTAATTTTAGTTTTGAAGATTTCTAATCTTTCTTATATCTGTTTCCGTTTGAATTGTCTTACACTCATAATTTGTTTTTTTTTTTTTTTTTTTCGAGTTGTTGTTTAATTTATGGATTTGAGAAAAAGTTTTTGAATTGAAAAAAAAAATTTTATTCAAAATGTTCACAAATATAATTTATTACATTTTTTATGAAATCACAGAACCCCTTTGAATTTCAGATCAAAGAGACAATTTTTCAAACACTTACACAAGAATATTTCTCCTTTCTTGAAAACGTTAAATCTGAAAAAGTAAATTGTAATTTTCTTGATTAATTCCAAAATAATCTAAGAAAGTAAAAAACAAAATGTTAACAAACACTTTTTAATTCATTCAAATTTGTTTTTAAAAACTTGGAAATAGAGAAAATATTTGAAAAAGAGCGTCAATTGTTATGAATGCCAATTTCGTGAAAAAAAAAACACTAGACAACAGTTAAATTTAATCCTTTCTTATTTTCAAAAACGTTTAAAGGCCATTAGTTAGACTTAAAACCAATTTAAAAACCATTCTGATATTTAAAAATATTGTAACGTTTCTCAATTTTTTTTTAAAATTATTAAATAGGATTCTACCTTTTTCTTTCAAATTTTGATATTTCGATAATCAAAGAAATCACAGAAATCACAGAAACCAATTTTTCAGGATCATAAATTCCAAACTATTAACCATACTCAATAAACTTGTAACTCTTGATATATTACTTTTAATTTTCAAATTAAAGCTAAATCCTGAAAAATGTACTAAATTCCAAAAATTTGGACGCAGTTTATCTAAATTGAATGAATAACAATACTGCATTTTACATTCAATTTGGAAACAATTTTGATTTTACAAACTATTTTCTCATTTTTTATCTTTTCTGTTTTGTTTTCCTTTCCTTTTTCCCCAGTTACGTAATCTGTTTAGTTTGATCAGGGAAAAATTTTTTACAACGATTGATAAAAGGCTAGAGTTGAGTTTGTTAAATTGAAAAATTCACATAAAATTAGTTGGTGGTTATCTAATAATTTGATTGATCAACAAATATTGGTGAAATTTCAACAAATTTACCAATACAAATTTTTTGTTCAGCTCGTTTCATCATTTTGGAAACACCAATTTTTATTTTTTTCATTTTAAATTTTTTTCTTTTATTTGGATGAAAATGATTAATTATAAAAACATTAATACTGAGTTACTTAAATGTGGTTAAATATTAGGTTTAGAACAATATAATAAATTGCGATTTTTTTTGTCTATTTTTGATTTTGGGAGTGTCCAAATTTTTGGAATGGGGTTTAATTTCCTTAAAAAAAAAAAGCACTTCAATTGTCTAAAGCGAAATATTAATCGAGTTCTTGATTGAAGATAACCATTTATAAGTTGCTAAAAATTTTGTTAATCAACAAACCACAAACTGGTCTCCAAAAAAGATTGTTTTTTTAAAAATAAAATGAACAAATTAGAAACAAAAAGGCATCAATGATCAGATTAAAACAATTATCGAATTTTGCTTTGATTTAGTTGGTAGATTTATCTATCCTTTTAATTGACCCAAGTAACAACTTAAGTTAAATTATCATTTCCCAATCTATTGTAACATCATGTGTTGCTATAAAAAAAAAAAAATACATTCAGTACTATCAACCACATTAAAATTCTATATTTTGTAACCCCTGCGAAACAATTTTCTAAAGTATCTAGAAGTACTAAAGGACAGTTTTCGATTTTTAGAGCTTTTTTTTCCAACTATTAGAACCATATAACCACGGATTAAGAATGATTGTTTTAAAAGCTTGTTTTATTCTTTTTGTTCTTCTTCTTTTCTTAACTTTAAATTTAAGAAAAGGATCAACACTAAAAGTTGAAATGGTTCGTTTTTTTTTAATCGATCAATTAGATCTAATGTAAAATTATCTTTCTTCTTAAGGATTTAACCCGTTTGAAGCTAAAAGAACTTTTTAAAAAAACCCTTCTGTTTCTTGGATTTCAACATCCTTTTTCTCAATTGATTATTAATTGTTTGGTTTGTTTCTAAATTTGGAATTTTAATTATTTTGTCAAAAAAATTATTTTTCCTTATATTCATTTTATTTTTATAAAATTGTGAACAATTAATCGTTTTAAAATTTTTTATTTTCCAAGAAAATATGTTTTTTTTAATTAAAGATCTGAAACAAAAAGATATTCAATTTGATTTAGTATTTTTCAACAATCAATATTATTAGCAGAGGTGTTTTTTTCG
Organism: Anaeramoeba flamelloides; assembly: GCA_027625915.1. Classification (NCBI taxonomy): domain Eukaryota; family Anaeramoebidae; genus Anaeramoeba; species Anaeramoeba flamelloides. The sequence continues at coordinate 479,922 of JANTQA010000051.1, forward strand.
CAAAAAACAGTACCTTTTAGTGAAAACCTCGACTTTTTCAGCAAGAAATAACACTTATTTGCAAAACAGTATTTTTCCGTAAAAAAGTGTTTATTCGCAAAAAAAATGATTATTTTGCAAATAAGTAACAATGTCCACAAATTTGTCACACTTTGATGAAAAACCCTAATAAATAAAAAATAAAGAATTTAAAAATAGATAAGAAAAAAGTTTTTTTTTTTTATTATTTAAGGGAGGGGTTATTAACTCCTCTTGTTTGCAGTTAGGTTTTTTCTAAATTTGTGAAATAAAAAGAAAATTTATGAAATTTTCTTTTTCTTTCTCAAGTCAAAAAAAAACCGCTGTTAGCTTTTCTTGAGTTTTCTGTTTATTTCTAAAGTAAAAAAAACCTAGAACACTTCACAAATAAAATAAAAAACCTCAAGAAAACCTAGGTACTCTACAACACTCCACGGCACCCCACGACACTCTATGACACTTCCCGAATTCCTAAATAAAAATTTAGAAATATTATTAAATACTCAAAATTAAGTTTATTATCCATTAAGGCTAATAAACTTGATGAGTCTTTTTTTGTAATAATATTAGAAATAGTATTATTTTTTAATATATTAGATATATTAAATTTTTTGTATTCCGGATATCCAGATTTTGAGATTATTTTCATATGCTGAGCAATTCCATAGAAATGATCTAAATATTCAATGATTTGTAAATTGTTTATTTTTTACATAATTCACAATATTTTAATTTATTTTTATTCATAACATAAGAATACCTGTTAAGGTAAATTGTAAAATTTCTGAGTTTTAAAATTGAAGCTGGACACCTCCATTTTAAATATCTTTTGTTGTTAGGTTTTCCAAAATTTAAAAGAATAAAGCAAAATCAAAGATTTAACTCAATTCTTTTGAATTCTGGAAAACCTAACAACATTTCCAACTCGGAATATTTTCAAAAACTTTAATTCTGAAATTTTCTAGTTCAATTTCTAGTTGTTTTAAATTTTTGGAATACCCAATTAATATTTTCTGATTCTTTTTTTTCTAAAAAGGGAGAGAATTAATTAATTCATCAAAATCGAGGATTTTTAATTTTTGAATTAATTTAAATCTTCTTTTATATATTGTTATCCTAACAGGATCAATTTTTGCTTCTGTTTTATAAATAAGCCTGGGAGAATGTGCTGGGTTAATTAATAAAAATTTTGTAACATTTTTTTTTCTATAATCCATAGTATCAATATCTTTAAAATCTGTTTTTTTCAAATCAAATATTTCTAATCCATATAATAATTGGATATGTAATACAGCATTAAAAAATTGAATTTTTAATCCATGAGAAAAATTTTTTTGTTGTAAGATATTGATTAATTTTTTAAAATTGGTCTTAACTTTATCTCGGTTAAATTTTAAATGAGTTTTTTTATCTAACCAAATACCAAGATATAAAATTTCATTTGGAATTAAAAGGTTTTTTTAGTTTTATTATTGTTAGGATTCCTGACGAAATCTCTTATTATTTTATATATTTTTTGTACTTGAAAATTGATTTCTATTAATGATCCTTTCATAAGTAAAATTAGATCATCTGCAAACATTTGAACATGTAATGTCAGTAATTTGATTTTTTCTAAGAGAAAATGAGGAAATGAAATCCAAATAATAAAGGAGATAATGGATCTCCCCTGATAAACACCAATTCCTTCTTTTGAGTAATAAGCAAGTAAATATTTTACAATAATTTCATTTTTTATAAATTTTTTTATTGAACAATAAATAAGTGAATTCATGAATAGAGTCAAAACATTTTTGTATTTCTATTGTAACAATATAAATATTTCCTTTTTTAAATTTATTTTTTATATTCATTCAATAAGTTTAAAACTCAAATTCTGAAGATATCTAATTTTTTTTTTAAATCCAAATTGATTTTTTGAAACTAAATCCCAAGAATCTTGAATTCCTGCATATAACAATTTTAGAAAAAATCTTGGAAGTATTTTGATTAATTGAAATCTGTCGATAATTAAGTGGTATCCCTTCATCACCAGATTTATGAATGAATAATAAATGTCTTTTTTTAATAAATTTAATATTTTTCTGATATATATCATTAATCTAATTTAAAAATATTTTTTGGATTGTTTTTAAAAAGTTTTCATAATTTATATAAAATTCATCACTTTGATTTTTTATTGATTTTTATTGATTAATTTTATCAAATTCTTTTATTGATTTATTTTTTTTGATATTTGATAATTTCCTTAATTTTGATTATTGAAAACATTTCTTCCACTTTAATATCTAATAAATTATTTTTATCTAATTTAAAATTTTTAATAAAATTAAGAATATATTTTTTTTGGTTTTTTATTAATAGATTTAACAAACCCAAAATACGAAGTTTCCATATTACCATTATTTAAAATCATTTTACTCGAAGTTTCTGTTAATCTATTTAATTTTTTTCCAAAAATTTTAATTTTCTTCAAATTCAATATTAATCTGGTTAATTTAATTTAAAATATTGTTTACTATTCCTGTCTTTAATTTCTTTAATTAATTCATTATTTTCAAATAATCTATTAATTAAATTATACAATTTTAAATCTTTTTTTGGTATAATTAAAATAATTCTCTCTTTTACTTTAAATTGTTTTTTAAAGATTTTGAAATTCTTTTCATTTAGCTGATAATTTTTAGTTTTATAAATTTGTAAAGTCAAGATGAAACTTTGCAATATCTTTAATTTTATATACATTTTTGATTTCCCAGTTTTTATTAATATTGAATTTATTTAAAATTGCATTATGATCACTAATTTTATTTTTAATAGTTTTAGATATCAAGTTATTAAAGTTTGTTATAAAATAGTCTATGTTATTATTATTTCTACTTGGCTTCGTATTAAAATTTAATTTTAGTGTTGAATTTTGAAAAATAATTTATTTGATTTTCATTCAAATTAAAATCTCCCCCAATAATTGTATTATGATTTTGATATTTTTGAAATAAATTTTGAATTTTTTCATTTATACCTGCCATGTCTCTTATATAAGTTAATAATAATAAAATCAGTAAATTGGATTACCATGATATCAAGATCTAAAACCAAAAAAAGTTTTGAGTTATTGTAATATAGATGAATTTATATGTCTATATAATCCAAAATTATTTGGATTTGATTTTTTTTTTTACCCTTATAGTATAAAAAAGTAATATAGGTCAGGAAATATTCTCTACTAATTTCCCAAATTTCTTTAAAGTTCATTTTCCTCAGCAATTCATCTGTATCTTCATTATCTACAATCTTAAACTCTTTTGATTTTTTTTAATGAGATCTTTTTTTCATATCGTTTTCTGTTTTTTTTTCATATCTTTTACATATCCATATATGAAGTGATTGACATCATCAACAATTTTTTTTTCTACAACATGTTCATTATTTGAAAATTTACCCATGTTTTCTCGTTTGCATGCATATATCTATTTAAACCATTTGCAAAAGATTTTAGTTCGAATCTAGTTTTTGATTGATTTCCAGTTTAAATATGGTTGTTTTTCGAATAAAGTTGTCTGGAAATTTACCAATTTTAAAATATCTTTTTAATTTCTTGTTTTCTTCAATTTTTTGAATTTTAGTTTATTTTGATATAATATACTTTAGAAAGATAATTTTAAAAATTTTAAAAGAATTTAATACAATGAAAAAAAAAAATAATAAATAATGATTTTAATTTAGTAATTTCATCTCATCAATTTTTTTCAATAAACATTTTTGAAAACATAAAAGATCACCAATAAATAAAATAATAATATATAATACAACTTAAAAAAATTAAAATTTTATCCCATTACTCACAAAGGAAGATCGGAATTTAAAATTTTCATTTTTAATTAATTTTCTAATAAGATCTTGTTGTTTTTTTCACTAATAATTCGATAGAAAAATATTTTGGAACTTTGAAATAAAATTTTTTTTTTTAATTAATTGGAAAATGACAGTAACAAAAAAAAAAAAAAAATGGATAGGTCTTTTATATTTTTGTTAACATTAATAAAACAAACAAAAAAAAAAAAAAAAAAAAAATTTAATTTAAAAATCTTACAACTTATTTGACTATTAATATAAACACTTGGTAATTATTAAAAGGTGTTGTTCATAGAGACATTAAAGGGGCGAACTTACTAACAACAAAACAGGGAAGAATAAAATTAACTGATTTTGGAGTATCAACAAGACTTGATGAAGTGGAAAACAATTCAAGTGCACTCGGAACACCATATTGGAGTAAGTATTACGATTTGGTTTTTGTAATTTTTTTTTTTTTAAAGATTTTTCTTTAATTTATTTTTATTATATTAGGGAAAACACCAGTAGATTTAATAAAATATTACATTAATAACACCCTTTATTAATGCTTATGAATAATAGATGAAAATAATTTTAATAATGATCTCATAATTCTCTTTTTTATCTAATAATAAAGTTTATCTGAAAATATAAAACATTTTTTTTAAAAAAAAACATTTTGTAAATGATTACCAAAATAAAAAACAACAAGAACAATAATAATAAATCCATATTATATTAAATAACTTGCTTGAAATTATCAATTATCAAAAAAAAAAATAAAAATAAAAAAACATATAAAGTGGCACCTGAAGTTATTGAAATGTTACCACCAAGCACTTCTTGCGATATCTGGTCGGTGGGATGCACTGTTATTGAGTTATTGACTGGTAAACCACCTTATACAGAATTGTCACCGGTGCAGGCATTATATAAAATTGTTCAAGAAGATGGCCCAACATTACCAGGTGGCATTAGCATGAATTTAAGATCTTTTCTTTTAGAATGCTTTCAAAAAGATCCTAATTTAAGGATCAGTGCCCAGGGGTTATTAAAGCACCCATGGATGCGTAACGCTGAAAAGGCATGGCAAAAAGAAATCCAAAAAAAACAACAACCCCAAAATGAAAATGGAGAAATACAAAACAATAAAACAAAAGAAACATTAACCAAAAATCAAAAAGATAATTTAGACAATCATTTAAACAATAATACAGATTCAGATTTAATTGAAAACAAAAATTTAAATGACTTGGAAGAGTAAAATTCAATTAATTTATATTTTTTAATATAATCATTTTAAAAAAGTGAAAAACATAAAATTTTAAAAAAGTGTTCAATATAATATTCCATTTCATTTTTTTAAGAATGTTTCCAAGTTACCTTTTAAAATGATTTGTATTAATTTTTTTTTTTTTAAATGACTGCAATATTTATTTCATTCTTTAATTTTCTATTAATAATTTTTATATTCAAAAAAAAAAAAAAAAAAAAAAAAAATTAAAGAATTGGATCTATTAAAATTGAAAAATGCAAATCAGTTGAAAATAAAGAAACCTTACCATTCAAAAAAGAAAACCAAGAAGATTTTAAAAAAGAGAATCTCTATTTTACTCAAAATGAAAAATTATATAAAGATTTTCAAGATGAATTTTCTGATGATTTTAATGATTTGTTAGATAATGGTACTTATGACTTTGCAACAAGTTTATCGAAAAAAAGAAGTTTAAGGTATCTTACTCAAGGCAAAGATCTCACTTCAGAAATAATGCTACCATTTCAAAATTATAATTTAAAAAAATTTGAAGAAAAGGAATCTGATGAATCTGATTGGGATGATTTATTTAATATGAATAAAAATCTGAAAAATAATAACAATCAAAAAAAAAAAAAAACGAAAAAAAAGAGGAAAAAAAAGAAAAAGAAAGAGAAAGAGAAAGAGAAAGAGAAAGAGAAGCAAACAACCAAACAAGATAATAAAAGCAATAGCAATAAAGATTATAAAAAAACTATTGGGAAAGTAAAAGAAAAGGAAAAGGAAAAAGACAACGGTCAAGATGAATCTGATGAATCCGATGACAACATTGGCTCTGATGAAAATCTTGATTTTGATGAAAATATTGATTCTGATGGAAATGGTTATTCTGACGATGGCGACAATGGTGATGAAGATGATGATGATGATGATGATGATGATTCTGAGTTATCAAAAAACGAGTTTGATTTTGAATTTCAAGATTCCTTTGATTTTGCAGAAAAATTACAACAAAAACTCGAGCAACAGAAAAACAAAAATAAAACATCAAGACATAAACTCCGAAATTTAACAAATATCAAAGACGATGATCAAGATAATAGCAACGACAGTAACTACGACGACTATTATGACGATGAAATTGATGAAAATTTCGAATTTTCTTTTTTTGGGGAATCCGATGAAGAAAATCTTGGGGAAGTTTCTCTTGTTAAAATGGAAGAAAGGAAGATTAGTCAAAAATTAACGTCAACAATCATTGAGCTAATTGAATCCTTGAAACCAGAAGAAAACGAACAAAACATTTTAAATATTTGTGAAAATTTATGCTCAATTTTTAAAAGAAACCCTGAAACCAAAAACGAGCTAATAAAATACCATGGAGTTATCCCAATAATGGAAATGCTCGAAGTGGAAAACGCCAAAGTATTGCATGCGGTTTTGAAAGTGGTTAACCAAATTATTGAAAGCAATAAAATCGTCCAAGAGAATTTGTGCTTGGTTGGTGGTGTACCCTTGATAATGAAATTTGCATCGAGTAAATATTCCAATGAAATTAGAGAAGAAGCCAGTAAATTCATTTACCAGATTTGCCACACAAGCCCAATTACCCTACAGATGTTTATTGCGTGCCGGGGGCTACCTGTTTTGGTTGATTTATTAAAAGTTGATTACGAAACACAAAGAATCATTATTTTAAGGACTTTAAAAAACATCAACTCCGTCTTCCAATTACAATCGCAAACACCAAAAAATGACTTTTGTAGATTATTTGCCAAGGCGGGGCTATTAAAACCATTGGTCGAGGTGCTTGGCAAAGTTAGAGAGGCAAGCGAAAAGGCAGAAGAGGGCATGGATACAATCCTATTAAACATTTCCAAATTATTGTTTACCTTCTCGCAGGCTGATCGCCTAGTTAAAATTTATTTGACAAAGAAGAAAATTATATCCAAAATTTTACAAATAATACCAAAATTGAAAGGCAATGTTTTAGTCTGGGCATTGAAAACCATCAAGAACATTTCCTATAACCCCGAAACCCTTGAAAATTTACATAAGGCAGACACTATCCAAATTTTGACCAATGTTTTGATCAATTCCAAAAAGACATTAAACAAAGACTCCAAACTATTGACAGATATCCAAAACCAAATACTGACAGCGATCTTTAATCTATGTAGAATTAACCATGAAAGACAGCAACAAACTGCCAAATCTGGAATAATACCACATTTACAACAGATCATTAGAGACAACTCGCCATTAAAGCAATTGGCACTTCCAATTATTTGCGATTTTGGTAAAACATCGACAGAAACGAGAAATGAATTAGCAAAATATGATGGAATTAATTTTTATATCGAATTGCTCTCTTTAAAATATTGGAGAGTTCCTGCGTTGGATGCCCTGGCCACTTGGCTATTGGACTCCAAAGACGAAGTGGCGCCCATTTTATTCGAAACAAAGAATATTCATACATTGGCAAAATTATTCTCGGTTACAAACCCTAATTTGTTAAACCATTTATTGGTACCATATTTAAAAATTGTCAACTTTTCAGAAACAATCAATAAAAAGCTAACAGCAAATGGCCTTGTTTTGCAAATTAAAAAGGCACTGAATCATAAAAATGCAGATGTTCGTATTTCATTGTTAAAGATTTTAAATTCCCTCACAAAACAATCAGAACCCAAAATGATCACTCAAGATTTCAGCTTAAAGGACCTTCAGGATATACTGGAAAGAGATAAGGCAATTATTGTTACAGATATGGTCAATCGTATCATTAAACAAGTTTATCAAAAAAATAATTCTGAAAAGAAAGATGAGAAAACTTCTTTAGAAAACAAAAATAATGGAAAGATAAATGTGCCAAAAGATAAGAAAAAAGATGACAAAACTGTTATTGTTGAAAAGAAAGATATTGATGTAAAAAATGTTGTTGTTGAAAAAAAAAGTTTTGATGGGAAAAAAAGTATTGATGGGAAAAATAAAAATAATAAAAATGAAATTGGAATTAAAAATGTAAATGAAGACATTCAATTCAAAAATAATCTGAATTTCAAAAAAAATGATCAAAAATCGAAAAATCAAAAAAATTTTAAAATTGAAAAAAATATAAAAAATTTTGATAAAAAAAATAAAATTAAATAATATAAAAACTATTTGATTGAATTATTAACGTGAAACTAAGAATTTCTTTTTCTTTTTCTTTTTCTTTTTCTTTTTTCTTTTTTATTTTGTTATAAATATATTTAAAATATATTTATGTGAATGTATATTAATATTATTTATATTTCGATAATTTTTATTTTTATTTTTTTTTTTTAATTTTATTTTTTATTTTTAAGATTCTAAGGATTGAGCCATTATGGTGAAAATTTTCTCGATGAAATCTAAAGTTTTTTTTTTATCATTTTCCAGAGTAAAATGATTACAATTAAAAAGAAATCATTATATGTGATGTATGATAGATTTCTTTGAAAAATCAAGAATGAAAAACTCGTATATTTTTAGAAAAAAGTAACAAAGAGTGATATTTAATTTCCAATTTAAATTGCCAGTGAATTCTAATTTTGAATGAAATATAATTGATTTTGAAGTGTCACTCTTTGGCCCTTTTAGAGATCTCGAAGAATTTTTTTTTTCTTATTTATCAAATAAGTTATTTTTATAAAAAGAATCAAAGAAAATCATTTCAAGATATATATAAATGGAGACAAGTTATGTAATTAAAATTAGAGTAAAATATATTTTTAAATTTGAATTTAAGGAGGTAAGTACATTTTACAAATTTTTAATGTAACCTTTTATCTTAAACTCAATTCTTCAAATCATTTCTTTAACAAAATATATTTATATTTTAATATATACATGACTTGAATATATCCATAGTATAATATATTTTCATATCAACGAAAAAATAAAAATAAAAATAAATGATATGATTAATCAAGAAAAAAAATAAATAAAAATCATTTATTTCTAGATCTTATCTGTAAAATTTGAAACAATTACTTATTCTTTATTTTGTTTTATTTTTAATTTTGAATCGAATTATTTATTTGATAAAATTTTTGAGAAACAAATTATGCTAAATGTCTAAAGAATTTTCCAAAATACAATTAAAAATACTATTTTCATTTAATTCATCTAATTCTAGTTTTTGGTACAAAAAAATAGGATATTTTTTTCAATTTCTATTCAGAGAAATGATTTATTGGACGAATACATTTGATTTTTATAATTTTTTTTTTCATTACAATGAAAACGAAAAATAGTTCAGAATCTGATTTAAATTTTTTCTAAAATTTTCTTTTATTTTGTGTTAAACCTTTTGTACATGTTTTTTGATTAGTGGGAATTCAGTTTGTTTATTTTAATTTTTGAAATATTATTCTTTATTTTGGTTTTTGTTTGATAAAAATATTTGAAAAAAGAATTGTGAAAGCAAATTTGTAAAAAAGGGTTTTAAAAATAATAATAAATAATATAACAAAAGAGTGAAAAATTCAAGGTAATTCTTAATTTGAATTCCTTCAAAATAAGAAGATAAAGAAAATAAATCTTAGAAATTAGGTTTTTGTAGATTTTTTTTTTCATTTTTGATTTCAACAAATTTATTTGTCTAGTTGATCTTTTGTGTATGGTCTTCAAAAAAGAAAATATTTATTTCAAATACATACCTTTTCGGGTCTATTTTTTTGGTTTAATATTTGATTAATTTCTTTCTCTTTTTTAAACACAGTTTATCGATCCAAAATCAAATTTAATCAGACTCAAAAATTTATAGGAAAAAAAATGTTCAAAAAATCAAAAAAAATTGGATTCAATCTGATTTTCTTGGGTTCTTTTCACAAAAAGAACAGTGGATTGTGTTTTGGTTTCAAAGTTTCAATATCCATGATACTCAAAAAAAATTTTTTCAGTAATGTATATACAATTAAAACTTTTATAAATGGTAAAATGTACTTTCTTCCTTAAAAACACAAAATTTGGAAAACAACAGTTAAAGTCTGAAAATAAAAATTATAAAAGTCATAACGGGCCATTGATACAACTTTATTGTTTTGTTTTGATTGGGTTGTATTCGAAAAAAATTATTTTACTGATAATTGAAAAAGAAAAAGATCAAAATTTTCATTCGGCTTTCCAAAATTATCACATTCCAGGAACCAAATTAAATCATCAAAGTTCCCAATTCTCAAATGTAAATTAATAATTTCAGTTATTTTAAGGAAATAAAAATTTGAAATCTTACCTGATTTTGAAAATCTTTTTTTGGTAAGCTGAATGAAAATTTTTTTTCATTTATTTTGCAACAAATAGTATAATATTTCCCATGGTGAGCAATTAATAAAAACATCAGAATTAACGAAAAGATGATTAAAACCAAAATCTCAAAGAAAAAAACCTCAAATATTTCTTTTTTTGAGAAATATTGAATTCTTTTTCAATAATTTAAAATAAAAATGTATTTATTAATTATTAACTTTTGAGAATAATGGGATTCTCTGAAAACCCAAATATAAACAAGAAATAAGTTGAAGATTAATCATTGAAATAAAAAAGAATCATTTGATTCTATGGAATCAAAAAAAAAGAATTATTTGAGGTTTTTTTTCGAAAAAGAATCAAAATGTGAACTCTGACTATATAGTACTAATATGGTTTACTTTCTATTACAACATACTTTAATTATAGAAGAATCTATGGTAGACACTAATTTCTTAAATATGGAAATATCATAAGTTTCTCACTTTAAATTTTAAGAAATTCTCCAACAATAGCAAATAGTGATAAAATGTTTGATCCTCGAATCGAACAATAAAAATAAATCTTATGATTTTGAAAAATACTTTGAAACTGATAAAGTGTTTATTAAAAAGGTGTTTTTTTAATTTTATAAATTTTAGTTTTCTTCGTCTTCGTCAGATTCGCTTTCTTCACTTTCGTCAGATTCAGAGCCAGATTCTTCATTGTCATCATCTCCATGAATGTTAAAGTATCTGAGTTCATAAGATTCTTTAGAGTCTGCAACAGGTCTTAGGTAGTCTCTGATTTGATTAGCTTTCAAATATTTCTTGGTTAAATATTTTAAATATCGTTTTGAAAATGGTTGAACAACAGTGATATGGATCTTGGCATTTTCTCGTGTGATCTTAACTTTGTCTCCTAACATTCCTGCTCTTCCTCCAACTTTGATCTTGTCGTTTAAAAAGTTTTCCTTTTTGTGTTGGAATTGGATAATTTAAAAAAGAATTTGGTTGTTGAACAACCCAAAGATTGTAAAATCAAAAAAAAAAAATCAAAAAAAAAAAAAAAAAGCAAAGAAGGCAAATAAAAAGAAAAAAAAATTAATTGTTTTTTTAATTTTCAAAATGGGAAAGAAAAGATTTGTTTGTTTGGTAATTGGAATTTTTGTTTTTTTTTTAAATTTGAGATCAATTAAAAACAAAAAAACAAAAATTTGAAGATCTTTAAAAAGAAAGAAAGAAAGAAATGAAAGGAAAGATGTTTACGAATTGTGCAGCATCCATAATGCCATCTTCAACAGGTTTGGTACAGTCAATTGTAAAAGTGACTTTTCCTGTTTTTTTTTTTAATTCAAGTTTTTTTTGTTTGTGTTTTAATCTTCTCTTTCTGATCTTGTTGGCAGTTTCTCTTCTTTTTTGTGCTTTCTTTAAAATGTTTTTGTTTTTGTTTTGTTTTTGTTAAATTTTTAAAAAGAAAAAAATTTTAAGCATTCATTTTAAGACAAACAAAAATCAATAAAAAGTCTTGTTATTTGAGTCTTTTTGGATTTCGAAAAAAACTCGATTTTTGAAAATAACTTTTATCCTTGTTCTTGAAAAATATTTACTCTGGCTAATTTTCCCATAATAAGTTGGTTTCTTAATAAAAAATAAAAAAATGAAATTGAATGAAAAATAGTCAATCTGGAAGTCAAAATATTGTAATATTGGATCAATTCAAAATGAATTCTTCTATAATAAAAACCAGAGCCTTATTACCCTTTTTGTATCAAGTATAAAAAGTTTCTCTTATTCAAAAAAGTTTTTTGTTTCTTTTTTTAGTAAATTATCACTTAATGTTCAAAAATAGAATGGTGTGTCAATCATATAAAGTACACCAACAATAAACCATAAATATAGATAGCCTTGGTTTCTGAAAGTTCTACAAATATTAAAAAAGAAAATCTAAAAATATAAGATAAAATGTAAAAATTTTACTCAGATCAAATATCAATCTATCAAAAACACTTTTCCGGGGCTACAACAAACTGTTTCAAAATAAACTCCACAGTTTTTTAAAGTTATTTTTCCTCTAGGTCTATTAATTAACTCCCAATATGAATCCTAAGCTTAAACAAATTTCAAAGGTTAACCTCTGGGGTTTATAGTAAATTTTTAATTATGAAATGATATTTAATTTAAATTTTTGGTTACTTTTGCCAATTCTTAAAGGAAAATTTGGAGTTATTGTTATAGTTTTCTTTTTATTGTATTAAATTTTTCTGAAAAAACTTGTTTTTCCTAATATTAGTCGTTGAAAAGATTGTTCTCTGTTTCAAAATAAAAAGAATATTTTTTTGTTAGAGAAGATCTATACATTAATCTATCAAAGAAACCGATAATAAACCATAATTATACACAGTATTGATTTCTTAAAGTTCTATTATTAATAAAGAAATTCTAAAAATAAAGGATCAAATTGGAATTTTTATTCACAAAAAATAGAGTAAAAGTGTTTAAGGATAAAGTAATTCAAATAAAAAATATTTTTTGATATGGATAAAAAAAAATTTCGTAATTTCTATGAGTGCCTAATAATAATCAAAAAATACCAAACCATGTATGGAAGATCGATCTCTAAAATCAACAATGAAAAACTCATATATTTTAAGAAAAAAGTGCCAAAGAGAGAAAATCAATTTTTAATTTGAAGGGTTTGAAATTATAATTTTGTAAACAACTGAGTTAGTTTTGAAATTTGGCTCTTTGATGTGTTTTAAAATATAAATTTTTGCTTTTTTATTTGATTTTATTCTTTTCCCAAATGTGTTATATTTTCTTAAGACTGTTACAAATCCCCTCACTTTGTCTAATATAGAGTGTTACAAAACAACGATAAATTATATTATTTGTGATTATATTGGTTTTATACTAGAAGAAAACAATTTATTTTAATTGAGGAAATTTAACTCTTTCGAAATATAAAAAAAAATGGATTTTTTTTCCAAAATTTGATTTTTTGGAATTGTATATGTATTTAACTTTTTTTTTTTTTTTCATTGAATTTTGAACCAAGAGATAATGTGTAATATTTTTTTTTGTTTATTTGAATTTTGTCAATCAAAAGAAGTATAATTTCACCATAGATTTTTTCGAATCAATTCACTCATTGGATATAGTGTAAAACCATTGTAAATGACGAGAGCCTTAACAAAAATTTTTGTGGAATAAACGACCAATAACTAAAAAAAATATACAACAATTACGAAAAATTTTAAATAAACATCATGTCATAGTTTAAAATTTACATAAATACCTTATTGGGCAGCTTTAAAAAATATATTTGAACTCGTGGTTCATGTTAGGAGTTAAATAAATGACCTATTGGAAAAATAACATTAAAAAACTGTAGGGTTTATTTTTAAACAGTTTTTTAGCCACCGAAAAGTATTATTCTGATAATTTTATATTTGATCTGAGCTAAATTTAAACATTTTTTCCGATATTTTGTGATTTTATTTTTTAATATTAGTAGAAATTTAAGAAACCAATACCATATTCCCTTATTACTCATTACTAATTTCTTTCATCTTTTATTTATACACTTTCTAGGAAAAAAGAAACACCATTTATAATTTAAATCATAGATTTAACAGGTCAAATTTAATATTTAAAGAGTGGTACATGACTTATTGGAAATAAAATTTAAAGATCAAAAATCTTGTTGATAATGATGCTAATTATTTCTTGGGTGGGGGTAGTGTATGTAAGGTGTATGAAAAAGTTAGATAGAATATCCGATCTTATTGGGTATATTGTTGTTTTCATATTTTGCCCAAATTCAGGAACAATTAATTAAGAATTTTATTAAACACTAGAAACTAAATCAAGTATTCATCCAAGATTGCAAGTATGATTAATTCATATCTCGAATAATACTAAAATTCATATTATAATTTTTATTAATTAAAATATTAATTATTTATTGTGAGTAGGGAGTAATCAAAGAAAATTTACAAAATAATAAAGAGAAGAAGAAAAATAATTAAATTATTTAGGTAAAAAATTATTATATCATTTACATGACCAAATTAGAAATTGTCCACTGTCGTTATGTTTTCCAAGATTTGAAGGAATTGAGTAAAATCATTGATGTTACTACATTCTTTCGAATTCCGGAAAACCAACCTTAAGTTTTTTTTGAGTTTTCTGTTTATTTGTGAAGTGTTCTAGGTTTTTTTACTTTTTGTAATAAACAGAAAATTTTAATAAAGTTTTCGGTTTATTTCGAAAACTCAAAAAAACCTAACGAAAATCTATTGATTTTCTAAATAAAAAGAAAACCCCAAAAAAAACTTAAGGAAAGCCAATAGATTTTCCAAATAAAATAGAAAACATCAAAAAAGCCTATAACACTTCATAAATAAAATAAAAAAACAAAAAAAAACTAGAACACTTCGGCTCTTGATGACACTTCTTCTGAAAAAGGAGGAGTAAAAACCCGATAGAAAGATTATCAACAATACTTTTTTAATTAATTGTAATTCCATTATCGAAATTTTAAAATTATTTCTTGAGAAAAAATAATTTCAAAAAAATGATACAAACACAAATTAAAAAATTTTAACACACCAAAATTGAATTTTTGTAACAAAAAAAAACTTATTTAATTATATCTTGAACAAATACCAAATTCGAACCCAATCAATAATTGTATGTCAATAGTTGTTTATAAATTACAATACCAACAAAACAAAAAAATAAATAATTATCAATACAAATCAATTATGGGTGTCTTAAAAATTTTAGAGAGAGATAACACAAAAAAATGTATCGATGAATTTGTTTAAATTCTATTTAGAATATTGATGAATCAAATGGTTAGGTATCATTGACTAATTTTATTTGATTTCTTCCATTTTTAACAATTCAACTTCAAAATAATATCAATTGTTAAAAAAAAAATATGATCGAACTAAATAGGGTTATTCAAAAAATGAAATGAAAACAAAAAACTTAAATTATGAATATATGATTTTCAGATATTTTTAAAAATCAGAATTTTTTCAAATTTAAATGAAACATTTTTATTGTGATTGTTTGGACCATTTTTAATGAGAGGAAAATTTTGAATTTTAGTTTAAATTGTAAAAGATATCAAATCGTTTCCCAAGAATGTGGGGCAATTTTATTTGTAAATATACTTATTAAACCCAATCTTCAAAAAAGGGATTTAAATATATAATACCATTAAAAATCATTGATGGTTTCTGAATAATAATTCCATTTGTTTATTAGCATTATATTACCTAAATAAAATATATTAAATTTTCTGATCTCAATGTTATCTGATATTTTTTATGAGTGAAAATTAGTGTTTATTATTTTCTTTTCGATAGAAAAAATCGTTTTTATAACTTATTTAATCTCAAAAAAAATTATGATATTAATAAAAATATATAACTGCATTTTATTGTTTCAAAAATATTAAATGCCCTTTCCATATTTCGGAGTTTTTAATTGAAATTTGTCGTATATTGTTTTTACCAAAAAAAGTACAATTTTTTTTTTCATTTTTTGGGAATATTCCAATTAAATTATACCCAATTAAATACATAAGTAGTTAATTCAATCAGTATAAATATTAAAGTTAATTTGATATTGTCAATTAATGAATTCCATCACTTACAAAGATTATTTTTTATGAAATGTAAAAAAAAAAATGCCACACTTTTTTTGAAATACCTTCTATTATATATTTTTTTCATACAATTTTGATTTATTTTTCTTATTTATTGATCTTTTTGATTATTATAATTTTTGTAATAAGGACTTGTATATATTAATAATAATTAAAAGTTGATTCATAATATGATCAAATAATTCGATGTTATTAGATTTTAATTATTTTTTATATTTATTATTTTAAGGGAATAACAATCTTTGAAATATTTTTAAAAAAAGAATTTTAGAAATAATCTTTTTATCATTATTTATAAAATGAGTTAAATGTTTTCAAATTAATAAAGAATTTTAATGGTATAATATATATATATATATATATATATATATTGAAAAAATGATTTTTCTGAGCTTTCAATAAAAGTAGACTTTTACAGAATTTTTTTAACAGAATAAAGGTTAACATTACTTTTCAGGTTTTTTTATCGTTTTTTTTTATATTTATTAACTCCATTTAGATATTTGATTGGAATTTCTTATCCAGAATACTCAAAATAAGTCAACAAACTATCTAATATTTTATTAAATTTTTGTTAGATGAAGGACTATTCATATTTTTTACTTTGGAGGTGGTTGAAACACAAAACCTTTACCAATAAAACTAATTTTAAATTATGGACAACACAAAAAAAGTCAATATTTTACAAATTATAGTATTTTTGAGGATTTTGATGATAAGTCATAGAAAGCGTTTGTTGATCAAAAAAGTTTCTAAATTTTTCGAACAAAACAAGGCAATTAGGAAATTGATTTTTTGATATTTCTGTTTTTTCAATCCAAATGATTTTCGAGGACCTTTATCAAAGTTTTCTGAGACTGTCTGGTTATTAAAAATAATTTGGATAGAAACTATTCATAAAAAATTTGATTTTCGAACCCTTTCAAAGTAAATTTCGAAATTGAAATTATAAAATGGTTATTACTTGAACAAATATCTAATTTTTGAAAAAAAACCAAAATTTTAAATCTTTACAAGAACTCTTAAATCAATACTTTTTTCGATCCACCAAATATCTTGATTGTCATTAAAGTCATTTTCGGTTCCCAAAAAATATGAAGAGTTTAAAAGAAAGAAAAAATACTTTGTTTGAAATTATAAAGTTTATTCTTGATAAATAAAAGCTGTGTTTTGCAAAGACAACAACAAACAAAACTTTTCAGAACCAAGTTTTATAATTGCCAATACAAATTTAATTTGTAGCAATATTGTGTCGTCATTTTCTTTTTTAATTTTGACACTATTTTCAATACATGCCCTAATTAACTCGTCAAGTTTTTTTGGTTGGCCTTGTAATAAAATGAAAATTTGGTGAAGTCAACTCAAATGTAACCATTGTTCAAAACAAATCCAATTCTTGTTGATTTGTTCATCTAAAATTGCTTTCAAATTTCTTATTGATCTTTTACTCTTTATTTTACTAAAAAAAGTTTTCTAATTGAAGTAAAAGAAAATGGATGTATTTCCTATTTGAAAGAAAAAAATGGTAAACAAAAGGGATAAAATATGAAATAAGTAAACTCTTGTACAAACCTCTCCAAATATTTAATTTTCTCAAACAACTCAATTATATTTTTAAAAATTATTTGAGCACTACAAAATATTTTGTAAATAATGTTTCTTAAAAACGAACGCTTTACAACCCCCATCACAACAAAACATTTTTCCCCATTTTCATCTGTGGATATTTCTTTTTTTTTTCGAAATTTTTCAAAAAGGAAAAGTAAGAAAATCAATAAAGTCTCCGAAAAAAAAAAAGGAAAATACTTTCAAGATTAAATAAGGAATTAACAACAAGCCATTTTTATGATCCAAACAAAAGAACTACAATCGCTTGAATTAAATTTATTGCTTAAACAACTTGAGGACAGATCATTCCACCAAAGATCTGAAGCGTCAAGGCTAATCAAGAAATTTGCAAATGACAAGCTACGAGAGCAGGGAAGGGAAAGCTTTCAGCTTATTTTGAAGCAAATTATGGAAACGATCAGCGAGTTCATGAACAATGAAGATGAAACATATATCTTGGGCGCATGCCAAGTAATTGACGAGTTATTGCTGATCTCTTCGCAAAAGGATGCTGTTGTGTTTGCAAGGTTTGGGGGCTATTTACGAATTGCGCTGACATGTGAAAGCATTCCGATTCTTCGTTTCGCCGCACAAACGTTGGGCAAGCTGGCGCGTATCGGCGGCCAGTTAGCACAGGAAGCGATCGAATATGAGATGAGGGTGGCGCTAGGGTATTTACAGGATGAAAGAAATGAAGGGAATCGCATGGCTGCCGTCCTAATTATCTCGGAGCTTACCCAGTTAGACGATTCCACGATCTACTCTCATATCCCAATGACCTTCGAAAGGATCTGGTGTGCGATCTGGGACAAAAATTTGGAGATCAGGAAGACAGCCTCAATTGGGCTGGGGAATTCTCTCAAATTGGTTGCTAAAAAAAGTGAGCAATTAAGAATCCAATGGACAAATAAGATTTATATTGAGCTTAAAAAGGTATCAAACTTTGATTTTATTGTTTTTATTTCTGCTTTTTTTAATTCTCAACAAATCCCTTTCTTGAAAAGGTTGGTTGTTGTTAGTTGGCTTTGAAAAAAGTATTTCATAAGAAATCCAACATTTATCACCAATTCTCAAAAATTATTGTTTTTGAAGAAATAACAACCAGAAATTCACAAAGATGGTTAAGAGATGTTATAAAGCTCATTTATTGATCTACTTCACCCAAGTATCGATTTTGATTTAACAATTCTGAAAAATTTGGATCTTTTTTTTTTTTTTTTTTTATTGTCTTTGTTTAAAATTCTGGGGGACACTACTCTTTAAGAAGTGGAAACTATCTTCGAAATGCATTTTTACTTAAATTTGTGGAAGGAAATTTAATCTTAAAATCATAGATTTCATGCTTATTAACCAATTAAAGAAATTTCAGACGATTTTGGTTTAAAAATTAATTTTTTGAGATTATTTATTTTAATTTGTTTTGAATTCTTAGTCTCTCATTTTCATAGGAATAATGTATCCATAAAAAGTGGTGAATGTTTTTGAAATTGTTCTTGATTTTAATTTTACTACACAATAAGTTGAAAATTATTGTGAATCTTTTGCAAAATAATCAACCATTGTTTAAAAAATGAAATTTCATAAAGTAATATTAGTAATTGAATAATAAACGGGTAAAAAATTTCACTTCATTTTCCATATTTTTCTTTTAGACTTTTAAATTTCAAAGAAATAGATTGTAATTTGTGATTTCTATTTATTTGTTTGGCACCTTTTTTTTTTTTATATGACTTATTGGGTAAACTTAAAACCCTAAATGAAAGTCAAATTGGATAAATGGAAAAAAACAATAATATGCCAAAATTTTTTGCAATTTAAATTTCAAATAAAGTTATAAAAAAAATCCCTGACATAAAAATAAACCCATACATCATTATTAATTGTTAATATTAGTAAAATTGTTGTACAATTGCAAGTATCATTGATTAATAATTTCTTTTATTTAAGAATCAAACTCTGAAAATTATAACTGTGTACTTTTTAGAATGGTGATTAATTAAATTACACTTGATCAAAACAATATCCCAACCAATCAAAAACTAGAATAAAAATTTTGATTGTCCAAATCCATACAAAACCTCTATTTTTTTTCAAAAATAGTAGATCTACTATGGTTTATCAAACAATTAAATCTGCATTCTATAAATACCCAACTTTAAAGAACTTTAGATTAGTTTATTACTGAGTCTATAAAAAATTTGTTTAGTTATAAAAAGGATTTGGTTCTTAAATTTTCCTAATATTAAGTAACAATTTCCCGAATATTAACAATTAATAATGATGTCAGGACTTATTTTCATTTAAGGGATTTTTTTTATAACTATACCAGTATGAAAAAACCAACCTTTTTACTCCCCCTCCCCTGATAAAACAGTCACGTGGCTTGGAGTCATGTTATAATGTACTTTTTATTCATACACATAAAATCAATAAAAAATACTAAAAAAAATATATTTTTGTTAATAAACTTTCAGATTTGATTATGTTAGTCTGTCAATTTTGACGTAGGATAAAATATTCTCTAGTTTTAAAAAAATTACTAAAGATTTAATCCTTTTGAACAAAATAAACGAGAATTCAAAAATAAGAAAAATCTAATTATAAAAAAAACACATTGGTTTATCCTATTTGTATTTACAATAATTGATAAAATGATTAAATTTAAAAATGTTCAATATTTATAAAATTATTTTTTTAAATTCTATTTCGATCAAGTGTTATTTATATTTTTTCCAAAGTTGTTGGCGATCGAATAACTTTGAATTTTAAATAAACATTGACTTTATAATTCAATAAAATTTCATTGATGTAATTGAGAGTATGGTCTTTTAAACTTATAACCTTTAAAACATTATGGATTTCTATGTTGATACAAAAAGATCTGGAATATATTATTTCATAAATTACTACAAAAAAATTTGTAATGCTAATTACAAAATAAATACATATTAATTTTTCTTTTTTTTTTTTGAGTTTAATTTTATATATTCTACTTTAAATTTTTCATTAAAGAAGGTTACAGTAATATTTCTTTTTGGTTATTCATTAAGATCCATCTTGGAGCTATTTGAAATTGAAAGATAATAATAAATTCTTTATCTACATCCATGAATGTTTTAAGAAAAATCGGAATACTATCTTTATCAGGATAATGTATTGGATAAAAGAATGCAAAAAATCAACATAATAGAAAAATTTAAAAGTTGATCATGGAAAAAAAATCAAAAAAAATCATTTATTTCTTGATCTTATCTGTTTAAACTATTTAATACAATTACTTCTTTTTTAATTTGGTTTTATTTTTCATTCTTCAGAGGATAAACTCCAAATATAAAAAAGATTTGAGAAACAATTTTTTTTTATTGTTAATTCCAAAATGAATTTAAAAATCCTTTTTTTAATTTAAATTCATCTAATTCTTGATTTGGTACAAAGAAAATCCAATATTTTTGAAATTCTTTTCCAGGAATTCAGATTTATTGGACGAATTCGTTTGATTTTATAATAATTTATTTTCTATTAAATTGAAAACTCAAAATAATTCTGAAATCTTGATTTAAAGTTTTCCTCAATTTTTCTTTTAATTTGAGTCGAACTTTTTTCGTTATTTTTTTTTGATTTCAATAATTCAAATCTTTTACTTTAATTCTTTGAAACAATATTCTTTGTTTTGATTTATTTAGAGAAAAATCTTTGAAATTAGAATTTTTGAAAAACAAATTGTAAAAAAAAGGATTTTCTCAATATATAAGAACGGGCGATAAATTCAAGCCAATCTATTTTTTTTTTTGTACAAAACCCTTCAAATTAAGAAGATCAAGAAAACGAATCTTCATTAAATATACTTTGGCTGAATATATTTTTTTCATTCTTTATTTCAACAAATTCATTGCAGAAATATGATCTTTCTTGTTTGGTTATTCAAAAAGAAAAGATTTGTACAAAATTCACACCTTTTCAAGATCTATTTTATTGATTCAGTTTTTTATTTGATTAATTTCCACCTGAACACATTTTTAAATTCAAAAAAAGATTTAACAAAACCAAAAATTAAATCAAAAATTTATTCAAAAAATTGTTCAAATATTACAATATTCAACTCTGATTGGCTTTGGGTTCGCTTTCTTTTCTCTATTAGAGCTAGTATAGTTAATGATGTCAAAGTTTCAATAACTTGACGGCACTCTACGACACTCCCCAAAAATATTTCACAATAATTAAAAAATCAAAAATATTTATTTAAAACTCAAAAATATACAAGTTATCCTTCAAGCACAACAATTCTAAAATTCAGAAAATTTTCCAACTGCTTAAATAGATATTACTATGTAATTAATAAAAATTCAAAAAAAATTTGTACTCTATTGTTCAAGTATAAATAGAAGGAAATTATCGAAAAAATTTGATCATTTTTTATGGATATTTCCTTTCTATGAAAAAGATAGATTGAAATTTTTCAAAATAAATTAAAAGAAACAAATCTTAATGAAATAATTTTAAATCAAGTGATAGTTTGAAATTATTTTCATTAATTAATAATCCTGAAATCTATGATTTTACGCTTAAATTTCTGAAAGGGAATTTAAGTCTAAGGACATCTAGAGTGTAATTTACACTTCCTCAAGAATAAAAAAAAAAAAAATAATAATTTTCCATTATTACTTTTTTCCTTTTGCTAATTTACTTTTTAAATTCTTTCAAATTTCTTCAAAACAAAAATGAAAATAAATATTTTTCATTTAAAAAAACAAATCCTTAAAAAAAAATAAAAAAACCAAAAACAAAAAAAAAAAAAAAAACAAACAATAGGGATTTAAAACTAATAATACTGAAACAATTCATGGATCGTTCTTGATTATTTATGAATTATTTCAAATTTCAAAAGATATATTATTAGAATCATTTAAAGAAATCTGTGATTTTATTTTTAATTACAAAGATAACAAATCAGCTGACATTCGTAAAGCTATATACATATTGCTCCCAATTTTAGCAACATGCAATAAAGAGAATTTTGACAAGAATTATCTAGCAGGCACTGTAAAATATTTAGAAAAATCATTAACGAAATATTCCTCTGAAAGGATTGAAATCTTTCAATGCCTTGGTGAATTATCTTTATCTTTAGGATTATCGTTTGAAGTTTATTTGAATATTATTGTTAAAAGGATTCAGGAGGCATTAAATTCAAATAAAAAAAAGAGATATTGTCCCGAATCCATTGAATGCTTTGGTATGTTAGCAGAGTGTTTTCAAAAAAAAATCATTACAATTTCAGAAAAATATAAAATATTTCAAAGTATATTCAAATTACCATTAACTGAAAAGCTAATAAATTTATTGAAAAAATTAATTAAAGAATTACCAGATTATTCAACAAATATTGTAAAAAATTTATATCTAATAATCACGGACATTTTAAAAAAGGCGTCATTGAAATCAAGCCAAAGCCAACAATTATTTACTCAAAAAAGCGAATATAATTCCATAATATTATCTTTAAAATGCTTGACGATATTTGAATTTGATTTATATGAAAGGGCTCAATTTCTCAAAAATTATGTATGTGAATTTTTACATGAAACAGATAATGAAATTCGGAAGCAAACTGCCTTGACATGCATGAAGATCTTGATTGAAGCTGAAAGTAAGAATTTAAAAAACATTAATAAAATTCAAAATGAAATTTTGGATAAATTATTAATTTTATCAATTACGGACACAAACCCAAATATAAGGTTTTCCATTTTAAAATCCATAGATAGTAAATTAGACAACAAGTTATCCAAATCCAACAAGTTGTCGCCATTATTCTATGCATTAAATGATGAGAATTTTGAAATTAGGTACATCACAGTGACGATTATCGGGAGGCTATCCAGTTTGAATCCTACATTTATTGTACCGTCATTAAGGAAAATCTTGATTCAGTTACTAACTGAATTGGAATATAGTGAAAATGTGAAAAACCAAGAAAAGTGTTTAAAATTGTTGACTCATATGATTGAATCCATTGGCTCATTAATTAAGCCATACAGCGAATTGGTATTAAAAAATTTGATACCAAAGCTATATTCAAATTCAAATCAAATCACTTTATTAAAAAGTTCAATTATTAATTACATTCTGATCGCTATTGGAAGATTATCGATATATACGAAAAAAAGAAAGATGAAACAATACATTGAAGAATTAATTGGGTTTATTATCAAAATTTTACAAGATCAATTACCAAATATCAAAATTAAAATTACTCTAAGAACCTTATTCCAATTATTAAATTCCACTGGTTATGTTATTGATCCATATAAAAAATTTCCTCAATTGTTGTTAATATTATTAAGAATATTTAGAATAAAAAATAATTCTTTGATAATTAGAAGGCAAATAATGAAAATTTTAGGTTTAATTGGTGCAATTGATCCTTATGATCTTAAAATGAATTTTCGAAAAATAATAAAACAAAAAAAAATTAATCAAAAGAAAAACAATAATCAAAATAATACTAATATTAATAATAATACCAACACCATTAATAATCAATATAATAATAATAATAATAATAATCAAAATAATAATCAAAATAATAATCATAATAATAACTATAATAACTATAATTATTATAATAATAATAATAATAATAATATTAATAATAATAATAATAATAATGATAATAATAATATTTATTTAAACAATAACAATAACAATAACAACAACAACAACAACAACAACAACAACAATATCAATGGAAATAACAAAGAATTAAATTTATATGAAAATAATAAAAATAGGAATGAACAAATATTACCGGGTATTGATTTAATTTTTGATAATTATTATCCAACTATTGCTATTAATGAATTAATCAAAATATTAAATGACAATTCCCTAAGTCAACATTTTTCAATGATTATTAGAACTTTAATGATCATTTTTAAATCAATAAAATTAAGAACTATTCAATTTTTACCAAAAGTGTTACCAATATTTTTCAATGTGATGAGGAATTGTGAAAACATTATGAGAGAATTTTTATTTAAACAATTAAGAAATTTAATTGTCATTATTAAAGAATATATTTATAAATATCTAAATGAATTGGTATTAATTATTCAACAATTTTGGTTACCACAATATTATTCAGAAATAATTTTATTAATTAAAGATTTATCTGTTTTGAAAAATGAAGAATTTAAAATCCAATTACCAAAATTAATACCTTTAATGATTCAAATTTTGGAAAAAACAGATATTCATGAAAATATTAAAATTAATGTCTTGGTGGCTTTTAAATTATTAAGCAATAATTTGGAAGATTATTTACATATTGTTATTCCATCGATAATTAAAGTAATTGACGATAAAAATAATTCAAATATTTTGAAATTAAACGCCTTAACTACCATTGGTGGTTTATCCATTAACATAAATTTATTGGATTTTGCATCGAGAATCATTCACCCCATTAGTAGAATTTTAATTAATTATAATGAGAATTCGAAAAATTATTATTATTATTTTAATAACACCAATATCACCGACAATAAGAATAATAATCTTAATGAAAGAAACAAGAACCAGGAATTAATGAATAATTTAAATAATGAATTTGATAATAATAATAATAATCTGATGCAAAATAAAACTCTCCACCTCCATAATCATAATACAAATGATTCAAAAAATAATATGCTTAATAAGAGCAACAGTGGTAACAATTTGATAAAATCAAACTCAAACAATAATATTTTAATGAACAACCCTTTATCAAATATCACGAATAATCAATTAATCAAAGAGGCTATGAACACTTTATCAAAATTAGTGATACAGTTGAATAGAGATTATATGATCTTTGTGCCGATGATCCAAAGGATTATGATCAAACACGAGATCAAGCATGTTCTTTATTCTGAATTAATTGAAAAATTATTGAATAACACATCACTAACTGGGAAAGAAAGCTTACAAGAAAATGAATTTCTAATCGTTCATAAGAAATCCACCAGTTTGCTTATTCAAAATGAAAATGAATTTTATTTGAATAATAAAGGTATTAATAGCCAAAAAAACTCGTTGGAAGATTTAATTGGGTCTCCGTTTTTTGCTTCAGATAATTTAAATACCAAAATTAAGGATAAAAAGCAATTGTTAAAGGAGAAAGAAAAGCCATTAAAAAAATTATTTGTTGACCAATCAACTCTAAAAGATTCTTGGTCGGTTGGAAATTATTCTAATGAAAAGGAATGGAATGAATGGATTCGAAACTTTTCGATACAACTTTTAAGACAATCACCAAGCCCAACAATTAGAAGCTGCTCCTCTCTAGCTCAAATATATTACCCATTGGCAAGAAAATTATTTAATGCTGCATTTCTCAGTTGTTGGAATGAATTGGATACCTATCATCAGGAGCATTTGATTTATAGTTTGGAAATTGTATTTAATAATTTTAAATCAATCTCGACCGAGGTTTTACAAATTTTATTAAATTTAGCTGAATTTATGGAGCACGTCGACAAACCTTTGCCAATCACCATTTCTAAACTGGGCGCCTTGGCTGAAAAATGCCATGCCTATTCCCAGGCCTTGCATTATAAGGAAATTGAATTCCAATTAGATCCTAATTTATCAATTGAATCCTTAATTACTATTAACAATCAATTGGAAAAGCCCGCAGCTGCCATTGGCATCTTAAAATTTTCTCAGCAAAATTTAAATTTGGAATTAAAAGAAACCTGGTACGAACAGTTAAATAGATGGCAAAATGCCTTGGTGGCTTACCAAAATAGATTAAACGAACTGAGTAGTAATAGCATCGAAAAAGATAATAATGTAAATAGCACGAACAACAGTAATAATCGACAAACAATTTTTTTAGAAAGTAATCAAAATTTAACCATCACCCAAGTAGTTTTAGGCAAAATGAGATGTTTAAATGCTTTATGTGAATGGGATGAATTAATAGAAATGGTTAAAAAATATTGGAAGGATTACGAAAATATTGATAAAAAAAATACAAATAATAAGAACAATAAATATAATAAGAACAGGGAAAAGAAGGGGAATAATGATAATAACAATAACAATAATATTCTAAATCAAATAGCACCCTTAGCAGTTAATGCTTATTTTAATTTAAGAAATTATGAAGAAATGAACAATTATATTCAAATTATAGATAAAAATTCCTTTGAGGGTGCCTTTTGGAGAGCAATTATCGAAATAAATAATGAGAATTACCCAAAGGCAAAGAAATTTCTAAATTTAGCTCGGGATAATGTTTGTGAAAATTTAAATGGATTAGTTTTTGAATCATATTCCAGACAATATAATGAAATCATTAATTTGCAACAATTAATTGAACTTGAAGAAGCAATTCAGTATAAAAAGGCAATAACAAACAATCATTTGTTAAAACAAAAGCAAATAAAACAAAATTATAAAAAGAGATTAATGAATTGTAAAAAGGAAATAAATATTTGGCAAAAGATATTGTCTGTCCAATCGATAGTGATCCCACCAAAGGATAATATTGAAATATGGTTAAAATTTGCAAAGCTTTCAATCAAAAATGGGAAAAATTTTACACTAGCCGAAAGGAGTATTCGAAAATTCATTGACGACCAATTGATAAATAAACAAGATCAAAAAATTAAAATATTATCAAAGGATTTCCAATCATTGCATCCTAAAGTTGCTTTAAATTATTTGGAACTATTATGGCAAAACCAAAGTAATGGTAATGGTAATGGCAATGGCAATGGAAAAGAAAAGGAAAATACTTTTAAATCATTACAACAATTATGTAATAAGATCCTACCACCTTCAGTTTTTGAAAAGAGGAGAAAGGAAAAGGAAAGAGTGGAAAGATGGAAAATTAAACAGCAAAGAGAATTAAGAATTAGTAAAGATAATACTGAAATCTATCAAAAGGAGGAAATTAAAAAGCAAAGGAAAAGAAGAGAGAAGAAAAAAAAATTAAAAATTATCAAAAAACAAAAAGAAATAATCAGAAGAAGAACATTATTAATCAAGAAAAGAGATCAAAATAAGAAGAACGATTTGAATCAGAAAAATATTAAAATCAATGGCAATAATGATAATCATGATGGTAATCAAAAAAGTGATCAAAAAAGTGATCAAAAAAGTGATCAATTAAAAATTAATAAAGAATTATTTGGTGGAAATCAAGAATTAATGGATTTATTAAATGAAACTCCAATGATAACAGGAGGGGTAAATACTAAAAAAAAAAAATCAACTTCAATTAGTAAATTAAAAAATAAATTAACACATATTAAAAAAAAAAAAATAAAATTGGAAAAAAAAAAAATGCTCAAAGAAAAAACTGTCTTAGCAAAAGATTCTAAAAATTTAGAAAAATCCAATTCCAGATTAAGAGCAAAATATTTTTTAACTTTAGGAAAATGGGGGTTGGAGAATATGAATTTAATGGGGAAAGAAAAACAAAAAATTGCTTTGGAATCTTTTAAATTAGCTACTGAATATGACAAGTCTTGGTATAAAGCATGGCATAATTGGGCTTTGTTTAATTTTCAAATTATTTTTCAAAAAAAATTAAATAGCAAACATCATAATAATTATAAAGATCGGAACAATAATAAATTTAATCATGGCGATGATAAGGTAAATCAAGAAATGATCCAAAATCACTTAATACCATCGATTAAGGGGTTTTTCAAATCCATTTCATTAAATCCAGGAAACCGATCTGTTCAAGACATTTTAAGGTTGCTTACGCTATGGTTTGAATATGGCAAATATGAAGTTGTTAGTAAAACCATATTGAATGAATTTGTAACTGTTTCGATTGACACCTGGCTCAAGGTCATCCCACAAATCATTGCCAGAATAAATACCCCGATTGAGCAGATACGCGAAACAATATGCCATTTATTAAATGAAGTTGGCAAGGCGCACCCCCAGGCATTGGTTTTCCCATTGACGGTTTCCTATATCTCTGAAAATGAAACCAAAAAAATGATCAAAATTGCTCAAAGGAAAAGGAGATTGAGTAAAGAATCCCAAGAATCCCACTTACAATTATTAAAAATAATTAATAAAAATAATCGAAATGCATATAACAAGAACAAGAAGAATAATAAAAAATTTCAAAGGAAAAGAAGTAAATTAATAAGCTCGCAAGATAAAAGACCAAATTTAAAATCTAATTTAGATCTTAAAGTTAATGGGGAACACATTAATGATTTGGAATACAGGTCTTCTGATTCTGAAAACGGATCGGATTTGGAATTTTCCGATGATTTGAAACATAATAAAGATTATTGCAATAATTCTTCTTCTTCTTCTTCTTCTTCTTCATCTTCTGATTCAAGCTCTGATTATGACTCTTTCATTAATTCATATTCAGACGAAAATAGTGACAATGACAACTCATCACATTTGTATAAAAGAAAATTATTTAAGCATTATGATCATAATCAAAATAATAACAATAACTTATCAGAATTGTTAATGGAAGAAATGAGGAACCATTCTGCAAACTTAGTTAATGATGCAGAGTTGGTGTCCAGTGAATTGATCCGGATCGGGATATTGTGGGAAGAGCTGTGGAACAAGGGATTTGAGGAGGCCTCAAAGGCCTATTTTGGTAAAAAGGATATCATCCAAATGCTGATTGAATTGCAGCCCTTGCATGAAATGATATCTAGGGGCCCCTCGACGATGAGGGAATTGTCCTTTTTGCAAAATTATGAAAGGGACTTAATTGAAGCACAGGAATGGTGTAAAAAGTATTTAAAAAAGCCAGATATCGGCCATTTGACTCAAGCTTGGAACTTGTATTACAAGGTTTATGAAAAAATATTAGAGTCCTTGCCAAAAATGATTAATTTGCAGTTGTCTTATATCAGCCCTGAATTGAATAAAGTGAAGAATTTGGAATTGGCAATGCCTGGTACATATAAGCCAGGGAAACAAATTATTAAAATTAATGAATTTTACCCCGTCGTGGATGTAATTTTGTCAAAGCAACGCCCCAGAAAGATTAAAATCAAGGGCAATAATGGGAAAATGTATAAATTTTTGTTAAAGGGCCACGAGGATCCTAGGCTAGATGAAAGGGTCATGCAATTGTTTGGGCTGGTTAATACGCTATTGAAGCAGGAGTCAAGCAAATTGACTTCCCAGCAGCATTTAAAAATAATTAGATACAGTGTAATACCGTTGTCGACAAATTCTGGTTTAATTGAGTGGGTCCCCCATTGCGATACCCTGCATGAATTAATTCGAGAATATAGAAAGGCTCGAAAGATATTTTTAGATTTGGAAAGACGACTAATGTTAGAAATGACGCCGGATTATGACCAGCTCAAGCCCATCCAAAAAATTGAAATTTTTATCAATTCCTTAGATCAAACAGAAGGAGACGACATTGAAAAGATTCTATGGCTCAAATCGACAAATTCTGAAAATTGGCTCGAAAGGAGAACCAATTATACTAGATCCTTGGCCTTGATGTCAATGGTCGGCTACATTCTAGGATTGGGCGACAGGCATCCTAGTAACCTGATGATGGAAATACACACCGGCAAGATCCTTCATATCGATTTTGGTGACTGCTTTGAGGTCACAAGAGAAAGAGACAAATTCCCAGAAAAGATCCCCTTTCGATTGACGAGAATGCTCATTGAGGCAATGGAGGTTTCGGGCATCGAGGGTAACTTTAGAAACACCTGCGAGAACGTAATGCAACTGCTCAGAAATAATAAGGATTCCCTCATGGCAATGCTCGAAGCCTTCGTTCACGACCCCTTATTGACTTGGAAACTGGTAGACGAAAATAAGGAATTAAACGAAGACAAATTTACCAAAGTTAGAGACGTTGACGACCATAAGAATAAAAAATCACACCCGCAGAAATTCCAATTGGAAATGCTGCAATCAATTGAAATAAAAAATTCAATGAAATCATTGATTAATCAAACTTTGCCCAAAGACACCAAGAATAAATCTCTCACCAGTGTTGTTAATGATGATGATGATGATGATGATGATGATGATGATGATGATGATGATGAGGATAATAATGTTGATGTCGCTGTCGTCGACAGCAATGACATTAAAGAAAATAGGCTTTACAATAATAATAATCTTAACAATACTGTAAATGAAGAAGCAATAAAACTAATTCAAAGAATTGAAGATAAATTAACAGGAAGGGATTTCAATCCAAATAAAACCTTAGACGTTGCCGAGCAAGTTGAAATGTTAATAGAAGAAGCAAGCTCGGTTGAAAATTTATGCCAATGTTATAATGGTTGGTGTCCGTTTTGGTAAATTTTTAATACATTATTATTGTTAATATCATTTTAATAAAAATTTACTTTTTCTTCTTCTTTTTCTTTTTCTTTATTTTATTTTTTTTTACTTTTTTTTTTCTTTTCTTTTATACTTGTCATTAGTTTGATTCTAATTTTATTTTTATTTTTTGATATTTTTACTTTTATGATCAAAATATTTAATTATTTTTTTGAATTAAATATTACAGAATTTATTAATTTGAGAGAATAAATCTTATTTTGCAACATAAAAGTACCACTGTTTAAATCATATTATATTCTTGAATTTGTGAATTATAAAAAAATTTGTCGTTTATTTAATTTTTTTTTTTTTATCTGCAATTTGATTCAACCAAAAAAAAAATAAAATTTTCAAAATTAATATAAACAGAGTTTAAATTTTGATTCTTTGTTTGAAAAAAACCTCAAATAATTCTTTTTTTTTTTTATTACAATGGAATCTAATGATTCTATTTTATTTCAATGATTAAATCTTCCACTTTATTTCTTGTTTAAATTTGGGTTTTCAGTGAATCCCATTATTCTCATAAGTTAATAATTAATAAATAGATTTTTTTTTAATTATGAAAAAAAAATTAAATATTTTTGAAAAAAATAAATATTTGAGGTTTTTCTTCTTGAGATTTTAGTTTTAATCATCTTTTCGTCAATTCTGATGTTTTTATGTTTTATTAATTGTAAGAAAAATATTAGAATTTGAAATGGAATCAAAAGAATCTTTTATTTATTTTTTTTTATCAAGTTTTGGTAACCAATAAAAAATTCTTTTTTTGAAGTTATCGAAATCAGAATAAGCAATAATTTCTAATGTTTTTGAAAAATTATACTTAAAAGGTACTTTAACAAGTTGAAAATGTTTATAAAAATTGGTTCCATTGGAATCATTTTTAATATTATGATTGAAGTTTTTGTGATTTTAAAAATTCCGAAAATGGTATTATTATGAGAACTCTAGATATAAAGTTTTAAGTTTATGGATCTTTTTTTTTTTTATTTTTATTTGATAAATTATTTACAATCTTTTTTTTTTAATTAATATTTTTAAAAGCTATTCTATGGTTTCATTTATAAGGTTATTTTACTTTTTTTTCATTGATATAGCTGAGAATAATTCAGCGATGTTAAAATGAGATTATCATGTATTTCATTTGCAGAACATCAACTTTCTAATTTTTCAAAGATAATAAAATATTTTTCACAAATTTAACTTTTTTATCTTGGGGTATCTTTGCATGGCATAAAACTTTCAATTGGTTTTTTATCTCTTTCCACAAAAAAAAATTATAATAATAATTTAGAATATATTAGGAGCTTTTTGATTTTGCCAAATATTTATTTCAAATTATCATTTTATAGAGTTTATTATTATTTTTGTTGAAAAATAATTTATGAGAACCCATTTTTTACAAAATAAATTATTTTGAAATTTTTTTAAAATATTTTATATTTATATTTAACTTATATTTAATCTCTTATGATTGTTAAAAAACTTAAATAAATATTTAATTAAATGATTATAATCATAATTTCAAATAGTTTCTTAAACTATTAATTCTAGAACTATTTATCGAAAATTATTGTAAATTGTATTTTAAATATAAATGAAATTGTTAAGGTTTCTCATTTGGAAATTAGTATGAGATACATTGCTCTAATATTTCATTAAAGTATCGAAAATGAATTTTTTTATTTTTTTTTTTGTACCAAATTATAGTTAAAAATAAAGACTAGTTATCAAACAAATACTACTCAAAATTCAAATTTTGAAGATAATAAAGGAATTTTTTCTTTATAATTATAATAATTTAATTGATACTATATGAGCAAATTATTTTTTATTCTCTTGTATTTTTGAGGGGGTTTCTTTCATTATTGGAGTCAATATATCAATAAAAAATGAAAGAACTTTTGAATACAAAATCAATTTTCTATAACCCAACTTCTTAAACTTTTTTTACTCTATTTTTACTTTTTTTATATTATTATATATATATATTGGGATTTTTGATCCTTTTATTTTATCTTTTCTATACATAAATGAGGGTAATTAAATTCATTAACTATTTCTTATAAACAATTTAATATGCTTTATAAAACAATATCTAATACTATTCTATAAGTTTTTTTTTTACTTTGTAATTATTTTTACATTTTTTTTTTGGTAAAAAATCCCTTTTACATTTCAAAAAAAATCTTCAATTTTGACATTTTTTTTCTCAGTTGTCAAATTAACTTGTATCGGATAAAATTCATAAATTTAAATATTTTTTCCAATAACAAACCCAATCTTTGAAAAAATAGAAATATCAGAAAAATATTATTAATTAGATTTCCTCCACAAAAGAAATATAAAAACAAAAAAAAATTAAAAGAAAAATGAATAAAAATAAGTTTTAAAATTTTTTTTGTTTTGGTTTTGAATTTTTAGAGTTACTTTCAAAAAAAAAATTTTTCATTCCAATCAATGATTTTTTTTACATTTTGAAATAAATCTAAATGAATAATTTTATTTGTTTTTTGTACTAAGTCATTTATTTTCAATCATTTTTTTCTCTGATTTTAAGATTAAAATAAAAAACTATTGTTTTAGATATTTTTTTTTTGATGATTAAATTTGTCAATTCTATTGATTTTCATGATATTTTTTTTAAATATTTCCTAACCTTTTGGGAATTAACGTCTATTATCGAAAAGTTGAGAATTAAAGTATTTTACAATTGAATACAAATCATATTTTCACTTCCTAGTTTAAATAGCAATAAAAATTCTATTTCTAAAATATTATAAAAATTTGATCTAAAAAAAAAAAAATTGTCTCTGTATTATGAAAAAATCAAGGAATTATACAAAAAAAATCTAAGGTCTAGTAAAAAAAGTGGGGCATTTTTTTTTTAATATATTTCATCAAAAATCAATTTTTTTTAATGGGGGTATTCGTTAATTGACAATATTAAATTAATTTTAATATTAATACTGATTGAATCAATGTCTAAGGTATTTATTTTATGTTTTTCTCGTTGAATTATTTCCAAAAAATGAAAAAAAAAAAAATGGACAATTTTAAGTTTACACAATTCAGTACCAATTTGAATAAAAAAACTGGAAATATGGAAAGGTTTACAAATGATATTTTAAAAGAATCGAATTCAATTATATGTTTTCAATTCTATTTGAAATTTTGTTAAGATTAAATAAGTTATGAAAACCGATTTTTTCGATCAAAAAGAAAATAATATACACGAATTTTCACTTGTAAAAAATTTCAGATAAAATCGAGAACAGAAAATTTAATATCTTTTATTCAGGTAATACAATATTAAGAAAGGAATTGAATTATTATCAAGAATCAATGAGTGAAGTTAATGATTTTGGGTATTTATATACTTATTTGAAGATTGAGTTAAATTAAGATATTTTAAAATAAATTTGACCCACAATCTTTGAAATGGCTTAAATCTTGTTAAAAATGTTTAATCAATAAAAAATTTTTTGAAAAATGTTTTCAAACCTTAAATTGAAATTAAAAACAGTTTTTTAACAGGATTATAATTAAATATTACAAATTTTATTAGTTTTCAAGGTTTTTTAAAATAAAAATTTTATATATAAATATTTTAAAATAATAATATTTATAACATGTTATAAATGGGTTGTGATCATTCTTTTTGGAAAAAATCACAATAGAAAAAAGATTTTTATTCTAATGATGTTCAATGATTGTTTTTATTTTTATTTTTTTTATTATGGGAAGCAATATTGGATTTCTTAAATTATAAATTCCCTGGATAAACCAGAAAAAACTCCTCGTGTGTCACAAAACAAATTAAAAATTACATTTCTCGAGATTTTATAGATTCTCTTTAAGGAGCCTTGAGGGAAATCGGAAATTTGGGATTATCTTTTAATCAGATATAAAACTGGAAACAAAATACTTCTTATAAATATTACACAACAAAAGAAATCGATTTTTCAAACGGAAATAAAGTAATTAGCAAACCAAATAAAACTTTACTCAAACGAATAAAAGTCTCGAAGTTATTTTTACATTTTTTTTTTTTTTCATTTGGTTTACATTTTTTTAACAAATTCTTTTTTGCATTTCAGAAATAAAAAAAAAAAAAGATGAACAGCGACGAACTTTATGAACAACTTCTTTCCATTGACAAAGAAATCAAACAAACAGAAAAAAGACTTGAAGAAGAAACAAAAGATCTTGAAAGGAGAGAAATTGAATGGAAACAAAAGGTTGATGAATATAAACAAAAAGAAGAAAAAAGGAAATTAGAATTAAAACAAACAGAAGAAAGAGAAATTGAACTCAAAAATGAAATTGAAACTGTTACAAATGAAATTCAAAGAATGGAAAACGAACTCGAAGAATTGCTTAGGAATGTACAAGAAAAGATCGAAAATGTTGAAAATGATTAAATTATTTCTTCTTTGTTTTTTTTTTCTTTTTAAACACAAACAAAAACAAAAACAAAACAAAACTTTTTAATAAAAGAAAGTCTTTTTTTTAAAATGGTGCAGTTAAAAAACAAAACAACACTTCACAATTGGTCATAGCAAAACCAAAAGAATTACTTGTTTGAGTTTCAATATTTTTTTCTTTTTGGTTTTTTTTTGATTTTTTCTTTTTCATTTTCATTTTCTTTTGGTTTGTTTTTTCTTTTTTTTTGAACACTGGTGTTATACAACAATCTTTTAAATGTTACCATATCAAATTTATTATTTTAAAATACTGATTTACCTTTTTCCCCAAAACAGATATTCTTTTAATGATGTGTAAATGAAAATAAACTAATCTCTTTAGCGTTTTATTTACTTATTGTAAAAATTCCCAAATACAAAGCAATCAAAGATCAACAAACTCAGGACCAAGTTGGAAGTTTATAATTTTTACTGAAAGACCATTTTAATCCTAATCTCATTTAAAATGTGAAGTCAGTTCATCGAAATATTGTCAAATTTGGATCAAAAAATCATTATAAAGTAGTGAAAAAAATACCTGAACTGAAAATAATCCAAGTACAAGATTTTTAATTGTGAACATTAGGAAAATTGCTTTGTAATTTCTTTTATTTAAAATCAAATCCTTTTTTTAAGAAACATACTTTTAATATTATAACTCACTCACTTATTAGAATGATGATTAATGAAATTACACTTTTTCAAAACACCATTCAATCAAAAATCAAGAATAAAAATTATCATTTTCCAGATCAAACTTATCTAAACCTCTATAAAACCTGATTTGTTTTTTTCAAAAAAAATAGATCTACTTAGGTACTCAAATAATTATTAGAGTATTCTATAGACACCACACTTTAATGATTTTTAGGTGGGCTTATTACTATCTCATAAAAAATTTGGTTATTTATAAAAAGGATTTGATTGAAAATAAAAGAAATTATACAACAATTTTCCTAATACTCACAATTAAAAATCTTGTCTCCGATTTTTTTCATGTCAGGTATTATTTTCCGTACTATATGTGTATTTTTGAATAAAAAATTCAAAAAAAGAAATTTTTAGAGATGTGAACCTAAACTCGAACCCTTTTTAAGAAATGGAAAAATGAAATTGAAAAATCGTCACAATTTTCTAGCCTAAAAAAAATGACGATCAATTCAAAAACTCTCAATAATCATCTCTAACTTTAAAAAAATTATATTGCTATCATTTTTTTCCATTAAGTGAAGTTGAATTATTATATTTTCTTCATAAATGTTTACCATTCTTCCAAAGAAGTTGTGGTTTTCTCTTAAAGTTTGTTACATTTAATTGTTTTCCCTTTTTGTTGGATACAAGTTCACAAAAATGCATTTTGGGTCTAGTATTTACTCTATTAAATATTTTGAACAAAATTGCCGTTGCAGAATAGTCAAAACATTTTATTTATCTTTGTGTGGAAATTTTTTTATTTGTTTTATTTCTCTGAAAACCCAATTTATAATTTCTATATATATTGGGTTGAGATTCTGTGGGAAATTTTTTGAGGAATTTTACATTCAACTATCTAATGAAAATTATATTTGCCAAAATGAGTCAAAAAAAATAAAAATCAAAATGTGAAAAAAAGAGATGAAATGATTTCAATTTCGAAATTTTCCAAATAATATATTTTCTTCAAATATACATTCATAACCTTTAAAAATATGTAATTCACCCATCTATAAATTCACATCTTTGACTGGAAAATAGTTGAATATATATGCCTATAAGCTATTTCCAAGGAAATTGTACAAATTTATTTGAAAATCGATATATTAAACCCAATCTTCAAAAAAGTATTTAAATATCCAAAACTATTAACTACCATTGATTTATTCTTGATAATAATTCAGTTTTTTTCTTAGTATTGTTTTACATAAATAAAATATATTAAATTTTCTGTTCGCAATTTTATCTGATATTTTTTTAGAGGTGAAAAATGGAGTATATTGTTTTCTTTTTGATGGAAAAAACCGTTTTCATAACGTATTTAATCTAAACAAATTTTCAAATAGAATTGAAAACATATAGTTAGATTTTATTGTTTAAAAAATCATTTTTCTACTTTTCATATTTCCGAGTTTTTAATTGAGATTAGAGGTAAATTGTTTTCACCAAAAAAAATATTATTTTTTTTTTTTTTTTATCATTTTTTAGTAATATTTCAATAATATATTTTGTAGTAAATACCTTTTTCATTTGATTCAATGGGTAGTAATATTAAACTTAATTTGATATTACCAATTTAAAGAAAAGTTGTACTAAAGTAGATGATGCTTTATGAAATGTAAAAAAAAAGCCCACTTTTTTTGGAAATACCTTTAATATCTTTAGAATAAAAAAGAAAACCTCAAGAAAAGCATGGTACTTTAGCCACTTGACGGCACCAATTTTTGGTTATTTTTTAGGTTTTTTTTATAAATTGGAAAATTGATAGATTTTCAAAAAAAAAAAAATAGAATTAAAAAAATAATAACACTTATCTTTTCCAGAATTCAAAAAAATTGAGTAAAATCTTTGATTTTTCTCCATCCTTTCGAATTCTGGAAAATTTAGGTACTTTACGGCACTCCAAAACACTTGAAGGAAAACAGCCGTTAGGTTTTCTTGAATTTTCTCCATTATTTTGAATTCTAGTGATGCGCGGTTAGGTTTTCTTGAGTTTTCTGTTTCTTAGTAAAATCTATTGGTTTTACGAATAAAACAGAAAAAGTCAAGAAAACCAAGGAACTTGACGGCACTTGATGAAACAATGTTTATATATTTTATTATACCTAATAATTTTTTAATGTTCTTGGCCTTTCCAACCAGAGCAATTTATTATCAATTTTTCTCTAAATTCGTTTAGATTTAATTCTAATAATTATAAGTTGCCTATTTTCCAATTAATATTTTCATTATCTTTTTTTGAAAACTTTAATTGTTTGTGTAATTACAAAACCCATAATTTCTAATTTCTTTTTTGAGTTTAAATCTTCTTTTATATATTGAAATTCTGACTTGGTAAATTCATGCTTCAGTTTTTTAAATAAGCCTTGGAGAATGTGGATTGATTTTTAATATTTTTGTTACTTTTTTTATTTATCCATATATCTATCAAGTCAAAATCTTTTTGAGTTAACTTTATTATAACCAATCAATAAAATAAAAAGTTAATACAGATTGATTTAATATTTCTAGTTTTACTCTATTAACTAATTTTTGTTGGCTAAAATACTTTTTAATTGTTTTTAATACTATTTTTGATTTTTTTGAAGTTTTTTTGATTT
Source organism: Anaeramoeba flamelloides (assembly GCA_027625915.1). Classification (NCBI taxonomy): domain Eukaryota; family Anaeramoebidae; genus Anaeramoeba; species Anaeramoeba flamelloides. The sequence continues at coordinate 518,684 of JANTQA010000051.1, forward strand.
TTTTTTTCAAGCCAAAATTCTTTAATATTTTATTCCAGAAAATTGATTTGATTTTAAAGTTTTATCAATATTTATATAAATTGCAAATAATTTGGATAATTTTATATATTGCTATTAGTTTTTTGGCAATTTCTGAAATTGGACCTTTCTATTATTAAAATTAAATCATCTAAAAACATTAGAACATACTGGACTAAAAAATATCAAGTTTATATATCTTTCCAAAATTTTAAGAATGAATTGTGGTTTTGATTTAATTATTTGTTTTTCTTGAATATGAAATTACACACACACATATATATATATATATATATATATATCAATAATTATTTCAGATTAGTAACAATTGTTGAAAATGTTTTTAAATTGCGTAAAACCATCAGTACAAGGAAAAAATAAATTCTGAAAATTAAAGTTAGAGAAAAATAAGTATTGGGTTCTAGTATTACATATTTAATAAAATATTTTTTCAAAATTATGATAATTACATGTATTTAGAAAAATTAGCTATTAAACTTATTAACATTTGAATACGACCTTTTTCAAAATTACCTACTTTTGACAAAAAAAACTGTTTTTGGGGTATTTTTTTTATGATTAAAGTTGAAATATATGAATTTTTGATTGAATGTTAAGAAAGAAATAATAAATTTTAAAACAATTTGTCAAAAAAAAAAACAGGGAATATATATAAAACAAAATTCAAACATAAAACAAATTAAAATGATAAAAAATATTCTAAAGCTGAAAAAAAATCTGTTTTTTATTTAATTTAGTGATATCTTTTGAAAGAAATAATTGATTTTATTTTTGAATTGATGAATATTATTCTAATTAGACAATTAAAAAAGAAGATGAAAACTATCTTCTCACTAATTCAAATAAAAATTTCAAAAATTTTACAATTAAAAATGAAAAAAATATTAAAATTTTTTTCTTCTTTTCCAATTCCCATTAATCTTTTATAAAGTTGAAAATTTTTTTGAAAATTTTTATATATAATTATGTTTATAATAAGAGTGTATTTTAAAAATACAAAATTGAGAGATTTTTTTTTTGAAAAAATTTTCCGAGTTCTGATATGAACCATGTACAAATAATATCATTTAAACCGAACGAAATATACTTTAATAATTTAGGAAACTATTGTGACACTAATCCCTCAAGTTATTTTGTTCATTCGAAGTGGACAATATTTCTGATAGTTTAAGAAACCCAGAAAACAAATTTTTTTTTAACGAGATCAAATTTTTATTTTCCATTTTTTCAAAAAAGAAAACTATTAAATTGATTTTTTTTTACATTTTTATAAGTTTTTACACTATTTCTTAACTTGTTGAAAACGATTATTATTTCCATTTTTATAACACGAAAAATGGGATTTGTTGTTGGGAATCGATGTGTCAAGATTTTTATATCTTTGGTGAGATAATTGTTTTAGTTATCAAAAAAAAAAAAAAAAAAAATGATTTATTCCACCGATTGATAAATATTTGTATTATTTTCAGAATAATATTATAAAAATTCAATTTTTGAAATCATTTACAACAATTTACTTTTAAATTGTGTTTTTATTTTAATACTAAAATTTGATTTTTTAATTAAAATTTTCTTCAAGATATTTAAGAATTAGTAAATTTGACCCCAAAAATTCAAAATCTTTTTTTTTCTGCCAAAAATGAATTTGAATTGTTATTAGGATTCTTGTGAATAATATCAAACAATTTGTTCAAAAAATTTCAACCATTTTTTGTTTTTTCATTTTTTTCAAAACTAAAAAAAACGAATTGTTTTAATCCCACAATGAAAAATTTTTTTTTGCTTAATAGATCTCAATTTAATTGATAAACTTTTGATTATCTTCTCTCAATTTTTTATTTATTTAATCACATATATGTTAATTAATTTTTGTTGGTTGATATTTGAATTGAAATATTAATCAAAGAAAAAGAAACAAAATAAAAAATTTTCTTTTACTAAGAAAAATACTTTCTCAACATAAAACAAAAAATATGATACACAAGTTTTCAATAATCACCTTTATTGTGAATAAAAATAATAAGTTACTTTATTTGGTTTCATCTTGGAAACATTAAAATTAATGATTTCCAAAAATAGAATAAAATCAACAAATTGTTTAGATGAGGTTAACTGATCAATTTCAACAAATTAAAGCAGGAAATTACAAAAAAAAATTTTTTTTAAATCATTAATGACATTTGAATTTTAAAAAGGGGAAAAATTTTCACTTCATTTTCCGATAACCTTTTGAACAGGTTCTAATTACAACCTCCAACATTGAGAACTCTAATTAGAAAAGAAAAATAAGGAAAACCAGGTATATATTTTTTTCCATTTATAGATCAAATACCAGTTAAGATTTCTGTTCTTTTTAAAAAATACAAGTCACTAAAGGTAATTGATTTGAAATCTTTTAGAACAAATATTTGAGAATAATTGTTGAAATTGTGTATTGTTAACTATCTTTTTTTTTGAAAGTGTCGAAATATTTTGATTGACGAATATTAAAGCAAATTTTTGTATTTTAAAAATTTTTAAGTTTTTTTTAATCAAAAGCAGATTATTTTGGAACTGGGATTTCATTTTAAAAATGTGCCTTAAAAATAGTTTTCACAGTGTCTAGACTGGTATTTGAATTATAAAAGGGATGAAATTTTCACTTCATTTTCAATTTCCTTTTGAAAATAGAAACCATAAATTACAATGTATTCCTTTGAAAACTTCTTTGAACTCAATCAAAAATCTGGAAAATGAAGTGAAAATTTTTCCCTCTTTAGAAATCAATTAAAAGTGTAATGTTTGAAACATTTCAAAATGGGTATTTTCAAAGCATTTTCAAAAAATGTCTTGATCAAACTTTCTTCCAATTCATTTTGTTGTTTTTTTTAACAATAAATGAAAAACTGAGATGTAAGATAAAAAAATAGAGTCATAAATATATCAAAGAAACATCAAAAGAAGATTAATTTTCTGTGAAATATATCAATTATTATTTTTGACAAAAATTTTGGAATAAAGATTGGAAAATTTTTTTTCAATTTCCAGATTATTATTATTCATTTAAAAAAGACCCAAGATCTTCAAAGAATCAATCAATAATGAAAATATTCCAAATTTCATTTAAACTCTTCTTTTTATGGAATAGGAAATAAATTTTTTTTCAACTTTTTTGTTTAGGTTTTGAACAAACAATCAAAAATGCCAAATTGGAGAAAAGGTACTGAAAAGGGTATTATGATTAAATTTTCTAGAAATTTATAAATAGGTAGGATTTGGTTAAAAATTTGACATTTGTAATCCGTTTATCTTTTTTGATTATTTAGAGATTTATTCATGAATTGGTTTCAGTTTGATTATTATATTCAAGACCCTTTTCTTTCTTTCAAAAAAAATTTCTTTTTTGATCTTTGGTTTTTGAGACTTGAAGTTTTTTCAGTTTAATACCTTTGCTCGGTTTTCCATTCTAGTCAACCTGTTTCACAAACTACCTATTTTTAATAATCCATATTCACTTGAAGTTGGTTTTTATATAAAAATTAGGGAAAAATATTTATTTGTTTTTTTTTTTTTTTACTTCTATTCGAGAAGGATAAATTAACCTCTCTCTTTATTTGAGTAATCCCTTTTTATTCATTGTCTTGATATATTCAAGTTGATCTGTCAATTCTCAAAGAAAAATATATTAAAAAAGGAATAAAAAGTTTAATGGAATATTTTTTTTAATTTATTAAATCTCATACGTCAACAAACAAAATCGTAAACTTTTTTTTCAAAGACGACTTTCATGAACCGAAAAGTTTGAATCTTGAAAATTCCTTTTTCGTGGATTTTAATATTTTTATGGTGAACAAAATTCGAAAAACAATATTTTTTTTCGATCTTCTTTGCTAATTTATTTTTGATCACTGAGTAAACACAACCATTGTCAAGAAAAATTTTAAAAAGAGATCATTAAAATTGAGAAGATTTATTCGAAACCTTGATAAAATTCATTATTTTTTTAAAAACCTTTTTGAAAAATTGTTTCTCAAAAAACCTTAGACCAAGCTAAAACCTAACCCTAAAGAAAATGAATACTCTTCAACAAGAACACAATAGCGAACAAATAGAAACTTCAAATGAAAAAACACAAAGTTTCCACTCAATTGATCATAATGAGGAAGAATTTGATTCCTTAAAAGGAGAGAAACTGGCAAAGTATCTTGTTACACGAGGATCGCTTGTAAGTTTTCTAATTTGAATTGTCTTTTCATTCCAATAACGAACATTTCTTTTCTTTTTTTTTAAACCAAAACGCTAATAACATCCAAACATCACAAAATTATAACAGAAAAATAAAATCTTTGATTCTGCTGATTGGTCGCTCCAAATTGAAAATATTCGAAAAGAAAAAAGACACAACAAATCAGAGAATTCACTTTTTGAAGACAATAGTCGCTTGATTGAATTACAACAATTTCAATTGAAACAAAGATCTTACAGATTTAAACAACCCTTGGAATTTAAGAGAACAAAGTCGACTCTGACCCAAGACAAAAAGTAAAAATTGCCTTTGTTTTTCCTCATAATCATTATTTCTAACGAAATTGGATCAGTTGTTTTAACAACAAAAAATAGTCTTACTGTAGAATTTTAAACAATTTTAGGTTTTACTATGAATATCCCTAATTTTTTTGCCTTGAAATAAATAAAATCTGTTTTTTTGAATTTTTGAATGAATTTTTTTCTCTGATTTTTTTTTTTTAAAGCTTATTCTCACAATACCAAAACTGGAAACTAAAAACGATGGAAGTGTAAATTTCCAATGACGATGGTATAAATAGCCTACGTTAGCAACCTTAAACCCCTTAGAAAAAGTTAACTCTTGTGTTTTATTACAGTCAGTTCCACTTTTAAGACACAAACTCTGAACGGAATTTAAGGTTCAGAAAAATCTCAAATTAAGGAGGATTTTTTTAGAATATTTTTTTCACATAACATTTTACTAGAATTGGAATTCTGTACAATAATTTGAGATTTTTTTTTGTGCCTTAAATTCTGTAGATAGTTTGTGTCTTAAAAGTGGAACCGACTGTAAACTCTGCTAGGATGAAAAAATATATTGAAAATTTCTAAGTTATACAAAAGTATTAATTGAATTCACATTTCATTTAAAGAATATGGTTTATTCACCATATAATCAACATTCCAGTTCTTTAAAAATCTCGGGGCTGTTGTATTTATTGTGGTTTGTCTTACGATGATTTTTACATGCCTCTAGTCTCAAAAAAAAGTTATATCTTGGGGTAAAATACTTTAAATGGATGTGAACAAAAAAATTTAGTTTAACACAACTTTAGAAATATTTAGTTAATTAGATAATAACTAATAGTTTCGAAAACACCAGATTCCTCTGAAAAAAAAAATCAAATAGAGTAAAAAAAATAACAGATGATAAATATTCCATATCATAGGTTATCCACGATTCAAAACATAATATAACCCCGAAAATGTTTTAAACAAAAAAATCCATAAATTTTGTATTTTTAAAATACATTCATATAATAAAAATTTTTATAAATAATAATTTTGAGTAGGTTTACAACTTTTTTCGATATTAAAGGATATTTAAAAAAAAAAAGAAAGAAAATTTTTAGTAAGATTTTTTTTCATTTTTAATTATACAATTTTTGAAATTTTTTAAATGACTTAGTGGAGATATTTTTTCATTCTATTGTTTTTTAATAGTCTAAAACCGGTTCCACTTTTAAGACACAAACTAGAACGAAATTTAAGGTAAAAAAAAAAAGAATAATTATTATTAACTTGAAAAAAATAAAATTTCTTTTTTCTTTAAACTGAAATAACAATTTTTTCTTTTTATTGAATATAAAAATACGAGAAAAAAAACCAAATAAAGAAATTAAAAATTCTCTTAAAGTACTTTATTAAAAACTGCAAACTTCAATTTATAACCAAAAGAATTGCTTTTTAATTTTATTATTTTTAATCAATAATTAATAAACCCATTATTAATTCGTTCAATGGGTTGATAATATACCAAAGATCAAATGTATCAAAAGACTTTATTATTATTTCTGAATTTTTTCAATATCTTCAAACTAGAAATTGATTTAAATCAATAATTATAAATCGAAAAAAAAAAATATTTATAAATAACTGATTTTAATTATATCGGTTTATTATTTATACTCTTGATATTTGAAAAAGAATATTATCTGTTTTTATATTTTCATGAAACATAATAAATTTTTAAGAATAAGAAAAATGCATGTTTCTCATTTTTTAGAAAATTAATGATTCAATATTTGGATAATTTTATTGTATTTTTAAAATAGGATTAAAATTTCAATATTATTTGTTCATTTAAACTCTCAGAAATTATTAAAAATGAGATTTCTTCATAAAAAAATTGTTTTGAAAATTTTCAGTTTTCTTATTTAGATCAAAAAAGCCAACCAAAAAGGATTAGTATCTCTTAACTGAAATAATAATTGAGAAAATGAAATATTTTAAAAAGAATAACTCATTTTTCTAAAGTTGATATCTGAGTTTGTTTATTAGGTTTAATTCTATCCTTGTGAAAATAATTACTCATATTACCTTTGGGAAAAAAAAATAAATAAGAGTTACAAACCGGAAAGGTTTACAATCCCTGAAATTTGAAAAACATATCATTTGATGTATATGATGTGACCACTTGTTAATTTGGTTCTTAGCTGATCGATCTTAGTCTTGGTAGGGTTTAGATAGTTGTTCAAAAGTCTAATTTTTGACAATTTGTTTATTTTTTTTCCAGAATTCGAATAGAAGAGAGCCAGGCTAATTAGATTGGAAGTTAAGTTATAAAAAAATGTGTTTAGTGGGTTGTTGATTGATTTTTTTAATTAGGTTTGGTTTTATTTGGAGCTTTTGAATTTTTTTTTTTTTTTTTTTTAGTTAATTGACAAAAAAGGTAAATAAAAAATATTAATTGTCACCCCAAAAATCAAATTTTATTCTTAAATACCAACCTATCTATTAGTCTTACACTCTTCAATTCAAATTTGGATTTTGGAAAAAAAAAAACAAATTGTCAAAAATTAGCGTTTTGAACAACTATCTAAACCCTACCAAGTCCAAGAACGATCGGCAAGGAACTTAAACAATAAGTTCCAATCCCCAAGAAAATACAATCTTTTTTCATATTAATGGATTGTAAACCTTAAAAAAGTGAATTCTTTTTAAATTCAAATACATTAATTATAATTTCCAAAGTTTTATTTCGTTTGTGGCTCTTTTTATGACGAATATTTCTTTCCAAAAACAAAAAACATAAAGTTAATTAACTATTTATTCCTCGTATAAAATAAAAATTCATTTTTTCTTAGATCTATGAATTTCAAGTAAAAAGCACTATTTTTTAAACAATTCTTTTCAAGTCATGTCCTGTTTCTAAATTTTCTTTTTCTTTTTCTAAAAATTAAAAACTTGTATCTAAAAGAAGAAACGATAGTAGTAAGACGATTCCGAAAAATAAAAGAATTCCACGAGATTTGTCACCAACTGGTAACCACAAAAAACAACGTTTAATTCGAGGCAACCCCTTAGTTCGTAACCAACTCGGAAGGATACAACCAATTGCTGATGAAGGATCAACAAATTATTCGAGACACCACATCCAACAGTCTCCACCAAAGATTTACAAGGAAACGCAGTACCCTTACTCTGCACACCGCTTTACATACAGCCAAAACAAAAACCGTAATTACCATCAACCGCTTCACAGAACCCAAAATTATCAAACAAGCAACATAAAATCCTCAGCAAAACCTTTAATGCAAACCAGACATAAGCCTGTTTTACACAATTTGGAAACACAATCACAATTGATTAATATAATTGGCTTGCCCAATGAGCACAAAGATTGGCAAATATGCCCACTCTTCCAAGAATTTTGTAACATTGAATTTCTCTCAAATTCGGCAACTGCAAATCCTTACCCAGTTGTGAAAGTAAAAAAAAAAGAAAATGCAAAAGAAATTATGGATTTTTATAAAAACCACCAATTATTAGTAGAGTACTTATTTACCTTTTTATTTTCCTTGTTACTTTTTTCAAAATAATTCTTTTCTTTTTTCCTCCTTATCGAATTCATAAGAACAAGACTGTTATGTGTTTTTTCTTTCTTTGAACACAAAAGTAAAAAAAAAAAAAAAAACACTCTTTGGATCTTTAGATATCCTTACTCTTTTCTTTTTCATTGAATCTAACATGTCTTTGAAATTAAAAAGTGTACTAATCATTTGTAGTAATGTTTTGGAAAGTGTGACTGTAAAACAATTGAAAAAACTAAATATAAAAAAACGAAATTTTTTCTTCTTACTGTTGAGAGAAAAATGTTGGACACAGAAAAATGGTTGGGAACCATTTTTAATTGGAAACATTAGTAAAATTGAAAATCAAATACTATTGATAACTCGGTGAATTTTTATATAAAGCCAGGTTTAAATGTGCTACAAGTTCATTAATCTGCGGTGTGTGTAGAATACTCATTTGAGTGGTTGATAACTAAAATAGATCATGCAATTTTAACAAAAATCCTAAGTTTTAGTAAAGTTTACTATTAATTCTGAAAAGGGTAATTTTTCAACTTGCTTTAGATTATAAGAGATAAGGTTTTGAAAAAAGTAGAATTACATTAATCGTTATTCTAATAAGTAGATTATTGTTATTTTCTTTAGTTATTTCATAAAAGAAAGAAATTAAAAATCATTTTCAGTAATGTTCCCAATTAAAATTGCTGTCCAACTATTTTTCTCTCAACATTAGTATCCATTTAAACCCTTTTAACACATGTATTTCACTAACAAAAACTAGTTCCCTTTACTATAAAATACACTCAATTTCAAAAAGTTGTCAATTTATATTGAGAAGAATCTGAGATAAGCCCTACAAACCCACTTCCAATATCATTTTAAAGCCAGTCTGCATTTTTGAAAAATAGTTCATTTTCTCAACTAATTAAAAACTTTTTTCTAATGTAATTTTAACAACGTTAAAACTACAAGTTTGAAAAAGTGTTCAATTCTTTGTTTGATTTCTTCTTTTAGGGAACTGTCACTTCCCTAGAATGCTTGGTGGTTCCAAATACTCTTATCCTCAGTCATATATTTTCAATTTACTTAATTAGGTCTCTCAAAAATTGTGTCAAAAATAATCGAATTTAAGTGATAAAAATGGAAATAACGAAAAAAGAGAAAAAATAATGTTTATTGCTAATTTATTTCATCTCAAATAAACCAATTTTTTTTTTTTTTTAAAATAAAATTCAAAATTCTTTTCAGAAATATTTTTTGTTAAAAAATGATATTTTAATTTCTTCTTGAATTGGTGAGATTTTAAACTAAATGAAAATTTCATTATTTGTTTTTAATAAATATTTCAAAATTTTTTAATTTTATATCCTTTATCATTATAAAATATTCTTTTTTTTTTTTTTTGTATTTTATTCTTATCAATATCGAATTTAAATAATAGCGACTTACCTGTTGAATTAAACGAATTTAAAAACCAACAATTAGCGTTACAAAATAAAAGGTCACAATTGGAAATTGGTACAAAATCAAAAGTTTTAAATGTATCTTTTTCCAATCCTCCAAATAACCTTAGAATTAAGAATATTCATGAATTATTCTCAAACTTTGGATATATCGAAAGTATTGTAATTCTTACAAGAAGAGTAATCAATTTTTTTTTTTTATTTATTTATTTTGTGGATTTAATAGAGGATTTGAGGATATCTTTGTAAAGTCACGATAAAGTTTCAAAAATCGAGATTATTTTTATCAATTCACCATATTTAGTTAATAGCGATTATCTCTATCAAATCGCGATAATTTCCAGAAAATCGCGATCTCTAATATTATCGCGATTATATCACAAATCGCGATCTTCTATAAAATCATCGTGAAAAATATCATGATTAAAAATAAGTAATCGCGATATAACAATTGATGAGTTTTAGGGCTAATTCAGCAATATTTTTACAAAGAAAAATTTTTCTTTGATCAAAAAACGGATTATCTTGAAAAAATAATAGTTATTCTATTCAAAAACAACAAAAAAGAAACTTGATTCAATCAAGGATCATATCAAGATTTTCCAATGTATTTTATTTTAATTTGGTTGACAAACCTATTTATCCTTTTAGATCAACAACAATAATAACTAAAGCTAAATAAATATTTTCTCAGTCAATCGTGGTGTTATAAATTGCGTTGAATAAAAAAGCTTCTAAAACAGCCAACCCTTCACGCATTCTTTCAAGAATGTGTTCTGGGCTAAATCATTTTCTTTATTCGAATAAAAAGCATAAAGGGGTTGGATAACTTTTCAAAAGCTTTTACAACAACCTTAGCCACATTATCACCAATTATTAAGATTGTTTATGTACATTTGTTTTCTTGTTTTTATTCTTCTTCTTTGTATTGGAAAGAAAACACAATAAGAGTTTAATGGGTTTTTTTTTGATCGATCACGAATAAGAAGGAAAATTCCTCTTTCTTCTTTTTGGTTATTTAAGGCATGAGTAATTTACCGTGGACTTGCTCCATATTCAAGGAGCGACCTGAAACAAAAAAGGATATTGAGAAATTTCCCTTCTTTTGGTTGACAAAATTCAAATCGTAGAAAAAAAGTCTAAGAATTCTCAATTACAAAAATTCAATAAAAAAAAAAAGTTTAAAAACATTCTCAATTGTAAAAAATCAAATTTTAAAAAAAAAAAAATACATTTTTTCTCATTTTCTATTTCCAAAGGCTTAAATTTCTTCAATTTAAAACAAATTGTTTTATTAAAGTACACAATCAATTTAATTCGTTTTAATCTAATTTTTGGTTATTTTGTAACCCTCTAAATTTGACAAATTAAGGATTTCTTAAGATTCTTGAGAAAAAAATAACATATTTGAGAAATTTAAAAATTCAAAAAAAAACCTTCGATATCACAAAAAGCGCCCAAGATCGACACTTCAAAACTAACACAGTTGTTTTCAAAATTATATATTCCAACGATTCTAATTGGAAATTGAGTGTTCTCTTTTTGGCGCTTTTTTCTAAAAATGTCCTGGGTTTTTGATTATTGATTCTTTGAGATCGATAGTACATCACATGTTGGTTAGTTTTTGATTGGTATCAGTCACTCATAAAAATTACAAATTTTTTTTAATCCATTTCAGAAAATTATTTTTTACCGTAATGACTCGACCCTTAACTTTTGAAGGTAATAACCCCCATTTGAAAAAAACACATCTATTTTATATTCAAGTACATTGTTGAGATGGGTTATTATTTGTTTTTGATCATAAAATCCACAGCATATTTTACTTTTGTAAAAAAAAACAAATGAAAAAATAACAATTTGTGTTTCCACTACAAAAAATCTCATGCCTGTTATAAATCTTTATGTCTTTCAAAACTTTTAAATACTTGGAGACACTTTACAACCCTTTCAATCCTTTCTAACATTTTTTAAAGGGGAAAAGCCTTGTAAAATTCTCCAGGCTTTGTAAAAGCCAATAGATTTTTTTTAATGTGATTTTAAAAAAATAATTTTCTTTATCTCGATATTTTGTTTTATCCCGATATTTTAAAAATATCGATATTTTTATGATTTTTGCGATAAAGTATTACTAAATCAATTTAATGATTTTTCGCGATAATGTAGATTAATGTGATTTTGTATTTTATGGCAATAATGTGGATTATCGTTAAGATCGGTTTTCCTGAATTTATGATTTTTCGGGATTAAAGTAGGACTAATCGCGATTTTTTTAATATTCTCGCGAATTAATTTCTAATATCGTGATAATACATGTTATCATCAAAAAGTCTATTCAGTTTTATTGGGATAATTTCTGTTATTTTTGAATTTTTTTTTTTAAAAGATAAAGAATGATTGTGGCATTATGTAAAAGAGTCCCAATATGGTTTAAAAGAATTTTTTTTTGTGTTTTTAATTATTTTAATAGTTTAATAATTTTTTTTATTGTGTAATTAAGAAATTTTTTAAAAATTGATTTTTTTTACAAACATATTATAAAATGTAACATTTCAATATTATTGGGCAACCAATAGATCAATTGGCTTAAAATAATTTTAAAAAATTTTACTTTAATTAATAATCTTTACTGAAAATGAACCCTGATATTCTTATGGACTTTTCACTAAACAAATTATTTCCATTTTTTTTGAAAAATTTCACCCTTTCAAATCTCAACAATAAAAAAATCTTCAACTTCATTAATTTTTTTGATCAGTTGAAAACTCAACTTTAAATCGATAAAGTGAAAAATTAAATTGTTTTTTTTGAATAGAAAACCAATTGTAAAAAAAATTTAAAAGATTGGAAAATATTATTTTTTAGTTCATCTTTCAAAACAAAAATAAATTTCTTTAAAAAAAAGAAAATATTTTTTATAGTGATAAAAAGGAAAAAAAAATAAGTTGCTAAAATCCAATTATTTGAATTTTTAATTGGTCAAATTTCTTTTTACAATCGATTTTTTCATTTCATTAAATTAATTTTTTTTTTTTTTACTTTTTGCTAAAAATCTCCTCATGTATATAATAACTGATTTCAATGAAAAATAGATCATTTTTTTATTTATTCAATAACAATTTTATTATATTTATCTCTATCTAAAAAAAAAAAAAAAAAACAAATCACATTAATTGATTTTATAGTTAAATTTTATACGTTCATTAGTTCAATTTCATACAGAAAAGGAATCAAATCAAGCATTTTCAGCATTAAATAAAAAAATTGTATTTTCAAATAATTGCCAACTCCATATTAAATTTTGTGGTGTTTATGAAATTATGATAAGATCTTTTGAAGAACAAATAAAATTTAATCAAGAAAAATTAAAAAATAATAAGAATAAGAATCATTTTTCAAAAATTAATCTTAAAAATCCAAATATTAATTCTACTGATCAGTATAATTCAGATAACAAATTGGAAATTTATGAACAACAACAACCGCAACAACAGCAACAACAGCAACAACAGCAACAACAGCAGCAGCAGCAGCAACAACAACAACAACAACAACAACAACAACAACGTGGGAATCAACAATATCACCAGCAAAATATTGAAAATGGATTTAATAGAGAAATGGAAAGAAAGAGAGAATTTTTTAATAATAATAATAATTCACAAGATAATGAAGAAAGGTTAATAAATAAGAAACAGATTCAAAATCAACAAACTTATATCAACAATCAAGATCAGTCTTTAATTCAAGAAGAGATAAATCAAAAGAATCATTTAAATAATTATCCAACAAATTATAAAAAAAAAGGAATCTTTCAAAATAATTTAAAAGATAATATTGATTCAATAAAATCTAAGGAAGAAAGGGATGTTCAAATTTTACTTCAGAGAATTGAAACGAATTGGAAGAACTTAACATCTCAACAAAAGGAATTGGAATCAAAACTAAAAAATCAAATGAATGGATTAAATCAAATAAATATTGTCAATAATGAAAATGTCAATGAAAAGAGAAATAAAGATGATCAAAGTATTGTAAAAAAAGAACATAAGAATAAAACATATGATATTAAAAATCAAAATATAGAAAAATTTGATGAAAATGATCATATTGATCAGCAAATTCAAAGATCAAAATATCAATATTATTACCAAAAAACTATAAAAGAGCAACAAAGGCAAAATGACAACATAAAAATTAATGGGAATACCAATCAAAATATCTCTGAAAAATCAATTCATGAGATGGATTTAAATATGTACCAATACCAAAATAGATATGATCAAAAAAATCAAATTATTGATCATAAAACTGATAGTCAAAGCAATGAAAATAAATTAACTAGAGATAATTTGAATGAATTTTCTCAAAAAGATGAGCAAAACTTTGGATTATTCAATAAAGGATTTAATCCAAATATTAAATATCAAAATGATGGGAAAGAAAAAAAGGATGTACATGAAATAGATATGGAAATACCAATGGATATTGAAATGGAGACCAATCGAGATGAACACGTGATTAGTATGGATAATGTGGGAAATATTGGGGGTGTGGAAAGCATGGGGGTGGGATTTGAAATAGATAAAAACATTGAAATAGGTGTGGTGGATAGACTGGGAAGTGGGGAAAGAAAAGAAGGGGAAAAAGAAATGGAAAGTGGGGTAAATAAAGAAAAAGATGAATTACAAAAGAAACCAAATAATGGTTCTGTTTTAGAAATAATTGATTTTAGTAAAGAATTAAGAGATTGTGGTTTTCTTTTTTCATTATTTGGATTATATGGAAATATTAAAAAAATTAAATTACTTTGCACAGACGTAAATGTTGCCTTTATTCAAATGCATTCTGATATTTCTGCAAAAATTGCCGCTGATAATTTAAATTCTTGTATTGTTTCTGGAAAGGCGCTACGGGTGGAAGTTTCCGATTTAATGGAAATACCATCACCAACATCGGAATCATCAGATCAAAATTCCTTTTCAAATACAAATATTATAGAAATCGAAAAGGATTATTCTAATTCCATCCATAATAGGTATAATTATTCAAACAAAAAGTTAAATGCAAAAGACTTTTACCCTCCTCACCCTTGTTTAATCGTTACGAACCTACCAATTATTGTTATAAAAGAGCAAGAAAATGAAATGAAAGCAAAAATGAGACAAGAAATAATACAATTGTTTGCCAAATTCGGTAAGGTTGTTGATTCTCTCTTTAAAAGAGTTAATAATGAAGAACACGCATATATACAAATGTCAAATATCCAAGAAGCCATCATCTCACTCGTTAATTTAGATTGTACTCAAATTGGGCAAAAAACTATTCGGATTCATTTTTCAAATAAAAATTGCAACCAAATCATCTAATTTATAACTTTGTAAATATATTAAATAAAAAAAATAAATAAAAAAAAAAATCCAATCTAATATGTTATTATAAAAAGATTTTTGACTATTTTTTAAAAATTTTTTAAATAGGATATTTCAAAATAGAAATAATTTCCAAGTTTTAATTCCAAACATTTTAAATGTTGAGAACTAGCCTTCATATTAATAAGGAAAATAATAAAGAAATTAATAATATAAATTAACAATACCATTTTTTTTTTTTTTTTTTTTTTTGATAAATGTACCTGAAAAATTCTGTCAAAATTAAAAAAAAAAAAAGATTTAATTAATATTATAATCTTCGAAAATTTTTATAAAAAGTTAAATAACCATTCCTGAAAGAAAAAAATTGTATCCAAAAAATGTTTCAAATCGTTTTTTTACGTAAAATGGTTCTAATAGTGAAAAATTTACAAAGTTGAACTATTTTTCAACAATGTTGACTCACTTTATAATGTTATTGTAAGTGGTTTATTCCGAGATTCTTATCAAAATAAATTTTATAATTATTAGAACAAAATTATTTTTTCTTTTAAATTACTGTTCTTTTTCTTTTTTTTTTACTATTTTTCTTTTTTTCTTTTTCTTGTAATTTTCTTTTTTTTTTTTTGATACTTTTTATTTCTATTTTTCTTTTCTTTTTTTTTTACTGTGAATTGTTTTATTATTTATTATTTTTTCTTCCTGTATCTTCAATTTAAAATTCGTTTACTTTAACTACAGTCAGTCCAACTTATAAGACAAAAAACTTTCGACAAAATATAACTAAAAAAATCTCAAATTAAGGAACATTTTTTGGGGAATTTTTATAAAGATAAATTATTTTAATAGAATTTGAATTGTGTGCCTTAATTTGAGATTTTTTTCTGTTCATTAAATTTTGTTGAAAGTTTTTGTCTAAAAAGTGGAACTGTCTGTAATTTCAAAAAAAAAATACCACCAAAAAATGTTTTTATTTTTTCAAAATGGAGGATTTTGAAAAGGGGGGTATTTGAATCTTAATGAGTATAATAAATATCTTTTCTTAATTGCATAAAATTAACACAACTTTGAAAAAATAAGTTATAACAGATGTAAAAGTGAAATCTAATAAGTAATTTTAACTAAATTTTATTTTCAGAATTTATTTTTTCCTCGTAGTAGATCATGAATTTATTTTTGAAAAAATCTGACATAAAGATAAATTTCACAATATATCATTAAAATCAAGTAATTTTTTTTTATTATCACTTTTAAGTCACAAACCTTGAAAATAATAAAAAATTTTGAACAATTAGGAATTTTCAATTTGAAATCTTTTTTTTTTAGTGATCAAAAATATTACAAAATTATTTAATCATAAAATCCAAATAATGATGAAATATTCTTCCAAGGTTATTAATTAAATATTTTTAGTTACCAATTATGGAGTCAGTATAACACTTTTTTCTTAAATATAATCTTAATATAAACTTATGATTATTGATAATTAGATATCTGTTAAAAAAAATTTTTTTTTCATTGTAATAATTGTGTTTTAGATTTATTCAAGAACTATTGTTTTATATTTATTACTTCTTCAAACAATTTTGATTTCCAAAAGGAAGGGGTACTTGGATTAATACTTTTTTTTTCGTTCTCATTTTTTCTTATTTTGTTGTTTTGGAATTTCTTCTTTTGATTAATTGCATTGAAGAAGCATAATGAGCCGAAAAAGAAACAAGCCCAAGGGGCAAAATTCAGCAAAACGTAAATTAACATTTGATATTTCCTCAAGTTCAGATGATCAAACAGTTTCTAAGGATCAAAATACAAAGAAAAAAATAAAAACAAAAACAAAGGAAAAAACCAAGACAAAGCCAAAGAAAAAAACAAAACCAAAACCAAAAACAAAGACAAAATCAAAAACAAAAACAAAAACAAAAACAAAACCAAAAACAAAAACCAAGGCAACAACAAAGAAAAAAACAAATTCAAAACCAAAGACAAAGACAAAATCAAGCACAAATACAAAAGCAAAACCAAAGACAAAAACAAAGCCAAAACCAAAACCAAAACCAAAACCAAAATCAAATACAAAATCAAAAACCTCCTCTAAAAAAAAACTGGAATATCACAAAAACCCAAAGCCAAAGATGAGGATCTCAAAACGAGGAAGAATAATTTTACCACCACTTGCTTTTTATGCAGGCGAATATGCACATTTTGATGATCAAGGTAATCTTATTGAATTTCAGGATCGTGGAACTTTGGGGCAAAACGAGCTCAAAAAGCTCTTAAAAAAAAAAAAAAAGGGAAGTAAAGAAAATGTTCTTTACAGCACAAGAAAACAATTCAAATCGAAAAAAACAAAAAAAAGGCAAATAACAAAAACAAATCAAAAAAAGAAATTACATTCAAATTATAGATCTAATAAAAAGAAAAACCAAAAAGACGTCGGATCAAGTAGTTCTGATGATGAAAAAGTGAAAAAAAAAAACAAAAAGAAGAAAAAAAATCAAACAAAAAAAATGAAAAAACAAAAGCCGTCAAGATCAAAAATCAAATCGAAATTGGAGATGAAATCCGATTCTGAATCTCAGATAAGTTCTGAATCGGATTCTGAATCATTATCAGACGATTATTTTCAAAATTCCAAAAGTTTTTCTGTGGATCAAAACAAAAATAAACCAAATAAAAAGAAAAAGAAAAAGAAAAAGAAAAGTCCAATAACGAACACACCAATTCAGAAATTCTCTCAAAAAGAGGTTGGTGTACTGATGAAAGCCTGCGAAAAAATAAAGCCAAACACACCAAATTATTGGGAAAGGATAAGCAAATTCCTACCTTCAAAAAATCTTCAAGAATGTTATCAAATTATGATGGACAATCTGAAAACAAAGAGCAAATTACAAAGACCAAAAATTCTAGATCTAAATTTGATATCTACTAAAAAAAATAGGAAAAGAAGATGGGCCTTTGATGAAAGTTCTGATATCGAGTCTGATTCTGAAATAGAGCCTGAATCCGAATCTAGAACTGAATCTGAATTGGATAATGAATCAGAACCTGAGCCAGAATCTGACTCTGAACCAGGATCGCAAAGGGGAATTAAGCCCAAGAAGGAATCAAACGTTAAGAAAGGGGAAGATGAAAAGAAGAAAACCACAGACGTTCAGCAATTAGAAATAAATAAATATTCAAAAACTTTTAAAGAAAAAAATCTCATTTTAAAACAAGATTCTGAAGATGATGTTTTTTTCCAAAGAGAAGATCAAGAAAGTTTTGACAATTATATCCAATCAATTAAAAAAAAATTTAATCAAAAAAAAAATTAAAGAAATTCTTGATATTTTGTTTTTGTTTTTTATTCATTTTTTGGAAATTAAAATAATTATTATTTTTTCTATTTTTTTTTGTTTTTTTTTTTTTTTTCAACCAAGAAAAAGAAAGAAATCAAAGGCCACTGATCTCGTTTTCTTTTTTTTTTTGTATTCATATATGTTTGTGAAATTCCATAATTAATTATATTTTAGTCATTAATACCTAATTTTATTGTTAAATTTAAAGGAGACGTATTGGGATTTCATCTCAAAATTCCAATAATGAAAAGCCAAATTAATAAGACAATTTTGACTTTTAATAGATTTTATCAAGATCTTTGACATTCTTTCTTCGAATAATTTTAAAAATTATCTTGGGAAATTGAAGGAAAAAATGTATTTTATTAGTGTGAAAATAGCAATATAAAGATTGTCGGCACATATCCAATCAGATAAACTTTATTTTAAGAGAAACTTTCATATTAATTTTAAATTTAATGCTTTATTGAAATGCATTTTAAAGTCAAAAAATTACTTCTCATTATAAAATTATAATATTGATGTTTTCAAGATAAAGTTTAATTATAAAAATCAAGAATTTATTTTTATTTATTTATTTATTCTGAGTTGGGTTCATTTCATCATTAAGAAAAGTTTTTATTAATTGAAACAACTTGAGTAATATATTTGATTTTATTCAATTGCTTTGAATTCTGGAAAAATAGTCTTTAGGTTTTCTTGGGTTTACTGTTTATTTATAAAAAGTATAAATTTTACAAATAAAAAAGTAAAGAAAACCTAAAGTAACCTTCCTTTAGCTTTTTCAGATATAAAAAGAAATTGAAAATTTCTTAAATTTTTTCTAATTAAAATAAAGTACATTTAGATTTTCCAGAATTTGTAGGAATTGAGGAAAATTTTTGATTATACTTAATTCTTTTGAATTCTGGCTAAGCAGAGTTATGTTTTTTTAAATTTTTTCTTTCATTTAAAAATCAGATATTTACCAAACAAAAATAAGAATTAAAAAAATCCAGGTACTTGAGGGTACAGAAGGTACTCTACTTTACTAGAGGAAATGGCATTTTTTATTGATATTATTATAATATTTGATTATTTTTAATATTATTGACCTTTCAAATCAGAAGTGTATATTATTATGTTTTATATAAAATTATTTGGATTGTTATGTAATAATTACAACTTTTTATATTTCCCAATTACTTTTTTTTTATTTTTTTTTTTGAAAATTTGATTATTCTGAATATATTAAAACTCAGAATATCTAATTTATTTATTATTTTAAATCTTCTTTTATCATTAGAAATTATGGCTTGTTCAATTTTCAATTAATTTTTCTCTATTATCTGAAGTGTGTGTTTATTTTTTAAAAAAATAATTTTGAGTTTTTTATTTATCCAAAGATCAAACGAGTCAAGATATTTTTCATTTAGATAAAAAAACACCCACATAATGATTTATTTGTTTATATATGAACATTTGTAATTTTATCGAAATCGCTCGTATAGTTTTTTCAGGTTATAAATATTTGTTATTTACATAAACAGTTTTCTTTATTCCTATAAAGTTTTTTTTATAATAAATTTTCTCTCTTTAAAGACAAAATCCCATCCAATCCTACTTTTTCTTCATAGTTTTTTTTTTTTTTTTTTTTTTTTCAGAAGATATTTTTTTTAAATTGCTAGATTGAGTAGTAATATTATTTAATGATTAAATATGGTATTTTGGATATATCTATTATCAAAATTTTGTCTTTTTTTATAAAAAGGAATTTCAAATCAAAAATTTAGTTTTTGGTCAAATAGTTTAAATTAAAATTTTATTTCAATCAAAGAGGAACAATTTTTTTTCCAAGTTTCTATTTTATTTTATAATTCGTCCTTGAAGTACAAATGACAAATAATTAGAATAATAAAGATAATAAAATAGTTGATAAATAAATAATAAAACTAATAAATATATTTATACAAATCATTGAAAAACCAAAATTCTTTATACCTAATTGAGAAAAACTTTATTTTTCATTTTGATATCCAATAAAAGATCAGATAAAATTACAATAAATATCAATATTATTACTGTGTAATTATTTTTTTTGTTTCAATAACATGAGACTTTTACATTTTTGTCTAATGGCTATCAATCTTGCAATAAAATAAATAAAAATTTTGCAACTGAATACGTTTTGATAAAAAAAAAACTAAAAATATAAAATAAGAAAAAAATTATTTCAATGTTGGAATTTCCAAAATAAATATTTTCTTCTAATATCGGTTCAAATCCTTTAAACAGTTGTAATTCACTTCCTACAACTGGGTCCCTTTTACAGGATAAAGGTTTACTTTCTATGTTGTTTTTCAATTATTAATACTTAATAAATATGGTAGAAAAAACAATAAATCAAAATAACTTTCGAGAAAAATTGAGCAAATAAAGAAAATAAATAATTAAAGTTCGCATATTACTATTGGAAAAAGTTGATAAAAATATTGTACAGTTCGGATTTGGATTTTGTATTTACCCTTGTGGAAAAAAAGTAAAACAGGAAAAAAAGTGAAACACTGTTTTTAATTGGGAACATTACTGGAAATGAAAAGTCAAATCAATTAAAAGAAGAAATCAATTAACTTCAAATAATAACCCATTATATTATTTCCAATCAACACAACAAATACAATTTAAATCTACTTGATTTATCGAAATTTTTGTGTGGTTTTGGAGATCTCAAAAATAGTCAATTTTTTGAACAAATTTTTAATAATTGATCAATCAAAGAAAAACCCATACTAAAAGATAGTATTAAATAAATTGTTATTGTGGCGAATACTCCATTTTGTCTTTATTTATTTATTATTTTTTTATATTGATTTTACTTTTCATTTTCAGTAAGGTTCCCAATTAAAAACAGTGTTTCACTTTTTTTCCTGTTTTACTTTTTTTCCACAATGGTTATATTTTTGACTCGATCTATTTTGAAAAGAATAGGAAAAAAAAAATAAGAGAAAAAAGTAAAGAAAAAAATACCAAGCCAATTAATAAGTAAGGATTCTTAAATAATATTGTCGAAAATTCACTTGTAAAAATTTATAACCAAAAGTTAAAGAATCAACCATTTCCTTCTATATGAAAAAATAATTATCTTTACAACTTAAATCTTGAAACAAAAAAAAAAAAAAAAAACTATTCATTATTACTTTTTAATATTTGTTTGAATATTCACGATTAAAGTAAAAATGAACAATGATCATTTTTTCTCTTAGCTTTATTTCATAAATAAAGTTACAAAAAAAAAATTAGAGTTATTTTAAAAAGTAACACCTTTTTTTTTCTAATTTTGTCGGAACATATGCTTATTTTAAAGTTTTGTATTTTAAAAAAGAGAAATATATTCCTCAAAAAAGAGCTTACTTTCACACTCCAACATCTAAATTATTTTTAAAAAAGTCCACACTTTTTTAAAAAACAAAACTTAAAAAAAAGTTTTAATTCTGAGAAAATCATGAAAAAAAAAGTCCTCACTTTTTTAAAACGATTATATTAAAATTTTATGCATTTTTTTCTTCTTTTGAAAAAAAAAATAAGTTTACGTGATCCTTTAAAAAAAACATTAATTGAAATCAGAAGGAAAAAAAAAAAAAATGAAAAAAAAAATAACACGAAATATTTATAACTTGGAAATCATTCACAATATACAGGATGTATTTTTTTTTTTTTCAAAAATATAATTTGATAAATAAATAATATCAATAATAAAAACTTTGAGTAAGTACTGAAGAAAATATCTTTATGAGAATAGTTTTTTTAACCCTAATTTCGAATATTGATTCAATCATTATTTATGAAATAGAAAATTAAAATCAATATTATTAAAATAAATTTAATTAAATTATTTATTTCAAATAATTATAAACCCCCAATGGGGGAAATGTTTAGGGATTATTTAGATAATAATAATAATAATAATAATAATAACAACAATAATAATTCATCTTATTATTATCTAATCTAGTAGTAGTGATAATAATAATAATATAATGATTATTTATGTTTCTCATGAATTAATTGTTTAAATTCGTTGAGTAAAGACTTTTGTTTAAATTTCAAAATCAAAAAAGTTTTTTGATCGATTTCTATTTTACAAACCTTGCTGTTTTTATTGAGAACGAATATTTTGATTGTTGTTGAATAAGGTATGGGATAATGTTTATTTGTTGCTGTTTGCAGAGACCATCTAGTCTTGCCAAATTGAATTATAACTGGGGCATTTTTCATCAATAATGAAAATGACGCACGAACGATTTTAGTTGACATTTTTTTTGCGTTTTCAAATTCATCATCTAAATTGAACTTTTGAATTTTATCTCGTTTTTGGATTTTTTGGAAGAAATCTAATTTTTCGAATGATTTTTGTTTCATAAATTTTTGTTTTTGGGTAAACAATTTAATAAAAAAATTTTTTTCAGACTCGATCTTAAATAATAGCCATAAATTAGTTTTAGCATTTGATAGTGAAATCATGTTTTGGTTTTTTGCGTTCTTCTTTAAAGTTAAATCGGTGTAATCAAATTTATTAATCATTATTTCATTATTATTAAATTCGGCAATTTGTATAAAGTTTTTAAAAAATGTTATTAGTGTCCTTGTGAAATCATATTTAGTTTCTTGTAAATTTTTCATTTGCACAAGAAATCTTTCCTTTTTGCTATTGATTAATGGAATTATTGAATGAATTAATTCTTTTCTTAATTCTTTTGTTGGTGATAAAAGAAATATTTTTTGTTTAATAATTTTAAAAACAAATCTAGATAAACATTCTATTGTAGGGTGTTCATAAATTATCAAATTTGATTTGATTGTATAAACCATAACTTTTTTTTGTGAATTGATAATTTTAATAATCCCGAGTTTGGCATTTATTTGGATTTCACATTTTTCAATTTTGTTTCCATTTTCATCGGATAAGTAAAAATCCCAAAATTTATTTTCCTCTTCATCATTATCAGTTTCGGTTTCTAATTGATCAGTATCTTGAAGAAACATGTTTTCTTCAAAAGATTGATCCCTTTGAGTATTTGAAGGTTCATTAATTTTTGTCTCTTTAGTATCAGTTATTTTTTTAATAAATTTAATTAATAACTGTTTTTCTTCCTCTGAAGCAATTATAAAATTTAAAGTTTTTTTTGGAAATATTAAATGGATTAAATTTGAATTTTTTTTATGAATTTTTAATTTTATTTTATTTGTAATTATCAAATTTTCTTTATCTTGGCCTTCAATTTTGATTTGTAATATATTATTTTTGAACAAACCAATTGTTCCTTTTTTTAATTTTTTTTTATTTTCCATTTTAAATTTTACTTGAATGACTTTATTATCTTTTTCTTTTTCTTTTTCTTTTTCTATCTTTATTTCTTTTTCTTTTTCTTTTTCTTTCCCTTTTTCTTTCTCTTTTTCTTTCTCTTTTTCTTTCACTTTTCCTTTTTCTTTTTTTTTTTTTTTTTTTTTTCCTTTTTCTTTTTCTTTTCCTTTTAGTTTTCCTTTTCCTTTTCCTTTTTCCTTCCATTTTTCTTTTTCTTTTTCTTTTTCTTTTTCTTTTTCTTTTCCTTTTTCTTTTCCTTTTTCTTTTCCTTTTTCTTTTCCTTTTCCTTTTTCCTTCTCTTTTTCTTTTTCTTTTTCTTCTTCTTTTTCTTTTTCTTTTTCTTTTTGTTTTTCCATTTCTTTTTGTTTTTCTTTTTCTTTTTCTTTTTCCATTTCTTTTTCCATTTCTTTTTCTTTTTCTTTTTCTTTTTCTTTTCCTTTTTCTTTTCCTTTTTTTTTCCCTTTTCCTTTTTCTTTTTCTTTTCCTTTTTCTTTTCCTTTTTCTTTTTCTTTTTCTTTTCCTTTTTCCTTTCTTTTTCCCTTTCTTTTTTCCTTTCCTTTTTCTTTTCCTTTTTCTTTTCCTTTTTCTTTTTCTTTTCCTTTTTCTTTTTCAATTTCCTTTTTCTTTTCTATTTCTCCTTTTTCTTTTCCTTTTCCCTTTCTCTTTCCCTTTTCCATTTCTTTTTCTTTTTCCCTTTCATTTTCCTTTTCTATTTTCCCTTTTCCTTTTATATTTTCTTTTCTCTTATCTTTCCCTCTTTTTTTTCCTTTCTTCTTTTTACCTTGTTTTTCTTTTTCTTTATTTTCTTTTTTAGAGAAAGAATCTTTTTTGGAATTGGTTTCATTTTTCTTTATAATATTAGATTGAATATCATAATATTTATAAAAATTGTTTTTCTCTTTTTTATTTGAAAAATTTAAATAAAAAATAATTGGTTTATTTTTCTTTTTTGTATAAATTAATTTTAATTGTTTCTTTTTTTTTTTCAAAATTTCAAGATCACATTGTTCCATATTTAATATTATTTTTTTTTTTGTTGTTTGAATATTTAATTTATGATTTTCGATTAATAAAGTTTCATCAATTTTTTTTTGAATTTTTACATTTTTTGATAATTTTATTTTAAAAATTTCTGATTTTTCTTCTTTATTAATTTCGTCATTGTTTGTAATAATGTTATCATCCCCAGTCTCCTCTACTATTTCCTCGTTTTCGTCATTATTAAATAATTGATCTTTATTGCTTAATTTTAAATTAAATATTGATAAAAATTCTTCTTTTAATTCTTTATTATTGAAATATAACCATATCGGTTCTGAATATAAATTTTGTATAATTGACAATTCTAAAATATTTTTATTAATATTGGTTGAATAATAAATAAGTTCACACTCATTAAATATATCATAATTGAATTTTACATTATTTGTTTTGAATTTAAAATTTATAAATTTTTCCAAAATTTTCATTGTTCCTTTCTCTTTTTCGAATAGTTGTAATTTATTTTTATTGGATAAATTTGATTTTTTCTTAATTTTCAGTAATTTTTGATAAAAGGTTAACAAATTTGAAATAAAAATATTTCTTTTATTAACATCCAAAAATTTTATTTTAATTTTTCTATTTTTCAAATTTACAAACTTTTTTGTAAATATTTTTATAATATTTTTTTTTTTGGAATTAAAATTGAAATTAAGATTAATAAGTAATTCTTGAAAATAAATTTCTTTTCCCTCCTTATTCAATATTTCAATTTTGACAAGATTTTTTCCTAAAAAGATTGTCCCTTTATTATTTATTTCATTTTCGCTGCATTGGATATTAAACTTCATTAATGAATTTTTCTTATTTGAAAAATCGTTCTTATTACCCTTTAAATTTAATTCTGGAAAAGTCAAATTATTTGTTTTAAATTCAAATTTATTCGTATTTTTATGATAATTTTGGATAACTATTAAATTATTAATTGATTTTTTTGATAAAAAGAAATCAAAATTATTTTTTAAATAATAATTATAAATAAATTTAAAATTTTTAATAAATATTTTTTGATCTTTATTATTTTTATTTTCATCATTAAATTGAATTTTAATAAACCCTATATTTGCTATTTTTAAAGTTGTGATTTTCTTTTGATGATCATTTAAATAAATAATTATCGAAGGATCATATTCACAATAAAAAGACTCTTTTTCACTTTCGTTTCTATTCCCATTCGAAATCATAAAATAATTTTCATTTAAAGAAATTAAACTCGAGCTGTGTACCCCGTAATCTGTATGTATTTTACAATCACATTTGAAAATGGGTCGTTTAATATTTGGGTTAAAGTGATTCAAAAAGGTATTTTTCCGAGAAAAAAAATCATTTTCAAAATATTTTTGTTCTCTGTCATTATTAAATTCAAGGAAAATACTATATTTTTCATTTAAATTAAACCTACAAACATTTGAATTTTCTATTCCCAACGGGATGATTGAAGAATATAAATTATAATTAAATATAATTTTTTGTTTTAGTAAATTATTGATTTGAAAATAATTATTAAATAAATTTATATTAATTGTTTTAATATACTTCCCAAAGGAATCCAACACAGCCACCAAATATTTTTCTTTTTTAATATTCTGTAATCCGGTGTAATTATTGGTTGGTCGAACAAAATTCTTCTTATTATTTTCTTTAATTAATTGCCGTGAATTATAATCCCTTCCATATTCACTTTCAAAGGAATTAAATTCTCTTTTACATTTATCATTTTTATAAAAATCTTCTTCAATTATTTCATTTTTAATTCCTGATTTTTTTAAAAATTTTGAACAAATAATGAAATTTTCAAGATTATTTAAATCTTCATTTTTTTTATGATATAAGGCGGTTTCTGAAAATAATAAAAAATTATTTAATATTAAATCTCGGTAAAATTCTGAATATGCTCCAAGAATTAAGTAATTATTATCATCATTTTTAATTAAAAAAATTCTTTTGAAAGTTGAATGTAAAATAAATGATTGGTTAAATGTGTGTTTGGATTTATAAATGGTATGTTTATCTTCTTTAATAGTTAATTTAATTCCTAATTTTGAAATTCTTAATATAGCCATTTTGGTTTTATCTTTGATTTTTGTTTTTTTTTTATTTTTATTGGTAATTTTTTTTTTATTTTTTTCAAATGAAATTTCTTTCCCTTCACAAAATATTGAAAAAATATATACAGGTATTTTTGAAGATTGGCTTGAAAATGATGTTTGAATTTGCTTTAAAATTAATTTTTGAAAATCATCATTTATTTGTTTGTCTTCATACTCTCCATTAAATAAGATGCTTTTATTTAAAATGTTTATATTCCTATTTTGAACCAGAATCCCTTTACTTTGCATATTAAAATTCAATTTCAAAATGTTATTTAATCTATTAGTTTCATTTAACCCATTCAAATATTGCAGGTTGTTATTATTTTTAAATTTTTTATTTTTTTCATTTTTTTTATTATCTTGATCATTTTTCTCACCTTGTTGGTTTTTGTTTTCTTTACTATTATTTTCATATTTTTTTAAAAAAATTTCCAAGCATAAACAAACAAATACAGTCTTTTGAATGGTTTTAAAATATAATCTAATTTTTGAAGCCAAATCATTTTGTGTAGTTAACCTCATTAGTAAATAGTTTTTGTTATCCTTCGATTGGATGGGTTTAAATTCTATTTTTTTATATTTGTCAAAATATATCTTGATGTTTTTTCCTTTATATCTTTTAGAATTCGTTTTCATTTCGATGAAATTTAAATTCGCTATTATAAGACCCGATTTTTTTGGAAATTTTTTAAATCTATTCTTTTTTTTTATATTTTCCTTTTCAATCTCTTGTTTTTTGCTTTTGTTCTTGTGATTTTTTGATTGTTTATTTTTTTTTTTATTATTTTTGTTGTTCTTTTTATTTTTTTTGCTCTTTTTATTTTTATTGTTCTTTTTATTTTCATTTTCACTTTCACTTTCGCTTTCGCTTTCGCTTTCGCTCTCATTTTTACTTGCACTTTCACTTGTGTTTTCTTCATTTGCACTCTTATCTTTTTTATTATCGCTGCCACTCGAAATGTGAATGGAGCTATCAATAGAACTGTCGGTGGAACTTCCACTCTCTCCTTCACTTCCATTTTCAAACCTGCTGTCTTTATTTTTATTGATCTTTTTAAAATAGCTTTTAACAGACAAATATTTAAATTCTTTTGTTCCTTGACTGGCAAATCTTAAGCATAATGAACGAATTTCCTCTTCAACCCCAAGGATGCTTCCATTTATATTTGGAGAAAGCAAGTTGTTTTTTTGATAATAACATAACATTTTCCAGAGCCTGAAAAAAATCCAACTTGTTATTGGATCCGCAAATTGTATAATACCTCTTTTGTTATTTTTAATAAACGAGAGGATTTTTGGATCCACCTTATTGACAGTTAAAAAGGTGTACTCTTCTAAATTGTCCTTTGAAGAGTATTGTATTTCGATACTTTGTGAATTGATTAATTGAAAAGTTATATTATCCCAATTTAAGATCAAATTAGCGTTTAATTGTTGTCCAAAAGATGTTAAATAATAAACTGAAAATTGGACACTGTCTTGAGAAAACAATTCCTGAACTCTCTCAATTAAGTCTTGTTGATTTTTTGAAGTCAATTTTGAGATTTTCGAAAATGGGTAATGAAATTCCCATTTCTTTTCTTCTTCGTTTTTCCTTTCTGAAAAAAAATCTTCTTCATTGAACTTGTGTTTTTCTTTTGTTGTTGTTGCCTGATGGCTTTTATTTTTCTTCAAATAATCTTTTTCAGTTTTACAAATTAAATAGTATGGCTTTGGTGCAGGTGTTAATAGGCTTTTTGTGTTTTGAAAGGGATTATAATTTGAAGTGCCTAAAACTGGCTTTTTTGGATCAATGTTTTGTTCCAGAGAATTTATAAAAAATTTTCTATTTAATTGTGAAATGTTATATAGGGATTTGTGCAAATCGGAATTGTCAGTTAAGCACCAAACCGGAATACTGCTTTTGTCAACAGTGGTGAATTTATAACAAGACTCTAAAAAATCTTGAAATTCCGAGCGTAAGTCCTTCTTTTTTTTGTCCGAATTGCTAATATTTGATTTGTTAATAGTTTTGGTTGTTGTTATTAAGTTTTGTTTTTTATTTGTTTGGATTTGTTTTGTTTTGTTTTGAAAAGAGAGAAATTTAATCATAAGATCCTTTAGTTTGGTGATCTGGTTTCAAAATAATAATACTAAAAACCGGTTTTGTTTTTATGTGAACGAAAACAGAAATATTTTGTTTTTTTTTGTCACATGAGCTATAAACTTGCCTAAATTATCGGTGTGATTAAAAATCTCTAAATAAATTTAGATGTTCAGGTAAATACAACATAATTTTGTTGAATCACCTCTCTTTGATAATAAAAAAAACACAATGATTTTTTTTTTGTGTTTATTGTTTTTTTTTCTTCGAACCAAACATCAAAGGTTCCAAACTGATCACTTAAGTAAGTTTTCAACGTATTTTTTTTTATGAAGGTGATTTTGAGATTTTAAATGACAAAATTTCTCAAAAAAAATAAAAACCATTGATGTTCAATCAAACCAAAACCCCAAAACCAAAAAAAGAAAAAGTAAAATATTTCTTACTCATCATAAATTGATGCTTTATTTGAGAATGGTGAATGTTTTTTTTTTTGGAAATTTGACAACATAAAACAAATACAAAGAATATATGACAAAAAATAAAACTTGTCTATATTTATTACACTTTCTTGTCCAATTTTATTTTTCTAAGATATGTTATCAGTGTCAAGCCCGTCAATGTTTTTTCTCTTTTATAAAAAGGTGTTATTGAAAAAGTAAATGTAATGTATTACTCAAAAGTTAAATTCAACCATCGATTGAAAGAGCTAATGTTTGTTATTTGTTCTGGTCTGGAAATAATGAAGCATTAATAATTTTATTGTCAGGGAAATAACTTTTTTTTTTTATGGACTACTTTATTAGGTAATTCTTTCACATTAACCAACTCTTGAATTTTATTTTTCTTCTTTTCAGAGTTGGAGAGCTTATTGTAATTGAATTTGAAAAGTTGATTTTTTAATGAAGGTTTTCATTTTTGGTATCAAAAATCATTTTGTTTTGATCAGATCTTGAAAAAGTTAAAAAACTTGATGATAATTAAAGAATCAAAAGTTTGTTAAAAAACGAGTATATGAAAATGTTCTTCTAAAAAGGATGATATGATTAACACAAAATTTGTTTTAAAAATAATCTCAAAACTTTTCAAATTTTAAGGACTCAGTTTACAATTTACCAATTTGTCTCAACACAATTTGTTCCAATCTCTTTTTAAGATGTAAAGTAATTTTAATCTTTAAAATATTCTACAATTAGGATCACAAAATCATTTTATGTCATTTTTTTAATGAAAAATGAAAAAGAAATTTTGAGATACCTGAACTTGATTACCTTTTTAAGGATGGTAAAAATAAAAAAAAAGAATAATCAAGATTTTATACCTTCAAAAACACTTTTAAATAAATAGTACTAACTTTAAAGGATAAATAATGACATTGTCAATGATTTTTGACCATTGGGTTAAATGGAATTTTTAGATAGTCTCAACAAACAATCAAACTGTTCCAATCCAATGAGAAATATTAAAAGACTTAGAAATTGGTTGTTTATTTATAAAATTGTGTTTTTTGATCTTTAAAATTCAAATTCTATCTAAAGGTTAACGGTTCAACTTAGTTTACATTATTAGAGTTATTTATTTATTGTAAATACCAAAGACAATAAAAATTAAATATTCCCAAGAATCGAAATTCAGGGAATCGCAGAAACTATAGAACTTTTAAAGTATTTTTTGATCATTGTTTTTAAATTGTAAAAACCTGAGATTTTGACAATTTTAGAAATTGAAGATCCACATTAATGTAAGTTTTTTTAATATATTGTTTTTCAATTACCAAAACCAAAAAATGGATAACTTATTTTTAATCTTGTATTATAAATTTTACAGTTTATGATGACTTTTCATAATCTTTTTTATATTTTATTGTACAAAAAAAAAAAATTCTGAATAGATAATCAATTTCAAGGTCTTCAAAATTTTCACATCATGGCTAGAACGTTTATAATAATTATAACAATGGCGGTTGATTTCGGCTTTTTTTTTTTTTTTTTTGGTTCTTTTTCTTTTTCTTTGAATCAAATCTCCCAGCCATGACTAAGAGGGGACTATCTCCTGGAATTTTTTTTTTAGAACAACAGATCCTGTCAAACTCACTTTACTTTTTTTTGTACTTTTTTGAGAGATTTTTTTTAGTTTGGATCATTTCTATCAAAAAGAAATTAGTTGTATTAAGATAAATTGGGTGAAGATTGTGTAGAAACTGTTTTTAGAGTATTTTTCATGAAAGGATCTTTAGGAAATGCAATTTGTAAAAATTAGTTAGTTTTTTATTATTTTTAATAAAAAATATTATGTTTAATCAGTAAAGAAAAAATGATTTATCAATTATGTGAATGATAATTGTTGTGGATTTAATACAATACAAAACCAATTACTAACATTATTCAAAAATCTCATTGTTTTAAAATAACAAAGAATAATTCATTAAAATTTTTCAGTTTTCTCCTTTTTAACCCTCTATTTCATTTTTTAAAACCTTCTCATCTTAACTCACAAATGAATAAAAAACATAAAAAGCCCTCTACAAGGTGTCAAGTTTTTAAAAATGACATTGATGGAAATTGTTTTTAAAAAGTTGATTTTTGCCAACCTTCTTTTTCTTTTTTTAATATGAGGCTAAAAAATTCAGATATTTTTTGGAAAAATTTGTCATTTTTTACTTCTTAGATCTCTCTGGAAAAAACTTTGTGAGGTTTTTCAACCACGTTACCCTGGTATGAACTCACAATTCTTTGAATTTCAATTGCAAACATAGCTGTTAAGTTATTGATAAATTCAATCAAAAGAAAAAAAATTTTTTACACAAATTATCTTTATGGGTATTCTGATTTTATTAATAAAAATAAATCACAATTTTGTCAATCATGTAATATCTTTGAATATTTAGAAAATTTTCTCTGGGATTTCCCAACCTAAGAAAAAAATCGTAAAATACGGATAAATGAATTCAAAACAAATAATTTTTCAATTATTTTAAAAAATAATAATATTATTAATATTATTAATAAACCTGATTAAATATCTTTATTAGCTCTAGTAGATTATAAAAATATGTTTGAATCTTTTAAAAAATTTCCAGTTCAAGTTTTGGAATTCGAAAAGTGTCATCAAGTGCTGCCAAGTGCCTAGGTTTTCTTTTGGTTTTCTATTTTATTTAAGAAGTTTTCTAGGTTTTTTTTGAGGTTTTCTTTTTTTTTTTTATCAGGTGTTCTAGGGTTTTTTTACTAATTTTAATAAACAGAAAATTTAAATAAATTTAGGTTTATTTCGAAAAGTAAAAAAAAATATAACGAAAAACTATTGATTTTTCAAATAAACAGAAAACTCAAGAAAACCTAAAGGTGATTTTTTTTTAATTTGAGAAATTAAACTAAAATTCAATAAATTTTCAGTTTTTTTCTCAAATTTAAAAAAAAAACCAATGGCAAATAGTGGAATTTTAAGCTCCTCCCTTAAATTATAGAAAAAAAAATTTTTTTTTTTTGGTAATTTTCCTTTTTTATTATTGTTTTAACTTGTGTTCATATAAAATATTTTATTAGTTTTAATGTTAAGAAAATTTATAAACTTTTTTAGTCTTCCAAATATTCTCTGGAAAAAACTGTTTTGAAAATAGATTATAATAAGATTTAATAAAATAATTTTTTGAGGAAAAAAGTTTTTTTCTTTTTAGAATTTATTAATATCGATAATTTCTAATAAAAAGAATTAATACATAGTTACAAACTATAAATAGTTTATATCCAACCTTGAAAGGTGGTATTTTGATATTATAATATTGATTTACACGTGCAATTCTTGTTTTATTAGACATTATTTTAATATTTATTTTACCAATTATTTTCAATAAGTGAGAATTTTTTACATTGATTAAACAAAACAACTTTAAAATCAGCAATTTATATGAATAAAATTCGGCCTTTTTGAAGTGAAAAAATCTTCGTTTTGTTGAAACTAACTTTTAAAGAATAATTTTTTAAACGAAAATCAATGCTAAAAAATTCCAAATTATAGAACACATATACTTATTTTTGTAATATATAAAAGGTGTGGAAAAAATATGTCTTAATTAGTAATTTTTTTGTGCTTTTATTTTTGCCCAAAGTTCGTATAATGGGGTGAAATTGGTTGTATCACTTTTCAGTATAAATTTGGATAATTTTTGTTTTAAAAAACTATTCTAATAATATTTCCAAGATCATACGAATGTCTCTTAAGTTGAAATAAAAATCAAAAAAAGATAGTAAGGGGGTATATAGAAAATATTGTTTCACAATCCTTGATAATAAAAAAAAATTTAGTTTAAAATTCAAAGTTTATTCTTGAAAAAACTCTTTGTTAGTTAATATAAATAGAATTTAAATTCATTTTTATATTGAAGAGAGTTATTTTACTTTTTAAAAGGTATTCTCTTAGAATGTGTCAATTTATGGATTTTATCTTTTAAATGTGTTTTAAATAGATAATTTTTGGATTTATTGTATCGGGAAAACTATTAAAAACAATTAATTTATAAAATAGAGAATTATTTAAATGATTAAATTTGAAAATCCATATTTTCCAAGTGTCTAAATCAGGTACAATCCTCTGAAATTTTTGAAAATTAATTTTGTTTTCTTTATTTATCTTACAAACCCTTCTTGTCGATTTCCCTTTTTAAAAACTATCAGTGTTTGTTCCTGAAATTTTAAACATAATATTAAAAGATCTCATTAATTTTTTATTCCTCAAGTTTTAAAAATGGTGTGTGAATTTTCAAGGTTTTTTTATCAATTTTTTTTTTTTCATGAACACTGATACTTCTCGATTGTTTGTTGAGTGTGTTGTACATATATTTAATGTCTTAGTGATAAAAAAATCAATTTAATGTTATTGGGGGGGGGTATTTTTGTTTTGGAAATTTTTTTTTGATTTTACAATTCAAGTTTCTTCCCCAGAAAAAAATGCTTCCTTTTTAAATAGGGTTTACTGTTACTAAATAAATTGAATAATCGGACAATTTTCCCCTTCTAAATTAAAATTCAAATTTTTCCACACCGCTAAAACGTTCCAAACAATCCTGATAATACAATTTCATTCCAATTGGAAACAATTATGATTTTTATAAAATATGTAAATCATTTTTTCATCTTTTAGTTTTTTGTTTTCATTTCATTTTTTGAATTACATAAATTTTTTTCGTTAAGATCAAAAATTGTTTTCCAACAATTGATATTCTGTTATAGTTGAGTTGTTTCAAATAGAAGAACTCAAATACAATTAGTTGGTAGTATCTAACCATTTGATCGATCAATAATTCAGAATAGAATTTCAACAAATTTACTAATCAATTTTTTTGTTTTGCTCTCTCCAAAATTTTTAACACACCCCAAGACAAGGAAAATTTTTTCAAAAAAAAATCTCTAATTTTTGTATTTTTATAATACACTCATATAATAAACATTATTATACATAACAATTTTTAAAAAGGTTTACAACTTTAATATATATTAATAGGAATTGTAAAAAAAAATGAAATTTTTCAGTAATATTTTTTTCATTTTTAATTGTAAAATTTTTGAATTTTTTAATTGACTTAGTAGAGAGATAATTTTCAAGTATTTTTTTAATAGTCTAAAAAGAAACATATTTTTCCATTTTAAAATAATACAAAATATTTCAATCAATAGATATCGCTAAATTAAATTGAAAATCTGATTTTTTATCTGTTTTTGGGATATTTTTTCTCATTTTATTTTTTTATCTGTTTGAGTTTTTATATACGTTCCCGATTGTTTTCTGCAACTTGCTTTAACATTTATTCGTTTTTCAATCTTAATGTTCAATCAAAAATTAATTCGTTTCAACTTTTTTCATAAAAAAAAATACACCAAAAATAGTTGTTTTTTTCAAAAGTCGGTATTTTTGAAAAGGGGGGTATTCGGATTTTCATGAGTTTAAAAGCTATCCTTTTCTTTATTACATAAAATTATGATAACTTTGAAAGAATAATTTATAAAAGAAGTATAACTAAAATCCAATGTATAGTTTTGGCTAACTTTAATTTTCGGTGTTTAAATTTTCCATGTAGTGCCTTATCTTAATTGAATTAATAATTATTTATTTTTTGCTTTGTGAGTATTGTAATTTATAAAAAAGTGTTTGTATTTCAATTGGCAAATGGTTCTAATTTGGTGTTTCTTCTTGAATGGGTTAAATAAGATTTTTTTTTTCTTCACAACTTGAATTTTGGTGTATTAAGAATTTTGAATTGGGGTTTATTTATAGGTCAATCGGAAAATTATCAATGTTTATGGTTAAAAAAAAATGTATTTTATTTAGTAGGTGGTAAATTTGTAAACCTTATTGTCTAAATGCTAATATAAATTTTTAGTTTGATATTTTAATTATTTATCTTCTCTTTTTTTTGAGAAATTTGGTTTTCATTTCCCCATCTCTCGATAAATAAAACAAAATGAATTTTATAGAAGCAATTATAAACACCATTTCAAGATCATTAGCACATTAAAAATCAAAAATTGAAAATAAATAATTTTAATAATTAAAGTTATCTATTATAATAAAAAAATTACTATTTTAAAATTCGTTTCCTATACACTAGAAATTATTTGTTTTTTAACTGAAAATCTAATAAAAAAAAGTTAAAAAAAAAAAAAAATTCTCAATTTGTTATGAAATTTTAGTTTTAAATCAAATACATCTTTTTTTATACCAATGTATTCATTTGTAAATAAAAATATAAAAATTAATTTTAAAACAATAAAAAACAAGACAAAATTTGATAATTAAAATAAGAAATTTTATTGATTTTTTAAATTTTTCCATTCTAGATTAGAAAGGAAAATTGATAATATCAAAAATATGATAAAAATATTGCAATCAAAATAAAAAATCTATTTATTAATAAATGAAAACAAAAAAGAAAAAGAAAATGACATCTAGTTCGTTACCATGTTTAGATGAAACGAAAAGACATTTAAAAAGTTGTGTTGATTTTCTAAAAATAGTGTTTTCATAAAAGGGGGTAAAATTATTTTTATTTCATTATTTTTTTTTCATTAGCTTTTTGAATTCTTTGTTCCAGCCTATAAGTTCTACCAATTCTTTAATTGACTTTTGACAATCTCCGATTTTTTTAGCGTCTCGATAATTTGATTTTTCATTGAATTTAAATCCCACTAAAGAATAATAAAAATTCGAAAATTATACAAAATAAAAATAAATAAAAAATAAAATTAATCTTTTTGTAAAAATTTCAAGTAAAAAAAAACTGAAATAATAAAAACTTACTATCTGTTTTTTTTCTATAACCCGAAGATCTATTAACAGCTACTTCAACATTGTTTATAAGTAATCTATGGCAATTTTGTGGTACATTTTTTATAAGGTCACAAAAGGGTTCAACCTGTAAACTGGTACCCATCACGATGAGGAGATCTGCTTTTGGGAAATCTGATTCATGCCACCAAAATTTTTGGGCAAGTTGTTCTCCAAAAAAGGTGATATCAGGTTTGACAATTCCCTTTTCGCAGTATTTACAATAAGGGATTTTGCCCGACATAATTGTGGATTTGATGTCAATGGCTTTATATTCCTCACCACAGTTTTGGCATGATGCTGTTGCAAATGATCCATGTGCTTCAACAATTTTGTTTTCACTTACGCCTGCACATCGTTCCAGTGTGTCAATGTTTTGAGTGTATACTCTTTTGAGTACATTTTTCTTTTCAAGTAATTTGAAAAAATGGTGAACAGGTGTTGGTTCAAAGTTGCCTATGATTATGGAAGTGGTTTTTTTTTGATGAGTTTTGGAAGTAAAAAAAAAAGTTTGAGTTAATCGAAAAAGAGATGAGAAATTAATCACCATGTTGAACAAATGAAAATTTAGAAAGTGTTTGCTTTTATTTTCAGATATTGACCCACTGAGTAAAGAAAGTGTATAAAAAAAAGAAATTAAAAAGTGATATTTACCTGGATACAATTCTCTTGCAAGTGTGAAAAACGGTTCTGGCTTTTCTGCAAAATAGGAAATATCAAAAATTGCTTCTGGATAAGGCAGATTATATTTTTCCAGATTGGCATATAATCCCGTTTTAGGACTATTCAAATAAGAAAAGTTAATTTCAAGGTAAATTAATTTGGAATAAACAAAAAGATTATGTGGGTTAGTAAGTATTTTGATCAAGGTTTACTTTTATTGTTGTTATTTTTGATTAGAATTAAAAAAGAGAAATAAAAAGTACCTTCTAAAATCAGGGATACCAGACGCAACAGATATACCAGCGCCACACATAATGATGATCTTTTTATATTCACCTTTAGAAATTCCTCTTGCAATAGACTCGAATGTTGGCACTTGTGCTTTTATACTAATTTTTGAAATTTGTTTTGTTAATTGTTGAATTTCATCTTCTTCTTTTGTTCGGTAGTTTTTTTGGATTTTGCTACTCATTTTATGCCTTTAGGTATTATAATTTTTAAAGAAAATTATTTTTTAAAAAAAAATGATTGTTGATTTTGTGAATTATTTATCCAAGAAATTACTTTTATTTGATCAGAATGAAAAGATTGTAATATTTAGTGGTTATCTTGCTATTGGTTAATGGTTTATTCTTCAATTTTCTGAATGTCCGTTAAATAGAAAAGCGGAAAATTTTGGACAATTTCAAGATCTAATTTATTTGTGTAACGGATAAAAATCAAATTAGTATTCAAACACAACCATTCTTGTTGAAAAAGGGACTGAGTATTCAAGTGTAATTAACTGTTATTATTTCGTCAATAGAATTAATTTCATAGAGTTTTCAGAAGGATAAATTTTTTTGATGAAAAATCTCTATTTCATTTAACCAATTCCTTTACTCTTGTTAGAAACCTTTTTTATTTTACCAAATATTTGTTTTTTCATTTCATCGAATATAAACTTTTATTTATCTTTTCTTAGGTTTTGAACTTTGCCATTTTAACAACCATTCGATTTTAAATTCCACACAACTAATTCAATTTGGATGTTCTGATGAAATAATAAAGCAGGAGTAATAAAATATAGCAATTATTTTATTATAGGTTAAAATATGTGATTGTTGAAAAGAAACAATATTTTGATTTTTCAATTGTTGAATTTACTTGCTTATTACAATGTAAAAGATCTAATATTAGTTTACCAAGTGGATTTTTTCATTTTTGAAATATTTAAAATTATGGTAAGAATATCTTTTAAAAATTCTTTACTTGTTTTTGGTTAATAAAAGGGATCAAATTTTCACTTCATTATCCTCTTATTCTTTTCTAAAATATTTCAAAGAAATAGATTTTAATTTGGGTTCTCTTTATTGATTGTTTTATATAATATTTTGTCGATTAATATACAATTGTGTGAAATAAAATCCCTAAACAATTGATTTATAAAGAATATAAAAGAAAACAAGATGAAAAATATATCTCAATAAATTTCAAATACTCTAATCAAAATAATTGATTCCCAACGGCTATAATCGATATTTTAAAATCTAATTGGTGCTTTTTTTTCTTCTTGTTTCAAGGTCCATGAAATTCAGTAGACAGTAGTAAGTCTTAGTTAATATCAATTTTGGAAGTTTAATAATTGATATTTTAAACAAATTTTAAGGGAGTAGTCAAGGTTAAGGATAATTTTTCACTTTTTTGTAATTTTGAAGAGGATCAGAGATTAACATTTTTTAATTGGTATGTAACTCATTGACGTTTATTATTTAAAGAAATTCATTCATTAGATTTTTTAATTTTTTTTTCAAAATCTCAAAGAAATTGTCCAAAATAGAATGTTGAGTTAAATTGCCTAAAATAGTGATTCGAATGTTGAATGATTTATCTTTTATCCTTATCTCAACATTCTATTGTGGCATTTAATTTTTTCTTTTTTTCTTTTTTCAGCATTTTGAAATTATTTTTTCATAACAACAAAAAGCATATTTTAGGATTTTTTTTATCAAGTAACATTGGTGATAAATGGGTTTTGTTTAAAAAGAACAAAAACATTACAATTGAGAGAACCCCAAAAGGAAATAAGAATGGGGCTTTAATGGCTAGAAGTACCCCATGAATAATAATTTTCCCAAAACATATCTGGTTAGGGTTTTAAACACTTAGGTTTAAGTGGAATTGGAGAAGTGAATAGGATTATATCCTATCAAATTTTAAACAAAAATCGCACCAAGTTTTATCTGATAATCTAAAATTCTCTTCACCCAAAACAAATCTAAATCCCATTCCAAAAACTTGGACACATCGAAAATCAAAAACTTAATTTATTATATTTTTACAAACCTAAGATAAAACCACATTTAAGTAACTCAGTATTAATGTTTTTTTAAGTACCCATTTTTATCCAAATAAAAGAAAACACTATAAAACAAAAAATATCCGAAATCAAATGACTCTGCCCCCCCCCGCACCCCCACATTAAAATAAAGAAATATCACAAATCACCAAAATAAATTTTTTCTAGTTTATCGTTAGAATCGTATATAAAAAAAAAAGTAGCAATTTTTTATATAAAATATTTGAATTTTGAAATAAGAGAATATACCAATTATTATATTTTGACTTGAACATTCGATATAACAAAAGGAATACTTTGAATTATAGAATTAATTTTGAATTAACAAATAAAATTAAAAAAATCTTGGGTTATTATTTAAAATAATTTTTACTTTATTTAATTTATCATTAATAAACTAAAATTCAAAATTTTCCACACAGATAAAACATCCCAAACAATCGTAATAATACAATTTCATTCAAATTTGAGAAAATTTTGATTTTGGTAAGTTATGAAAATCATTTTTTCATCTTTTAGTTTTTGTTTTCATTTCATTGTTTGAATTACGTAATTTGTTTCGTTCAATCAAAAATTTTTTTGAACAATTGATATTATGTTAAAGTCGAATTGTATAAATGGAAGAACTCATATAAAATTAGTTGGTAGTATCTAACCATTTGATGGATCAATATCCCTAATAGAATTTCAACAAATTTACTAATGTATTTTTTTGTTTTGCTCTCTCCAAAATTTTTAACACACCCTAGATTTATTTGTATTGATAATTATTTATTTATTGTTTTGTGAGTATTGTAATTTATAAACAAGTGTTAACATTTCAATTAATGAATGGTTCTAATTTGGTATTTCTTCTTTAATTGATTAAATAAGTTTTTTTTTTCACAAATTGAATTTTGGTGTGTTAAAAATTTTGAATTGGGGTTTAGATGAACATAAAAATTGAAAATTCTATTTGTAAAAATTCTAAATTCAAATTTGGAATTTAACCAAAAAAGATGAAATCAATGACACCCCTTCATTTATATATAATAAATCCACCCACTATTTAACAACCGATAATGAAACTTTACAAATTAAAAAGTATTTAACATAACCCTAAACGGCCACAAAAATTACAACATTCAAACATTCTATTAGTTACTTCAATATCCTTCTCATGATTTATTATTACAACCAGACCCACTTTTAAAAAAAAATAAAAAACTCAAATTAAGGCACAAATTTTTGGATTCAAGTAAAATAATTTGTAAAAAAAATTACAAAAAATGTGCTATAATTTGAGATTTTTATACCCCTTAAATTATGTTAAACGTTTGTACCTTAAAAATGAAACTGACTGAAAATTTATAAATTAACTTTGATTAAAGATTACTTCAAATAAATAAAAAAGTTAGTAAGATTCCAAATCTATTACAATTTTCTAAATTATATTTTTAATATAAAACAATTTTTTTAATTAGTTTAAAATACGAAAATAATGTCATTTTAAAAACGACCTAATAGTATTATACCTCATAAACATATTAAAAGAACAACTTCAATTAAATAATATAAATTAATAAATAAATGAGTGGATATATTAAACTAAAAAATTCATATCAAGTTTCAAGACTAATAAATATATTTAAATAAGTATATAAAAAAAATAGCAAAAAGAGCTGTAATTAATAAATTATTGTGAATAATTGTAGAACAAAATTATTTTTCATTCAAAGCAGTAGAGTTTTAATGAATGAAATATACTTTTTTAACATATTTGGATGTATATTAAAAGAAAAATATGATTTTAAAAATTAGTAAATGAAATAAATTTTTCATTTTTTGCTTTTTTCTTTTTTTCTATTTTTTTTTTTAAATTCTTTTTTGAAAATTAATACATTTATATTCCAAAATCAAGAGTCAATGACCACAAAAAATTGTTATTCTAAAGTTATTTAAATTATGGAAATTAAACACAAATTTCATAATAAATGGCCCTTCTTACATTTGGATTTTGGATTTCTTTTGTATCGTTTTTATGTTTTTCCTCTAACAATGAAAAGTTTACAAATAAATTATTTTTTCTCTTTTTTATTTTTTCAACAGTTTTTTGTTAAAATGGAAAATGAAAATGTAAAATTGGAAAGAAGTAATGGACAAATTAATGAAAAAATTGGTTTAAAATCTCAAAAAGAGATTAGATTTAGTTATTCAAATGGGTGGAGAATCGATAAGTGTGCTTTACTATTTTTTTAAATTTTCAATTTTTTATGTAATGTTTCTTTCAAAATAAATGTCCCAATTTTTTTTAGCATTTTTTTTTTATTTTTTTTTCTTTTATTTTTAGACAAAAAATAAATATTTCTTGAGTATAGTATTGAATATTAAAATAGAAAATTTTATATTAAAATAGATAACTTCAATTATTAAAAATATTTTTCTTTAAAATTTGATTTTTAATTAGCCAATGATTTTGAAAGATA
Source organism: Anaeramoeba flamelloides (assembly GCA_027625915.1). Lineage (NCBI taxonomy): Eukaryota > Anaeramoebidae > Anaeramoeba > Anaeramoeba flamelloides. The sequence continues at coordinate 560,297 of JANTQA010000051.1, forward strand.
GTTTATTATAGAAAAAACATCTCGATTTATATGTTTTTGTTCTTAGATTTTGAATTGAAGATCAAAATGAATATTTTTGTTTTTTTAGTCGATAAACAAAGAATTTCAGTTTTTCAATTTTTCAGAAAATCTATTGATTGATCAGATTTACTTGATATAGTTCTCAATTATCCTCCTCACCATATATTATTATTCCTATTTTTTTATTTGCTCTTCTATTCAATTATCAAAAACAATGGATATTAGGATATTTTATTATCGAAATCCGATAGAAACAAAGATTATTTCTTTATTAATTTTTTTTAAAGATATGAGGTGAATTTCAATGAATATCCGGTTTTATATTATCACCAAGTATATCTAAGAATAAAAACCATCTATTTTTTTATTTAAAAATACTTCAACTTTGTTCTGATTACAAGAATTATGAGACTCACATTAAGAGAAAATTCTTCAATTTAAAAATAAAAAAAAAAAATTCAAATATTTTAAATCTATTAATACTGACCATATAATTCTGACACACCAAAAATTTTTTTGAAAAAATAAAAAAAATAAAAATGGAATTCTCAATTTGATCTTTTCAATTTTTTGTTTATTTTCTTTTCATATTTGATTTTATTTTAAGGATTTGTAAAATTAAAAATTTGCACATGTTTTTTCTTTTAAATATTTTCGAAGATTTGACTTGAAAGGGTATTAATATAATCTCTATTAAAAAACAAAACACTTGTCCCTTGAGGTATGATGTGGTAGTACTGATCACCTTATTTTAAAATCTATTTAAACCTTTTTAACAAGAATTATGTCTTTTGTTTTTAACCTTATAAATGAGTAAAAAAATGGCATATCATTCCCTTATTTTCTTGTACAAATAGAGTTTTTAAAATTTGTATGTGGCTTTTTGTGCTATCTATTTGAAAAATATTTGAAGAAAATCGAGTTTTCAAAGAAGTGGGCTTAAATTTCTGTGATCTATTTAAAAAATGAAAATAAACGAAAATTGTTTTCTATTAATTCTGAAAATAATATTCTCAAATTGCCACAAATATAATCGATAAAGTTTTTGGCTATTTGTTAATTAAAAGAAAGTCTGAGAGTAACAGAGTACGAAATAAATCTTGTAGCACCACAAATTTCAATATTCTTTTGTAGTAATACAAAATTTGAAAACTGATAAATTTCGATTTATTGACTGAAACAAATGTTTTATTATTTTTAAAAGACAACCAAAACCTAAAAGCCTTTTTTCAAAACAATTCGCTTTTTTTGAAGAAATATTTGTTTTAATTGTTTAGATTCTATAAGACTTGAAGTATTTTTTGGTTTTCCGGTTTTGATTTATTTTATTAACTCATTAATCTTCAAATTTTAACAAATTTCAGAAATCATTTTTTCTTAAAAACTAATTAAAAATGAGTAAATCAAAAAAAAAAGAAGAAAAGAACAGCAAAACAAAAGCTACTCCGAGAGGCTCAGCTCTGAAAGTCACCGATCGTACAGAAAATTCGGATACAAACCCAACCACAAGTTCTGATTCAAGCGATGATCCTCGTTCTAACACTAATTCCAAGACGAATTCTAATTCGAGTTCTGAGGACGGATCTAGTTCCAACATAACCCCTAGCTCTAGCTCTTCTTCCAGCTCTTCTTCCAGCTCTTCTTCCAGCTCTTCTTCCAGCTCTTCTTCCAGCTCTGAGAAAAGTTCTTCTTCCAGCTCTGATGCTAGCTCAAGTTCTGAGGAAGGATCTAATTCAAACACATCCTCTCGTATCAGCTCTTCTTCCAGCTCTTCTTCCAGCTCTTCTTCCAGCTCTGAGAAAAGTTCTTCTTCCAGCTCTGATGCTAGCTCTGATGCTAGCTCAAGTTCTAATAAGAATTCCAGCTTTGAATCAAGCTCTGAGAAAAGTTCAAAGCCAAATCAAAAGATCAAAAAAAGGGTAGGTTCCAATTCGAGATCGACTTCAGACATAAGTAAACTCCAAAAAACTGATACCCATGGTAAAAACCACGCCAAATTTAATAAAAGTCAAAATAATAATTCTAGATCAAATTCTAACACAAGTCTCAGGTCAGATTTAAAAAAAAAAAAGAATTTTTTTTCGTCTCCCGAACTAAAAATAATCCAAAAAAAAAATGAAACAACTCCAACAAAAACACAACCAAAATCAAAATCAAAATCCAAACCAAAACCAAAAAAAAAAATAAAACCAAATCAAAACCAAAGACAAAAAAAAAGGAAAAAAAAAAAAAAAATAGAAAAACGAAAATCACCAAAAATAAAAAAAAAAACACTAAGCGATCGCCTTGCTCATGAAAAAAAAAAAACGCAACCAATTACAATAATGAACTATTATTTTAACAAGTTTAATGCAAAATATTCGATAAAATTTCAAAAATTAGACGAATTAAAATCCCCCCCAGTGATTAATCTATGCTTTCTAATGGCACTAAACAGTTCTATGCTAAGTAAAGATTATCTGAATCTTGTGTGTCAATTTCTGGATCAATTAGAAAAAAATAATGGGATCTTAAGAATCATGAAAAAAAAGAAAAGGGATCACGCTAAAAAACAAAATTTATTAATTCGTTTATCTTATATAGTTTCTTTAGGAAACCAACATGAAAATAAAAAAGATCAATTTCAAATTTGCGATTTTACATTTAATTACTCGGAAATAAAATCAAATTTGCAAAACATGAAACAAGATCTCATCAAATATCGAGAAAAGCATTGGGATAATTCATTTGAAAATGAGATTTCAGCCATGGAGTGGATCAGCACTAGACAATGGAATAGCCAATATAACATTTTAATTCATTGCAGCGAACATGTTGAAAATCGATTCATATCTGATAATAATACACAACAAATTATTACAAAATTATCAAAAAAAAATATTTCATATTATTATTTATTAATTAATAATTTCACAGCAAATATTTATCAAATTAAAAGAATTTTTGATGAAAATAAATTATTTTTTTCACAATTAAATATATTACAAATTGAACCTAATAATAACAATAATCAAAAGAAAAATGAAAAATACAATTCCCAAAAAGGAAATAATTCTCAAGATCTTGATCAAGTATTTAAGAAAATTTTTTTCAACGAAATTTTTTTAAAACCAAAGCTAATGTATAATATTTTTTTAAAAAATAACACTCAATTATCAATTGAAAAAGAAAAAGAAAAAGAAAAAGAAAAAGAAAAAGAAAAAGGAAGAGGAAAAGGAACAGAAAAAAGAACAGAATTGAAAAAAGAAAAGGGCAAGAGAAAGGCAAAAGAACAAAAAAAAGCAACTGTGACAACAGAAAAACAAGAAAACGAAACAAATCGAGAAAAGGGAAAAGAGAAGGTAAAAGAAATGGTGTTCACACAACAGATTAACATTCCACCAACTGATAATTTTTATAAATATGAGGATTATAATAAACAAGCAAATAATACGAGGATTCTTTACGAGGAAGAAAAAATAACTTATGACAATAACAACAATTTAAAGAAAAATGGAAAGGTGGTTAAATCCAAAAATGAAAATAAGAATAATTCAAATAATATATACCAAAAGAACAATGTAGTCAACCAATTAAAAAATAATTATAAAAAATATCAAATTTTTGTTTTGGAATTTCAAGAAAATGGAAATACACTTAAAAACAGAATTGGGAAAAAATTGTTCACAATACACAAAAATCCGCTTTTTGAATCAAAGAAAAAAAGTTATTACCAAATGTTTGACGAAAAAGGGCAAAAACATTTTCTGAGAATTTATCACCCAAAATCCAAAAAACAAAAAAAAAACAAAAAAAAGAAAAAGAAAACCCTTTTTTCTTATTTATATAAAAAGTTTTATAAAAAAATGGAAAGGTTAACGTTTTGCCAAATAATAGCAAACGAATTTAACCAACGGAACACCATTAAAATTAATTTTATCCAACCATATATTGTTTACAATTCAAATTCAAAGCAATTGTATCTTGGAGAGCCATATTTAACAGGAGACATTAAACATTTTTCAAATAATTTAATGAATAAAGATGATGAAAAAATCCTCAAGATCCTTTCAGATTTTAAAAAACATTATTCAAAATGGGTTGAAGGAAACACTCAGATAATTGATAAACATAAATTTTTTAACAATATTTCAAATTTTAAGGGCATATATGAAGCAAAACAGAAAAAATTATATTTAATAAATCCTTCTTTTTCAAGAATACCAAAAAATGAAAATAAAAAAGACAATAACACGAAGGAAAAAAGAAGCAAGAAAAATAAGAAAGAAAAGAACAATAAGAAAGAAAAATATAGTAAAAAGGGAAAGGATAGGGAAAATAAAAAGAGAAGGGAAAAAATGAAAAGAAAAGATAAAGTTAAATAAAGAACAAAGGATTGATATTGGGTAAGATTAATAAATAAATTGAAAAAAAAAAAAAAATCAAAAAATTTGAAAAATAAAAATGAATATGTTTGACTCACTTTTTTTTATATTTAATTGTTTTATTTTTATTTTTTTATAATTATTATTATTTATGAAATAAAATAATCAAGTGAAGATAATATAGTAATTTAATATATTATTTCAATTCACCATAAGTTTAAACAACCGGTAAAAAATGCAATTATAAACTTATTATTTTACAGGAAAAATCTTGATACGAAACCACTTTTCAAAAATGTTGAATTACTTTAGAATGTTAATGCAAGTGGATTTTTTTGATTGTTGTCCCATATTCTTATTAAAAATTATTTTAGTTTTTCTGGATCAGAATCATTTTTTCGAATTTTATTAATTTTTGATTTTACTTTTTTAAATTTTTTCTTTTCTTTACTTTTACTTTTACTTTTTCCTTTCCTTTTTCTTTTTTTTTTCTAATTTTTCAAATTTTCGGTTTCATTTTTTTTGAAACTTTTTTTTAATACTTTTTCCCTTTTTTAAGAAAGATAAGTTGAAAAAAATAAACTTTTAAAAATACCAATAAATATCAAGAAATTGAGACTATTTAATTTTTTTTAAAATTCAGATAATTTGTAAAAAAATCTTGTTTAAAACTTTTTTTCATTGAAAGTTCAGTAATAAAAAAATAAAAATATCTTGATTAAAAATTATAATTCAGTTTTTTGTATTGAAATTTTAAAAAAGAGAAAAAAAAATTTTTTTTTCTATGATTTTTACAGAATTAAAACTATTTTAAAGTTTTTTTGTTTGAAAAAGGTGAAAAATTTTTTTATAAAAGTTCATTCCTCAACACTTCAACCCTCTACACCACATTTAAAGGCTGACAATTACGATATTCAAACCAAAAACTTTCAATAAGTTTTAATTCTAAAAAAATTTACCCTTTATAAGAATGAAAACTTGATATAATTTTTAAAATAATCTTTATTTTTGAAACGACTGTATAATATTTAATTTTATTTTTTTATAATTTTTTTAATATGAGGTTTTTAAATCTCTAGAATAATTTAAAATTTACTTATTAATCAGATTTAATTTAAAAGTGTTCCAGAATACTAATGGATCTATTTCTTTATTGCATATTATTATTTCAGTATAGTCACAATCATTATAAACAAACCCTTTTTTTGTTCAAGAGTATCTATATAATACTTGAATATTATGTTGAAAATCTGGAACTTAAATCATGAAAAAAAATTGATTTAAAATTTTCCATATTTTGTTTGAGAGATTCAGATAAGTTTTGAAGATAATTAGATATAATTTTTAACAATAAAACTAAATATTTTTTGGGTTCTTAATATTTTCTTTATTGTTTTAATTTTATGTTTTGGATTATTAAATAGATGATTTTACGTCTTTTAAACCAATTATTTGATTGAGACTTTTTTTTTTGAAATTCAAAAATCACACTTTTCCAATATAGAACCAAAAAAAGTAATCTCTTATTTGTATTCATAATTAAACTATTTTTCAAAAATTTTGACTCACTTTATAATGTTACTCGGAGTTGTTTTGAGCGTTTATTCCAGTATTCTTAACAAAAAAATATTTTTCAAATTTTTGGATCAGAATCATTTTTTCTAATTTTTCAAATTTTTGTTTTTTTTTTTTTCCAAATTTTAGTTTTGCTTTTTCAAATTTTTTTTTTTTTTTTTTTTTTTTTTTTTTTTTTTTTTTTTTTTTTTTTTTTTTTTTTTTTTTTTTCTTTTTTTTTTTTAAAAAGATCATGTGGAAAAAAAAAGAGATCTTCGTAAAGACAAATAATCACTATGAAAATTGAGGCAATGTAGTGTCTTTGAAAATGAATTTAATTATTCATAAAAAATCTTGTTGTTCAACTTTTTTTCAGTCGAAGTTCAGTAATAAAAAAACCATAATGCTTATTTGAAAATTGTGACTCATTTTTTTTAGTTTTTGGTTTTATTTTTTTTAATTTTTAATATTTCAGATTTTTATACATTTAGAATGACTTAAAAGTGAATTACCAATCAGATTTAGTTATTAATTGTTCTTGAATACTAAAGGATAATTTTTTTTTTTTCAATTTATTATTTCAGGTGAGTCACAATTTTTGAAAAAGAGTTTATATTAATTCTTGAAAATAGAAAATAAGATTTTTCATTTTATATTGGTTAGTAACGATTTTTAAAGATTTTTTTTTTATTATTTTATTATTTTTAATAATGAATATTTTATTTCGTATCACATCCAAGTCAATAAAATTAATTGATGTATAAATGATTGAATAAATGAAAATTTGATAGAAGCCTAAAATTATTTATAACCGAAATTGAGATTTATTAGGTAAAAAAAAATTTTTATTTCTTTTAAGTTTGAAAAAAGCCATATTAGGTTTTCACAAAATGAAAAAAAATTGCTGAAAAATCTCCGGTAAAAATTTATTCAATCCTTATTCACTAGAATCATTATAACAATTTAAATCATTATTGGAATAAAAAAATTGATTAAGAATTTTTCGGATAAAATTAATTAATTCTAAAATATCAAACAAGAAATTTTATTTTTATAAATCAGCTTTTATCTTAAAACAAAAACAAAAATTCCTTGGAAAAATTATTAAATGACTTTAAAACTTTAAGGGTTATAATTACCCTTCTTAAAGTAATTTAAACATTTTTTCAATCTGTTTAATATTTCAAAAAAAAATGAATCAATCCATTTTTATGGTTAAAAAAAAAAATTATCTCAAAAAAAGAATAAAATTCTTTAAATTATTTTTTCTGGCAAAAAAGACCATTTATTCTATAATAATGATGGAAATGAGAATAAATAAAATAATAATAAAAAAAAAATGTAAAGTTAGAGGAAAAATGAATTAAATAGTTTTCTTTTTCCTATAATATGTTAGATTAAAATTTGATCTCACTGAAACAGATTATTTTTTTAGGTTTCTTAGTCGATCAGAATTTTATAATACTTCACATATACAAAATTTATAAGTCTGGAATATCACCAATAAAGTATTATAAAATTTTTACTCTTTTGTTAGTGAGTACTAATACCATAATAAATGTTTTTTTAATTCCAATAAAAAATATTTAAGGATAAATATCGAGGTCAAAATCGTGGGATTATGGACAAAGGTACTTGTGAAAAGGTTCTCTAATTTCATTTTAATTTACAGATTGAGAATTTATTTTACTAAATTATGGAAAACGCCCACAATTCCCACAATTCAAACATTTTAAGCTTTGTATTAATTCAGAAAAAAAAACCTATTTGAAAATTTCAGTCATTTATCATATAAAACTAAAAACACAAAAAAAGGACCGATATCTGTTCTAAATATTTTTACAAGTTTTAAATGCTTCCAAATTTGAATTTGTAATTGATAATCCCTTATAGCAATTTTATTTTATTATAATTTTCCTTCAAAAATCTAATTTTTTTTTTTTATTATTTTGATTTTTAACTTTGAAATTAGTAATTTTTTAATATAATTGTTTTAGAATGAAAAATTCTTTTTGAGAAGAGAATGTAAAATAACATATTAACTAAACTCCAACCGGACTGGAACACAGTCTTAAAATATTCAATATTTTTACTTTTCTTCACTATTAAACCTAAATACTATAACTTTTATTTAAAACACTGGGTTTAAGTTTTTAGATATGATGAAAGTAAGATAGCCCTTACAGATAATTTACAAAAAAACAAAGCCCCTTTTCATTATAAAATTGATCTATTTTTCTTATATAAAACCAAGATAGAATACATAAAATCGTGGTGTTATTTAGAGTATAATAATTTGTTGATAATCTATAATTCTACAATAGATTCTTGAATAAAGATTATCAGGAAGTAAGTACATTTTATCATTTTTAGAAACTTTTAATTGTGAAAACATTACTGAAAAATTTTTTTGAGTACCATCAGATATTTAAGCTTTGAAACCAAAAACATCATACATTGCTAAATTTATGAAAAGAAAACAAAATGAAAGTAAATCACAACTGAATCTTTCAATTGTCGATTTTTTGACTATGTTTTTTGATTAAATTTTTAGTTTTATTAAATTTTTTTTTGGATCATTAAATGTCTTTATAAGAATTAGGGAAATTATTTCAAGAGTAAACCAAAAAAATAGACTCGAAAAGGTATGTATTTGTAGCTAAATATTTTCTTTCCGAAGACCAAACACGAAAGATCAAATTTCAAATAAATATATTTAAATCAAAAATGAAAAAAATAAAAAATCAATAAAAGTTTATTTTTGAAAAATTTTTTTCATTTTATCTTCGTAATTAGGATGAACTCAAAAAATTGAATAACCTTGGATTACTTGACCAGTTACTATTGATTTTTATTATTTTTAAAAACAGTTTTTTTACAAATTTGCTAATAAAATTCTTTTTTCAAATATTTTTATCAAACAAAAACCAAAATCAAGAATTCTTTGGTAAAATTAAAATAAAGGGGTTGAATTCTTCGAATCAAAAAAAGGTTAAAAAAGTTTCAATATTAATAGAAATTGAAAAATTTTAGTAAAAATTTCACTCAGGATTCATTATTATTTTGAGTTCTCATTTTAACTGAAAATAAAAAATTATAAAAATCAAACAAAATTTATCCAATAAACCTTTATTTCTGAAGATGGATTTAATAAATAAGCTATTTTCTATACACGATCCAGAATTAGATGAATTGAATGAAAAAAAGTTTATTAAATTCATTTAGGAAATTTATTATAAATAAAAAGTAATTTCTTTCTCAAAAAATTTGTCTAACAAAATCATTTTCCATAAAGAAATGGAAAAAAAATGGAGAAAGAATAAGTAATTGTATCAAATGTTACAGATAAGATCAAGAAATAAATAGTTTTGATATTTAATTGTTTTTTTAATTAATCATTTCGTTTTTTTGAATTCCATTTTGTAGTTAGTATGAAAAAATGTTCATCTGTGGATATATTCCACTTTGACATTTATTAAAATATCAATATATTTGATTAAAGAAACGATCTAAAATAATTCAGTTTCTCATAAATGAAGGTACTCAAAATTTGAAAAATGTACTTTACTCCCTTAAACTTTTGTTTTTACAAAATTTCCACTAGCTCCCGACTCATCAAATTGAAGATTTGATATAAGAGAACTAAAATCATTTTTTATTATTACCAAAGACAAATTGTTCTGAATTTATATTCATCTGAATTGAATTTTAATCCAGAAATTAGTCAAAATAATAATCAAAAAATTGAAAAATGGATACTTAATCAGAGCTAATATGACAATTTTTTTCTGAATTAATTGTACCTGTTAAACGATTTCTTAATGTTGTGAAAGGACAAAATAGTAGTGAAATTTTGAGGTAATTTTTCCTAATCAAAAGGGGTTAACTAACAAAAAAAAAAAATTAAAAAGTTTGAGGATCTTCCAAGATAATATTACCAAGAATTTGAAATTAAAAACAAACACTCTGGATGGAATACAAGTGTTTGTGAGCATTATTCAAGTTTACTTTTTCCAAGCTCAGTGAAGGTCACTCGAACTTTGAAACACTTTTATTCCTAATCATTTTTTTAAAAAATATTCTTTTCAAAAGTCCAAATGTCAGATTATGTAAATAATTGGTTAATTCGTATTTTGGGTTCAAATGCAAAACCTAAAGATACCCAAGACATAGCCTATTTTCTTTGTTTGTCGATAAATAAACTTAAACCTGAAACAATCCGTGAAATTGATCCGTAATCTTTTGTTTTTTAGAAAATTCCAACCACGATTCCAAAAACATAAAAAAAAAAAATCAAAAACTTGAGGAAAAGTTCTTTCTCTAAAAACCAAAAAAGAAAAAACTTTTAAAAATGAAAATTGGAAACCATTCAAAAATTCCAATCTTCTTCTTTCCAAGAAACATTCTATTTTCCCTTCCAATGTCCAATTTAAAAACTTTTTTTTTTTTTTATTTTTTTTCAATATGCATATTAATTTCACCAAACCCAATAATTAGAAACCAAGAAGGACTTAATTTTAAACAATTTTTAGTTGCCTGTCGAAAATTAGGGCTTAAAAACCAAACACTTTTTGATCCCGAAAAGATAATAAAAGAAAAAGATTATGAAGATTTGGCCCATGTATTAAACCAATTGTCTCATCTCATGACTGAAACAAAAGCATTTCAACCACTTGTTGAGCTTGATCCACTACAAAGATTGCTAAACATAAAATACCATTCACCCAAAGAAAGATGGGTAACGATGGAGGCAATGTTGGATGAAGAAGATTTTCAAAAGAAAACAAAGCCCCTCCAAGGATTTCAAGCATTTCCTGAAGAACAGAACAAAAGGCATTTTGATAACAATAACCAAACAAGCAATAATAATAATAATAACAGCAACGAAGGTCAAATAAATAACACGGGCACACAGGATCAAGACAACTGCGCTGAGAGCAATGATCTAAATTCTAATAAATTTATCAGGAGAATGTCTTTTTCATCGATCGAATGCCAAAAATGGCGAAAGGAAAAGGAAAGAGCAATTATTAATTTTTTTGCTTTTGGATCGACAGAATTTGATGTTTTGTTTCTTGACACTGATGGGAATTATCACCAAGGGAATATTAAATTCAATCAAAAAGTCTTAAGGATTAATATTATCAATTTAGAGCAAAGAAATTATAATTATTCTGTTTGTAATTTCTTTTCGTTGTCTGGTGTTCCCTTGGTTCTGAAATTAGAAATTGATCAGCAACCCAAAATTAATACACAAGAAGAAAGAAAAAAAGCAAATGTCAACGAGAGTGAGGGTTATAATATTAACGATTACAATAAAAATAAAAATAGCAATAACAATAAAGATAACGATCGCAATAAAAATAAAAATCGAAATAACAATAATGATAACAATAACAATAACAATAAAAATAAAAATAACAATAATCATAACGATGATAATAAAAATAACAACAACAATAACAACAAAAATAACAATAACAATAACAATAAAGATAACAATAACAATAATGATAATGATAATGGTAACGATAACAAAAATGAGAACAAACCACAAGAGGGTCTTTCAAGAAATAATCGAAAAGTAACAAAGAAAAAGAAAATAATGAGAAAATTATCGATTGGTCGAAAAAGGGGGAATATTTTAAGAAATAATGAACACTTTAAAAATCTAAATATCGCAAATAATAACCAAAATACAAAGACATCATACCACCCATACCCAATAAACACACCGAAAAGGAAAAACACTGCCCATGATCCAGTATTGATTCCTGTAGCTTTATATAAGGCTTCGAAATTACCCAGTTTCGGAAAAGGGAAATTTGTTTTCCAAATTGCAGATTTTTCTACTCGGTATTTAATTTCAAAATTATTTCAATTATTTTCCTATTATAACCATTTAAATAACCCAAATAAATTTCAATTTTCAGGTAAAATATTAAATACAAATTCTGAAAGGAAGGCAATCATATTGCGTTCAATAGTACAAAACAAAATCAAAATCAATTGCAGTTTATTATTGCATGAGTCGATTTTAAAAATTTTTCCAAAAACTATTTTTCAAAAATATCTGATTAATACCAATTCCAAAATTAGTATTTTATTCAAAATTACAGATAAATATATCCAATTTATTCCAAAAAAGCAAAAGAAAAAATCCGCATTTTTTTCATCAAGATCGGACCACGATACAGATTCGTCAATAAGTCCAAAGAATTCTGGCTCTGAGTCAGGGCAAGAGTCAGAAAGAGAATCATCATTTAATTTAATTTCTGAAACTGCATCTGAATTTTCAAACCAATCTTTAACTTTTATTACCTCCTCTGTAAATAATTCTTTAAAACAGAAATTAATCATAGATTGGGATTCAAATTCTGATCCAATTTTTGCTACCGGGTCCAAATCTGGCTCTGGATCTGACTCTGGCTTTGGATCTAGCGCTGGCTCTGTATCCAATTCTAGCTCTGGCTCTGAATCCGAATCCGAATCCGAATCCGAATTGCATTCGTATGTCAAATTAAATTCAAGAATTAATTTAAAAATAAAGAAAAAAATCCAATTAAAATTTTTTTGGAAAAAGGAGTCAATAAACATTACAAAATTTCAAAACCAAATATTATTAAAAATTGAAAAACCATTTTATTGTATAAATTTTCAATTAGAATTTAAAAATAAGAATGAAATGAAAATTGTTAATAAATGCTTAAGCAAATTTAAAAAAATGAATTGGAAAAAGAAAAATTTGTTTGTTAAAGAATATTTTGATCTTAACAATACCAAAAGTCAAACATTCAATAATATATTTTGGAAAAATAGATTAACAATTGAGCCTATAGGAATTAATAATTTTTCTTATACAGGTGATCCAATTATTATACAAAGACAACCATTAAATTTCTTCCATATTTCACATGAATTTCTTTCAAATAATACAATTCATTCGATCAAAATAAGGGAAAAATTAAAAAGAAATTTAACCAAAATATTAACTAATTTTGAGAAGCATTTTTTCCACATTAAAATCTTATTTTGTGATAATCAAAATAACGAGTCCTCAATTTTCCAATTAGCAAATCTCCAATTATATAAAAATCATTTTCAAATCATAATAAAAGACCAAATATTATATAAATCTATTTATAAATATAATCAATGGATTGTTTCTCATCCATTAATTCCAAATTTAATAATGTTAAGTTTAAATGATCATATTAGTATAATATTACAATCAGAAAATGCATTGTATTGTGATTTGATTTGCAATACTTTTATTAATTTGCAACAATCAAGCTTGTTAAATATTAATCAAATTTATGAAAAGAATGATCATGGTAATCTTATTATAAATCATAATAATAATAATAATAATAATAATAATCATGATAATAATGATAATAATGATAATAATAATAATAATGATAATAATAATAATAATGATAAGAATAATAATAATAATAATTTGAATAATAAGAATAATCATAATCATCATAATAATAATGGAAATGAAAATCAGAAGAAAAAAATCAAAAGTGAAAATAAATATGATAAAAAAAAAGAAGAGAAAAATATAAAAATAAATATATTAAAATTAACTTCAAATAATTATTTTCAAAACAAATATAAAAAACTTTTTAATAAAACAAATAATTATAATATTTTAAATTTTCTTTCCCAAGAATTTAATTTTATACCCAAAAGTAAATTTGAATATAATTCTCAACACCCGTTAGCATTAAAATCTAAACAATCTTTAAATCATGGTATGGTCAACATTAGAAAAACAAAATATTTAATAAAAATATTTTCTTCTTTTGGTCAAATAATTTGTATAGGGAAAATAATATTATTTTCAAGTCATTTTTTAATAAAATTTGAAAAGAAAAAAATTATTAGATTCTTTAGTTTATTTTCAAATATCTTCTTTAAAAAAAGAGATAGTTTAATCGCTAAATTTAATTTAGATGAGAAAATTTCAATAATAGTGGCATTTCAAAATTTGGAACAAAAAAATTCTTTTAATATTGATTTTGAAAAAAAAAGATCAACTTTTTTAAATGATCAAATAAAACTAAATTTTAAAACAAATGGGAAACTATTAATTGACAATAATAATTATCTTGATTGTAATGTTTTATTATATAATGATCATTTTGAAATTATTAAAAACAATAATATTATGAATATTAGTAAAAATAGTGGTAATAGTAATATCATCAACAACAACAATAACAATAACAATAACCACACCACCACCACCACCAACAACAACAACAAAAACGACATCAACATTATTATTAATAATCATGTAATTTTTTCAATAGAATATTCAAATCAAATTATTAAAATAGAAAAAGAAAAAATTCAATTAAATTTACAAATTTGGAATGATTATTTTTTAATTTTGAAATTTAAGTCTCAAATTAAATTACAAAATTTTAAAACAAATTTTAAAAAAAATTTAACTGATTTTTTAAACAGCAAAATTTATATGAAGAATAGTTTTGATAATTTCAATGATGACGATGAAGAGAAAAATGAAAATAAAAAGGTAAAGGAAAGACAAAAAATACATAATGATAATAATAATAATAATGATGATGATGATTTAAAAGAAATTTCAACATTTAAAGTAAAATTTTATAATTTTCAAAGACAAAATCAACTCTTATCAGAAAATGGACTAATTAAAATTTTTTCAAACGGAATTTTTTTATCTATCAAAGATAATGATAATTCAGATTCTAATGATAATGACGAAAACAACAACGGCGATGATATAAAATCGAAAAAAAAATGGATTAAATTTAGAACGCCTTACAACATTTCCATTGTGCCTAGTAAACAAAATCCAGATAAAATTGAATTTGTACCAAGTTTTAATCAAAAATATTTAATATCATTTTTTCATCCTGAAACCTTTCAAAACTTTATTTTTACAATTGAAACCTCAAGAGAATCTTGGCTAATTGCACCAAAAACTTTACACACATCTCGTTTTGAAAATTCAACAAAGGAAAAAATTGAAAACATTTATTCATATATGGGAAAATGGGTTGATAATAATACCACCTTTTTAATAAATATAATAACCAATTTAAAAAAAAAAATAAAATCAAAATTTATATCAATTATTTCAATATTTCAAAAAGAAATATTGTTTTTAATAAATGACGGTACACTTATTAGGACACCCATTCAATCTGTTAAACTTTATTCGTTTAAAAAAATTGGCAAATTAATCCAAATTGAATTTTTACAACTAAATTTAAAATATTTAATAATATTTGAAAATATGAATTATCAAAATATATTTTGCTTACAGTATTACCAAATTATTGATCAAATAAAAAATCAAATGAAATTTGATTTTCAAAGAAAAAAAAATATTGAAAATGGTGACAATAATAAGAACAAAGTTAATGTTCGTTATGAAAGTTTATATAATTCTAACGTTATCAATAACAGCAATGATAACAAATTAACCACAAGTTCCAAAACAAAAAATATTCCAGAAAATAAATTTTTTGTAAAGTATTTTAATAAAATGGGGAAAATACTGTCGAAAGGGTATATATTTATCGACATAAAAAACAAATCTTTAAATATTTTTAATGAAAAAAATAAAAAAATGATTATCATCAAAACTAATTTACAAATAAACTTTAATAAAAAAATATCCAATGTTATTCAAATCAACTCGAATCATAGTTTATCAATTATTTGCCAATTCCATTCGTCAATGGAAATTGAGAAATTTAAAAATAAAATAGTTGATAATTTACTTTTTTTAATAAATAACGGTTGGAATAAAAATGAAAAAACAAAAGGACTGGAAATAGCAAATATGAAAAATTCCACACAATTGTGCGATTCCTCAAATGTTTTCGAGATTCAAATTTTAAATTCTAAAAAGGAAATTACAAAGGAGGGTACTTTATCTTTCAAAAAAAAACAAATTGCGTTGGAAACTATCCAGAACAAAAAGCAAATAAAAAGAATTAGCATCAATTCAAATACATATTTCCATCCTAAAAATAAAAAATTGTTAAAAATAATTTTTGAATATGAAGAGAAACCGCTATTAATCCAATTCAAATCAGAAGAAAGAGTTATTCAATTTAGAGAATTATTTAAAAAAATTAAAGAACAACACATTAATAAAATTTCAATCACCATTTTAAAACCTCAAAAGAGGACTTTATTAAGTGCACTTTTAAAAATTGAAAAATCGCATTTTTTATTGGTAATACCTTCCAAAGACGAGAAAATAACATTGCCCTATGGCGAAATTAAATTAGCAACCGCCGAAAAGAAACCCACTTTATTAAAAATTACACAATTCGATGAAAACAAAATATTTTGGATAAATTTGAAAAGGGAAAAAATTAGAGACGAATTAGTCAATTTGTGGAAAAGCCAAAAAAAAAAATTAAGAAAAAAAAAATTAAATAATTCATCACAAAAAAATGAAAACTTGAATAAACAAGAAAAGTAAAATTATTTTACAATTAAGAATATCCTCTTTTCATTCTTTCTTTCTTTTTTTTTATTTTCTTTTTTTGTTTTTTGTTTTTTCTTATTTTTTTTTTTTATATAATTAAAATTGATTTAGAAGATTAATCATTTTCCAAAATTAATTTTGAAAGAAAACCACTTATAGATGATTTGAAATTATGAAAATGGAAATATTAATTTAATTTGCACGTATTTTTGTTATTTATATCAAAATTTATATCCATAGATTTAATAAAAAAAAAATTTCTTTTTATTTTTCGTTATAATATTTTTTCAAAAACATTGAAATTAAATTTTCAGGTTTTTATTTAAATCTTGTTTTTTATTTATTTATTGTGAGAAAGGAGTAATCAAAGAAAATTTACTAAATAAAAAAAAGAGAAGAAGAAAAATAATTAAAACATTAAAGTAAAAAAAATATTATATCATTTACATGACCAAATTAAAAATTATCCACGTACTGAAACAGGAGGAGTAAAAACACCGATAGAAAGATTAAATCTTGTTTTTTATTTCTTTTTTTCTTTTTTCTTTTCTTTTTATTTTCAAAATAATAAATTAATGCAATTATTTATAAATTTATGAAAAAATGTATTAAACATAAATCAAAATATAGAACATAAATAATTCATTTCTCAAATTCCTTGCAAATATTTTTTTTTTTAATATAACCTAAAATATTTTATCAATTTATTGCAATTTGTTTTGTATTCATTGTTTAAATTGTTGAAATCCTTTTTGTTTTCTATGTAAAAGAAGAAAAAAAAGAAAGAAGATTTTTAAGAAAAATAATTAGTTCTACAAAGCAAGAATTAAAAGTAAATGGAATACATAGTAAGTTCATCTACTTCTTTTGTCTAATATTAAGGAAGTAATTACATTTTGACATTTTGAAAAATTTTTATTTTATAAACTTTCTGAAAAAATATTTTTTTGATTGCCACCAGATATTGGAACTTCGAAACCAAAATAGTGTAAGCTGTTCAATTTGGGAAAAGAAAACGAATCTATCATTTTGGAAAAAAAGTGAAAAAGGGAAAAAAAGTGAAATACGGTTTTTCATTGAGAACATTTGTGAAAATCAAAAGTAAAGTCAATAAAAAGAATGAAAAAAATTAACTTCAAATAATTATCCATTATATTATTTTGAATCATTTCAACAAATACTTTTTAATCTACTTTTTCATCGAAATTGTTTATGTGGTTTTGGAGATCATAAAAATAGTAAATTTTTTGAAAAAAATTTTAATAATTGAGTAATCAAAGAAAAACCCTCATACCAAAAGAGAGTATTAAAAAAACTGTTACTGTTCTGAATACTTCATTTTGTCTTTATTTATTTGTTTATTCTTTTTTTAATTGATCTTACTTTGAATTTTTAGTAATGTTCCCAATTAAAAACCGTGTTTCACTTTTTTCCACAATGGTAAAGTAAATTCTGAGTTGAATCATTCACTTTTCGATTTTTTTATCATTTTTTTGAGACAAAATTGTTGGTTTTATAAAATTTAGTTTTGGATCTAAAAAGTTGTATATACGAATGAGTGAATTTTATCAAAGAGTAAAACAAAATAAAATAGACTCAAAAAATTGTGTATTTGAAATATATATTTTCTTTTTTAAGACAAAACATGAAAGATGAAATTTCAAATAAATTTGTTGAAATTAAAAATCAAAAAAATAAAAAATCGATAAAAGTATATTTTCAAAGATTTTTTTTAAATTCTTAATTTGAACGAACACAAATAATTTATAACCTTGAAGATCTGGATAAATTACTATTGATTATTATTTTAGAAAGCATTTTTTACAAATTTGTGACAAAATTCTTTTTTCAAATATCTTTATCAAAAAAAATCCAAATAAAGAATACTATACCAAAAATTAAAATAAAGGGATGAATTCTTGGAATCAAAAAACAGTTAAAAAGGATTTATCAGTAAAAAAAGAGAAAAATTTTAGTAAAAATTTCAATCAAGATTCATAATTATTTTGAGTACTCATTTTAACAGAAAATAAATAATATTCAAATCAAACTAATTTTTCCAATAAATCTTTATTTCTGATGAATATTTAAATTAATATCCTATTCTCTGAATCCGTTAAAAAATTATATGAATTAAATAAAAAAATGGATTTTTAAATTCATTTGAGAAATATTTAGAAATAAAAAGTAATTTGTTTCTCAATAATTTTATAAAAAAAAGTATTTCCATAAAGAATTAAATATAAAACACAATAAATTAAGAAGAAATAATTGTATCAAATGTTACAGACAAGAAAATATAATTATGATTTTTATTTATTTTTCTTGATCAAATTTTTAATTTCTTTGAATTCCCTTTTTAGAGTTGGTATATAAAATATCTTAATTTATGGTTATATTCCAATCTTTCATGTTAATTAAAATATCAATGTATTTGATTATGGAATTGATTTTAAGATTTCAGTTTCACATAAATTACACTTAAAGTTTGAAAAATTTAATTATTTACTTAAAGAGGAATTTGGAAATTGAATTTTTTGTTTTGAGTATCAAAATTTAATAAATATATAAGTTTTATTAATAAATTTTGAATAAACAATAATAATCATATCATAATTAATAGATTATTTTACGACAGTCTTTTCAAGTTTACTATAAAATTTTAAATAAAATACAAACGATTTTTCTATTCTTATTTTCTATTTACAAAAAATTTGGAAATAAGAGTTATTATTCAAAAAAAAATTTCAATAAATGAGCTATTATTCAAATTTTGAAAAATCAAAAAAAAAATTTTGAAGATTCACAAGAAGCACTTGAAAATATTGTTCAAAAATGGCAAATTTTTAAAGATCAGTAAATATTAATATTTTTTTTGAACTTCTTTGGACTGACAATTTTGAAGTTTCATGGGATCTTGAATTTTTGTTGATTTTTCAAAAATTTGAATAATAATTCATTTATAAAAATTTTTTTTGAATAATAACTCTTATTTCCGAATTTTTTGAAAATGGAAAATAAGTATAAAAAAACCAATTGTATTTTATTTAAAATTTTATAGTAGCCTTGGAACGGCTGTATATCTTTTCTAATATACAATAAGGTTTCAAAAATTAGGATTAAATATAAAACATAGTGATAATTGATAAAATTTTATTAGTATTATCAAAATCAGGAGATTACATAAAATCTTGAAAAGTATAAATCATGATATTGAAAAAAATAGTGATACTCAATAAAATCTCGATAAATGTCTAAATATCATTATATATGTCAAAATACTTTGATAAAAATACATCACCCCGTAATCAAGTTGATGACTTTTAGGTTATTTCAAATATATTTTTCTAAAGAAAACTTTTTGTATGATTAAAAAGCAATTCTTGAAAAAAAAGTTCGTATTTTACAAATTAAAAAAAAAGTAAATTACTTTTTGGGAAAAAAAGTAAAATACTGTTAATTGCAAAATAAAAAGATCAAAATTACTATTCAGCTTTCCAAAAAAAACCAATAATTAAAATTAATCATAAAGTATATGTTTCTAAAAAGAAAATAGATATTCTCAGTTTGTTTACTGATTTAACAATATAAAATTTTTGATGATTTATAAAATCTTATTTTGGAATACTTAAAAAAAAAATTTGTTGCATTTATTTTTCAATAAATAGTAGGAGAAAAAAGTTCTAAAAGATTTTTTATTGGGAACAATACTTAAAACAAAAAATCAAATCAATTAAAGGAAAAAAAACTAACTTCAAAGAAAATTCATTATATTATTTTCAATTAAATCCACAATTAGAATTTAGATACTAATTTTATTTATCAAAATTGAAGATGTGGTTTTGGAGATCGTGAAAATAATCAAATTTTTTCAATAAAAATTTTAATAAGAGATTAATCAAAGAAAAACCACATAGAAAAAGATAATCATAAATAAACTGTTATTGATTTTTGCTCTCCACTTAATCGTTGTTATTTTTTCCTTTATTTAATGATCTGTTTTTTTTATTTTCAGCAAAGTACCAAACAAAAAACATACTTCAACTTTTTTTCCACAATGGTTTATAAAATTAATATTCAGACAAAGAGTTTTATTTTGTTATTTTTATTAATTGTTTTAGTTGAAAGATATATCGATTGACTTATCTTTTATATAAACATCAATATTTACAAAACACGAATGAACCTAAGCTTCCCTGTTTATTTTAGTCCTATAAATTACTTCATATAACATTTTTAAAACTTACCGCGCTTCATGCTATCTTGAAAGAATATTCCTCAAGTCCAACCATTTAATTTATTTTATTTAAATTTCAAAGAGATGTGTAACTTTTCAAAAGCTTTCAGAATAACCTAACCTAACTAACTCATTCGTTCACCATTTTGCGTCAAAAAACCCCCAACCTTAAATCCTATATTGAAAAAAATTCTCATAAAGAATTCATTTTTTTTCAAAATCTTTTTCGATGGTTGTCGGTTTTTTAATTCATTCACTTGACGAAATACAAATCACATATTTCTCGTACTTTTTTTCAGCACATTTAAATGACGAACAATCCACAAAAAGACAAAATTTAATCATTTCACAGGTCTATCAAAACTATGATAAAAAGTTACAAAGTTTTGATCTTTTACAAACAAACATCGAGAATAATTATTCCAAGCAATTAATGGAAAAAAGTGTTGGTGTTGGTGTATTCCGTGTGCCTGAAAGTAGTCTCTTTCAAAAACCAAAAGTTGTTGTTTGGAAGAAAGTACTCAAGTAATCTATTTCCTATTTTCTAAAGCAATTAATTTAAATGCTGTGCTTAACTTGATTTCTGTTTCTTTTTTTTTTTTTTTTTTTTTTCCTTTTTCTTATTTTTCCAGTTTATGTTATACTTTAATTTTGTCTCCCGACGAAAACCGTATGGCTGCCCAACATTTTTTGAAATTTTTTATTCAGCTTCTCAATGAGCACTTTAAAAACAACACTATTTCTTCAAAACCAAAACTTTTACTAACCAAGCCCGAAGAAGTACTTATTTTAATTGAAAAAACAATTCCAAATGGCAATCTAATATATGCAAATTCATTTGTCGTCAAAAATCTTCGTACAGAGATCGAAGCAACGATCTTGAATAAAAAAAAAAATTTAAAAGATCTCGAAACAAAAAGAGGGATCAAAAAGTAAAATACAAAAAAAAAAACAAAAAAGTGTTTTTTTACAACAACAAAACCACTTTTGAAATAAATAAAATCCAACTAAACTACAGAATTTTTTATTAAAATAATGCTTTTAAAAGCTTTTCAACTTGATCAATTCTTTTGATAACAAAGCCAATTTTTGTTCAATCAAAATATTCAATAAACAAAAAATTACTTGTGTTTGAAATTTAAATGGGACAAAAATTTTGACGATAATGGTTTTTTCAATTCTGAAATTCTGACTTCATTTTAGGATTCTTAGTGCACCAAATAATCAAGACCAAAATATACCATAAAAGGGGAACAAGCAAATAAATAGAGAGCACAAATTTTAATCTATTTCTTTGAAAACTCTATTCAAAGAAAAAAAAGAAAAACAAAAATGAAGTGAAAATTTTTTCCCATTTATTCTGAAAAGAACAGTAATAACATTTTTGAAAAATTGTTACAATAAAGTTTTCAAAAGTATCAATAAAAGAGATGGCACGTAACAATAGACCTATTTTTTAGGCGATATTAAACAAATATTTTCTCATACTTTTGTTAATCGGTTATAACAAGCCGATAAATTCCTAAATTCAGGAATGATTAGTTTTATTTGGCTTTCCTATTTTTTCGCATTTAAGGGAGCAGCAAGCATAAAGTCAAAATTTTTGCTTTTTACCAATTTTGAAAGATGACCAGAAAAACAACATTTTTGACTTTGGCTTTGTGCCTTTGCGTTTAAGTATTCAAATTTCTTGTTGAAAAATAATTTATAACAATTTTTTTAATGTATAAAATCAAATGTCAAATAGAACATGAAGTTGATTTGTTTAATCTACTTTGGGATAAATGTTAAATGGTTGACATTTTGTTCAGGTCCCAACATTCTAATGTGGCATTTTTTTTTATGTTTTTAAAAAAATTGTAATGAATTATTCTTAAGGATGTTTAAAATATTAAAAATCAAACAAAACACACTAAATAAAGAAGACAATTTTCTGATCCTATTTGAAAATGAATAAAAAAGTGAAATTGTTAACTTCTGGTATAAGAGTCTTATTCGAAATAAACTTACTCTTAAATTTTAAAACGTACACTGTGTATTTAGATTAAAAAAATAAACAAGAAATGATAAAAAAGCTTAAGATCATTCATTTTATATTAAACTAATATAAAATATTTTGAATTTAAGATGTTGTTTTTAAACTATGGCTTCTGTCAATTGATTGATTGAACTGAAGAAAATTAACAATACACAATGTAACAAAGATCATGAAGTAACACTAAATGATTTCTATTATCCTGGGTATTTTTTGTAAGTAAATCTAATATGATAATAAGTTTGACTTTTAGGATTATTCTAAAATAATAAGTATTGTTGATGTAAATGTTCAATCAACTCACCAACGAGGTATAAAACAAAAAGAAAATTAAATTTTGATCTAAACAATTCGTTAATTTTTTTCTTATAATTCATTTTTCGAAATTAATTATTATTTTAAATATCTTAGTTTGATCCAAAGATTAATTTTTCGAGTTCTAAAATATGTAAAAATTACTTGAAAATTACAAATTTTGAAAAATTATTATGAATTTTTAATACTGGTATGAAAACTAATGTGTTGATTTGCTCTTTACTCTAATGAAATAGAATCTCACAATTTGAAATAATTAAATATTTTACTAAAACTGATTAGAAATTGAAAAAAAATGCTAGATTATAGTTTTACTTGGACATGAATAATTATTATTACATCAAAGTATTTTTTAAATGCACAAAATACGGAATTATAAAAATGGAAAGGTAATAGAATTTAATTTTTTTTAATTTTATTGTCCTGATCTATTTTGTTAAAATGGTTAGTTGAATTTGAGTAAATATTGTAAAAAAACGTTTAAATATATCCTAGTTTAATAATTCTCAAATAAGTATATATTTGTATTTATTAAAATTAATAAGAATTATCTAGAAAATATTATGGCGTTTCCCTAGTATTAAAAAAATAAAATTTAAAACTTCAAGTTGGATAAAAATATCAATTTAATTAACCTTTTGCCTTTTTAATAGATTATATTAACAAGTTAAACAACATTTCGGTTCTTAAAAATCTGGATGCTTTTGTAATTATTGTTATTAATAATACTACTAATATTGTTACAAGTCTCTCGTTGAGAAAAAAGATTTATTTTAGGGTAAAAATTTTTAAATGGACGTGACAATGAAATTTTGGTTAAACTCAACTTTAGGATATTTACTTGTATAGATAATAACTAATAGTTTTGAAAACACTCTTTTCAATCTAAAAAATGCCTATTACAAAAAAAAAACTGAAGCTAAATAGTGAAAGAGTTTGTCAATACCTTAGAGTGCCTAACTTTTCCATGATTCAAAAGAATAAAGTAAAATATATAGATTTTACTCTATTTTATTAAATCCTAGAAAATCTAACAAAAGTTTTCTTGAGGTTTTCTGTTTTATTGTGAAGTGTTCTAGGTTTTTTTGAGGTTTTCGAAATAAACAGAAAATTTTTTGAATTTTCTGTTTATAACAAAAATTAAAAAAAAAACTAATGAAAATATCTGTCAAATGTCATAGAGTGTCTTAAAGTGTCGTAGAGTGTCTTTTTTTTCCATAATTCACAAGAAATGAGCAAAATCTTTGATTTTACTTAATTCTTTCAAATTTTGGAAAAGCTTAGGGTGTTTATTTTTACTTTTTGAAATAAACAAAATGGAAAATCAAAAACAAAATATTTTTTCCAATTCAAAAGAACAAATAATTCTTTAACAGTTAAAAAAATTGATCCACCATTAGAGATATATTCATCAAATTTAAAATACTCTTAAAATATAATAAAATGACCTCTTAACTGTGAAAAAATAAAAGAGAAAAATTTTTTACTATTAAATTGAAAATAAATAGAAGCTGGAAAATTGTATTTTTTAACTTTAATTGTTAAAATCTATAAAAAAAAAGATTCGATCAAAGATCTTTTATAGACTAATACAGTTTGTTCTAATTGAATTTATTAATAAGTGTAAATTTTGCTATGTTAAATTTTTTTTTGAAAAATTTTTTTCCTGATCATTTTTTGTAAGATAAAAACAAAAGTTGGTTTATTATTTTATTCATAATAAATAAGTTACAAAAACATTTCAAGTAAGATTTTGTGAAAATAATTGAATTTAATTTTTTAACATAAAAAGGTTTAATAGTATAAAAAGAAGATTTATAAATAAATGATTAGCTTTTTAAATTTTTGACACTGTTCAATAAAAGTGTAGATAATAAATACCAATAAAACCTTGAATTCTCTTTTCTAAAATTACATTTTAAAGAATACATAATTGTTATTATAATTAATTTTTTGAGATATCTAGAATATTTATATTTGGTGAATATTTTACCGATCTGGTTCTCAACAAATAATTACTACGTATTCTATAAATTTAATCTGAAATTAATAAGTGAAAAAGTTTAATTTATATCTCAAAAAATAATCACCTTAAAAAAATTTAATATATTTTCTCTGTTTAAATTTTCTGGGGTTGATATTAGCAAAATTAAAGTTTTTGATTTTTTTTTTTTTTTTATTTTTGAAGGGGAATCTAACTTTAGAACAACAAATATAATAATTAATAAACTATCACAGATTTCAATTTCAGTGGTTGTTATGAAGTTGCTACTCCCTTAAGATTTTTTTTTTTATTTGGAAAATATGATAAAATCAAATTTTTCCTATTTTTCACAATTTTCATTACTTTGTAATAACAAACAATTTAATAGCTCTGAAATAATCAAGAAATCTGTTTTTGTTTCAACAAATTCATTAAATCTCGACTTCATCTTTGTGTCTGTATTCTGGTTCAAATTGTAAAAGCAAGTATTTTTTTTCATTTTTTTTCTCTTTAAAATGACAACCGAAAACAAAATTATTGTAACAGTTGATGCACTTATTTTAAGATTAAGAAACAACAAACATGAAATTTTAATGATTAAGCGTTCTGAAAAATGCAGAGCATTTCCTGGTGCACTTGCCCTTTGCGGAGGAAAGGTTGATGTAGGAGAAGATCCTGAGCATGGAATGGTTCGTGAGCTTAAGGAAGAAACAAGCTTGGATGCAACAAATGAGATGTCGGTTGTTTGTGTTCGTGGTGCACCTGATCGTGATCCTAGAGGCCACTATCTTTCAATTTGCTATAACGTCGCTTTAAAAGATCCTAACCAAATACCAGTTGCAGGTAGTGATGCAGGAGAAGTTATGTATGTACCCTTGACAGACATCTTGGAGGAAAAACACAAATTGGCATTTGACCATCTCGTTATTGTACAACAATATGCAAAATGGATAATTAAAATGGGTATAGTTGAATCTATTCTCTAAAAAATCTGAACAAAAACTTTTGCTTTTTTTTTTTTTGTGTTGCTATCCTGACACTATTCCGACATCTTTCCTGATGGAAGGAAACCGTTTTATCAAACTCCTGAATTTTTACTGAATATTACTTCAACCCAAACCAATTTAATAACTATACATGAGAATCTGTGACACATTTCATGAATAATCTCCCACTTGTTTTATTTTGTTTTTTTGAGGGCTTTTGTGCCTAACAAATAAAATAAATAACCTATTTTATCTTTTGCTTTCACTCTTTCAAACGAATTTAAATTGACTTTTAACTAATTTGAAAAATAAAAAACAGGCACTTATGATCAGTACTGTTATTTTCCAATTAATAAACGAAAAATTTTATTTCAAAGTTTCAAAATATTTGTCTATTTATGAGTTGAAAAAATCAAAAATCTTTACACAATCAATTAGAAATGATATTTTTTGAAATTTAATTCTGCTTCCTTATTATATCTTTGAGATAAAATTTGAATTAAGGGGGTAGTCTCTATTATTGTTTTTTTGACCAATTTCTAAATAAGGATTGATTATCTCGAAATAAGTTTAATATTGAAAATAAACAGGGTTTTCAAATCTAAGTAATTGTCATAAAATTTTCTCAATCTCTATTAAATTTAGGGAAAAAAATTTAATAGAGATTAGTCCCTTAAGGTAATCTGTTTTTATAAGTAAATTAAAAATTCTAAACCCCATTCCAAAAATTTGGAAACACCCAAAATCAAAAATAGGCAAAATA
This sequence comes from Anaeramoeba flamelloides, assembly GCA_027625915.1. Lineage (NCBI taxonomy): Eukaryota > Anaeramoebidae > Anaeramoeba > Anaeramoeba flamelloides. The sequence continues at coordinate 587,060 of JANTQA010000051.1, forward strand.
AAACTCATTTTATTGTATTTTTTCAAACCTAATATAAAACAATATTTAAGTACCCTAGTATTAATGTTTTAATAAGTAATCATTTTCATCCAAAAAAAAGAAAAAAATATAAAACTGAAAAATAAAAACCGGTGTAAAGTAGTGAAAAAAATACCGTACATGAAAATAATCCACGGACAAGATTTTTGATTATGAATATTAGTAAAATTGTTGGGTAATATTATTTATTTAGAATCAAATCCTTTTTTTTAGAATCAAACTTTTATAATTATAACTCGCCATAATATTAGAATGATGATTAATGAAATCGCACTTGTTCATGACACCACCCAATCAATCAAAAAACAAGAATAAAAATTATCATTTTCCAAACTCTTTTAAACCTCTATAAAACTCTATTATTTTTCAAAAAAAGTTGATATACTTATGCTATCAAACAATTCCCCTAGTATTCTAGAGATCCCTAATTTAATGCACTTTAGGTTTGTTTATTACTTGTTCTAGAAAACAATTGGTTATGTATAAAAAGGATTTGATTCTAAATAAATAATATTACACAACAATTTTACAAATATTCACAATTAAAAATCTTGTCCGTGGATTTTTTTCATGTCGGGTATTTTTTTCAACACTATATACAAAATAATGAAATGAGCTGAACAAAAAATATATTGGTAAATTTGTTGAAATTTCACCAACAGTTGTTGATCTAGCAAATGTTAAGATACCATAGACTAATTGTATGGTTATTTTCCAATTTAAAAAACTCAACATTAACCTTCGATCAACCATTGAAAAAAAAATTCCAGATCAAACGAAATAGATTACGTAACTACAAAAAAGGAAATGAAAACAAAATACAAAAGACAAAAAAATGAAATAGTTTGAAAATCAAAATTTTATTTCCAACTTGAATTTAAAGTGTAGTATTGATATTCTTTCCACCGTTTAAACTGTGCCAATTTTTTTGGAATATAATTTAGATTAAATTTGTTGTTGAATATTTTTTGGTTTTCTTTTTAAATTGATTTTTACTTTTGTTAAAAACCCCACAGACACATCCCTCATTTCAAAAAAGTTTATGATATTATATTTATTTTTTCTTTTATTCTAAACCCAATTCCAAAAATTGTGACTTAGATGAAATAATAAATTGAAAAAGAAAAATAAATTCTTTAGTATTCAATTCTAACTAATAATTAAATATGATTAATAATTCCATTTTAAATCATTCTAAATATATAAATCCCTGATATTTCAAAAAGTATAAAAATTATAATATCAAAAACGAAAAAAAAGGGAGATATAATTTTTGAAAAGAGTATAATGGATTTTTATTATTACTGAACTTTCAATGAAAAAAAGTTACACTAAGATTTTTTACGAATAATTAAATTAATTTACAAATCTATTACATGTACTCATTTTTTTTAATTTTTAATTTGTATTTTCGTAAATAGTTTTTTTTAAACTTGATCTTATGCAAAAAAAAATGTATCAAAAATAAAAAAAAAAAAAAAAAAAAAAAAGAAATAAAAAAATATGACAAGAAAAAATAAAAACAAAAAAAAAGATTGTTTTATTTTTTTAAAGATAAACCCTTATTTATTTGGAGTTTTCAATCAAAATTAAGAAATAAAAATTTAAAAAAGAAAAAAAAAAAAAAAAGATTGTATTTAATATAAAAAAAGACGAATGAGAACACACAAATTATATATTTTTATAATTTCTTTTTTGTTTGAAATTTAAAATTATTTGGATCAGAAAAATTTGTGTTATAATTAAAAAATTTTTTTTTTGAGTAATTAATTCCCAATGACAATAAAAACAAAAAATGAAGAAATTTCAGAAATAATAAAATACACAAATAACTTTTTTTTGAAAAAATCATTTGCAGAATTACAAAATTGAGCATCCTCCCTTTTTTTTTTTTAATTTTGCAGATCGAACAGCTTCTTCAAATACTTCACGAAGACCGTCTCTTGTTTTAGCTGAACATTCAACATATGCAACAGCGCCGATTTTTTTGGCTAATTCTTGTCCCTATTTGCATGTAAAGTTGGAAAATTAGAATAAATAAACGCAAATTAGTATTCAGCGAAGAGGATGAAAAATAGTTTAATGATAGTTTCATTTCAAATTTTTGAAATATTATTTGTTTTTCTTTTTGTTTTTGTTTTTTTGAGACACAATGGAGAACAAATATAGATGAAATAATTGAATTTTCCATGAATTTTCAATCAGTTTCATAAAAAGAATTTTGGATTTGAAATTTTAATAAAATTTAAATTAAATTTCATCAAATGAAATTTAGAGGAATTTTACAGAAATGTTTCTCGAAAAATCCTCAAAATTTCAATGAAATTATATCTACAATTCTTGAAAAATATTCAACGTGCTTTTATCACCTTTTCAAACAATTCAATAATAATTTATCAAAAAAAACATGAAAAATTCTGAAATCGTTTTTGTACGTGTATCCTGTTAAATTCCTAAAAATTTAAAAAAAATTTATATACTTTTTCCTATTTTATCTAATTGGAAAACTCAACTTTCGAAACAGTTCTTTCCAAAGAATATTTTGAAGATCAATTAATTTTACAAAGTTTTGTAACATTTAAACCAATAAAAGGTTTTATTCAAAATTGAGCCAAAAATTGTAAAAAATAGAAATCGAAGTAAAAATTTTCAGACTTTTATTTGAATTTATCAGTAATACTATCTCTCTCTCTCTCTCTCTCTCTCTATATATATATATATATATATATATATATAAATAAAAACCCCATTCCAAAAATTTGGAAAGACCCAAAATTAAAAATAGGCAAAAAAAAAAAACTCAATTTATTATATTTTTCCAAACGTAATATAAAACCACATTTAAATAACAAGGTATTAATGTTTTTATAAGTAATTATTTTTATCCAAATAAAAGAAAAAAATATAAAACTCAAAAATAAAAAATCAATGTGTCCAAAATAATGAAACGAGGCTGAACAAAAAATGTATTGGTAAAATTGTTGAAATTTTACCAACAATTATTGATCGATCAAATGATAAGATACCATAGACTAATTGTATGGTTATTTTCCAATTTAAAAAACTCAACATTAACCTTCGATCAACCATTGAATAAAAATTCCAGATCTAACGAAATAGATTACGTAACTGGAAAAAAGGAAATGAAAACAAAACATAAAAGACAAAAAAATGAAATATGTGGTAAAATCAAAAAACATTTCCAAATTGAATGTAAAGTGTGATATTGTTATTCTTTCAATTATTTAAACTGTGTCCAAATTTTTGGAATTTAGTTTTTATATATATATATATATATATATTTCTTGTATTGGTGTTTTTTTTTTTTCTCTAACAAAAAACAATCATAAAAATAAATATCTCCTTTGAAATTTCAATAAATTTCAATAAAATTTCAGTGTTCTTTTAACATTTATTTTTCATTTGGTTTTCCTTTTCTTCCTTAAATTTTTCAATAAAAATTTCCTTCATTTTTACAGTTAAATTTCGTTGGCTATTTCAATTATGTTTCAATAATTTCATTTGTAAAAAAATTAATTAAATTTCATTTTTTTCCTTTAATTATTTCATTAAAAATAACGTAAAATTCATATCTTTTTTATATTCATGTACAGAGATATTTAGATTTTTTTTGTTTTTCAATTATTCAAAATTCCTTTCAAATATTATTCTTATTTCATCCAAAATATAACCCAATAAAAAAAGTAACAAACAAATAAATAAGAGTCACTTAAATTTCAACCTACTTCTTCTTTGAAAAATCTATTTTATTAAAGAAAAATATGGAAAACGAAAATAAAAAATTTTTTCCCATTTACAATTCAAATACCAGTAATAAAGCCATTTGCAAATAGTGAAAAAAAATAGTTTTACAAGGTTGGAATAAAACAATTTTACAAGGTGAAATAGAAAACTTTCGACAATAAAATTTGGTCTGCATTTTTTGAAAATGACTAAAAGATAATTCATGAAATACATATTTAGGATATTTGTTAATTTCAAAATTCCCTTTTGTGTTTATGGCATACTCTTTGGAAAGTTACTCTTTTTTCACTAACTTATAGAAATTTTGTCTTAATACGTACTTTAAATCGAAATTTATTTTGATACAAACTGTTTGCTCAAAAATTAAAGAGCAATTTTCCAAAATTTCTTCAAGTTTTTTAAAAAAAAAATCAAATTTTTTAAACACTAATTAACATACACAAAAGGTATTTATATAATTAGTGAACATAATGTGGCCATTTTAAAAAAGTGAAAAATAAAAGTTTGAAACAGTTCGACTCAAAAGGTTTCAAAAAGAGTAATTGCAAACAGTTTGAGTAACAGGCTTTCAATTTTTTTTTTCCACACTTTTTGAAAATGGAAAGGCTCATCAAGATGTTATTTTGAAAATCATTTAAAGATCTTGGGATTTAAGGAAACTAATTTGAATTGGTGTTATCAAAAAAAGTGTTAGTGTTTCTTCGTTAACATATAATTTCTTTTAAAATTCAACAAATTTCAAAAAAGGTTATTTTTTTTTTTTCAAATTAAAAAAAAAATAGTATAAAAAGGATTATGTACTTTTTCAAAAGTAATTGGTGCAAGCTTTTTTTTTTGGAGTTTTTCAATCGTTCCTTGGTCTTTTCTAAGATCAATTTTTAATCCAACTAAAAGTTTTGGTACTCGAGGACAAAAGTGATCCACTTCATCAGCCCACTTTTTGGATTTGTTATTTGTTGTTTTTTATAGGTTTGGGCAAAATAAATTTATTTACAGAAAGAAGAAACAAAGTTTTTGATTAGTTATGAGGGAAGCAATAAAAATTTTAATGTTTCAGATGGAACGTGTTTTTGTTATTTTTTTAATTTGTATAAAGAAAAATTTGAAAGAAAAAGAAAAATAAGAGCTTTGAAAAGAAAATTATAAAAAAAAAAAAAAAAAAAAAAAAAAAAAAAAAACAAGAAGAAAATTCTTTACCTTATCTGTAACATTGTCATAAGAAAGATGGTTGTCAACAGAAAAACCGATTATTACAACATCTGAATCAGGGTATGATAATGGACGAAGTCTATCATAATCTTCTTGGCCTAATTAATTATAAAAAAAAAAATAACAATGAATAAAAAATATTCGTAAAAATAAAAAAAAAGAAAAAAAATTAGATCGAAACAAGCAATTTAAATTTTATTTCGGAAAGAAAAAGGAATGAATGAAAAATTTAAAAGAAAAAACGTTACCTGCTGTATCCCATAGATTAAGTTCATATTGGTTTCCATCAACAGTAATATCTGCAATGTAATTTTCAAAAACAGTTGGAACGTATTGTTCTGGAAATCTAAAGTGGTTGTGATGAAAAGGATTTTTTTAAATTACAAAAGTAAAAACAATTGGCATGAATTAAATTTCAAAATCAAAAAGAAAAGAATCAAATGCTCACTTGTTTTTGGCAAAGGTAATTAATAAACATGTTTTTCCAGTTGCACCATCACCTACACACACTAATTTAAATCTTGACATTGAATTATTTTTTTAAGATAAAGAGAAATTTGTTTAAAAAGAATAAACAACAAGAAAATGAAAACTTTTTGGAATTTTTGTTTCAATTTTCGAGATTTTGTAAGGTTTGAAACAAAAGGAGACATTTTTGCTTCAAGAAGATTAACAAAACTAACAGAGTTAATTTTCAATTTGTATTTACAAACAAAGAAGAAGAGTAATTTTAGTAAAAACTAATTCAGTATTAATTCAAAGTATTTGAGAATTTTTTATTAGCTGTTTGTTTCAAAAGAACAAAAGACAATAAAAATATTCTCACTTAGTGTCAAATTAAATGAGAGTTATCATTATGTTTGTATTTTTCAATGGTTTATGAAAATTTTTAAGGGATTTGTTAATACCAAGTAGAAGTCTAAAAATAAAGGGGGTTGTTATTTGGTTTAATAATGAGTTAGTGCTTCATGGATCAAATGTCTTGAAAAAATCGATTAGTCAAGTAGTAATATTTATTGATCTTGAAAAAAATAGAAATGATCTTGTATATTTAAAAAGCTCAACAATTTCAGAAAAAATCATATTTTTGGACAAATTAAAGGTTGAAGATATTAATCTTTTGACTCAAACTTGAAATAGATGTTTCTTAAAGATATCTTGAAATGTTGATTAGTTGTTAAAAAATTCAATTTTTTAAGGAAGCAAGAACATTTTACCATTTTGAAAATTTTTAATTTTGTGAAAACATTACTGAAAAATATTTTTTGAGTGCCACTAGATATTGAAACTTTGAAATCAAAATAGTGTTCACTACTCAATTAGGAAAAAGAGAACAAACCCAATGTAATTCAGAGTTGAATTTTTAATTTTTCGATTTTTTTGAACTTTTTTTTTTTTATTAAATTTTTGGTTTTATTAAATTAGGTTTTGGATCTAGAAATGTCTTTATACAAATGAATGATATTAAACCCAGAGTAAACCAAAAAAAAAAAAAAAATAGACCAGGAAAGGTGTGTATTTGAAACAAATATTTTCTTTTAGAAGACCAAAAAAGAAAGATCATACTTCCAAATAAATTTGTTGAAATCAAAAATGAAAAAAAAAAAATCGTCTCAAGCGTATATTTAAAGATTTATTTTTTTTATCTTCTTAATTTGAATGAATACAAACAATTTTAAACCTTGAATTTCTCACCCCATTACTTACTATTTATTATTTTACGCAACATTTTTTTACAAATTTTCTTTCAAAATTCTTTTTTCAAATATTTTTATCAAACAAAAGTCTAAATAAAAGAGTACTGTTCCACAGATTGAAAAAAAGAGACTGAATTCTCTAAATCAAAAAACAGTTACAAAAGATTCAACCCAAAGAAAAAGAAAAATTTAGAAAAAAATTCAGTCAAATTGGATAGGTAACCAATATATTTTCAAAAAATATCTTATGGATCAAAATTAAACAGACAAGACTTTGAACACAGAGTAATTTTATTATGAGAAAATAGAGAAAGTCACCAAAAAAATACTTTTATATTTTTTAAAAAATAAAAATATATGAATCAATATTCGATCAGAAGTTACTACTACCAAAGTGTTATTTTTGGAGAAAGAAAAATTCACTCAATAATTTTTTTCTTGCCTTAGCAAAATATACTACTTTTTTTGCAAATAAATAAATATCTAGAAATAAAAATACATAGCTTCTAATTTCTAAAAACTAATAAAAAATCAAAGTAGGTTAATAAAATAGTTTAAGAAACAATGGCCTTTAATTACAAGCATGAAAGGTATTTCTGAAAAAGTGGATTATTTTTTTTTTAAATTTCATCAAAAATCATCTGTATTAGAGGAGATATTCGTTAATTAACAAAGTGAAATTAAGTTAAATAATACTATGGGTGGAATCAATGACTTTGGTATTTATTTCAAAATATATTTGTTGAAATATTTCGAAAAAATTTTAAAAAACAAAAAGAAAAACAAAAATTTGAAGAAATTAGAAAAAAATAATATTGCTTCTACAGAAAAAAACGAGTGAGCAATTTCAATCAAAAAACTTAAAATAATAAAAGTATACAAATGAAACTTTAAACAAAAATATGTAATTATATTTTTTTCATTATATTAGAAAATTTGTTGAGATTAAGGGATTAGCGTCACCATAGATTCACCAATCATTAAAGTATATTGTAATTGGGTGTAAATGGTATTAGTGTACCATGGCTCAAATAGCTCTAAAAAATCTATTATAAATCTTATTGCACAATAAATTATTACATTTTTTACTAATGATCACTATTAAAAAAGTTACATTTTGAAAAAATTTTTTTTAATTCCTTTTCCAAATCTAAAAATAGAAACCCAAAATACAGTATTCTGGTATTTAATAATTTAGATTTGGAACCTCCAAAAGTAACTATTTTTTTAATTTTTTAATTTAAAAGATTAACTCAATAATCATCAACATAAAAGCACAAAGACTGGTTATTTTTGTTTGCTTTTGATAAAGGTACTTGTAGAATCAATATATTTCCATGATTTGAGAAATAATTAGTCAAAAATATTTATTTGTTAATTATTTAATTTTTAAAAAAAAAACGAATTTTTTAGTAACTAATCTACGTTTCGCCACAAATTTAAGAAAGATATTTTGTGACTTTGTAGTCTGAATATTGATAATTTAACCTTTAAATTTATGTGGAAATACAGATTTTATTCTGAAATTATTGGGTTTTTTACTAATACATAGATCAATTTTAATTAATGAAATCAACCAATATTTCGACTTGACTTTGAGATTTTTTAGAGACATTTGAACCATGTAGCACTAATGTTGTTAAACCTAATAACAACATACTTTGTTCCTGGACTTCTCCTTGGTAGACGCTAATCCCTTAAGCAATTTAGGAGAACAATTTTTTTGATCAAAAAGAAAAAAATAAACATCATTTTCATACTTTGAAAATATCGGATAAAATCAAGATCAGAAAATTTCATAACTATTATTCATGTAATAACAGACTAACAAACAAATTGAATTAGTATCAAAAACCAATAAATGGTTTTTAATAATTTTGTCTATTTAAATATTTTTACGGCGATTGAGTTTGATAAAGATATTTTAAAATAAATTTGCACACTTTGTTGCAAATAACTTATATTTATAAACACCATTCCAAAAATTTGGAAAAATCCAAAATCAAAAATCGGAAAAAAACACTCGATTTATTGTATTCTTTCAAAAGTAAAATTAAACTTTACTTAATTAACCGGGTATCAATGTTTTTATAAGTAATGATTTTTATCCAAACAAAAGAAAAAGCTATCAGATAAAATAAAAATTAAAAATTGTTTGTCAAAAATAAAGAAATGGGCTAAACAAAATATTTGCATTGGTAAATTATTTAATATTCAACCAACAATTTTTGATTGATCAAATTATAAGATATCATCAAACAATTGTATGTGATTTTTCTTATTAACAAATCTCAAAACTAACCTTGGTTCAAAAATCGAAAGAATTTACAGATCTAATGAAATGGATTAGGTATCTTGAAAAAAAGGAAATGATAACAAAACAGAAAAGACAAAAAATGAAATAAACTCTTTTTCAAATAAACGGGCACAAAAAATTTCAAGAATAATTCATAAGTGAATCAAATTAATTGTAGTATCATTCTAAAATCTAAGAAACACCATAAAACATAAAAAAACACTCAACTGAATCTTTAAAACTCATTAAAACAAAACAATAAAAATTAAAATTCAATATTTTAAAAATATATGTTCCCTTTTATTTGAAATGAGAAATCTCGTTTTGTAAATTGTAACGAAAAAAATTATAAAACCCATAAAAACCTTTGAAAAAGGCGAATGAGGAAAAAGTTCTCTACATTTTATTGATAATTCTTTACACGTCAAACTTTTGTTCTTTAAAGTCTCATTTTCAAGATAAAGCAGCAATTAATCTGATATTTTGTTAGAATTGTTTTTTCTTTATTTCTCTTTTCTTTGTTCCATGCATCAATCCAATAATGGTCTTTCTTAATTCCTATTTCTAGCTCATTCGAAATCAAACTTAAACTGTTTCCACTTATACGCTGGTAGATTATTTCCAAATTGGTTTCTTCTTATCTTGCTTTTTTCATTTTCCAACCATTCAATATCGAAAAACAAAAAAGCAAAAAATGAAAAAATTAAAATGAAAATCAGCAATAAGTAATTATCTTATAAACAATCCAATTCGATGGCATTGACGATTTGAGAGGTGTGTCCTTTTGTTTGAAAAATAGTTTAGTTTGTAAAATCAAAATTATTTCCAAAATGTAAAGTGTTGTATTGGTATTCTTTCAACTGTTTTAAACTGTGTCCAAATTTTTGGAATTAAGTTTAGATATATATATATATATATATATATAAACTCTGTTTCAGTCAAAGGGGCCCAAACGTTTTTTTCAAATATCAATTATTTTATATAATTGACCTTTGAAGAACAAATTAGAAATAAAGAGAATAATACACATCAAAGAATTGTTGATACATGTCTGAAAGAAAACTAATTAATCAATAGCTTTTCTTAAAAATTGAAAAACTCAAATTCTTAGGGACCTATTGAGAAAAACAAGGATGTTCGTTTTGAACTTTTACTGGTATTTGAATAATAAATATGAAACATTTTTCACTTCATTTTCAATACTTTTCTTTTATAAATCAAGCCCCCAAACGATGAATTTTGTTGGTATTTGTGGTCTCTATTTGAAAAAGGAAATGAAAATGAAGTGAAAATTTTTCACATTTGTTAAACAAATATCAAGATCAAAGATCGAATTGAATTGCAATAGAAATCAATAAGATTTCTCAACAATCTTTACATGGTTTCAATGACATTAGAATAACACGTTTTTACCAAGTGACTATTGATCTTGCAATAAAAATTTTTTTGCAAATGAATGACGTTTTAAAAAAAAAATCGAAAAAAAAAACAAAAATGTGTATAAATGTCAAAAAATGATTTGAATTTTGAAAATTTCCAAAAAAAATTTTTTCTTCTAATATCTATGCAAACCCTTTAAACACGTGTATTTCACCCATTACAACTGGGCCCCTTTGACTGAAAAATAGTTTATAAACTCAATTTCGAAATCATAGGCCAATTAAAAACCAATATTTAAAAATTAATATTTTTATAAATCGAATTTATAGATGATAATAAAAAAAATTACTATTTTAATACTCAGTTCTATATATTTGAAATATTTATCTTTCATTAATAATAAAAAAAAGTAAAAAAAAAAAAAAATAGTAAAAAAAAATACAGACTAAATTTGGCACTGTATTATGAAATTTAGTTTATATATAACAAAAACAATTTCCTATTACTTTCTGAAGTTCATTATAACTCTATTGAAATTTTAAAAATTCTCCAAACATAATATTTTTTTCTCCTCTCAAATTATACATAACTGTTGTGGAAAAAAAGTGAAACATGGAAAAAAAGTGAAACACAGTTTTTAATTGGGAAAATTACTGAAAATTCGAAGTAAAATCAATAAAAAGAAGAAACCAATTGACTTCAAAGAATAACCCATTATATTATTTTCAGTCAACCCAACAAATACAATTTAAATCTACTTGATTTATCGAAATTGTGAGTGTAGTTTTGGAGATCTCAAAAATACTCAATTTTTTGAACAAATTTTTAATAATTGATCAATCAAAGAAAAAGCCCATAACAAAAGATAGTATTTAAAAAACTGTTATTGTGACGAATACTTCATTTTGTCTTTGTTTATTTATTTATTCTTTTTTTCATTGATCTTACTTTGAATTTTCAGGTTCTATTAATGTTCCTAATTAAAAACTGTGTTTCACTTTTTTTCCATGTTTCACTTTTTTTCCACAACGGTAATATTTTGTACTGAACAAATATCACGTCAGTCAATCCTATTTAACTCTTTTTTTATCAAAATAAATCTTCGTTCTGATGAGATATAACCTCTTTAAATTAAATGATTTTGGATTTTGATCTTTTTATTACTTTGTAAATTTGAAATAATTTGAAAAACCAAAAGTGTTATGAGTACAAAAAATATCTCACAATTTCTCAGTCTCCTATTTATTGTAAAACTAAATGGAACAAAATTGTCATTCAGAATTCCAACAAAAAGAATTTATAAATCATTGTAACATTTCAAATATTAAAAACGTCAAACAAACTTAAATTATTAATTTAACTTTTTAAGAATTGAGTACTTTGATGGCTTATTTTAATTCTGAAAATGTGATTTGTTTTTGGAAATCTGAATGAAAAGTATGATACTTTTATTTTTCCATTGATAACATTCTTTTCAGACGAAAAAATTTTTCTAAATCATTTTTTATAAATTTTTGTTCACTTTTTGATATCAAACAAAAATCGAATTACGAATCAACTTCTTATTAGATCGAGTTACAAAATTGATTTCATTCAACGACAATATATGAAGTTCAAACTGGATCTGCTCTGGAACACGCTTGAAAACTGTTTCCTGCCTTTATTATTTATAATTACTTTGATCCTAACGTATTTGTTAGTAGGTTTGAGTGCAACAGAAACATTGTCAATTAAATCCTCATCACCAAGGTACTCTGCAAATAATGTGAATGAAGAGTTTAATAACACGTGTGATCAAATGCTTTTGTTTCTTCAAATTTCTGGAACGAGTGTTAGTAGCGATTATGACAACAAGAACAACGAAAACTTTGAAACCTTTTTATCAGCAATTATCCCATTTTTGCAACCAGATTTTGTCATCCATAGCGGGGACATTATTGAACAAGTCAAGGAATCTAACAGTCAAGACTTCAAGGAAAAAAGGAAAAAAGCATGGCAAAATTATTCAAATTTATTGGACAAATATCGGTACAATTTCAATAATCATGGTGACTTAACAAATGCGTGGTATGATCTACGAGGCGATCAAGACGCAAGTGGTATTTTAATTAAAGAATCTGAATCGAATTATTATTACACGCATTCGCCTCAACAGAATTATCCTTTAATCAAAAGCCGAAGCCCTGTTGTTTATTTTAATATTGAAAAGCACTTTGGGAATTATTTGTTTGTCTTTGTTGACTTTGCAACTTACCCAACAGCAAATTACCCAAATTCATACTTTGGGGAAATCACACCACAAATTCTCAATTCAGTTGACTATTGTCTAAACGAATTACCAATTGCCAACCAAACATTCTTAATTGGCCATTATCCAATTTATTTACTCAAGAGGATCTCTGAAATTGGGGATAGGGGCCGTACGATGAAGGGAATTTTAACTGACAGGAAAAGAAGCATTAACAACAACGAAAATGAAAATGAAAATGAAAATGAAAATGAAAATGGAAATGAAAAAAAAAGGAATATTCCATTGGTGTATTTAAATGGCCACACTAATTTCAATAACATGTATTCGCATTTATTTAAAACAAGCGACGAAATCCCAAATTCATTATTAGAACTGTCATTGCCACATTTTAGCAAAACAAAAACCTTTCGAATCCTAGCAATAGATAATGATCTATTTACATTTGTCGACTATTCGTTGCAAGACTACAATGACGACAAGCCAATGATCATGATCACAAATCCGCCAGATTCAAGGTTTTTAACAGGAAACATGCCCTTATTTAAAATGAAATATAGCACAGAAGTCCATGTAGTAATCTATTCACCAAAATATAATATAACGTCTGTTGAGTGCAGGATTAATGATATCTTGATAAACAATGACATGCAATTTGAGAAAGTTAATAACATCCCAATTTACAAAACAAATTGGGAACCAAAGGATTATTATAACTCCAAATCGAACGAAATAACAATTCGGGTTAATTTGAATAATAAGCAATCATATTCGCAAAAAAACACCTTTTCATTGTCCATACAGCAAGGCTCCATTGGTAACAGTTTCGATCAAATCATTCAAAGACAAAATTTACCAAGGGTCATTCAAATATTATTTATATTTTTACTTTTTTTGATCCATATTTTGCCAATTGAATTATCCTTTTTAATCAGTTATTCCTTAAAAGTCTTTAGTAAAAAGACATATAAAAAAATTGAGAAAATGGGACAGCAATTATTAAGCAAACAAGAAAATTCATTCAAATTGGCAATGAAAACACATCTGTTTATAATTTTTTGGAAACCTTCTACCATGAGGAATCATTCCAAAATATTACTAAGTATATCTTTACTCCTGTTAATTGCTTCGCCTTTATATATTTGCCCTCTTTTTTCTGATCATTACGGTGTGGGGTTTTTCTGGGGAATATCTGATATTAAAAACAAATATCGTTATAAAATGAATTGCTTTAATTTGTTATTCACAATGTTTTTTTTAATCTTTATTTTTTTACCTTCAATAATTATTATACTCTTAAAAAAGATTCAAGATCACTGCCATAATGAAGTTAAGAATTCTATATATTATAAAAAGCCTCTTTTTTATCTTTGCTGCCTTATATTAGCACCTTCAATAATTCTATTAAATTACTATTTAAAAAAATTTTATCATACATCCGGTTTGTTATTATCCTTTTCATTGTTTTATAATATATTATTATTATTATGTATAATATTAGACTCGATATTCCCTGGCAGGTTAATGATTGGAATTAGAAAACTTGTAAATTTTGGAAAAATGAAAATAAAAGAAAGAAAAAGGCGTAAAAAGAAGAAAAAGTGCGCAAAAGATAAAAAAGACCATGACAAAGAACAAACACAATCTCAATCAAATGATGAGAAATTTATTAGTTTGGAAAGCTCGCAAACTAACCTCGAGATCGAACCTTTAAAAAACTACGATATAGATAAAGGAATTAATAGCGAAACACCAGATGAAATTGAAAAAAATTAAAATTTGTTTGTCTTTTAAATGTTATTCATTTTGATTATAAAGCATAAATTTTAATGATAGTATGATTTTCAAATCGAGAAAAATTCTAGATAGATTATTTTTTTTTTTTTTTTTCAAAATTAGATCATTTGTATTCATATTTACCTGGTTTGAAAATATTGTACTTGCCTCTTTCATTGAACAATCTGGAATAATAATTATTATTTTTTATTTTTTTATTTTATTTTTTCGCTTTTTGTTAAATTAATTTTTTTTGAAAATTAAAACGATTTTTTATGTTTTTTTTTCTGATTTAGAGAATTAATTTTATATTGTTTTGGCTTAAATGCAAACAATTTCTTTTCTAAAGAGTTTTCATATGTTAAATATTTAAAAAAAAAATTAAAGTTTACAAGTAATTGTTCAGGTGAGATTAAAGTAGTATACCTTATTAAACGAATATTGTTACCAACTTTTCATTTTTTTTTTTTTTTTTTTACTTTTTTAACTTTTTTTTTTTAAGCAAGCAGGAACATTTTATCATTTTTTAAAATTTTTAATTGTGAAAACATTATAGAAAATTAGACTTTATGAGTGTCATCGGATATTAAGACTTTGTAACCAAAACACCATCTTTTGCTTTTTTTTTTGAAAAGAAAGTAAAGTAATTCCAAGTTGAATCATTCATTTTTTGATTTTTTGGACATTTTTTTTGATTAAATTATTGATTTTATTAAATCGGGATTTTGAATCAAAAAATGTGTTTATATGAATTATTGAAATTAATTATAGAATAAACTTAAAAAATAGGTGTGGGTAGGTATGTATTTGAAACAAATCTTTTCTTTTAGAAGACCAAACAAGAAAGATCACCTTTAGAAAAAAATAATTTTTGAAATCAAGAACCAAGAAAAAAAAAAAATTCAACCAAAAGGTTATTTTGGAAGATTTTTTACTTTATATTCTTAATTTGGGGGGGGGGGGTTCAAACAAGAAAATACCTCCAAATTCAGTACCTATTACTTGTTTATTACTATCTAAAAAAACTTATTTTTAAAAATTTACTTTCAAAATTCTTTTTTGATAAATATTTTTATTTAACTAAGTCAAGATAAAGAAAATATTTCAAAGATTAAGGAATAGGAATTGATTTCTGGAAATTAAAAAACAATTGTAAAAAATTCTACTTGAAGAAAAAGAAACTAGTGTGAAAAAAATTAAATTATAATTCAGAATTATTTTGGCTATTTGATTTAAATGAAAAATAAATAATTATCAATCAAATCAATCCATCCAACAAATCTTTATTTCTAGAGAAGAATTCAAAAAATATTCTTTTTTCATAAATCAAAACAAGAATTAGATGATATTAAATGAAAATAGAGAATTTGAAATTCATTTTGGAAATTCTTTAGAAATAACTAGTAATTTATTAATCGAAAAACTTCCAAACAAAATTATTTTCATAAAGAATTAAAAATAAAACCAAATTAAGAATAAGTAATTGTGTAAAATGTTAAAGATAAGATCAAGTAATAAATGATTTTTATTTATTTTTTTTTGATCAATTTTTTCATTTTTTTGATTTCATTTTTTTTATATTGGTTTGAAAATATATTATACTGGTATATACTTCGACTACGCTATATACCAAAATATTCATTTATTTATTTCAATAAAAGGATTCATAAGCATGTGTATTGGTATTAAAATACAAAATCCATAATTTTGCATTCTTTTTTATTTTAACTTTTTTGGAAAGTTCTTAACCACTTTTTTTTCAAGAATATTATCGATCAAAAAAAAAAAAGAAAACTAGCGAAGAAAAAAAATAAAGAAAAAAAAATACATTATAGAGATCTAAATAATAATAAAAAAAATAACCCAGATACAATAATAAACACTTGAAATTCAAAGTAAACTAGATCTTTAACTTGACAAAAAAAAATTAAATATATTTCAACACTTTTACTTTTTTTATTTTTTTTGATTTTTTTTTTGATAGTTATTCATTTTGGGATTTTTATTTATTAAAAATATTTAATCATCAAATAAAACGGTCTTATTTTCATGTTATTGAAAGTGTAAAAATGGTTGTAAAAAAACATCTAACTTTTTATCTGAAATATTTATACTTATAAAGTATATTCAGAAACAATTTAATATTTTCAATAATAATGATGAAATGTATTATTTTTGTCAGGAATTTTTTATTAAAACTTTTATGGTGAAAAAACTTGTGTAAATAAAGAAAAAACCTAATAAAAATTCAAAAAAAAACTTTAATTGTAATAGTAAAAATTAATGAATCCAACTACATCTTGATCAACCTTTATGGGTAATAAGAGGTTTTTTTTCGATTGGAACATAGATTATTGGTATATATTATTAGATTATGAATGTTAGTGACCATTTGTGAAATAATATAGCTTGATTTGTAAAAAGTAATTTTCTTGTGAAAATTGACAATAATTTTTTTATAATAGAGGATTTGACTATATCTTTGTTACATCACGATAAAGTTTCCAAAATCAAGATTATTTTTATCAAACCACGATAAAGTTTCAAAAAAATGTGATTATTTTGATGATATCTATACGAAAGTAACAATGAAGTTTCAAAAATCCAATTGATTCTTTTTATCAAATAGTGATATATTCCAGAAAATCGTGATAATCAATAATATTGCGATAATATAACAAATCACAATATTCTATAAAATCAGATTATTTAATATATTATCGCAATAAGATGAAAAATCATGATATTCTATAAAAAAGCTCGATAATTATTTAAAAATTGTGATATTTGTCAAAATATCATGATAAAACTTAAATTGTAATATAATAATAGTTGATGGGTTTTTGGGCGAATTCAACAATATTTTTAAAAAGAATATTTTTTTTTTGATCGAAAAACAGATTATGTGAATAAAAAGTTATTCTTTGAAAAAAACCAAAAAAAGAGTGATTAAATCAAGGGTCAGTTCAATGGTTTTCTTGTGTATTTTATTTTTAGTTTGGTTGACATATAGATCGATAATTTTAGATCAACACTCATAATAAAAAAAAAAGTAAATAAATAGTTTCTAAGTCAATACATTGATGTTATAAATTGAGTATTAAAATGCCCTTAAAAATAACCAACCCCTAATCCGCTCTTTACAGAATGTGTTCTTGGGTTAAACTATTTACTTTATTCTGTAAAAGTTGAGAGGGGGGGTAAGTAACTTTTCAAAAACTTTCTCAACAACCAAGTCACATTATCACCTATCATTGAGATTGTTTGTGCAATTGTGCAGTTTTTATTCTTTTTCTAATTTTTCTTCCTATATGTTTTGTATGAGTAGAAAAGAAAACTAGAGTTATAGAAGGGTTTTTTTTTGATCAATCTCCAAAAATAAGAAAAAAATCTTCTTTCTTCTTTTTGGTTATTAGGCTTGTGAAGGAAATAACATTATTTAAAAAACACACCGATTTTATATTCTAAGTGTATAATTGAAATAGGTGATTATTTGTTTGATCATATAATTCACAGGGGATTTTAGATTTTATTAAAAAAATGAAAAGAAAAATATTGTTTTTCCATTATAACAAAACCCTGACTTTTGGAAAGTTTTAGGTCTTTGAGAACTTTCAAAGACTATAGAAACACTTTAAAACCCTTTTAAACAATTTCTAACGTTTTTAAAAGGGAATATTTTTGTAAAAGTCTCAAATATTTGTAAAAATCATGAAATTTTTTATTAAGTGTGATTTCGAAAAAAATAATTTTTCATTTTTTTGAGGGAATTATTTTATCACGAAAATTTGGAATATTCCTGAATTAATGATTTTTTGTGATAAAGTAGTACTAATCAAGATTTTCCCATGTTTTTGTTAATTGATTTCTAATATTCTGATTAATAATATTATCAATAATATATCTAATAATTGAAAAAGTAGCTTAAAATTAAAGCAAATCCCATTTAATAAATAAAATTTTTCTAAAAAAAAAAATTTTGGTTACTACCAAGGTTGGTTTTTTGTGTGCTGTTGGATACCGAATTCAATATTACATTAAGAAAAAAGAAAAAAATTTTAATTTGAAGTGGGGCTTTAAGTTCCTGATACCGATATTGAAGACAATATT
Organism: Anaeramoeba flamelloides; assembly: GCA_027625915.1. NCBI lineage: Eukaryota > Anaeramoebidae > Anaeramoeba > Anaeramoeba flamelloides. The sequence continues at coordinate 605,580 of JANTQA010000051.1, forward strand.
CGGTTGAAATATCTATGTATTTCAAGTATTATTAAACATTTAAAGATATACCAAATAATGTATTTTATTTGTTAGGTTTGACTTATTCAAATAATTTTGGCATTAAAAACTTTAACTAGTGTATAAAGTGGAATTTTTTTAGGACCTAAATAGTTATTTTGGTAATTATTAGTTGTCTTAAAACCTTTAAATATAATATCTTTTAAAATTTTAGAGGAGTTCCCATCCAAATAGTATCTAATTTGGATCAAAAAATCATTATAAAAGGATTTTTTTAAAGGTAAATTTCAAAACAAATTTTTAATTATATGCAAGTTAAAAGACCATTTTTTGGAAATATGGTATTGAAATTGAAAAAAAATAGGCTTTTCTAACGTAAAAAGTAAGTATCATTTCAAAAACTCTTAATAAATAACTCTAACTTGAAAAAAAAAAGACATATCTATGAGTTTTGGTCACCAGGTATCTTGAATATTCAATTTTCACTAAAAATTATAACAATCCTTCACAAATAAAAACATGAATGACTAAAAAATAGAATTTTTAGAATTTTAAAGATAAATAAAGAGTTTGGTGAATTAATTTAAATTTTGGTAATCGGGGATATATTTTCTGATTATCTAAATAGACTAATAATAACTGTAATCATAAAAAAAAAAAAAAATATTTGATTAATAACAATCTTTCAATTTTTAAAATCGAATCCTTTTTCAGAAAAAAAATTTAATATCTACAAAAAGATTTTATACATTTAATTCCACATTTAGGGCAGAAAATTTGAACGAAATCTAAGGTACAAAAAAATCTCAAATTAAAGCACATTTTTTGGAATTTTTTTAGTACAATTTATTTTTACTAGAATTTGAATTTTGTGCTTTAATTTGAGATTTTTTTTGTACCTTAAATTTCTTTCAGAGTTTATGTCTTAAAAGTGGAATTAATTGTATTGAAAGAATCTTTAAGCTCAAAAATAAAAAAAAGGTATGTTTTTTTTACTATGAACAAAATATTAAGTAAATGTATGTAATTCATTATTTGTCTTTAAAATTTTAAAGATTCTATTTTTTACAAGATACAATATTTACATTTATGTTACAAAGGAATTGTAATTTTCTCTTTGTTTTTTGGTTTTTAGTTTGGTTCTTTTTGTTTTTTACTAAAATTGAAGTTCCCATGAACTCTTTGAAGGATTATAGTTATTCTCTTCTGTATTTTGAATAGAATCTCAATAACCTCTCACTCAAAACATTCTGTTTATTTGTATGTGGAAATTTTTTTTGTTTGTATTATTTCCCACAAAACTTAATTGTTCATTCGTATACAAATTCAGTTGGATTAGTTGTGATAAATGTTTTATCAGAATTTTGGATTCAACATATCTAAATGAAAATTAAAATTATAAAAAAAATTAATAATTTTTTTAAAGGGATTTTTTAGATTCTGTTGAAAAAAGGTGATCATTCTTTTTCAAAAATCTGCGATTTTGATGAATTCTATTCAATACCAAATACTTTGTCAAACTTTTTTCAGATATTAACCTCACCATAAAATAACAAAAAATAATTCACAAATTATTTCCTTTTTTTCTCAATGTTGATCTTTTATAAGAAATGTTCAAAATCCCCTCAGCTATTGACTATATGAAAAAAATAATAGATTAGAAGATTATTAACACGGTGTAAGGGTTCTTAAAATTGTTTTCAAGGGAAATTTTTTCAAAAACTGATTTTTCCCTAACCTTCTTTTTAACTTTTTAATTTCACAGAAACGAAACTGATCACAGTAACAAAGATAGATAAATTTGGAAACAATATAAAAGTATTTCCAACTAAGATCTCACTGAATAAATATTTTTGAGATTTGGAATTATCACTAATCCTTGATCTAAAAACATGGTATTTAAATTTAATTGTTAGGTTTGTCCTTAAAACAAAAAAAAATCTAATATTTTTGAAAAAAGAAACAATTCTCACCCTATTCAAAGACAAAAGAATTTGAAATACTGTTCGTTGGGTCAGAAATTGAACAAAATTGTCTTTAAACTTTTAAATTCAAAAATGATTCCTTTTATCATAATAAACACCAATGTTCTGACTCTAAAAGGTGATCCGAAATTATAATTGTTTACAGGAATTAAATAATTGAGTTCGGATGTTGATCGAAGAAAAAATGCCCAAGAAGCACTGCAAAAATTCAAAAAAAAAACAAAAAGACAAAATAAAAGATGTAAAAGGATTAATTTCACAAGTTAAATGTTAAGGTTTTTATTTAACTCCAGCAAAAAATGTGTAATGCCCGTTTTTCAAATTTATGAAACAAAAAGCATTACAATCTAAATCCAATCAATTGTGTTGAGGTGATCAATTCAACAAAGATAGTTTGTTTTTCTGATCAAAAGTTTTGGAATTAAATCTTTTTTTTTTTAAGCAATTGTTTTTTTGTTTTTGTTCAAGGATATAATTTAATTGTTTTTGTTCTTCATGTAATTCTTCTTGAAGTTTTTCTTTGATGAGGAAATTGCGTGGCACCTCTTGGCAACTTGTTTCGTTCATTTCAGAATCTTCGATAACCATCGAGCCTTGTTCGCTATATTCTTCGTTGTTGATCATTCGGCTGTCGATCTGAAAGTCTAAGCATTCTTCATTTTCATTTTCGTTTTCATTTTCACTTTCAAATTCAATGCTTTCAAAGCGTAAGTCTTCATAAAATACAGACATTTGTATAAAAAAGTGGGAATTGGGTTTTTGGTTTTGTTGAAAAGTACTTGTAATTGAATTAGCAAACAAGAAAGAAATTTGAGATTTTTGAGCAAGAGACAAACAAAAAATAAATTTAAATTTTTTTTTTTTTTTTTGATCTTTTTTTTTTTTTAAGAAAAAGTACACTTAAAAAAAAATAAAAAAACAGCTGTTAAAAATTCACATAAAAAGAGAACCACTCAAAGAAACAAAAGAAGTGAGACTTTGAAAAGCCAAATGGTGGCAATCGTTATACAAAGTGATCGTTTAATAACTTAAAAAGAAATTTTTTTATGGAAATAAGTGTTGATAATTAATTTTTTCAAATTTTATTTGAAAGGTGGGTAAAGGTTTGAATGTTTGTTTGTGTATTTTTTTGAGCCACGAGTGCTTTGTCGAAATCTGTTTTGATGAAAAATCAAATTTCAAGAAAAAAAACTTTTTGGAAATAAAAATTTTGAGAGGAAACAATAGAATTTTTTTAAAGATCAAACACAAACTAAAAATTGCTGTTAGAAGGTAATCAATTTTTTGAAAAAGTTTAAACCAAGAGCCAACGAGAACAAGATTTTTATTTTATTTCTAAACCTTTTGAATACTGAAACAGTAATATTGAGCTTTTTTCTTAATTTAGTCACTCTTCTTCACTTTTTCAAAAGGTATTATTTTGGTTTTAATTTAACAAACAATAAAAAAATCTCAACTTTTCTGAATTATAACAATAATCAAAGTTGAACCATAGAATAAGAATTTGAATTGATAATTACTTGTTTTTTAGTCACTCAACTTTTCAAGGACCGATCATATAAATAGACTATCCTGATTTTTCATTTTAAAAATGACAGATCTCTTTAAGGTAGTCTCATTGATTTTGATCTTTTGGAAACTATTACAAAAAAATCGATATATTGGTTTTAAGAAAGTAAAATGTGTTGATAAAATCTAGAAAAATTTTAAACTATTGTTAAAAAAAAGTGATACATATGTCTAAAAAATGTAACACTTTTTTTTTGAAAAATTAAAAATTTTGTTGATAATCAAAGTTAAAATGATCACAGTCACAACAATTTTTTAAAGATACTGAGAAATTCAATTAATTCCTGAAAATTTTTGATTCACTCCCATTTTAAAAATTTTTTTACCCAAGATTTGAACAAAGCTTTTTTTTTTTCAAATTTTAAATCTTAATTAACTTTGTAAAATTAGTTGATCTTTTAAATACTAAGTTCTTTGTGGTGAGGTGTTTGAAAAGTTGAGTTGATAGATTTATCAAAATAGAAATTAAATTAAAAAGTTTATCACAAGTGCTTTAATTTATTAGTAATAAGAATCCAAATTAGGACTAATCCTTTTCATGAATACAATATTTATCTTAAATTGGTCGACTTCCATTTTTGTCAAGATAGCTCATGAAAATTGATGTAAAACTCAATACTTTATTAAGATTTTTAAAATACTATCATTTTCCAATTTTATAAAAAAAATTTTATTTCAAGTCCTCAAATATGTATCCAATGATTGTATTAATCTTTGAAAAAAAAAACCAAAGATCTCTACAAGATAAGTTTATCATGATAATCCCGAGTTTTATAAATACTGATAAATTCAAATAAATATCTGAAAATTTTTAATTCTGTTTCCATTTTTGAAATTTTTTTACACATATTTTGAAGAAAGCATCTATTGATTTAAATGCTAAGAAAACTTTTTTAAATTTGTTTGACATTAAAATGTTCTTTATCTAGAATTGTTTTATTGGTTAAGCTATCAAATTACAAAAATGGAAATTGATCTCAAAAAATTATTAAATAAATTTGATTTTTTCAGTAAGATTTCCTAAATTTTTGAAAATTTATTATAAAATTTATTGTTTTTTAATTTGAAAATAAAAGTAGAACTAAGTTCCATCATAGAACCAGGAAACGAAGGATTAATATTTTTATCTATGTTATTTTAAATGATATTCAAAAATAGAATATTTCTAGGTTAATTACTTTTAGATTTTGATAAAATATCTATTTGCTTGTGTTTTAAGTCTGTATTCTTTATAGACAATGCCCTTTTTTAATAAAATAAATTTTTTTGGAACTTTCTTGATTCCAAAATTTGTTTTTTTTTTCTTTATCATCTAAATTACTAATTTACTATTAGTAATCAGAGCTGTAAGAGGATCTTTGATCTCCGCCTTCAATCAATAAAAAAAAAAATAAAATAAAATTTTAAACTTTGGTTTACTAAAAAAAAGTAAAAAACCAAAAATTGTACATTCACAATTGTTATATCTTTACATGAAGATTTTTTTCACAATTACAAATAAAATAAGATATATTAAAGATTTAATTTGGTCCTTGTAATTTATGGGCTTATGTTCGTCCCTTGAAATTCCATTTTTAAATATTTTTTACAACTATTTGAAATATAAATAAAGTATGTGAGTTTTATAATATTCAATTTGAATGATTACAATGGAATGGATTTTAAAGGAATCTAAATAAAATAAGAAACACATTAAAAGGTGTTAAGGACTATTTTGAACTCTTATTAAATTCACACAATTTTAGATATTGCGATGATTTTTACTAAATGTTAAACCCAAACTCCCAAAAATTCTATTTTTAACTAAAAATCATTTCAAAAAGTGTGACTCATATGAAATAATATATTGAATAAAAAAATATCTTTTAATATTTAAGAACAATAAATAATTAAATCTGATCCTTAATTAACCTTTCAATTATTCTAAATATCTAACAATCCAATATTTTAAAAATTAAAAAAATATAAAACCAAAAACCAAAAAAAAAGTGTGTCACAATTTTTGAAATGAGAATTACGGATTTTTTATTCTAAAATTTCATTGAAAAAAAGTTAACAACATAATTTTTTACTAATAATTAAAATCATTTTAAAATAAATTACACATTCTAATTTTTTTAGTGATTTTTTGTCTTTTTGAAGATCTTTTTTTGTTAACACATGATCTTTTGCCAAAAAAAATATCAAAAAAAAAAAAAAAAAAAATTTTTGTTAAAAAAGAAGAAAAACAACAAAAGAAAAACAAAAAATTAGAAAAAATTATTCTGATCCTAAAATTTGAAAATATTTTTATGTTAAGAATACTTGAATAATTACACAATAACTTCAATAAACATAAGAAAGTGACTCAAAATTTCTGAAAAATAGTTTGTTATTTTATATTGATACAAAATATTAGACTTGATGATATGGAATTCTTTTTTTTTTTATTTTGAGAAGGGGTATAAATTATATTTGTGTTATCCTTAGCATTTAAACCAATTTTTATGAAATTAATTACAAAATTATATATTTTACAATTATTAATCAACAAAAATAATCTTAAATGACCAAAATTTAAATTTATTACAGTCAAGTTTAATTCTTTTAATGTATTAAGAAAATTTAATCGAAACACAATTTCAAAAATTGTGGCTGAACTGAAATAATAAATTGAATAAAAAAATATCTTTTAGTACCCAATAACAACCAATAATTAAATCCAATTTGTAATTAACTTTTAAATTATTCAGAATATATAAAAACCAGATATTTAAAAATTCAAAAAAAAATAAAATCAAAAACTAAAAAAAAGTTAATCACAATTTTTAAATTGATCAACATGTATTTTTTATTACTAAATTTTCACTGAAAAAAAATTCAACAACAAAATTTTTTATGAATAATTAAATTACATCTAAAATACATTCCATAGTCTCAATTTTCTTTCTGATTATTTATCTTTTTAAGATCTTTTTTTTTTCAACATGATCTTTTTGAAAAAAAATAGTAATTCAAATAATAAAAAAGAAAAAAAAAGTATCAAAAAAAAAATGAAAAAGAAACAATGAAAAGAAAAAAAAATAATTAGAAGAAATTAGAAAAAAATATTTGATCAAAAATTTGCAAAATAAGAAAAAATGAAACTGATCCAAAAATTTGAAAATATTTTTTTGATAAAAATATGTGATAAAACCAGATAAAAAAACATCTAATAACATTATAATGTAATTCAATCTTTAAAAAAATAATACAAATCGAAATTCTCATTGGAAAGTTACATGATACATAGTTGAAAGTACTTGTTATTTTAGTCAGGTAAAACATATCCGGGTTGTTGGAGTATGATATCATTTATTATTTTTTTTTTCAATATCAACAGTTTTTTTTATGGATTGGGGTGTCTGTTTTCTCTCTAAAAAATTATGATGTCTTTTTGAAATTTTCAAAACATGTTTGTCGTTTATGTAATTTTAAGACAATGGTATGATACTTAATTATAATTATAATAATTGACTCTTGCTTTTGAAGGTTTGAAAACTTGTTTGTTACTTTTATAATCTGTTTTTTTTTTGTTTTTTTTTGATTTTAAGTATATTTTTTTTTTTGATTTAGTGTATATCTATGGTGTTTCTTTTACCATTTTGTTTAAAATAGCACCTTTTCATTTTTTTAGTGACCGCTATTTTTATTTAATTATTTCTACTGATAAATTCAAATAAATACAGAAAATTTTTTTTTAAAATTTCAATCATTTGAAATCTTATAACTCCACTTATAACACAGTTCTTTAAAGAATATTTTGAAGCACCATCAATTTCAAAAAGCTTCTTAACATTTAAAAGAATAAAATTCTTGATTCAGATCTTTGGTAAAAAAATTTGTCAAAGGAAAAGGAAAGTGAAAATCTCAGATATTTATTTGAATTTATCAGTTCTGTTAATTTATATCCACAATAGCTGAGAAATTTTGATTTGAAAAAAAAAAAAATAAAAAAAGAAAAAAATGATTTTATTTCAAAGAGGAGTTTTTCCTAAACTGCGACTTTTTCAACAAAGAAATTTTTATTTTCAAAAAATTAATTTAAATTTGATTATTCTTCTCAGTCAAAAAAAAAAATATTTTTTATTTGTTGTATTTTAATAAAATTATCAAATTTTTGATCACAAAGTACATTGTTTGAAAAGAAAAAAAATTCACTATAGGAGTATTAACCTTATATATTCTAGCTTCAGAGTAAACTTCTGGAAAGTGGTAGGTTCAAAAAATTAATTCGCCAACAACTCAATTTTGGAGTCCGACTTTAAAAAGTTATTAAAAAATGAAAAATAAACCAAAACCTTTTAAATTATATCAAAATTTAAACCACATTTCTTCTAGACCTATTACTGAATACCTATGAACTCTGAATAACTTTATTCCCCAATTCTTGGTTCCATAAACTGATTTTTATAAAATCATTTTTTTAACAACAATATTGAATTCAAAAGCATTGAATTTCAACCAAGAACTAAAATAATCAAACTTTACACTATAAGAAGAGAATTTTTTTTTCCATTTCAAGGATCGTAATGCTTAGTCCTTTTAAAAATGGGAAAATGTATCTACTTGCTTCTGGAATTTGAATTTTAAATGGCCTAATTTTTCAACAGTCTCTTTTTTTTTACTTGAAAGATTCCTTTTGTTTAAGATTCCTACTTGTCCAAAATGTCTACCAATATACGAAACAAAAAAAGTACGAAGCAAACATAAAACAATCGAGATTAGAAATTACTTCTTTTTCTCTTAAAATCATTTTTGTTTTTGAAAAAAACAAAATGAGAAAATTTAAAATTTTCCCTTTTATTTCTCAAAAAAGTTCTTAATAAATCAAAAATAAAAACCCGAAAATTTTGAAAGTAAATGATTGTTTGAGAAAAAAGTAAAGACCAATATATCTGTTTTTAAATAAGAACAAAAAACAAATTCGTTAATAAAGTGACTTAACGAATAAAAATCTTTTTATGAAAAAAAAAAACTACAACCCAACCATAAGACAACCTTGAAAATTTTTCAAAAAACACACTATTTTGAAAACACTTGTTTGTTTGTCAATTGAGATTTTGAATTAACACCTAAATCTGTACCTCGAAAATACACTATTTGTGTTTTGTATGAAGATCGTCACTTACAGAAAGAAGAAATTTTTAAATTTGACAGTTACCATTCCTTTTTTGAGATACTCGTAAAAAAAAAATGAATCTCTACAAAACAAAAATGGTAAAGTCGTAAAAAAGCAATTTTTCTAATTAAAAATAAAGTTAAATCAAATCAAAACAACTTTTGTTTAAAAAAAGTTTTTCGCTTTTTCATTTTTTACTTTTTATATTTTTAATTTCTTTGTTTTCAAAACTTTGTTCTTTACCGAATTAGTGATTGATCAAAAAAAAAAAAAAAAACAAACACAAACACAAACAAAAACACAAACAAAAACACAAACAAAAACACAAACAAAAACACAAACAAATATGTCACGCTATAAAATGAAAAACAGTGTCACGATAATGGTTAACAAAAACAAAAAGAAAAGGTATCAAAACACGATCCTTCAGCTAATACCATTTTATTCTGATGTCTTAGTGGATGAGAATTTAACTGAAGAAAGTCTACTAAATCCTAATGGCATCCAGTTGATAAACATTTTGAATGTTCTGTTACCAACGAAGAATATTGACGCTGTGAAGTGTAACTTTTTACAGAAACAACAGATTGAAAATCTCAAATTATTCCAGACCATTTTAACAAACCAATTGGAATATCCAAAGCAAAACCATTTTGATATCTCATCATTAATATCTTCATCCAACATTGCCATCCAAGCGCTAGTTAATGCGTTAGTGTTTATTAAGAGGATCTTTGAGACGAAGGGAAGCATGAGGGACGACAGCGAGAAAGCGAGGAAGATCCTGATCATGAAGCAAGACCGCGTCCGTGTTTTGGGTGCGATCAAAAAGGTGAGCGGATCCGTGTATAAAAACAAGTTCTACGACGAAGACGAGGGAAGGTTTCTCGACGAGCAGCGTGCCATCGAGGAGGAGAAACAGCGGAAGAAGGAAGAGCAGAAGAAGAAAGAAGAAGAGCTCAGATTAAAGGAATTGGAGCTCAAGAGGAAAGAGCGCGAATTGCAAAGGAAGCGAAAGTCGCAAGAGAAAAAGCGGAAAAACAATCAAAAGAAACTCGAAGAAAAGGAAAGACGGAGGCTGCTCAAGAAACAAAAGATGAAAGAGGAAGAATTGGCGCGGATCGAGCATGAGCAAAAAATCCGTGAGGCCGATCAGAGACGAAAGGAAAAGGAATTGAAAAAGAAGCAAAGGCAGCAGAAGTGGAGCAAGGAATTGGAAAGGAAAGCAGAGGAGCTGAAAAAAAAGGAGAAGGAATTGTTAAACAAAAAATTGTTACTCGATCAAATGGATCAGGAATTGGAAGACGAAAAATTCCGCAAGCAATTGCAACTCGAAAACGAAAAAAAGCTTCAATTGGAAAGAGAGCTAAAGGAAAGAGAAGAAATGCTGCAAAAGAGAAGCGAAGAGATCAACAAAAAACGCAAACTTTTGGAAAAGCAAGAGTTGGAATACCAAAAGAAGCTTCAAAAGGAAAGGGTTAAAAAGCAACAGCTACTGACGCTCGAACAATTGAGAAAGGATATTGCCAATGTCAACGTCGACTTTAATGATTTTATCCTCGGATCCAAAAAAAAAAGGAAATCGCAAAAGCAATACCAAACAGGAAAATTCGGCCCTCGATCTCAGACCTTTATCCTTAGCGAGGTTCCCTTTGAAGAAGACGAAATTAATCCAAATTCGAAAAACAAAAAACGGAAAAGAAAAAGAAAAAGAAGAAAAATTTTGATGACTAAAGTCGTTAATTATGAAAGCGACGAAGACGAACAATGGCTACAAGCTGAAGAATTGTTGAATAATTAAGATCAAGAAATCAATTCAAATCAAGATTTACCAGTTAAATATATTTCGTTTGATAAAAGTGTGTCAAAAAAAATGTTCTCATAAATATATAAATTTAAAGGTGTCAACAATCGTCAACAGAACTATTTTTAGTCCTATATTAAAAACTTTTTTCTTACACTTTTTTTTTTTTAATTTTTTATATTTATTTTTATTTTTCTGAGTGTCCAACCACGATCACTGGCAAAAGTCAAGTGAACCAAAGAAGAAGACCGTTTTAACACAAAGTCAATTACGTTATTTTCTTTTTGTTGTTTGTGAATTATTATTAAAAAGATCCTTTCTTAAAATAAGAATTGCTTATGTTGTCGAGAGTTTGGAGTTGGTTAACTCTCAAAAATATTCCCTACAATGATAATTCAATTTTAATTCATTGATTTAGTTTAATGAATTCTTTTATTATAAGGGTGTTAGTATTCTTGTGTAAATCTGGTCAATACTCAATTTCAAACAAAATTTATTATTTTTTCCATTTTTGCTCAATATTTTGGGTTGAGATTTGAAAAAAATCAATAATACTGTTTTTTGGGATTACTTTTATAAATAAATTAATTAATTAATAAATAAAAAAATATCATTTAGTGATGAGAATAATGTGTAATTTCATAAAATGTTGGTTTAAATGTGATAAAAAATCCTTTGAAATTGAAAAAAAAAAAAAGTGATTATTGTTACTTTATTTATTATGTTTTTAATGACTTGAATTATTTACTTTTTTTTTTTTTTTCTCTGTTGTAAAAAAAACATAATGAAGCTGAATATTTATTAATTTTTTTTTTACTTTCTTAATCCATTGAATAGAAATATAGTAACTCAACATCAGTATTTTATTTTTTTTCAGTAGGATTCTAAATTTTTAATTTTTTTTCTCTTTGATATCCATTTTGCAAATAATTGCAGTTTTGATTAATTACCTTTTTTATTTATTATATTTTTTTCTATAGTTTAAACCCCAAATTAAAATATAATCAAAGGTGAAAAAATGTTTTTATGAAGAGATAATTGTATACTTTTTCAAAAGGGTATTTACTAAGAAAGTGGGTTTTATATCAATAATATATATTAACCCCCTTTCGTTAAAAGGTGTGGGTGGGTGAGTGGGTATCAAAAAAAACAGAACAATTCTATTAGTTTAGTTGATTCTTCTTCACGAAATAATTGTTCATTTTTGTGATCTGATGAATTTTTCTAATTTAATCATTTTTTTTTTTTTTGTTTTTTACTTTTTTATTTTTAGCTTTTTTATTCTTTTTTATTTATTTTTTTACTAAAAGAGCTAATTTCAAATATAAAATGTTTTAAACTCCAAATTAACTTTAATAAAATTGAATTTTCGTAATTTCTAGAAAGTTCATACACAGAACTATAAAAAAAATTATTATCAACAATTTTTCTTTACCAAATAAAATGAGAAATTTACCAGATGTTCAAATTAAAGGGAAGAAAAACTTCTTTACTTTTTTTTTTTTTTTTGGAATTTATGGTATGTTTAAGTTTTTCTTTTATGATTAACTTCCATCCAAAGTTTTTTATTGTTCTTATTTCTAAACAATCTTAGTTTGATTGATTCTTTAAAAAAAAGCGAATTTTTCATTTTTTGGCTGGGTGACTTTAATTGAAATGGGGTTCATTTTTAATTTTTTTTTTATTAAGTGTAAGTTAGTAATAATTTATTAACACTTTATTCAAAGATATTTTCTTTTATCCCACAAAAAAAAAAAAAAAAAAAAAAAAAAAAAGTTTTCAAGATAATCATACTTTATGACACAGTATTTGAATAAATATTGTAGATGAATAATCTATATTATATTATCAATAATATCCAAATAATTTAATCTGTTCTTTTTCTATTTGTCGATTTAAGAAATAAAACCGAAAAGGGTATCAATCACATCTTCAAGAAATTTCTTTTTTTAGGGTTTTTTTGAACGGCAATTGGTTTGTATCATAAAACACTAAAAGAGGGGTAGATATAGGTTAATTTATTGGAAATGAAACGGGGTTTGATATTTACTGAATATTTCACTTACCTGATCGATGGGTACTATATTATTGAAAAACATATTAATTATTTCCTTAATAGATTTCAGAATCTATATATCTTGTAAAAATTTAAATTTGAGGTTTGTTTTCGAATTTTTTGTAAAATTTAGTAAAAGTATATTTTTCAAATTAAATCAGAAATTTTACTTGGAAAGGTAGAAAAATCTAAATTCACTTCCTTATACTTATTTTTTCTTCTTTTTTAAATCTATTCAGTTAAGTCCAAAAGTATATATACCTTAGAATCCCAAATATACTAATCTGTTTCAAAATAAAAATTTTTATTTGAATTTTTATCAAAGAATATTAGATACAGAATTTATAAAAAAATATCATAGAAAGAAAATTTTATATTTAAAAAGTGTATAGTTACATCTATTAGAAAAATAACTTGAAATTTTTTTTTCAGCATTTAAATACTTTTTCTTGATTTGTATTTTATTATTTTTCCTATGAAATTCTGTCAAAATAAATTTTTTTTTTTTTTTGAAAAGGTTGTCTATACATCAAAAAATTATTAGTTTTAATGATTAAAGCACATCATACTTTACTGTAAATTTTTTAGGTCCGTTTGTGTACCAAAATTGACTAAAATACTTGATTACATAATTTATTCATTACAAAAGATATTAGGGAATCACATAACAAATTTGTTTGTTCGGTTGATTAACATTCAATAGTAATTTAAATATTTGATTCTAAATAATTTAAATATCTATCTATCTATATATATATAAATTTTATTTGAAAAAAAAATAATAGTTTTTTTCAATTTTAAATTTTTATTTGTTTGTTTTTTCAATTATTTTCTATTGCTCAAATAAAATTTTTCGAATATTATTCATATTAAACTTGTAATTTTGACCTAAAGAAAAGAATTTTATTTTTCTCTTGATTAAATATTTATAAAAATTTTATCTTAAAAAAAATGAATTTTTCTCAGTAATATATTTTTTCATTTAATTAGTTTATCCTAAAATTAACAACGTTGTTTGATTGTTATTATTAATGAACCAAGAAGCTGGATTTTGAATTACTATAATTGTAATAAATTTTCTTATTTAAAAAATTAAAAAAATAATAAAAATCTTTATAGAAAATGTAAAAATGAATAATCATTAATTTGTTTTTTCCAAAAACAAAAAAAAAACCAATAACATAACTATTTTATCTTTGAATTATTTTGACTTTTAGTTATAATCGAGATCTGGATTAAAGTCCAATAAGAAAATAAATATATTAGCCCTTAATATCATTTTAAATCTTTTCTTTTAAACTTGATGAAATTTAGGCAAATCCAGGGTGCTAAAGGATATTTAAAAATATAATTATATATGTATGTATGTATAGAAAGTAGAAATTAAGTGAGTGAAGAGATAAACAAAAGGAATTTCAAATTTGCATTTGTTTTGTCCAAATCACATCAAAATGATTGAATAAGCAATGTTTTAATGTATAATTCTCAAAAAATTCTACAATTTATATATTTTTAGTTTGTTTTTAAAAGTTCATTCTTAGAAACTATTTTTTTTGTTATAGGTATTGTTTATTATTCCTCATAGATCATACAATTCTGATCATACTATAGTTATTTTAACAACACTCAACCCTATCATTTGAGATAACACTATTGGAATATTCTTAAAAAGGATTTAAAAACTTTCTACTGCGTTTTACTCTTATTGTGATTCCAATAAAATAGATCAAAACTTAATATTTTTTATTTTTAACGTGAAATAAAAAAAATCTAAACGAGTGTTAAAAATATTAAAAGTTGTCTTTAGAAGGGAAAATTTCTTTTCTCGAAACAAATTCATATAAAATAATAATTCTAATTTTGAAATATAAAGTGATCCTCCCAAAAAAATAAATTCTTTAATAATCAAAAAAGAATCCAAGTAAAAAATCTACACAGATCACAACCACAAAACAAGACTCAAAAAAATCATTTTTTCTTATTGTTATTAATTACACTTCATTTTTTTGAATAAACAAATTAACAAAAAAAAAAAAAACCAAAAAGCTTCCAAATGACTTCTCAACTTACCGAAAGATCAATCCCAAAAATTTTTAAAAACGAAGAGTGTGTACACCCAATTCTCCAAGTAATAGATCTTGAAGAAACACATTCAAAGAATCAAGACGAAGAAACAGTTAGATACCGATTAAAACTTTCTGATGGAAATTTTTATCTTTTGGCAACACTAAACAGACAACTTAATGAAATGGTCATTAATGAAGAAATCAAAAACTTTACATTTGTTAAATTATTAAACTATCAAAAAACAGTTATAAAAAATACCGAGTAACAATTTCCTTTTTCCTATGAGTTTTTCTCTTTTTTTATTTTTTTTTTCTCCAACACAAACTCAACTTATCTTCACTTTCTCTTCCACCTTCTACAACACCTTTTTATTATACCTAACTCAAAAAACCCAATAAAATATCCCAAACAACAATAAAAATTATATCCGTTAAATAAAAAAAAATTATTTAATTTTTTTCTTCCAAAAAAATCCCATTTCCTCTTTTGATCCTGATAAACAAATAGTTTTTTGCTTGTATCCAATTTAGAATCTGTTTCAACCCAAACCGAAAAAATTGGTGAACCAACACAATTTACAAATGAAACACAAGAAAACGAAATCGAAATTGAAAAAGAAACAGAAAAAGAGAAAGAGAAAGAAAAAGAACAAACAACATTTAAAACACAACCACTTGAAACAGGGATCAATTTACTTCAAAGCCTTAATACTTATAACAAAAACTGGAAAATCAAGGTTCGTGTTACAAACAAAACAGAACCAAAAATTTACAACAAAAATGGAAAGCAAGGCCAAGTTATGTATGTTACCTTGGTTGATTCCAATGGTGATGAGATGAGGGCAACAATGTTCAATGACAATGTAACAAAATTCAAGAAAGTTCTTCAAGTGTCCAAGTGTTATTATATCTCCGGTGGGACACTGAAGCCCGCAGATCGTCGATTTTCATCGATCCAAAGCGATTACGAAATCAATTTCAACAATTACACCTCAATTACCCTTTGCACAAACACCTCTGACTTGCCCAAGGAGGCCTATCATTATAAGAAATTAAGCGAGATCGAAAAAACACAGAACGGAACGAAAATAGATGTTATGGGGATCATCGCAGAAGTAGGCGAATTGATCGAAGTGAAATCAAGGACCGGGAAGCAATTAAAGAAGAGGGAGTGTGTTTTAGCTGATCAGTATTTGAGAATCTCTTGTAATTTCTGGGGGGAAATCGCAGAAAAAAATACCTTCCCAGGTAACCCCGTGATCATTCTTAAGGAAGCAAATGTGGGTGAATATCTTAATAAAAAAAATATCAGTGCTTCCAGCGCAGCAAGAATCATTTTGGAACCAGAAATCAACGAAGCACAGGAAATAAGGGATTGGTGGTACCGAGGCGGCGGCAAGAAAAACCAAGAACAATTGGGGAAAACAATTGGCAAATCATATAGCAGCAACACCAACTGGATCGAAAATGATCGCGATCCCTTGTGTAATATCCTTAACCTGAATTTAGGTGTCGGGGAAAAGGCAGATTACGTCACAAGTAAGGTAACCATTACCCATATCTTACATGACGAGAACAATCCCGTTTGTTACCCATCTTGCACCTTTGAAAATTGTACAAAGAAAGTCACCTTACAAGGATCGCATTGGGTTGGCGAAAAATGCAACCACAGGATCCAAAAGCCTAA
Source organism: Anaeramoeba flamelloides (assembly GCA_027625915.1). Lineage (NCBI taxonomy): Eukaryota > Anaeramoebidae > Anaeramoeba > Anaeramoeba flamelloides. Next base: position 621,887 of record JANTQA010000051.1, read on the forward strand.
TTATAGATATAACCCTAAATTTAGATTGACCGATTCTTCATCTTCAATCTACGCTACGGCCTTTAACCAAATTTGTGAAGACATCTTAGGGGTTAAGGCCGAGCATGTGGAAACTTTAAAGCAACAAGGCAGAAACGATGAATTTAACGAAATCTTCGATAAGGCAGTTCCTTTAGAAGGGCTTGCCAGGATTAGAGTCACAGAAAATGAGTATGAAGGGAAAACTTTTAAAAGATCAATTTTATCCAGCTTTAAGCCAATCACAGATTATGTATTGGAATCAAAAAAATTAATCGAGCAAATAAATAAAATTAACGAAAACTAATTAATTTTCATTTAATTTTCACAAATTATTAAATCAATACATGCCTTTCAAATTAAATGAGGCATTTCCCTTCCCATTTTATACACAATTTTATATTCTTTTTCTTAAACTCAACCTATTATTAATATTATTTATTAATATTGATTATTATTATTTTTTTTTTTAGGATATTTTCTGAGGATAATAACCCAAAGAATTTTTTTTATTCCAAACATATACTATAATTTAAATAAAAATCTCTTCTTTTTTTTTTTTTTTTTTTTTATTTTTGGTAAACTCTTTTTCAAATAAAAGATTCCAAAAAAATTCAAGAATTATTCATAATTGAATCAAATTAATTGTAGTATCATTCTAAAATCTAAGAAACGCTTTTAAACATAAAAAAAACTTTCAACTGAATATTTAAAACTCATTAAAACAAAACAGTAAAAATTAAAATTCAATATTTCAAAAATTGGTGTGCTCTTTTATTTGAAATGAGAAATCTCATTTTGTAAATTGTAAGGGAAAAAAAAAAATAAAATCAATAAAAACCTTTGAACAGGACGAATTGAGAAAAAGTTCTCGGCATTTTGTTGATAATTCTTTACACATCAAACTTTTGACCTTTAAAGTATTTTTTCCAAGATAAAGCCCCAACTCATCTGGATATTTTGTTGGAATGTTTTTTCTTTATTTCTTTTTTCTTTGTTCGATATATCAAACCAATAATGGTCTTCCTTGATTCAGATATTTAGCTCATTCGAAATCAAACTTAAACTGTTTCCACTTATACACTGATATATTATTTCCCAATTTATTTCTTCATATCTTGTTTTTTTTTTTTTCATTTTCCAACTGTTCAATATCCAGAAATAAAAAACAAAATGAAAAAATAAATAATTAAAATGCAAATCACCAATAAGTAATTATCTTATTAACAATCAAATTCGATGGAATTGATGATTTGAGAGGTATATCCTTTTATTTGAAAAAGAATTTATTTGCTTTTTTTGAAAAAAAAAAAGTAAATTTCAAAAAATTGCTTTTATTAGATACATTGTAGTCAAAATGTTAGGGATGTTATATTACGAACGAAATTTGAATATAAACTCCTTTGTGGTCATATGAATCCAGTTTTATGAAGGAAATAAAATATATTCTATGTTTTTTACCAAATATTCTTTTAAAAATAAATTTTAAATTTATAGATCTGAATATTTCATTTTAATTTATTTTTTATTTTTTTTTTTTTACTTTTTATTGTTTTTTTATGTTTCCTTCTCAGGTTCTTTTAAATATAAAAGCCAATTAAAAAAATGAAAAAATTATATACTCAAATTAATATTAAGAAAATTGGGTAAATATAATTTTCTTTAAAAATAAAAGCATTTACTTTTTAAAAAAAATTATTATCAACAATTTTGATAACCTAAAAAAATTGTGTAATTTTACTTGATATGTTTCAATGATACTTATTCTTTTTTCAAAATTTTATATTATTTTGAAAATCTAGATTTTTATCATAATATGTTTTCTGAAGAAGATCAACTCAAAACTGAAGTTCATTCTTTATGTTATTTCTAAACAATTTTATCTTTGTTAATTTTATCGAAAAATAATGAATTGTCCATTTTTGACTTTACTGGGTTTGGGTTAAATTAGGTTTACTTTTGAAAAAACATCAATTTATATTATTCAAGGTATGAAAAAACTTTTATCCATAGAATACAATAAATCTTTTTATTTGCTTTTTTTTTTTTTTTTGATTTTATTTATTGTTTATTACTAAAAATATCTTATCAATGATTTTATATTATATCTAAAAGGATAATATATAATTATAATGATCCATAAGGTTAGTTAATAGTATTTTTATTCTAATTACAGAGTAAATTTTCATAATTTTTCGATCTTTTTATGTCACCATTGATTACTCATGGATGATTATGAAATGGCAAACATTATTACTAAAAATTTCAATTTTTTTATAATTATTAATTTTTAAAAGAACGAATTCGATTTGTACCTTATGTGAGGCAAGAAATAAAATTTCAATGAATAAAAAAATATTTTGAGTTATTTTTATCAGCTTTAACTCTTTTTGGCATTTTAAAAATTTTGGATATTAATAGGTTTTACAAAAAAATATAATATTCATAAAAACACATTCAAAAGTTAAAGATGATGGAGTTCACTCAAAAAATCCTTTAAAAATTGAAATTTTTTTTTTTTCTCACATAATATATATTTTAAGTTGTTTTATCTAAAAATTAATAATAAAAAAAATCTCGAAAATACATAAATTATATTGTTCAATAAGGAGCCTCTTTCAACATTTATATTATTATTTTTTTAAAATGAATGTTATACTAAAATGATAATTAGAATTATTAAATAGTTTTATTTATTGGCATATTTCCATTGAAATATGACTTGTGTATAATAGTATTTAAATATATTCTATGATTGCATTTTTTATCTAATTTCCAAAAGTTAATTAAAAATAAAAATAAAATAAAATAATATATTTTAAGAATTGATTTTCAAACTATTCATATTTTATTTAATATCATTTAATTTTAATTCGTTGTTTTATCCTTGATTTTTTAATGATAATCCAAAATTCAATTGTCTAAAAGTCGGGTTTGTTTTTATAATAATTCTTTTTGATAAAATTTGTTTTTAATGTTTGAAAATTATTATTTTCAATGAAAACTCAAATTTACTTTTATTATAATTAAAGATTTTTTATTTGACCTCTATTAAAGGGGAGTGTTAAGTAGGATTATTTTCATTTAATCACTGATTCTTCTATGTATATTGATTCGAAATATTTGATCCTTGTTTCTTTGGAAATGCAAAAAGGAGGTTAAAACAAAAAATAAAAAAAAAAAAATAAACACAAGATCCGTGTTTTCAGAACAAGTGAAAAGAACCAAAAATCACTGATATTTTTTTTCAGAGAAATCTTATATTCTGATTATTTGAATCTGAAACGCTCAAAAAAATTTGGAGTGTCACCACACCTTATTTAATTTAAGTTATTTCTCTGATTTCTCTAACTTTTATGACTTCTATAAAAGAGAATATCGCATTATTAAAAATTATCAACTATTCTTAATTGTATTACTCAAAACCAATTTACTACTTTTGGTAAATGATTGTTGGGAAAATGTTTTCTGTAATTTCTGTCCTATTTCATTATTTTCAATTTCCATTTTCTTCAGTTCCAAAAAAATTTCTAAATAAAAAAGATTTTTTTTTTATTGTAATGATTTAATCTAAGTCACAAAGAATGATAACATTTTTATTTTTAATTTTTTACTTGTTTTTTTTTAAAAAAATCTTTCTCTAGTCTTAGTAAACCAATAAACAACTTTTCACTAACTTTTTTTCACCATCACCAAATTCCAAAATCATTTGCTTTGCTTACCATTATATTGACTAATTTACTTCGGGTAATTAGGGAAATCACTTAGATTGCAATAGAGTACTAACAAGTACATACTCTTTATAGTGTTTTCTATTTTGTTCTGGGAAACATTAGAACAAAAAGTAAAACACAAAACTCAAGAAACTCTAACAACTCAATTACAGAATTCAAAAGAATAAAGTAAAATAATAGCTTTAGTTAATTCTTTTTTAATTCTGTAACACCTAATCTAGTTTTTCTAAATTTTTGAAAAAGGAAATTTTAAAAATTTTCTTTTTGTATTTCAAAAGAAAAAAAAAACCGAAAGGCGCTTTTCTTGTGATTTACAGTTTTTATTTATAAAGTGTTCTAGGTTTTTTATAATAATTGAAACCAACCAAAAATTTTAAGAAATTTTCGGTTTATTTTGAAAAGTAAAAAAAACCTAACGAAAATCTTTAGATTTTCGAAATCAACAGAAAACTCTAGATCAGCTAACCAAAAAATATATCTCAAATAGAAAGTCCCATCCAAATCTTACAATTAAGAAATTCTACAAATTACACAAAATTTCTATTCATAAAAAAAAAAAATAAAAAATAAAAGGAAAATTTAATTTTTGTTTCAATAAAGTGATTTCATTTGATTTGTCACCAATAAAACGTAAAATTTTATTATAAATTGAAAAAACAAAATTTAATATAAAAAGAACAAAAAAAATAAAGAATTAAATCATCAGAGAGAATAACAATAAATGAATAAAAAAAAGAAAGAAGAGAAAAGATATTGAAACAGATGATGAAAATGGTTTGTGTCATTTCATTTTCTTCATATTAATTAATGAAAAATTTAAAACTTTGATCTTGATTATTGTTTTTCTTATTTTTTCTTAAGCATTCCATCATATTTTGGTAAGTTATTATTGATATCTGGTGTGTAAGCAGTAAATTTGTTGCCGGTTCTATCTGTAACTGTTACTGTGAAAACGCAATTCTCGCAATAGAACTATAGTTTTAATAAAAGGTTTAAAAAAAAATACAAATAAAGCATACAAAAATTAAATATTTGAATTTAGAAATTATAAATTTTAATTTCTTAAAAAGCTTTAAAAAAAAATAAATTGGTTCTTCAAAATAAAATTGTCATTTTTGATTTTTTTCCATTTTTTTTCACTGTATGGATCTCTTTAGAAGAGGGAAAAGAGTTATAAAGGAAAAAAGACCAAGTGGTTACATATCAATATTGTATTACTAATATAACAGTCTAGATAACTTGAAAATAAAAAAGAAAAAGCAAAGACAAAAAATATCCAAATCTAAACAAAAACAAGATCAAATTGAAAAAAAAAAAAAAAAAAAAACAACAATTAAACAACTGTCCGTAAAATAAACATTCATGATCAACGCTCCAACTTAAATAAATGAAGCAAAATTATCGTGGCTGTGATTTTCTGTTCTTAATTAAACAATATTATTGTTTTTTTTTTTGGATTTTTACGAATTGCTTCTTATAAACCTTATCTAAACCTAATTTTTTTTTGGATTTTTTTTTTCTTTTTTGGTTGTTTTTTATACTTTTATTTGTTTTTTGTCAATTTTTATGTTTTTTCAACCATAAAAAGAATTTCTTGCTTTTCTTTTGGTCTTTTCTTTCTACCTTTTTCAATTATTTAAAGAAAAGCAATCCTTTGATTGATAATTCTATCAAATTAAAATACGGATAAAAAGCACAAAATAAAGTTTAGTTATTCTGCCAAACAGGATGTTCTATCTTTTGATATTACCTCTCTTCCATCCAATAAAAAAAAACAAAAAATCCTCATTTTTTTAATGATTTCATTTCGTTTTGAAGAATCTTTTTCTTTCTACTTTTTGATAAAAGTTGTAATTTTTTCATTTAATTTTTTGAAGTATTTTTCGAAATGTGAGATCTAAAGGTTTTTCAATTAACTAACTTTTGGAGTATTTTTTTTTTTTTTATCAGTTAATATTTATTTACAATTTAAAAATTAGAGATCCAAAAAGTTAATTTTCAAAAATATTTTTAAATGAATTAAAATAAAATATACTATATTGTTATTGTTTTTCTTTCAGAACTATTTGAAAATAATTTAAATGGTAATAATTAATTTTCAAAAAAAAATATATTTCGAATCCATTATTATTAATAATAAATTGAGAAAATTAAAAAATTATTCAAGAAGAAGTAAAATTTTATATCCCATTTAAAATTTTTAACACAATCAAAATATAATAAAAAAAAAATCTTAATTTAAATAAATTCTCATGAGAAATAATAAATTAAGCCCATTAAATAATTGTAATATTAACAATTCTTTATCATTTATATATGTAACTATACAAAAAAATAAATAATTATCAATACTAAGAAATAAATACTGTGTGTTAAAAGTTTTGAAGTGGACACAAAAAAATATATATATATATTGATAAATTTGTTGAAATTTTTATAATCATGTTTGTTTGATCAAACATTAGATACAATGGACGAATTTTATTTGTTTTTTTTTTTTTAAATTAATAAAACAAATATAAACTTGATCGTATTAATTTGCAACAAATTTTTCTGTTTAAATTGAAACTATTATGTAATAAGCAAAAAAAAAATATGAAATGAAAACAAAAAACAAAAACAGAAAAAATTGAAAAATCAAAATTACTCCCAAATTTGTACGAGAAATTGTAGTATCATTATTCTTTTAATTATTTTAATTCTCCAAAAAATTTTGCATTATTAACTCTTTTCGAATAATTACATAACATTTAAAAATGTAAAAAAATTCTATTTTTTAATAAAATATTTCAATAATCAAGTTTATTAAATGATTAAATGTTTTGATTTGAGTATACTTATCTCTTTGGGTATCTATAATAATTTAATTTTTTAAAAAACAAATAATTAAAAATTAAAAAAAAAAAAAAAATTTTGGAATAACATTTCAAAAATTATTTGTGGGCTAAAATATTGGAAAATAGTTGAATTTTTTTTGATATTAGAATTTTATTTGTTTATAACTTTACTTTTGAATTTTTCTCGTAACTATTTTGGCTCTTTCGAACAAATTCTTTGAAAAAATTTAAATTGAACCTGAATTCTGGGTTTTATAAGAGTTTAGGTATCCAAAATACGATGTAGTCTTTTTTTGAGAAAAGTTTTTTGTTGATCATCAATTTTAAATTGAAGGCTGAGTTTGGTATAAAAAACAAAAACTAATGTATCTCTTTTTTTTAACAATATTTTTTTTATATATACACTTCTTTTGGAAAGTTCTTTTATAAAAATTATTTATTAATACATGTTTTAAAGAGTTATCATAATAATAATAATAATAATAATAATAATAATAATAATAATAATAATAATAATCGTACATCGTTTATTTTGATGTGTATTTATGAAACATGATTTATATTAAAATAAAATGGAAAAAAAAAAAAATTTCAAAATTCTTCTTTTTTAGTGATGCTGGTTGTTAAAAATTAAATGGGTGAATAAATTTTCTATTTGATTTTGATTACTTATTTGGATAAAAATTTAAAAATATTAAATGTTTTATTGTCAAATAAACTATTTTTCAGTCAAAGGGGCCCAGTTGTAATGGGTGAAATACACGTGTTTAAAGGGTTTGCATAGATATTAGAAGAAAAATTTTATTTTGGAAATTTTCAAAATTGAAATCATTTTTTGACATTTCTACACATTTTTGTTTTTTTTTTTCGATTTTTTTTTTAAAAACTTCATTCATTTGCAAAAAATTTTTTATTGCAAGATCAATAGTCACTTGGTAAAAACGTGTTATTCTAAGGTTATTGAAACCATGTAAAGATTGTTGAGAAATCTATTGATTTCTATTGCAATTCAATTCGATCTTTGATCTTGATATTTGTTTAATAAATGTGAAAAATTTTCACTTCATTTTCATTTCCTTTTTCAAATAGAGACCACAAATACCAACAAACTTTGTTTGGGGGCTTGGTTTCTAAAAGAAAAGTATGGAAAATGGAGTGAAAAATGTTTCATATTTATTATTCAAATACCAGTAGAAGTTCAAAACGAACATCCTTGTTTTTCTCAATAGGGCCCTAAGAATTTGAGTTTTTCAATTTTCAAGAAAATCTATTGATTAATTAGTTTTCTTTCAGACCAATATCAACATTTCTTTGAGGTGTATTATTCTCTTTATTTCTTATTTGTTCTTCAAAGGTCAATTATATAAAATAATTGATATTTGAAAAAAACGTTGGGCCCCTTTGACTGAAACAGAGTTTATCTTTTTATTTTGAGATTTCTAATAACGAATTAGTCGAAAATTTTTTAATTAAAGATTAATGATCCAGCAAAGTTCTGTTTTATTAAATCTGTCTTATGCTGGGTTTAGGTTGTATTATATTTAATTTTAAATAATTAAATACTGAATTTTGTTCCAATAATGAGATACAAATCAAAGTAGTGCAATAAAAGAAAGAAAAAAAATAATACAAAAATGCTAAATAGATTCCTAATTTTTAATGAAAAATTAAATGGTTCAAAAATTCACACTTGGTGGTGTTACTTTTAAATTTGGCTCTGAAGATTCCAAAAATTCAAAGTTTTGCAAATCAAAGTAAGTAAAATAGAAAAAATAATGTTAAATGTCAATTAAAGCAATGGCAATTTTATCTCAAAGGATAATAAGCAAACTTTTCTCAATCTGAAAAAAATTTTGTTCAGAAATTGGTTTTGTGAAGACACTCGGGTTTTTTCAACTTACAATTAGGAGAATATTCAAAATTTGAAATAAAAATTTTTATTTATAGCAATCAAAAAAAAAAACATGTCCAAAACCTATAATCTGAGTTTCAAAATAAAAACGGTGCTTTTTTTTTCTTCTTGTTACAATAAAACATCTAATTCACTATCCAATAATATACCCAAATTCAAATCAATTTTGAAGGTAAATTCCTTGATATTTTCGAGTAAATTTTAAATTAGGGATTGAACTTGTTTAAAATTTTTTATAATTTTCTCAGTTTTTATATTAATTTGTTGTTTTTTTATTACACAATTTCATCGAAAATTGCTTCAGAATTTTTTGATAAAATTTTCCAATTTGATCTCATTGGATCTACCTCGATTTTTTTGGAAATTCTTTAATAATGAACCAATTTTGATAAAATTTTATATTTGATTTTGTTATTCCAAATAATACTAGAATTATATGAATAAAAATGACAGGAATACCATTTCTTCAAAATATTAATTCATGGGGTTTTATAGTAAAAATAATCCAATTCGCCAATCTCAAAAAACATCCAATAATAAGTATTCTTAGACATCTGAAATAATTCTTTTTTATATATTAATTCAATTTCATCTCGGTAGAATTCATTTTGAGTCTTTTATTTAACTCAAATTTCAATTTTTAAATTTATTTGTCAAATTAAAAACTTTTGAAAAATCAAAAATAATTTTTGACATATAAAAAAATCCAAAGAAACGAAATTTTCAAAGAGAGACAATAAAGATAATCTCCAAAACTCACACCCAACAACAACTATAACAACACACCTCTTTAAATATTGCTTTAGTTTTGAAATATTTCAAAGATGAGAGGAATTATTACCTAATGAAGAAACACTAAAAATTGAAAATTGCAGAACAATGTTTTGAGGTTAAAAAAAACTTTCCATACTTTAATGATCAGAACTTTAAAGAGAAGAAACAACAAATTAATTCCAAATAGAGGAAAAATAAACTACAAATTTTTAATAGGGGTCGTTTCATTTTTAGAATTTATTTTTTAATAGTAAAACTTTAAGAAATCAATAACATATTTAATTTTTCATTTAATGTTGGTTTCTTTGATCTTTTAATTGGTATAGGTCTTCGAGAAAAAAAAAAACAAGGATTTTAACTTTCGAAAAATAGGTGAAACAAATCTGCACAGTTATTTTAAGAATAGTATTAAAAAGAAAATGATTGCAATATTTTACTCATTTGTGATTAGTGTTTGAAAAAAGTTACGATCAAACGCTTTTAAAAAAGTGATGTTTAAAACTGCTAAAAAGAGTGAACCAAAGTACCTGACTAACACATTTTATAACTTTTATTACTCACTTTTTTAAAAGCACCGCAGTTAAAATTAACTAGCCATCAAAAATTATAGTATCACATTTATTCAAAAACTGTCAATCCTTAAGAAAATGAAACCTAATCGAGTTTTAAAGATACTTTTTTTCGATTTGCTCATTTGATTTTCTTTTGGTTCATTGAAAAATTCGAATTTTTTTGGTTTGTATTTATCTTTTGCAACAACAAACCATTTTTTTGGAGATCAAAGAAAGGTCAATTTCTGAACAAAACCAAAAAATCTTTTTTTTTTTTTTTTTTTTTTTTTTTGAAATTTTTATAAAAAGAGAATTGAAAAAATAAATTACTTCATCTTGATTTAAATAAAAATCGTCTTTTCCAAAAACGTGCTGACACTCTTTACAAACAAAACATTTTCTATGAAAAGTTTTCCCGTTAACTTTTAAAACATTGCCCATGACATCTTCCCCACACCGATAACAATTGCCACTATAAGTTTGGTTGCTGCTTTGTGATTGCTTTTTGGTGAAGCCAATTGTGCCACCAGATTGAGAGTAATTGGAATTTTTACCATAAAAGCCGCCGCTTCCTTTTGAGAGTCCCATTTTTTCAAAGCATTGGGTGCAGTAACTATTACAGTGTGTGTAAAGTTTTTAAGCAGTTAGCCTCAAAATGCAAAAAAAAAAAAAAAAAAAAAAAAATTAATAAAGGAAACAAGGCTTCTTACGGTTTGTCTTGATCAACAGCAAATTGTCTTGTATTTAAAGCAATATTACATTTGTCACATCTAAAACACGTGTTGTGCCAATGTTTATCTTTAAAATTGTTCAAAAAGAAAAAAAAACTTTTTTAATTGTTCGTGTGATTTTGTGTTTTTATTGTTTACTTTCATTAGAAAGAGTTTTGTTTTTAAAAAATAAGTCAATTACCCATTGCAAACACTTCTACATTTTCTTGAACTACTTTATTACACTTGGCGCAAGTCCACTCTTCCATTGAAAAAAGAATTTATAAATTTAATGAGTTTTGAAAAACGAAAAAAATAAAATGAATAAATTTGTCGATCATTTATTCAAGTTTTTTTAACAAGAAAATTACCAAATCGAAAATATAAGCTCATTTTTGTAAGACGAACTATCAAGAATTGATTTTATTTTTGGTTGTTGGATATCTAATTACTTTTCAAAAATAGACATTTTTTGATTGACAATTGTTTTCTTGATTTCATATTTTGTTCTCTCACCATTGTGAAAAAAATTTGGTTCATTAAAAAAAATTGGGTAAGTCAAAAATTTGTTTTTGTTTTTTAAATAGTAAATATTAGCAAAATGGTTTTTGATCAAAGTAAAATTTTATGAACAAATCTTACATTTAAGAAAAAACCAAAGTCACTATCAATAATAATTTTCAAAAGTAAAATTATTTCGTTGCATTTTAACCTTTTAGAATTACTGTGGAACTCTAAAAATAAGAAAAATGATTTTTAATTGTCAACTTTACTAAAAATAAGAAAAATATTTAATAGGAAATATTAAAATCTATTAATACAATAAGATATTTATCATTGTTAATGAACGCAAATTTATCACGATTAATCTTAAATAACCTTTTAAATCAAATTGAATTTTAAAATCTTCCAAAAAAGCTGTTTTTTCGAAAGAGATTGTTTTCCACTAATGTTTACAATCAAAACTTCAAAATACCGAAATATCAAGATTTCAGAAACCTTTAAATTCTTAAAATCCCCTTAGACAAACCTTAATTTAAAACGGTTATTAATTTTTGGTCTTCCCAAACAATGATTAACTAGATCTTGTAATGTAATCTAATAAAAAAAATCAACATTTTTAATAAAGTTTACAATTAAAAATAAATTTTTGTTTTTTAGAGTTCCACAGTAATTCTATAAGCTCAAAATGCAACGAAATAATTTTGCCTTTGAAAATTATTATTGATAGTGACTTTGGTTTTTCTTAAATGTAAGATTTGTTCATAAAATTTTACTTTGATCAAAAACCATTTTGCTAATATTTACTATTTAAAAAACGAAAACAAATTTTTGACTTACCCAATTTTTTTTAATGAACCAAATTTTTTTCACAATGGTCAGAATAAATACCCAATCAAAAATGTTTTTTATTATTAGTTACTTGAGCAAAGATAATTATATTAAAAATATTACTTTATTTTTATATCTTTGAGGTTAGTGACTCCAAAGTAGACTAAGATCAAAATATGTTATTAGTGGAATGAATCGCATTGGTTCACGATGGTTGGATAATCTCAAAAAAGTTGATTAGTAAAGTAGTACAATTTTTTGAAACTTTTTAAAAATGATACTGTTATGAATAAAAAAATCTGTATTTGAAGACAAATTTAAAGGTTTGAATTATCAATATACAGACTACAAAATCACAAAATATCTTTCTTAAATTTGTGGCAAAATCTGGATTAGTGACTAAAAAATTCGTTGTTTTTTTAAAAATAAAAAAAAACCATAGATGTTCTGACAAATAATTCAGAAAAATTGGAAATATTTTGATGTTACGAATCTTAATAAAAAGGAATCAAAACTTATAAATCTTTTGGGTTGTTATGTTGATGATTTTTGAGCAAATCTTGAAAATAAGAAATTGAAACAAACAGTTACTTTTGGAATTTCTAAATATAAACAATTAAATAATGTAATAGTATTTTTTTGAGTTTCTGTTTTTTGGTTTGAAAATACCAATTGTACAAAAATTCCAATTGCTAATTCTGAATTGAGATCATTCGTAAAAAATGTAATAATTTATTGTTCAATAATATTTATATTTGATTCATATGGGCCATATTAACCATAGAAGCTATTTGAGTCAAGTAGTCCTAATATTGTCAAGACCAAATTACAACAGACTTCATTATAAACGAATCGAGGTGAAATTATCCAAGTAAAAATGATGTTCAGATGTTCTCTTATTTTTTTGGAGTAAATTAGGCGCAAAGTTTAAGTTAAATTGTTTCTACAATCTTGGGAAATTTCGTTAAACTCAACTCGAGTTCTTTAGAGACTGTTGTCAGATTTTGCAATTAATTTTCTTTAAGGGACTATGAACACTTCTTTATTTTTTTTCCCCAAATGCAATAGAGAAATAATTTCTAGAATAGTATAAAATTTAAACTGAGTCACAACCACATTTGTAAACTTTTGAGAAAAAGGTTAAATTTTCTAAAAGAGTTCATTTTTTCCAATTATATTCTCTAAAAAAAGAACAGATCATTTGGGTTTAGATTTTTGAATCAAAACAAAAAAAAGAAAATTTTACCAATCCTTTTTTATTAAATAAAATCTCATTTTGAGTTATTTCTGTGGGTTTGTCTGAAAAATAAAAAAAAACATTTCGACTCAATTCTTATTTTTAAAATTCTAGAAAAATAAATCAATATATATATATATACCTTGAAGATCTAAAAAAATTGATCATTTCAATTATTCGGTTATTAATATTTATAAAATTTCTTGAACTATAAAAGATTCGGTAAACTTATTCCTTTTTAAATCTCAAGAGTATAAACAACAAATTGCAACATATAAATAAAGTTATTTGTGTATATCGATTTTTTTTTTTTTATTTGAATTATTAATTTGAATTAATTTTATTTGTTTGAAAATATTTGTAAAAAAAATAGAAATAATAATAAAGCATATGGATACTTTAATCCGTGTGTTTTAATGACCCACTGTAAAAAAAATTAAGAAGGGGTTATTAATAATTGATTATAAATAATCAAATTAAAAAGTATTTATTTGAAGGTTATAAATTGAAATTCCCAGGTTTAAAAATAGTTTTATTGGAAAGATTTTTAATTTATTGATTGTCTTTTTTTTTTCTCGTATTTTTTTTATTAACAGAAAGAAAAAAACGTTTCAAAATGTTCTTTGAAACAAAGAAATTATGGGTTATCAAGTTTCAAATATTTATTGTAATTATTTCTGATAATAAAGTAGATTGTTTATTAAAGAGTTATGTTCAAACTTGTTGGTTTTATTTTTAAAGTGTATTTTAGTAAATCACCATCACACACAATAATTTTTCTTCTTTCTTCAATCATAATATTGATTTTTGACATAATTTATAAATATGTTAGATTTTGAACTTTTCCTAAATGAGAGAAATGAATTAAACAAACATAAACAATAATCAACTTTAGGAAATTGTATTAAAACCAAGTTTTATATCATAGGAATCATAATTTTACTTCATTTTTGAAATTTCAAGATCCAGTGATTTTTTTTTTGAATTTTTTATTATATTTACTAGAATATTTTTAAAAAGTTTTTTACCTTAAATCACCTGTACAAATATAAAAGTAAAAAATCGCAATTTTTTTTTTTTTAATCAAATTTTTTTGAAAATCTTCAAGTTTTAGTCTTGGTCCCAATATTTGAATAAGTTTGAATATTAATAAATTTTAAATTTCAGGCAACTTTTTGTTTATTGTTTTTTGAAAAAGGAGATTGAAAAAAAATGGAAAAAAAAATGGATATTTTGTACTTTTATATTGCATATTAGCTTTAATAATTTTCATCCTTCAAAAAGGAAATTTTATAATTGATATTACAATAATAATAAATATTATATCTAACCTGTTGTTTCATTTTAAAAAAGTGAAAAAAAAAAATTTTTTTTTGAGATAGTTTGAATTAAAGTTTTCTTATCGGTTTTCTATTTTATTAAATCGATTATTTTTTTAAAAAAAGTTACTATCTTCACATCCCAACCGATACACTACCTTTTTTTTGGGTATTTACTTTATTAAAACAGAAAACTTTCATAAAGGTTTAATTCTGAATATTTTAACTAGAATATTATTTATTAATAACCATTTCGATTTTAAAATGCATTATATAATATCAAAATTCTTTATGTTTTTGTTATTTTAGAAGATCTCTTTTTCTAACGTGTGTTTATGCAAAAAAAAAGATTCTATTTAAAAAAATAAAAGATAAAAAAATAAATTTCATTTATATATTGAAAGTAAAAAAAAAAGATAAAAAATGCTTCGCATCTAAAATCGATAAAAATAAATAAAAATGTGAAACAAATCAAATACAACTACACAAAACCACTTCCTACCACATTAAAAAGCGAGTCAAAATTTTCAAAAAAATATTATTTTAACCCCCTTTCAGACAAACTGTCTTTATTTTATTGAAGATATATATATATATATATATATATATATATCACAGGTATGGCGATTTTTTTGATGTAATGAAACGCCATGGCACATTCGTGAGCGACGTGTAAAATCGGTTTCTCGGATATATATATATATATATATTTCTATATCTATATATAGGAATTTTTTTTTTTTTTGAATAATAATTAAAAGGGCGAATTCATTGTATATTGACATCAGAGATTAAAGATTTTTTTTTTTTGAAAATTTAAGTTTACTAAATATTTATATATATATCTTTTAGAATAGCTCAAAAATCCTTCACAATTGAAACGAAAAAAAAAACATATATAAAATATATAAATAATTAAAATAATGGGAAGAAAAATTTATTTTGTATATTTAATTCAGTCCTGTAACCCAAAAAGAAATTAGTGGAAATTTTTGAATAAAAATTTAAATATATTGAATCAAAGATTTCTTAGAAATAATATTTTATGATCGATCACAACAAAAAAAGAAAAGTACAAAAAAAAATCATATAAATTACTAATGATTTTTAATACAATTTACCGGGTACTTTAATTTATCCTTCTCTGCGTATGTATTGAGTGTTTTTTTATCTTTTTTGGTTTATAAATTTCGCCTTGTTTTGTTGTAGTAAAGAAAAAAAATTGAATATGTAATTTTAATATAGAAATCATATGTTAATTCTTAAAGTATTTAAAAGGTGAAATAGTTATTACTTCTGTTAAGTGACTTTAATTTTTTTTTCAATCATTTAAACAAATAAATATCTTTTAAATGCAGAAATTCATAATTTGGACAAAGTAAGTAACATATAAACTGTTTGAAAACAATTTTGCTGAAAATTAAATAATAAAAAATGAAATTGTTTTTTTGAACAAAACATAATAAAGTATTCCCAATGAAATAACTTTTAAGAAATAAGAAATTTAATAATTAATTATCTAAAAAAAATAGTTGTAAAATTTGTATTTCAGTATCAAAAAAAGATTTAAAATTATTTTAATTTTATTGCTCATAAGTTGAAGGTGAATTAATATGAATAAAAAAATTACTGATCACATTTTCTAAATTAGTAATTGAAGAAAAAAAAATTTTATGATAATAATTTTTAATGTTTTTTTGTGATCAAGCAAAAAATATTATAGGGGGGTATAATAAAATGTAAAAAAAATAGTTGAGCTGATCTAATTAAAAATCGTAAAAAAGTGTAAATTTGAACTGTTTTTCTTCTCAAATTCTAATTCATTTTTTAAAAACATAATTTTTTAACTCAGTGTTTCAAGAGTTTACAATTTCCAAGAGTTAAAACTGAAAAAATACTTTATATTATTTTGGTGTTTTTTATAAAATATACAATCAAACTATTTTCATGTTTTTAAAAACAACACCCCTACTTAAATATGAAATCATCCATGAATTAACCCTTTTTTCTAACACATTTAAAACAATTGCACTCTACTTGTTTTTTAATTGTTTTTTATCATTGTTTTTAAGTTTTTTCATTGGCGTTTTTTCACATCCCAGAAACGAAAAGTATGATTTCAAAAGAATTCGAGGACTTTTTCAAAAACCAAAAAACGTAAACAATGAAAGAAACGAAAAAACATGTAAAATAATAGAAAAAAAGCGAT
The DNA here is from genome assembly GCA_027625915.1 of Anaeramoeba flamelloides. Classification (NCBI taxonomy): domain Eukaryota; family Anaeramoebidae; genus Anaeramoeba; species Anaeramoeba flamelloides. Next base: position 638,520 of record JANTQA010000051.1, read on the forward strand.
TTTATAAGTTTTTCATCGTTTTAAAACGAAAAAACGTAAGACCTGTGATATATATATATATATATATAAATTAATATTTTTTAATCAAATTAGTCTCAAAAATAAATTTTCATTTTTTAGATATGATAATTATTTCTGATTTAATCAATTTTTTTACATACTTTTATTTTTTTTATTTTTTTATCTTTGATTCATTTTTTTTTAAAAAGGTCAATTTGAAAAAAAAAAAAAAACAAATTTAGAAAATTTCAAATTCACATTAAGAATATAGATTTTTGTAATTTCTTGTAAAATTCATATAATTATTGGTAAATAATTTTATTGTCAAAAATTTTAATTTTTCGAAGAAATTGTGTAATTTTTACTTGTGAAATTAATTTGAAAACATACTATGGACCAAAAATATTTTTAAACAACCTAGTATTTTCTAAAAATAAAATGAAATCTTGTCAAGATCTTGAAAATTGTTTTTTTTTGTAATTTATGTTTCAATGAATGGAATGGATGAGTTAACCCAATCTTAACGAATTATTTAATTTGAGTCTCTTTATTGAAATCCAAAATTCATTTGTTTCCAATACAAAACTGAAAAAAGTGACATATTATTTTTATTAACAATTAAGCTAATTATTAAAAATGGGAAAAGATATTTTTGTTTTATTATGGGAAGTCTTGATTTAGATGAAAATTCTTTATTTTTGGTTATTATTTTTAAATAATTAACATTTCAATACAAATCTCAGCCAATAAAACTTATTGGAAATATATTTGATTTAATAGATAAATTTTGATAGAAACTTTTCAAAATTTTATCAGTGAAATCAAAATCTATTAAGCAAATTTTTTTTTTCTTTAATATTTTAAAAATGTTATTTTCTGATTTTCAAAATTATGAAAAAAAAAATTGCATAAGAATTTTAAATTTGTAAAAAATTTTTTAATAAATTATTTCAGACAGTATTCACAGAATCATTATTGTAACAATTTAAATTATTTTTGTCAGAAAAAAATTGATTTTGAATTTTTAGTATAAAATACCTTAATTCCCAAAATATCTTCAAGAAAATTGTATTTAGAAAATTGTATTTCATCTTTGAAAAAAAACACAATTTCTAAGTAGAATTTTTAAATGACTTTAAAATTTTGTGATTATAACTATTCTTTTTCAAAAAATACAACCATTTATCAATAAGTTGAATAAATCATTTTTTTTTTTTTTGGTTAACCAAAAGAATTATCCCAAAAAAGAAAAAAAAAAATCTTTATTTTAAAATATTTCAGGTAACAAAGACTTGTTATTAAAAAATATTGATGGAAATGTTAATAAATGACATAAAAAATTATTATGATCTGAGAAATAAAATGAATTTATTGGTTTTTTATTTCCGAAAAAATCGAAAAAAAAAATTGATCACACAAAAAAAATATTCTTTTTTTTTTTTTTTTATTTTGAATAAATGTAAATTACATTCTAAACTCTTTTTCAAAAATTGTGACTCATCTGAAATAATAAATTGAAAAAAAAATATTCTTTTAGTATTCAAGAACAATTAATAACTAAATCTGATTGGTAATTCACTTTTAAGTCATTCTAAATCTATAAAAGCCTGATATATTAAAAATTAAAAAAAAATAAAACCAAAAACTAAAAAAAAGTGAGTCACAATTTTTGAAATGAGCATTACCGATTTTTTATTACTGAACTTTCACTGAAAAAAAGTTGAACAACAAAATTTTTGATGAATAATTAAATCCATTTTCAAAGACATAGGATCTCACATTTTTCATTATGATTATTTGTCTTTTTGAAGATCTCTTTTTTTTCGACAGGATCTTTTTTTGAAAAAAAAAAAAGAAAAATTTTTCAAAAAAAAAGAAAAACAAAAACAAAAGAAAAACAAAAATTTGAAAAAGTAAAACTAAAATTTGCAAAATTAAAAAAAATGATTCTGATCGAAAAATTTGAAAATATTTTTTTGATTTAGAATACTGGAATAAACTCTCAAAACAACTCCCATTAACATTATAAAGTGAGTTAAAATTTCTAAAAAATAGTTTTGTTAAACTTAGATTTGGTTTCCCTTTCAGAAAATTAAGTGTAAAATCATAGATTTGACGATTATTAATCAATGAAAATAATTTCAAACTCTCAAAAATATTCTTTTTTGTGTTTCTTAGTTGATCAGAATTTTTTGACACTTGGCATATCCAAAATTTGTCAGTAGAGAACACCACCAATAACATATTTTAAAAATTTGCCTTTTTGTCGTAGAGTACTGATCCCTAAACATTTTAATTTTTTTGGAAAATAAAGAGTTTCTTGGGGTATTTCTTTTCTGAATCTCAACTCAAATCTAACGTTTATTATTTAACTTATTTCTACACAATCTTCGTTTGGTTGGTTCTTAAAAAAAAAACAATTGGATATTTGATTTTTGTCTTATCAGCTTTCAGTGGAAGGGCATTTCGATTCAATACTATAAATCAATATTTTTCATGAATTTGAAGAAAAGGAAGCAAACACTCTAATCTTGATTAATTTACTTTTTAGAAATAATTCAAAAAATAATTCAAAAAAAAAAAAAAAAAACAATGAAAAAAAAATTGTTTTTGAAAATTTATTATTGATATATTAATTGAAACTCCAAGTAACTATATAAAAATATTGTTGACTCGAATTGTCAAAAGATTCTATTTAATTAATTGTTTTTAAACTTTCAATAATTATATAAATTTATATTATTTTTATATTTATTAACCAGAGGTATATATAAATAATTAAATCAAAAAATAATCATAATAATTATTGAAAATAAAATAAAGATAAAGATATACTATTAAAATTTATGATGTCCCTAAAATTATTATCTAAATATTGAAAAGATAAAAAAGAAAAAGAATGAAGAGAGAGAAAAAAGAAAAAGAAGAGAAAATTGAAAAAGAAAAGAAAATTGAAATAGAAAAAAAAAAAAAAAAAGAAAAAGAAGAAGAAGAAAGTGGAAGAGAAAAAAAAAAAATAAAAATAAAAAAAAAAAAAGTTTAAATTTTACTTTTGTTTAAATCTAAATTAAAATTGATATCTTTTTATTTTTTTTTCCTTCTTTGATTTTTATTCTTATTCTTATTCTTATTCTTATTTCTATTATTTTTATTTTGATTATTCTTAGTATTCTTTTTGTTATTTTTCTTATTTGGAATATTTTTCATGTTTTGTTGAAAATGAAGATATCGCTTTTCTAAGAATTCTGAAACAAAGGACAAAGTTTTTTTCGAATTTCCAAAATATTCAATTGCAGATTTTGTAATCTCCTTCTCGTCCTCCATTGGCAATAAAAATTCAATAACAGTCAAATCGGAGATGCCTTGCAATTCTTTCATTTCGTTCATACACCACTGTCTAAATTTGCCCGAAGGTTTAAACGCGTCTTTGGTTAAATGACGGAAATCAATTGTGCGTTTATTTTTATTATTTTTATTCTTTTCGGATTCTTCTTTGTCAAAGTTGAAATTCCAATCAAGATTTTCTTCTGGGGATTCTTCGATCTCGTCGTACATTGGTTCGTTGTTTTTATTTATATTGCCACTTTGGTTGGTTTGATTGTTCTTATTCTTGTTCCTGTTTTGGGTATTGCTATTATTCTTCTTATTCTTATTCTTATTATTCTTATTATTCTTTTTTGTATTATTATTCTGCTGGATATTTTTCTTTTGGTTTTTATTCAAGTTGTTTAAATCGGGATATTCTTCATCATCAAACCATTCTTTATTTTTAGATTTGTTTCGAAATTGAAGGCTACTATTTTTATTTTTTTTTTTCTTCTTATTCTTATTATTATTTTGATTGTTTGGTTGCTTTTTTTGTGGGTGGGATCTTTGTAAAGAGGGGAATTCATCATCTAGCTGTGTATTTTTATTTGTATTCTGTTTGGTTTGTTTTTTATTTTTATTTTTATTATTATTATTATTATTATTATTATTTTTTTTCTTCTGTTTCGAAAAAGATGAAGAATTGTTATCGTCATTATTTTCATTCCCCCACAAGGAATCAATTTGTATATCATCGCCATCATCTTTATTATTAAATTTCTTTTTATTATTATTTTTTTTATTATTTTTTTTATTATTTTTACTTGGCTGATTCCAAGTTTCATGCGAATATTGTTTCTGATTTTGATTTGTTTTATTTTTTTCTTGGTTTCTAATTTCCCTTAACGATAATTTCTTTGTTTTCTTTGTTTTTGCATAGTAAGGATCATTAAATTCTGAAAAAAAATCATTTTGTGATTTTTTATTTTTATTTTGATTTTTTTGATTCTTTTTGTTCGTTTTGCTTTGTTCTTCCTTCCTAATTTGATTAAGGCTTTTGATGTTTTTCTTATTTTTTTTATTAGGATTCATTTTTTTATAAGGTTGGGGCTTTTTATTCTGTTGTATTGACTTTGAGAGATTTTTTTTTTTATTCTGTGTTTTTCTTAATTTGGCTTGCTCTTCTCTTTCTTGTTCTCTTTGAATTTGTTTTAATGATTTTGCTGCATTTAAATTTTGTGGTTGAAAGTTTTTCTTTTTGTTTTCTAATTGTCTTTGTCTTTGTTGTTTTTTTTGCTTTTTAATGAATTGCTTCTGTGCTTGTTTTTCTTCTTCCTGTCTAATTTCAACCAAAGATTTTGGTTTATAATTTGTTTGATTATTAAAGATATATGAATTCGAAGATTTTTTTTTCGATTTCGTTTTTGGAGATTTATTTGAAAAAATGCTATGGATTGATGTTTTTGAATTGATCTGTTGATTTCTTTTCGTTATTCTTTTTTCCATTTCAATTTCTTCTTTTGTTTTGGGTTTTTCTTTTTTCTTTTTTTCTTCGTTTGCGTATTGTTGATTGTAATAGTCTTGATTATAGTAATTGCCTTCTTCCTCTTCTCCTTTTTTTTTTTTTTTTTTGTTGTTGTTGTTGTTGTTGGTTTTTTTTTTTTTTTTTAGGTTTGGAAACTGACCAACCAGAATTTTCTTCAATTGATCGTCTAATGGCCTCTTGTTTTTGCTTTTCTTCGATTGTATTTTTTTTATTTTGATTCTTTTTTTTGGTTTTAGGTGATTGTTTGTTGTTTTGTTTATTTTGATTTTTTTGTTGGTTTTTATTGCTTTGCTGCTTTTTATTGTTTTGCTTATTTTGGTTGTTTTGTTGATTACTTTTTGGTGAATTTTTCTGTGTACTTTTTGGCGAATTTTTGTTTTTCTGTTGATTTTTTGGTGTTTTCTTCTTTGTATGGGTAATCTTTGGTGAATTTTTCATGTTATTTTTTGGCGAATTATTGCCTTTTGGTGGATTTTGAGGTTTGGCATTGTGCTTTGGGTTTTCATTACTTTTCCCAAATAACGTCGAAAGACTAATTTCTTGTGGCTTTATGATTTTTTTTTTATTTGCTTGTTCCTTGTCTTTTATTTTGTTTTCTCCTTGCTCTTTGAATTGCTCTTGTTGCTTCACACCGCCCTCCTGTTCCATTTCTTGTCTTTCCTTTTCCCATTTTTGCTTTTCAATTTCTAATCGTAATTTGATCTGCTCCTCTTGATCCTTTAATTGTTGTAATAACCGTTCATGTTCCTGTTTTTGTTTTTGGATTTCCTGTTTCCTTTGTTCTTCTTGATCCTTTAAAAGCTGTTGCTGCTTTAACAGACTTTTTTTTTCTTCCAAAATGGTTTGTTCGTTTTGGGTTTTTTGTAAAACAGCGATTTCGTGATCGATCAACGCCTGCTTTAGTTTCAGGTTTTGCTTTGCCAAGTTTTGGATTTTTTTGATTCTGGTTTCTTCTTGCTTTTTTTGTTCTTCTTTTAATTGGGTTTCCAAATTTTGAATTTCTTTTTGCTTTTCAATCAAGATACGATGCTTTTCTCCTTCGGACATTTGATTTAAATACTTGTTTTCTTTTTCTTTTTCCTTTAATTCAAATTCTAGCTGCTTTTTTTCTTCAAGCTCCTTTTTTAATTTTTCTTCTAATTTGGATTTTTCTTTTTGGGAGTCTAAAAGTTGTTTTAAATCAACTTCCCTTGGCTTGGTGCCCCTTTTAAAGGCATTTTCAAATTTTGGAAAGAGCAATTTGATTGGAATAAAGACAAGATCGACTTTTCTTTTGATCGAAAAATCTTGTTTAATCGTTTGATTTTTGATATTTTGCCTCATTTCCTTTCGATTGAACGGTCCCCTGGTATTGCTTAGCGCATCAATGTAATACCATTTTTCTTCAATTCCGTTTTTGTTGTTCTTGTTATTATTGCTGTTGTTGGTGTTGTTGCTGTTGCTGTTGTTGCTATTATTATTGGCTTTTTTTGGATCCGTGTTTTGTCTTTGTTTTTCTTCTTTGGGGAAACTCTTTTTATTTAACCTTTGTTCTAATTCCATCGTTTTCTTCATAACGTTTGCATACCTTTTTTCTTGGAGTGATTCTTCGTCTTGGTATTTTGGGTTTTTTGGTGATTTTTTTTCATTGCTATTAAAATTGTTTCCTTTTCTCCAATTGAAATCTTTACGGTTTTGGTTCCTGTTCTTATTATTATTATTATACGGCTTTTTGTTTTTGAAATTTAATCTGAGTCCCAGTGTTGAATTCACTTCGCGGTAGGAAGTTAACTTTTTTCCACGTGGCAAATAATTGATCGGTACCAACGGGAAATTGATTGTTACATGCTCGTTATGAGCAAAAGTGTTAGGAATAGGTGCGGTCTGAACATAAAGCGCAAGTAGTTCTTCTTTTGAATATCGTTTTTTGTTTGTTCGAGTGGTCATCGAGTGAAAAAGTAAATAATTAATTTTTAAATTAAATTTTTAAAAATTAAAGCAAATTTAAGAAAAGAAAAAAAATAAAAAAAAAAGGATTTTTATCAAGAAATTTTCCTTCTTTGTTGAGGTTAAAGTGTGTTTTGTTGCAATTAGTTATAGAGGGATGATGTGAAATTCGGTTGGTTCTTCATTCCTACTTTTTTGAAAGACAGTAAAAAGTTTTTCAGTTTGGTTGATTACATTTTTGTTTATTGATAAAAAGATAAAGCTAAAACTACAAAGTACAAAATTGTTATTTGGAAGTTTTTAAATCGGTTAGCTTTAGTATTTGGGTCTGTACATTTGTTTTTGATTTAATTAGAAAGTGGAAGGATTTTTTTTTTTTTTTATTTTGGGTTAATTGAAACAATACTGAATAATATTAAATATCAAGAATTGATTATTATAGCAAGGCTGAGTCACGTTATTCAAAACTTTAGGGTTGAATTCTTCTGTTTTCAAACCTGTTTGTTGCCTATTTTATTCGGTTGTGGTTTTGTTTTCCAAATGAAAGTTCACACATTCATTTTGAGAGAAAAATTAAAGGGTAGTTTGGTCAATAACTTGACAAACCAAAACCATGAGATCTTCACTTATTAAACCTTTTTGAATCACACAACTGTCAGTTTCCAAAAAAAAGTGAAGTTTGATAACATCTTATTTTGGGATTATACTTGGGTTTATTTCTAATTCAAATTCTTTCAGCTAATTTAAAATTTTTAATATTTTATTTTATGTAAATTGAGATAGAGTCTTTCTCGATTGTTAAATAACATACCATCTCCAAAATTGCCCTCCATAGACAAGGAACTTTTTGAATTCAATGAGATCAATAATAACACAATACTTAATTGTCGAGAAATTTGGATAAAGGAACACCAAAATATTTTTAAATCAATATTGATATCCTTTTAAATTTCGGTTTTACAGTGAAGTTCGATTATAGACTACAGAACAAAAAAGATCAACCAAAGAAAGATAAATTGAAAAGAGAAATAAATCAACAAATTTAAAAATCTTATTATTGGTGAAAAAACACCAAACCTTCGTCTGCTTTTAAGGCAATCCAAAAAAATTTTTTGGTTTTTCTCATCATTTTTTCATTTTATTCTAATAATCATTTTCTCATAAATGCCAAACTCAAAAGGGTACAGAGCCGGAACACGACACAAATACAGAAGAGGATTCCGTCAACATGGTATGCCAGGACTTTCAACATATCTTAGAACCTTCAAATTAGGCGAATATGTCGATATCATTGCTAACAGCGCAATCCAAAAAGGTCTTCCATATAAAGTCTTTCATGGAACAACAGGAAGAGTATGGGCTGTCACCCCACGAGCAATCGGGGTGGAAGTTTTAAAAACTGTTAAACACAGAAGATTTAGAAAGAAATTATACGTAAGAATTGAACACATAAGAAAATCAAAATGTCGAGATGACTTTTTAAAAAGAGTTCGAAAAAACCAATTACTTGTTCAAAAAGCAAAAAAAGAAAAAAGTAAGATTTTTTTGTTTTTTTAACACTGCCACTTTCCCTTTCCTTTTTATTTTTTTTGTTTTTCAAAAATTTATTCTTTTTGCTTTTTTTTTTTTTTTCTTATCTTTTTGTAAAACTTAAAAAAGAAAAACCACAAGTACCAAAACGATGGCCAAAACAACCAAGAGAAGGAGAATTTGTTAAATTTAAAAAAGAACAAGTCAAGATGCTTCGACCAGTCAAATTTGAACTTGATTTTTAAGATTGTTTGTTTTTTTCATTTTTTAAAAAAATTTTTTGTTTTTACTCTTTTTGCTTTTTGGATCACGAGCAATTCAAAAACTAAAACCAAAAAAACAAAATTTATAATAACAAAATTGAAGAATTAACAAACACATTATCTCCAATAAAAAAAAAAAACAAATACTTTTTTTCTTTTTCATTTTTAGATGAATTTTTTCTGATTTTTAGAGTACAAAAATACAAAAACATCAATCCAAAAAACACTACCCATTCCTTTTTTTCATTTTTGTTATTAAAAATTAATCACCAAAAGACACAAATCTTTTTAGATTTTCAATACAATTACCTTTACATTTCCCAAATGTGTTGATTAATGTATAGGAACGAACAAATATCATACAATTAGGTGAGTATTTAAATTGAAGATATAAAGTAATTTTGAAAAAAGTGTAGTTAATTAGAATTTAGTACAGTTCTGAAAACATTTTTGTAAAAATTTGTGAACTTTTACAGATCTTTTTGAAAGCCTATTTATCTCACCTTTTTTAAAATTAATTACCATTGTTTTTTTAAAATGTAAAGAATTGAAAAATTAAACGAAAGTACACCTGTAAAATGTTGAAAATACTTGGAAATGTAAAATATTCCAATTTTTTCAAAATACACCCTAAATTATAAAGATTGTTTTTTAAATAGTGTACAAATTTATTATTTAGATTTAATTTTATCATTAAAGGAATAAAGCCTATTAAATATCCTAAATTTTGAAAAAATTTTTTTATTGCTCTTAAACTCTTGGTAATTATATTTTTATCAGCAAATTGGATTTTAAAAAAAATTAAATTTTAACAAATTGAACAAAAAGAGTATAAACAAGAATTAAGAACTTGATCTAAATTTTTTTTGTGAAATCAATAGTTTTTAAGGAATAAAGTACATTTTTCAAATTTTTAGTGCCACCATTTATGTGAAACTGAATTCTTCAAATCATTTCTTTAACCAAATACATTGATATTTTAAAAAAGAAGAGAGTGGAATATATCTTTAGTATAAGATATTTACATACCAACTTAAAAATGGAAATTAAAAAAATGAAAAGATTGATCAATAAAAAATAAATAAAAATCATTTATTTCTTGATCTTATCTGTAACATTTGATACAATTACTTATTCTTTCTAATTTGGGTTTTTAATTCTTCATGGAAACACTTTTGTTTGTAAAAATTTTTGAGAAATAAATTACTTTTTATTTCTAAAGAATTCATCAAATGAATTTAAATATCCTATATTTTCATTTAATTCATCGAATTCTTGTTTTGATTTGGAAAATAGGATATTTTTTCAAATTCCTCTTGAAAAATAAAGATATATTCAACTTATTCGTTTGATTTGAATATTATTTATTTTTCAGTTAAATTAAAAACTAAAAATAATTCTGAATCCTGATTGTAATATTTCTCAAAAAAATTTTCTTTTATTTAGCGTTAAATATTTTGTGTTTTTTTTTGATTCAGAGAATTCAACCCCCTTCATTTAAAACTTTGAAAAAGTATTCTTTGTTTTAACTTTTGTTTTATAAAAATATTTAAAAAAAAAGAATTGTAAAAGTAAATTTGCCAAATAATGTTTATTAAAATAATAATAATAGATAGCAATGGGACAAGAAATTTAAGGCGATAGATTGTTTGGGTTAATTAAAAAGAAGGATTTGAAGAAAAAAAATCTTTAAAAATTCACTTTGATTTTTTTTTTTTTCATTCTTGATTTCAACAAATGTATTTGAAAAATTGATTTATCTTTTTTGGCCTTCTAAAAGAAATCATTTGTTTCAAATTCACACCTTTTCATGCCGAGTATATTTTTTTGGTTTATTCTTTGATTCATTTTACTCATTTATATAAATATATTTCTAGATCCAAAACCTAATTTAATAAAACCAAAATTATAATCAAAAAAAAATGTTCAAAAAATCGAAAAATTAAGGATTCAACTCAGAATTACTTTTATTCTTTCACTTTTGGACTAGTGGATGATTTTTTAGTACCAAAGTTTCAATATCTGGTGGGAATCAAAAATATTTTTTCTGTAATATTTAAACCATTATAATTTTTCAAAATGGTAAAATATACTCACTTCCTTCAATAACTTCAAGCCCCATTTCTGAAAATTTGTAAACACATTAAATAAAAAATTGAAAAAAAAAAAAACCATTCTTTAGCATTCAAGAACAATTAATCATTAAAATCATAATATGATTCACCTTTAAAATTAATCTAAAAAGATAAAAACATTATAAACCCCATTCAAAACATTTGGACAAATCCAAAATCAAAAATAGGAAAAAATTAATCTCCAATTTATTGTATTTTTCCAAAGTGATCTTAAGATATATCCAATTAGCCAATATTAATGTTTTACTTAGTAATCATTTTCATTTATTAAAAAGAAAAAATATAAAACTCAAAAATAAAAATAGATGTGTCCAAAATAATGAAACGAGCTGAACAAAAAATACATTGATAAATTTGTTGAAATTTCACTAACAATGGTTGATCGATCAAATGTTAAGATACCATCTAACAATTGTATGTAATTTTTCTATTAAAAAAACTCAACACTAACCTTCTATCAACCATCGAAAATATTTACAGATCTAAAGAAACATTTTATGTAACTAGAAAAAAGAGAATGAAAAAAAAACTAAAAGATAAAAAAATGATTTTCATTGTTTTTGAAAAAAACAAAATTATTTCCAAGTCGAATAAATGTGTATTATCAAGTTACTTTGAACTGTTTTAGCTCCATGAGAAAAATTGAATTTCAGTTTATTTTAAAATTGAAAGTAAAAATCGAAATAATAATAAATTACAATCTAAAAAAGAAAGTACAAGTCTTAAAAAAGAAAGTAGAATATCACAGTTTTGAATATATATATCAGAAAAATTAAATTTTTTTAAACAAAGAAAATAAGAAAATATAAATAGGAAAATAGATAACTTATAATTATTAAATGGATTCTAAATCAATTTAAAAAAAACTAATAATAAATAGTTCTGAATCGAAAGGTTAGGAATATTTTAAAATATTAAAATATAAAAAAAGCCATTCATAAAAAATAGTATCACCGAGTGTCATAGGGTGACGTTGAAGATCCCCAAGTGCTGATTTTTTTTTATTTAACCCTTGATAATAGAGAAAAATCTTGTATTTTACTTCATTCTTTTAAATTCTGTAAAAGATAACAATTTTTTTCTTGATGCTGTCTTTTTCTACTGAATAACTAGTACACAGTATATCTCCATTCCAAACAACTTTAGAACTTTGAATTGATTGTTTTTTTTTTTTAAAATAAAGTACAAAAAATAATAAAAATATAAGGGTTCAACTTCATAATTAAAACCCAAATAGTTCAGAAATTAGCGAAACATAGATTCATATGTTTATGATCGGAATAAAATAACGACGAAAAATATTTGAACTTATCAAAAAATTATTTCAATTTAGAAATATAAGTAGATATCTACCCCCCCCCTATTTTTTTTTGTAACTTAACATTCTAGAAAGAAAATAACAAAATTTCTGATTAAAAAACTAATTCTTATTTACAAAAAAAAAAAATAAATAAACAAAATAAGTAAAGAGAGGTTTAAGTGATATCATTTATTATCACAATATTAACAAAAAAAATGGTGATTAGTTTTACCTTATGGAGAAAAAAAAACATAAATTCACAAGTTCCGCTTTATTACAAAAAATCAAACAAACTTCAATAATTCAAAATTATCACAATAAAATAATTATCTCAAAAAAATGAAAAATTATTTTTTTAAAATCATTTTTAAAAAAATTTCTTGAATTTTACAAACCTTGAGATTTTTTCAACTCTTTTCCCCTTTAAAATTGTTCTGAAAATGTTTGAATGTGCCATGAAGTTTCTACAATTCTTTGAAAGGTTTAAAAGATCCGAAAACTTTTATCAAGGGAATGAGATTTTTGAAGTTGAAAAAAAAATATTTTCTTTTCATTTTTTATTTTATAAAAATGGAAAATCTCGAACGAATTTTATGATTAAACAAATAGTCACCCATCTCAGAAAATACACTTTAATATAAAAACGGTTTTCTTTTTTAAAATGGAGTTATTACCTTCACAAGTTAAATAACCAAAAAGAAAAAAGAGTAATTTTCTCTCTATATTGATGATCTATTTAAAAAAACCCTCTGAACACTATTTTTCTTTTCTACCCAATACAAAAAATCAGAGAAGAAAAAGAACAACAAGAAAACAATCGTGCAAAAAATCTAAATAATTGGTGATAATGTGGCTAGGATTTTGGAAAAGCTTTTGAAAAGTTATCCAACTCATTTAAGATTTTATCGAATGAAGAAAATGAGTTTCACCCAAGAACACATTCCTGAAAGAGCAATGTAAAGTGTTTGTTGTTTTAGAAGCCCTTTTTATTCAACATAATTTATAATATTACTTGTATTAACTGAGAAACTATCTATTTGCCTTTATTATTATGTTTGTTGATCTAAAATTAACAATCTATCGTTATTCAACCAAATCAAAAGAAAATACAATGAAAACTCTTTGATCTTAATCTTGATTGAATCACTCTTCTTTTGGGTTAGTTTTTTCAAAGAATATCTTTTTAATCACATAATCTATTTTTTGATTGAACAAAAATTTCTTTTTAAAAATATTGTTGAATTAGCCCAAAAACCCATCGACTATTATTATATCACAATTTAATTTTTATCACGATATTTTGACAAATATCACGATTTTTAAATTATGATCAAGATTTTTTATAGAATATCGTGATTTGTCATCTTATTGAGATAATATTGAATATAGAGATTTTATAGAATATCGTGATTTGTTATATACTCGCGATATTATTGATTATCGCGATTTTCTAGAATATCACGATTTGATAAAAAGAATCAATGGACTTTTGAAACTTTATGGTAACTTTAGCATAGATATCATCAAAATAATCACATTTTTTGAAACTTTATCGTGATTTGATAAAAATAATCTTGATTTTTGAAACTTTATCAAGACTTTACAAAGATATAGTCAAATCTTCTAATATGTAAAATAATGAGGTTTATAGCACAATAAAATAAAAAAGAACAATTATAAATATTAATATAAAGATTTTATGAATAGTATTGAAAACAACAACAGAAATTATAAATATATTTAAAAAAAAATAAAAAAAAAACAAAAAATAATTAATTAAATCTAAGATCTCGTTCTCTATTTTCTAAAATATTTTGTAGATTCTCAAGATCTTTGATTAATTTTAAAAAAATTAATTTTTGATTATCAAAATCAAAGTCAATTAATATGATTGGAATAAGTTGATTAACGATTTTAGCAAGTTGAATCAAAGCTATTAAGAAACTTAATAAATAACGATGCTGTTCCACCAAGGTAAGACAAAGTTGGTTTTCAGCTATTGCCTTTTTTTTAAGGTTTAAATTTTGTGTATTTGATTTTAAGAATTCATCTAAAGTGGATATTGAATCGTAAGTAGCTCTTTGCTTTTCTAAGTAAGTGATTCTTTCCTTTTCAATTTTATTTGCAAAATTTCTAATTTGTTCCTTAATTATAATCAAGTAGTCATTATTTTGCTCGATATTTTTTTTGATAATATTTTCAATTTTCACAAATCGATCATCTTGCTTTTCGTCATAGGCTGAACGAATAGATTCAATTTGATTGATTAAGATTTGAAATGGCAAATTATTTAAGGCATTTTTTTCGTATTGGCCTTCCAATAATAAATAAACCTTTTGTAAAATCAAAGTAAAGTCTTTAATAATGATTTTTGACAAATTAAATCCCAAGTTATAAATATTTAATACCTCGGGCACATCACGGATTCTTTTTCTTCTTCGTACCCTCGACCAATTTTTGACTTCCTCATTAACTAGCTTTCTAGACTTATCCAATTCTTCAATCGTCATTTGTTCTGGATCGACATTTTCAAAGATTTTATTAATCTTAACATTGGTTTTTTTGTTTTGAAGGTCATTTATTATTTTATTTATATCTTCCTTTTCTTTCCCCCTTTCCCCTTGCTTTTCTTCTTCCCTTTCCTTTCCCTTCACAACCATATTGTCATTTATAGGTTCATTCACATTTAGGCTTTCATTTTCATTCATTTGTTCATTTATTTCATTTGCTTGGTTTTCATTTTCAAATATCTTTCTCTTGAGATTCGCATTCATATTTTCGCCTGTATTAGTTTCATTTTCATTTACTTTATCATTTCCATTGACACGATCATTGCCGTCATAATTCTTCTTATTAAAATCAACAACACCATCCTTTTGATTAACACCTTCATTATTAACACCCATTAATTCTTCGCTTTCTTCTTTTGTTTTTTCCTTTTCATTTCCAGTATTAATTTTCTTTATTTTTTGAATGTTACTCTTATTAATATTTTGCAAATTCTTATTAAAATTAATTAAATCGTTATTTGTAACATTCACATTAACATTAACGTTAACATTCACATTCACATTCACATTCATTTTCACATTGACATTAACATTTGTATCAAGTTTATAGCCTTTTAACAACTGAGTCAATTTATCAATTATTTCATTGATACCGTTTTCATTTTGATACTTTTCAATTTCAGTTTCGTTTAATTGCAATTGTAAATCTTTAATATTATTTTTTTGTTTTTGCTGTTTTTCTCTAAAAAAGGATTGACCACCACTACCACCACTATTCTTTAAATTGCTTCTGGGGAGAAGAGACTGCCCCATGTTTAATAGATTAATATCCCTTTCGATTTGCTTTTCATCGATTGCTTTTATTTCAAATTTTGTCATTGAAAAATCTGCACCATTTAAGGATACTTCCAACACTGGCAAAACAAAGTCTCTCAAATCACCAATTGAATATAATATTAAATTGTCGAATAATTGCTTGTCGACTTTGGAATTTTTTTTAAGAGACAAATCTACATCTTTTAAAAAAATCTGTGTGATTAAAAAAATTTCTGAACGCAAATATTCTGGACCATTACCAGAATATTTTAATAAAAAGTTGATTATTTCGCAATTATAATTTGTTAAAAAGGTATTAGAAAATTCATTTTTAATATTTTGGATAAATTGGGTTTTATTGTTTTGAAATTCTTTATTTGTATATTTATCAAAAATCTTTGCAATCTTTTCATATTTAAACTTCCTACAAAATTTGCTTAATTGCTTTGATAAATTTTCCGTATTTATTGTTTTTAAAAATTGTTTATCGCCATCAGGATATTCTATATTAACGTTTTCATCATCAATATTATATTGATGATCCTCATCAACAATATTTTGATCATAATTAAAATCATCATCATAATCATCATCATCATCATTATCGTCATCAATATTAATATTAAAATTATAATTAAAACAATTATTTTCCTTATCATTTTTTAATTTGCTACCACTACTACTTATGTTATTACTACGACTCCGACTATCATTACTACTATTTAAACTCGATGTTAAAATTGGCAATAAAATTATAATTAAAGACCAAATTTGAGTTACTAAATTTGGTTCAATAATTTCATTCTTATCGATATTTAATAATTTTATTAGAATTTTTAAAGCTAAATTTTTAGATTTGGGATAAAATAAAGTTTTGATAATTTTTGATAACAAACCATTAAACTTCGGATCCCAATTATTTGGCTTTGTAGATTCCAAAATTCTGATTGTATCCTGATCATTTAAATTAAATTCCAATATTTTTTCTAAAATTTTCAATGTATATAATAAAGTATCATCATTTTTACTATATAACAAAGTAATAATTGTCCAAAATATTTGAGGATATAAAAATAACGAATCCATTTGTGAAATAATTTTTTTCAAAGTATGCATGATTTCAAAAATAAACCAATTAAACCCCGTTTCAAATTCTTCCATTGAATTTACTATTAATAGGTTATTTTCAAAACTAATTAATAAAGATTTTATGATATCTTTAAGTTGATAATTCGTTACTTTGCCGATTAGGATTCTATATATTTGAAAAGATCTTGAAAAGATTTTTAAATTTGCTTGTTTGTTTTTTTTGTTTAACAAATAAATTGAATTTGACCATTGGTGAGCTATTAAACACCATTTTTCTTTTAATTTTGGATCAATGATTGAAAATATTTTTAAAATTTTATTTACAAAATATTTGATTTTTTTTTCTGATTTTAAAGTGAAATAATTTTCATTAATTTTTTCACATTTCCATAATGGTCTGTTTTTATAGCTAGATATTTCCTCAATTAAATTTAATGCTAATTGATTAACCTTTTCTTTTTCATCTTTGTTTTTTTTTTTTTTCTCGTTTTCCATATTTTGATCAATTTCTTTTTCTTCTTTTTTATTATGATCAAGTTTATTTTTCTCTTTTTTATTTTCATCATCGTCATCACTTTTGTCATCATCATCATCATCATCACCATCATCATCATCGTCGTCATCATCGTCATCGTTATTTTCTATAATAAAAGTAATAATTAAATTTACTAATAATAATTTACAATGCTCAAATACTATTGAAGAATTATTATCCATCATAATAAAAATAATATGAATCAATATAGGTAAATAATTTTCAAATAACTGATAATTTTCCTTTACCATTTCAGATAATAATATTAAACCAAATTCATTACGCTTAATAATTATTGATTTAAAATTGAAGTCATTTTCGTTATTATCTTGAATTTCATTTTCAATCTTTTCGTTATTTTTTATATTTTTATTCTTTTTTGATTTTAAATTTATTTTTATTTTGTTATAGTTTTGATCAAGATAATATTTTTTATTTCTTGACTTAGAAATATTTTGTAATTCATTTAATAATTCTTCCCTAATTTTTATTGATTTATTTGTTTTCCTATTCCTATTGTAAGGATTCCAATTATTTTGATTACCCATATCATTTTTATTTTTAAAGCCTGGCACATCCCATTTAAAGCCATTGCGTAATTTCTTTTTTTCAATTCTTTTTACAAATTTAAAACTATTATATGGCTTGATTGTTTTTGGTGATAATTGGTATTCAATATTTTGATTTTCTAATTCTTTTATTACTATACTTAATTTATCTATTTGTTCTTTTTTTCGTTTTTTTTTTTTTTTATTTTTTTTTTTTTTTTTATTATTATCGTCCCCTTCTATCACTAATTCCTTTTTATCAACATTCTCCCCTTTCTCCTTTTCTTTCTCTTTGATATTTTCCTTCTTTTCGATCTTTTCTTCCTCTTTTTTTAAATTATCTTTTTTATAATCTAAATAAAGATTTATTAATGGGTTGATATCATTCATTAAAATATGTATAATATGCGGTGAATTTCTCAACAGGCAGTTAACAATTTTTTTAGAAACATAAATATAGCTCGGTATTTGGCAATTTGAACCAGAAACGATTAAAAATTCCAAAATGGCCAAAATATTTTCCTTTTTGTTCCCAATGGTTTCCCAAATGTTTTCGATTATTAGCGAATAGGAATCTACTTCATTTATTGTTATTTCTAATAAATCTTCCAAAATGGTATTAAATTTTTTCACAGATTGCTCGTTATCCTTTTCATATTGTATATCTTTTAACCAGGGTATTAAATATACCAAAATGGATTCCTTTCTTGCGTATATTCCAGACATTTTTTCTTTATATTGCTTTTTCAACGAATGCAAACGCCAATATCTTTTAATCAATTCCTTAAAAAAGGGGAAAATTAATTCTCGTTTTTGCTTTGCAAACAAAATTGAAATTTTGTATTGAATTAATTTATAAGTTTCTGGCACTGTACAACGCTCGGGATAAATATTATTAATAATCGATGTATCTTCATTTCCAGTTTTATCTTTCAATTTATTGAATTTAAATTCATCTTTGTCATTATCATCTTTTTCAAGTTTATCATCATCATCATTTCCATTTCCATTTCCATTTCCATTGCTATTACCATCGCTATTGTTGCCATCGTGTTCTTCATCATTATTAAAAGCAAGATCAACAACAAAAACACTATTATTAAGGTAATCCTTTGAAATTTTTTGTAATAATTTCTTTGTAATCTTTCTGATTTCCTGATGAGAGCTACCTAATTTATAAATAATTAAATGCAATAATTCTTCAGATTTGATATTAATATTCTTATGCTTACCATCATCTAATAACGATTTCATCAAAATAATTGTATATGATCTAGATATCGAAGAAATGACAGAATAACACAAATCTAAATAAGGAATTAACAAGGAATTATAATTTTGAGAATAAAAATTCTTGATTGATAGCAAACCGATTTTTTTTAAATTTTCATTTTTGGTTTTTAATAATTCATTTATCCAACTAAAAATTAGACTATCTGTTTTTAAATTGTTTTCATAAAATAATTGACCAGATAATAAAGATGACATGCATTTACAAGCAGCAAATTCAACAGACTTTCTATAATTTAAAAACTCTCTTTTAAATTTCATTTGTAAATCAATTTTCTTAATCCTTTCTGTGCTTTGGGAAATGACTAACTTTAATTCCTCATTTCTTTTCAATTCGCCCAAATGACCAATTCCACACATTTTTTGCATCATTAAAAATAATTGTCTTCTCGTTTCCTTGGGCAGGTCATCATTATTATTTGAACATAATTCCGCTATCCGATCGACAAACAGACAAAAATTATATCTCAATGGCAATTGATCAATTGTCAAGGGCAATAAGATTGGATTTAGAAAGCACTTATGTATCTGGTTTAATTGGGCTATTAATGCAATAATAATTTCTTGGATTTCTTTATTATTTAAATTATAATTTTTTTCGTTTTCTTGCTTTTTGCTTTTTTGAATACCATTATTACCATTCCTTTCTAATTGTTGTTGTTTTTGTTTTTGTTGTTGTTGTTGTTGTTGCTGCTGTTGTTGTTGCTGCTGCTGCTGTTGTTGTTGTTGTTGTTGCTGCTGCTGTTGTTGTTGTTGAACATTCTTTTGATTCTTTTGATCTTGATTATTTCTTTGAGAATTTTCAAAAATAAATTTTAATCGATCAGAAATGATTTTATATAAAATTGTAATACTCGTCAATAAGGTACCCTTGACTTGCTTAGCTAATACTTCATTTTTCGATAATAATAATTTTTCAACTAATGTTCTAAATTCAATTACCAATTTTGGAATGAACTCAATTCTCGTCTGTGATAAAGAAAATAATGCGCCTGAGGATATTGATTCATTTTCACAATCTAAAAATGGAATAATTGATTTCATTAATTTATACCATTCCTTTTCTTGGATTTTTTTTTTATTATTCTGATCATTATTTAATTTTGGTACCGTGGAAAAAATTAATGAACATAGGGAACTCCATCTTAACGAAACTAAATTGGATATTTCATTAATATTTTTTGAATTCACATTAATTTCAAATGATTTTACTAATTTTAATGAAAAATTCATTATATTTTGAGACAATTTTGGATAAATTTTATTAATGAGCAAAATGATATTTAATAGGCATCGGATCCACCATTGATAATCATTTTCTGATTTTGAACAAATCAAATTAAATAAAGTATTTTTCTTTAATTTATTTTTTGTATTTGGATTCAAAATTGATGAATCATTTTTTTCTTTTCCTCGACTTTTATTTGCAAAATCAATAGATAAAGTATTCATATTAATTTGATCAATCGATAAATATTTTGTTAAAATTTCAATATCTAAAATCTTTGATGGCTTGTATTTACTATCATTAATTTTTTTATTTATATTAATTAAATTTGGGTATAAATTATCTAAAATATCTATGATTCGAAGTGGGTATTTTTCTTTTTCTTGTTGCTTTGCCTTTTTCTTCTTTTCTTTTTCTTTTTCATTTTGTGTTGATGTTACATTATCATTATCATTTTCCTTCATCTTTTTAAATTTATTTACATTCGAATAACTTGTACCATTTTGAGAATCTATTAATAATTTTTCCAATTTAGATAATTTTTTTAAAGATTTAAAAGCATTTTTTCTAATTTCTGGATTTAGATCAGTCAATAATATTATTAAAATACTTTCGATATATAAAGAATCAAATCTGTATGCTAATTTATTCAAATTATTATTACATTTTAAATCAGGATTTATCAATTCAATGTTTAATATTAATTTCCCTTTTAATAATTTGATCCAAATTTTAATTAATTTGATAAAATCTATAATACTATTTAATAGCAATTCAGAATTATTATTATTATTATAATTGTTGTTGTTGTTATTATTATTAATATTATTATTATTATTATTATTATTATTATTATTGCTATTGCCACTACTATTACTACTACTATTATTGATTTCCTCCTTAATTAAACTAATATTAAAAATGAAATCAATAAATTCTTTAATTACCTTAAATCTTAAATTTGGTCTATATACAATTGTTTGCAATAAAGCCTTTTTGGCCCTATTTGATAAATTGGGGTCAATATGTATAGTATATTGGCAAAGCAAAGTAATAATTTTATTTTGAATAGGATAAAATTGCGGAATTAAAGAAATACATGATTTTATTAAATGAATTCCACAAATTTCTTTTGGTATTAAATCATTAACAGTTTTTTTTATTGTATTATTATTTAATAATAGGTTCCCATATTGCTTATTCAGAGACGTTAAACAATTTTCTAATGCATTGAAAATTTGTAATTCATAAATCCGTAATGAAGAATGTACCTTATTTTGATTAATATTTTTTAATTGAAATTGTTTAGAAATTAATTTTAAATCATTAAATTTTAAAAATGAATATAATTTTATTATTGATTGATCTGTAATCATGGGTTTTGCTTTCAATGATGATGATGATGATGATGACGACGACGACGATGATGATGATGCCGTTTTTGTTAAATATGTTGTGAAAGGTGAAGAAATTAAATTATTCGAAAATTTATTAATAATGAAATAATTGAAATTTAAAAATAATTTTTTAATTCCAGATAATGCAACAATCATTTTTTCATTAGAGATATTTTTATTTTTCAATATTGGTAAAATGATATTTAATATTGAATATTCAAAATCCCATATTGAGATCGAAAAAAGCAATTCCTTTAAATATTTAAATTGTTTCGGATCATAAGCCAATAATCCTTTTTTTTTTTTTTTTTTTAAAGAAAAGCCCCTTTCAATAATTGTTCCCAAGATGTCTAAATTTTTTTTAATTTGCTCAGTGCTAGACTCCATATTTAAAAACACCCTTAAAAAATTGGAAGCGCATAAAATCGCATGTGTCCGTGTTGATTTGTCCTTCAATGATTTATATAATAGAGACAAGTAGTTTTTCTTTTTTTGCTGAAAATTGATTTTATCTAAACAACACAAGATTGCAGTTAAAAAATGTAAACCCTTCCCATTCATTTTCCTGACTTTTGCAATTTCAATTGCTAAATTCCATAAATTGTTAATAGCATTATACCAAAATGAAGAAAGTTTTAATTTTTTAGAATTAATTTCAATCGCACATTGTAGAAAAACAAAAGATATGGAGTACGACAAATCAACCTTTTCTTTTTTTTTTTTAATGTCATTAAACAGTTTTTCAATTAAACTGACAAACTTGGTACTCATTTCTCCACTCCCCTGGGTAGTCAAATCCAACGAAATGAATCTAATAGCTAAAAACAATCCAGATTTTAATTCATTTTCATTGTGAATTAAATGGAAAAATTTGTTGGTCATGATCTTGAATGATATTTTTGATAATGTAGTGATAACCGAGCCATGTGATAATAAGGCCAATTTGCAATTTTCTTTTAATAATTTTGCTCGACCGCTTAATTGCTGATCATTTGATTGGATCATGTTTTGGAAACTTTGTGAAGACTTGAAATTATTTAATTCAATGATCGGATATAATGAAATGTTTAATAATTTGTCAACAATAGTAGCTAATAATCCTGTTTCTCGATTTAATAATATTCTATTGATCACAATACAAAATATGATATCAAATAACAACTATTTGTGTTTTTTTTTTATATATTGTTAATTTTTTTATTTTTATTTTGATTTTGATTTGTGTTTTTTTTTAATTATTGTTAATTTTTTATTTTTATTTTTATTTGTTTGTTGTTTTTTAATTTTTAATTTTTTTTTATTTTGATTTGTTTTTGTTTTTATTTTGATAGGATTTTGTTATTATTTTTTTTTTAAATTAACATGATGCTTTGGAATGATTTTTAATTTTTTTTGTTGGTTTAAAAATTCTTTCTTCAGAATTTCTCAGTGTAAATAATTCTAAAATTTTAAAGTACTCTTTTTTAAAAAAGGGTAATGGGTTGCTATTATTTTCATGATAAATAGATGGGGGGGTATCCAGTTCTTCTTCTGTGTTGATTCACTATTTATGACAATAGTTTTAAAAATCAAGTAACATTACAATTTTTTTGGGACGAATTTTGAAAATTAAAATATTTTGTTCAATTCGGTGATTGATAATAAAAGAAAAGTCCTCCTCAACCAATAAGAATTCATAAAATTATCTGAAGCTAACAATAATTAAACTATCATTATTTTGATTTTGCTCAGAATAAATTTAAAATATGTTACTTTTTCCATTTTAGAAACTGTTTATGTTGTTTTTTTTCAATAATAAAGCTAAATTTAAATATCAAATAAATTCTTTCAATAGATTCTGCCTTTGAGCTTAGCATCTAAAACAAAAAGATACCAAATCTTGGTTAATGTACCAAAAGGAGTTTGGTTAAAAAAAGAAGAGGAAACTCAAAGTAGAATTTTCAAGGTTTTCAAAAATAAAATGGTAAATAAATGTGAAATATCTAGAATCGCTTTTTTTTGCCTCTTCTCAAATTTATCTTATTCTCCATGTTCAAAATGCAAGGAAATTGTAAAGGAAATTTGAATTCATTTTTCAGAGAAAATTCAACAAAATACCTTTTCTAAATTAACTTGAATTCATAAATAATTAAATTTGAAAAAGAATGAAGATATACAAAACTTAGTCTTTAAAATGTTTTAAAAAAGTTTTAAGAAGTGAATAAAATATTTTTAAAAATACAAATTTTTTTGTCTTTCGTTTAATCAAGTTGGCCTACATTGACAATCCCAATTTTAAAAGAAAAAAAAAACAAAGATTTCGAAAGATCTTCATTCTAAAAAGTTAAAAAGAAGGCAGAATATTTTCATTGCTTTTTGAAAAAGCAAATCACAGAAATCACAGAAATCACAGAAAATTGAATCTCAAGTTTTGACAAACTTTTTGATTTTAAGTGTCTCATAATCCAATTCAGTCACTTTAGTGCTTTACTAATTCTAAATTAGTTTTGCAAGGTGTATCAAAATGATAAACTTTTGAAATTATCGTAAATTAGAAGATTTTAGGTTTGAAAATAAATTGATTTTTACTTAAGACTTTGAATGGGGGTAAAATATTGTTTTTTAATTCTTTATAAAATTTCATTTTTTTCAGTCAAAAAAACATGTTTATTTTTAAAAAGAAAATTAATTCCATTTTTTTTTTTTTTTGGGATATATCAATTTTTTTTAACAATAATAAATATTGTCAAAATCAAAATCAAAATATTTTTCAAGATAAGGAAATCTATTGGTTGTTAAGAAGTATCAAATACGTATATATAAAGTCCAATTTATAAATTTTAGCATACCAAAATTCAATTTTTGAAAAAAAAAAAAAATTATTAAATAAATTTTATTCCAAATATTAAATTAGAACCATTAAGTAATTGAAATGCTAACAATTATTTCTAATACACAATACTCACAAAACAAAAAATAAATAAAAAGGCATCAATACTAATAAATCAAGAATGTGTTAAAATTTTTGGAGAAGGGATAACAATAAAATGTATTGTTAAATATGTTCAAATTTTATTAACAATTATTGATCGATCAAATGGTTAGATAACATCAATTAATTTTATTTGAGTTCTTCTATTAAAAAGAACTCAACATTAACCTTTATATCTATCATTCCAAAAAATTATCCAATCGAACTAAACAGGTTACATTATTCAAAAAATGAAAAGAAAAGAAAAAACTATAAGAGGAAAAAATAATTTTCATATTTTTCAAAAAATCAAAATTATTTCCAATTTGAATAAAATTGCACTGTTGTGGTTATTTTAAATATTTTAACTATTTCAAAAAGTTTGGAATTTTTGTTTATATATATATATGTGTGTGTGTGTGTGTACGTGTAATGTATAATTCAAATTAATTAACTTTTCAATTGGTAATAACTTTTAGAATTGTTAAATTAACATATTGTTCCTTAAATAAATTTGGTTTTTAATTGTTACTTCTCACTTTCCTATTTCTCAATTAATTTGAATAATTAAAAATGGATTTTGATGATAATACAGAATTTTGGGTTTTGTGGTTTTTTAAATGGACAAAATTAATTCTTCATACATTACCCCCAATAACTTCCTTTTGTCAAGTTAACAATAGAAAGATCATCTTCATTTTTAAGTATACTGCTATTTGAATATTAAATGGGAAAAAAAAATTTCATCCGATCGTTTTTGTTTGGTTTGGTTTTTGATCAAAAAATTTTTATTTTTATGAAATCTCACTTTTTAGTAATTTCTTTTACATTTGTATGATCAAATAACCTTGAAAATTTAATCTTTTTTTAAAAAATACAAGAATAATAAGCCAAAATATTGAATCCTTGAAGTCCAGAAACAAAAATTGATATTTATTTTTTTTCACAATAATTATTAAATTTCTTGGAATTTAAAAGATTTAGGCAATATTTTTTTTCAATTATTCAGAGTATAAATAACCAACTATTAGTATTTAAATCAGTTATTTGATAATATTTCTTATTTTTTTTTATTCTATTTATTAATTTGAATTAGTTTTATTTGTTTGAAAATCTTTATATAATTGAGAAATATCAGTAATAGTAAACACTTTTAATCTTTATATTATTGGGTTGTTCATAACACACTTATTGAAATAATTAGGATTTGGTTATTAATTATTATTTTGAAATAATCAAATTTAAAAAGTATTTCTTTTTGTTTTAAAGTTGAATTTTCTAGGTTTTAAAAAAGTATTTTGTGAGAATTTTTAATTTATTGGTTTGTTTGTTTTTCTCATATTTTTTTGTTAAACAAAATGAAAAAATAAAAAGAAATCTGTTCTTTGAATAAACAAAATATATTTTTTACGAGTTTAAAGTAATTATTGTGATTTTTTTGAAATTAAGTAGATTTTTTAAACTGGTTTATTCCAAAACTTTATGGATTTCATTTGAAAAGTATATTTTTTTTTCAGTTCCTTAAAAAGCAATGAAATTTCTTTCTTCTTAAATTCAAAGAAAATAAATGTTTTTGAAATAATTTGGAAATATGTTGAATTTTGAACTTTTAAAAAATGAGGAAAATGGATCAAATCTTTTTAAAAACAACAATTCAGATTCTGAAAATAGCATTTAAAAGTAAATCAGCTTGTATTGTAGCAATCAGATTTTGACTTTCTTTTTTCAATTTTGATATACAGTAAATTTTTTTGAATTTGTTGCTGGTATTTGAATTCTAAACGGGAAATAATTTTCACTTCATCTTCCTTTTCTTTTTTTTTTAAATTCAGAAACTTTCTAAAACAAATAGATTTGTAATTTGTGATCTCAGGTAATTTGTTTGGTCTCTTTTTAATTCTTTATAATTGTGTTTATATGTGAGGAACTAAAAACCCCTAAATGAAAGTGAAAATTTTAAAATTGAAAAAAGATAATGAAGTCAAAATTTATTGTAATTTGTAATTCTCGGATTAGTTGGTTTGTTCTTTTTAATATGGGTGTGTATGGGTGAACTAAGAATTCCAAATGAAAGGAATTTTATATAAATTGAAAAAAGATTATCCGCTGAAATTTTATCCCATTGGAATTTCAAATGCTAGTATCAAATTTATTCGGATATTTTTTTTTTTTTTGATGGTTGCTAGTCACTTATTGTGTCTGTATCATTTCAAAAGAGTTGCATTTGAAAATCAAGATCTTGGGATTTACCAAAATATGTAATTTGTTAATAAAAATATTTTGATAGGTGCTTCATTCAATTTTTAGATGTGGGTGTGAAGTTTGAAGAAGTATTTTAGATTTTTTTAAAGATAATAAGACGCTTACTGAAAGATCTAAATTTCGAATTCGAAAGTTTTTTTTTTTTTTTTTTTTAAAAATAAAGGAAAAAAACAATTTTGTGTTTTTTTTTTTTTTTTTTTTTTTTGTTACAAAAAATACAAACCTGCTTTGAAGCAGCTTTAAAATTGTTCTTTGACAAAATTTGTTTAAAGTCCCTATTGCAAATTTTGAATTTAAAAAAAGATCAAAAAGAATTCAATTAAAAAGAAGAACATTGTCAAGAAAAACTTTCTGGGAATAAAAAAAAAAATAAAAAAAAATAGATTATTTACATTTTTTGTGTTTTGAACGTATTTGGATGATGCTCTTTGACCAAAGATCTCCAAGAAACAAGAGGAGTTAGAATTTGTGTTGTATAATTTTTTGAAATGGTGGATAGAGTTTCGATCACATTTATTAATTTTGGATAGTTGTGGATTCGAAATTCTTTTAATGGGAACAATTTTTCCTAATTTGGATCACAATTTGTTATTATTTTTTGTTTTTTTTAAGTTGAGAGTGAAGAATTCAAACAAAAAGAAGAAAATTTTTAATGAGTGTTTAAAAGTTCGGGATTCTAATTGATGGCTTTTTTTGTTGTTTTTTTTTTTTTTATTTTTTTGTAAAAAAAGATAGCACATTGGAGAATCAAAATTAAAAAGAAAAAAAATACACACCTTGTCAATAGTTTTGTTAATAACAGAAAGAGTGGCAACACAAAACTCATTTATTGTTCTTTCGACAATATGCTTTTGAAGATCAGCCATTTAAACAATTGTTTAAAATTCTTTCAAACAAGAAACAAATCACTGAAAAAATGAAGAAAAAATATTTTTCAAAAATATCAAAGTTTTTATTTATCTCCTTCATGACGTGAAACCAAAATCAACATTTTGGATTTGCGTTGTGTAATTCTGATTGTTAATACTGATAAATAATTTCGGAAATAAGTCAAAAAGACTTATTTCTGTTTTTTTTTAATTTGTCCAAGAAAGGAGAAAAAGGCTTTAGTTCTTGTTCGTTGTTTGATGGATATTTCGAAGATATATGCTACAAAAAATTTAATCAAGTATTGAAATATTAACCTAATTTTTCAGATAAAATGATTGTAAGATCAAAACCTTCAAAACAAAAGTCAGTTTAAGATTTGGTTTAATTTGAATTTTAAAAAAAAAGCTTTTAAAGCTCTAGTCACAATATAAAAGAAAAAAATTTCCATATTTTTTTGTCATTTTTTTTAAATGAACGTTTATTGAATTATTTTTCAGTTTTCGTTTTGCACCAAGTATTTGGCTAGGTTTGAATAGTAATAATTTTATATTTCAGACAGACTTTTGTTCATGGGGTTTTTTGAAAAAGGAGATTGAAAAAAAAATGACAAAAAAATGGAGAATTTTTGCTTTTAGACTGGGACTTTGGGCTTTTAATAGATAATTAAATTCGATTTGTGAAAAAGGTGTCATAATTACTTTGTTTACAATTTTTATGAGAAAATAACCTTTTAACTATTTATTGTTTCATGTGATAATATTAAAGAAATTGGAAATTTCAAGTTTAAAATGAAAGTCTTCCTTTTGTGAAGAAAGAAGAAAATCTTTGTTTTAATAAAGAAAAATTTTGTTTTTAATCATTTTTTGTATTAAAATTTAGTAATTTTAAAAAAGTGAATACTTTTATTTTTATTAAAGTTAGTACCGCTTTTAAGACACAAAATGTGAACGAAAATCAAGTCCAAAAAAAAATCTTAAATTGGAGCACAACATTCAGATTTAGTAAGAAAATTTGTCTAAAAAAAATTACAAAAAATGTGATTTAATTTGAGATTTTTTTTTGCCTTAAATTCCCTAGAATGTTTGTTTCTTAAAAGTGGAACATAATGTAATTTATCTGTATTGAAACATTTTACCGTTTTTATATTTTTGTCAAGCTTGGTTTTTATTTTTTAAAAAGAAGTGTTGCCAGTGAGACCTCAACCACTGCACTATATTTAAAGACTCAGTCAGACACATATTAAAAAAGAAAAGTTTCAAAAAAGCTTTAATTCAAAACAATTTTCAATTTTTTTAAAAAAAAAATATGATAAAAATTTTCAAAAAGTCCTCAATTTTGAATATCGTATTATCTAAAAAAAAAATTATTTGTTTTTTTTTTGATTTTTTTAAAATTGAAAAAATAAAGAATTTGAAAAATTATATAAATAAATATATTTTTTCCAATTGAAAAAATTATCAAAACACTTTTTAAAAAGTTAAAAAAAAAACTAGTAAAAAGACTTCAACTCATTGAAAAATTAAAATATATTATTAATGAAGGATCACTGATTGTCACCCAATTGATTATAAAAATTATTAAAAAATATCTTTTAACAATCGAAAAAAATTTTAAAAATTGGTTAATTAAACCTAATTTAGAATAATAGTGAATACATTAAAATAAGATCAATAGTATTTATAAAAAAAATAAACTAAGGAGTAACTTTAAATTATTGACCACTTTAAAAAAATGAAAATTTGTGAAAATTATTGTAAAATATGTTATTTAAACAAATTGGGTCTTTTTGAGAATTTATTCTTAAATTTCAATTTGGATTTCGAAAAAAATATGATAATCGAATTGAACTCTCAAATTCCAATTTTTTTCTAATAGTATAAAATCAAATTAAATCCAATAATTAAAATAAAAATGATAAAACTTATAATATATTGATTGATATAGATAACCACTTTGATTCTGCAAAAACTAAAACACTTTAGAAACCAAAAATTATTTTTATTTTAAATATAATTATCAAAATATTTTAACAAAGTATTATCAAAAAGAAGGAAGTGTTACATTCCTAGGATACTTACTATATTCTATTTTATTTGCTCTAATTCCACATTTTCTTTTATTATAAATTATACATTAAAAATCATTTTCAAATGTTTGTAGACAATTTAATCGTAATAAAATTTGGAAATAAAATACATTTAAATCAAAAAATATATTCTATTTAGGAAATTATTATTCAATCTGGATGGAAAATTAATAAATTTAAAAGATTTAATCAAAATATTTTAGAAATAAACAAATATTTGGGTATTTATTTAGATAAAATTCCACATATAGTTAATAATTTAAAAAATCCAAAGAAACTTATAACAACTGCAAACAATTATTCAATATCAATTCTCTTCACAATAGTGAGAAAAATCAATTATTTAAATATTTTGGATGTTTTCCAATTGGAATACCTTTTTGAAAAATTTAAACATGAAATAAAAACTATAAATTATTCAAATTTTTAACTAATTCACGCATTACACGAATATACAAAAAAAAAAAAAAAAAAAATCGAAATACACAAGAATTCTTATTTACAAAACAAAATTATAAATTGAAAATATAGCAATTTTAATAAATAATAAAAATTCAAATTCAAAAAAAAAATAGGAATTTTATCTCTTCCATATTGGGAAAAATTCATAAATTTTAATTAAAGAAAAAATAATAAAATCTATTAACATTCAAAATATTATATTGAACTAATGTATATATATATATGATGAGTTGCAAATTTAAAACAATTGGAAGTGTCGTTATATTTTCCAAAATTCAAAAGAATTGACTAAAATCTTTGATTTTATTCTATTCTTTTAATTTTGGAAAATCACCGTTAGCTTTTTTTTTATTTTAGAAATAAAAAGAAAATTTCTTAAATTTTCTATTTATTTACAAAATTAAAAAAAAAAAAGTGGTTAGATTTTCGTGAATTTTCTGTTTATTTGTTAAGTGTTCTTGTTTTTTTTTTTGAGATTTTCTATTTTATTTCGAAAATCCATTGATTTTCCAAATAAAATAGAAAAACTCAAAAAAACCTAGAACACTTTACAGATAAAACAGAAAAACTCAAGAAAACCGCCATTAGGTTATCCATAATTTAAAAGAATTGAGTTAAATCTTTGATTTTACCATATTCTTTTCAATTCTGGAAAACCTAGGCAAGTGACAGCACTCTACGGCACTTGACGAAACTCCTCAAAAAAATTTGCAATAATTAAAAATTAAAATTATTTATTGAAAAATCAAAGATAATCAAGTTATCCATCAAGCTCAACAATTTTAAAATTCAGAACATTTACCAACTGCTCAAATAGATATTATTATATAACCAATAAAAATTCAAATAAATTTTCTCCTTTATGTTTAAAGTATGAAAAAATATAAATTACAAAAATAATAAAATGATATCTGAGAACATTGTTGACACCAGTTTGAGGTGAGTAGGTTATTAAAGAAAAAAAGAAAAAAAAAATTGCAAGGAATCATATCAAAAAGAAATAAAAAAAAAAAAAGAGATAAATGGGATCTCGTAAAAAAAGAAAGAGCATTAAAGAGAAGGCTTTTCAAGTTGAAAGTGAATTATTTTTTACTAAAGCCACGATTTGATGTACCTGAAATATCAGCAATTTTTTTTTTGATTACTTGCAGGTCAAAGTCTTCTTCGTCGTTTGCCATTATTGTAAGATGGACTGGTTCAAATAAGGAATCGATAGCGCCTCTGTGTGTAGCTATTTTACCCTTCCAAAGGGGGTTAACGCCATTACCCATCCAATAGATTGCCACAAAATAGACGGCCAAGGTTTCATCGATCTTATGGCTAACTCTCACGATGGCATAATTGGCAGAGGTGTCTCTGATCGAGTCCTTGATGCCCTCGATACCGCCCTCGCCAGCTGCAATTAGTTTGATTTCTCTTATTTCGTTTTCAGATTTGTAACCAGAGTAACCGATACACATAAAATCTGTGGACGACTTGTCGTTACGGACGTCTGTAATTGCGAACTTGATGTCTTCCAAATCCAAAAATCGAAGCTGGGATTCCTGCACATTCTTGTTGGATGTGGTGAACTTCTGTTTTTGATTTCTTTTTGGTTGGTAAACAACAGACTCCTTTTTCTTGTTTGTGCTTGCCTTTAGGGCTGTTTTGGAATGTGTAGAGTGGAAGCTACTGATTTTACGATCTTCAGAAATTTCATTGTTTTCAACAATTCGAACCCTTGAACCTGATGCGTCCGCGACTTTGTTTTTGATCGTTTCAAACTCAACTTCAGATGGCTCTCCATATTCCAAAGAGACATTATATTTCCCAAGGAATCTTTCTATTTCTTGTTTCTTCATTCCAATTCTTCCCCTTGAGATCAGTGGTACTTTATCACCAAGCTTTGGTTGTGTTTTTTTTTTTTTTTTATTTTATTTTTATTTGGACAAGAGTTGTTTGTTATCAAGAAGAAAACAGTTAGTGGAAAGATGTGCTTTTTTTATTTTGACACAAAACAAAGCAAAAAAAAAAAGGGGAAAAAAGTTTTGATCATTTTATAAAAAAAAAAAAGATGTTTACATAATAAATATAACAAAATCTGTAGGTTGGAATGTTATCATAAATGTCCTCAATACCGACTAAAATAAACCCAACTGTGGTTGGGGTCAAGATGTTAAGAAGATCATTAAAATCTTCACCATATCCCGTTAAAGATACTTGATTAAAAGAGCACTTCCTCCAATTTTCATTACCTTCAAACCCTAACATTACCCACATATTAGGATTCTTGTCGTCACGTACCTGCTCTATTGCATCTCTAATTGTATTTCTTTCAATAAATTCGATGGACATTATTTAATTTTTAAATTATTTAGTGTTGAGTAAAAAATGAAATTATAATTTTTAAACTTCACACGAAAGATAGTTTTAATTGAATTTGTGAACAGAAAGTAAATGTGTTTACGAGTCAGAAAGTTGTGTTAAATAACTTTACCATAATCACAAAAATTGATTCTTAATTTTGGTTTGTTAAAGTATTGAGTTTTCAGATTTACAACACAAATTCAAAATCTAAAAATTGTTAAGTTTGTATTATCTCATCTTGAAGAATAGAAATAATTTTTTTAACAAAAAATGTCTTTTTTTCAGATTTTTTACTCTTTTTACAATAACCAATTCTGATTATCGAAATTAAAAGCCGTGTTTCTTTTTTCAGGACGACTTTTACATTGATTAAATAAAAAATGTTCAATAAACTTAAAGTAAATATGATAATGATTTTTTGAAATTTCAGATTTTTAATTAATAAAATTTTGAACCTCAGGTATCAAGATATAAAATTTTCACAAAAAATAGGTAAAAGTTTTAGATATCAGGGATTATTAACTAAAATTTATTTTTAGTATCAAAGGAAAAAGAGTATTTCTTTTTTAAGGGTACAATTAAATCTGATGAAAAAAATCATTTATCAACTTTTGACAAAAAGGGTAATAATTTTTAAAAGAGTTCAGTTCCTATAATTAAATTACTAATCAAAAGATCTCGATCCTTTGGGTTTGGATTTTGGATCATAGTAAGAAAATGTTAAATTGAAATAATATTTGATTTTTGAGGTAATCTCATTTTGAGTAATTTCAGATATTTTTTATAAACAAAAAACCTTGAAAATTTGATATTATTTTAAAAATACAAGAAAATTAATTCAACTATAGAATCCATTGAAGATCACTTTAAAATGAAATTTTATTATTTTATTCACAAGTATTTATTGTATTTCTTATTCTTTAAAAGAATATGTAAAGCTTTTTTTTTTACAAATATTCAGAGTATAAGACAATAAACTGTTGGTTTTAAAAATCAGTTATTTGATAATTTATCTTTTTTTTTTTTTTTATTAAAATTAGTTATATTTCGTGAATAGCATCGAACATTTTGCGAAATAGAAATAAAAACCGCTGATACTTTTAATCGTTGATTTATTACTAACTTACTAATATAATTAGAGTAGAGTTATAAATATTTGATTAAAATAAAAAAGTAATAAGTATTTCTTTGAAGGTTGTAAAGTTGAATTTTCCTGGTTTTTTTAAGTATTTTGGGAGAATTTCTAATTTAATGGTTTGTTTTTTTTCTCGTTTTTTCTGTAAACTAAAAATTAAAATATTATTCAAAATATTCTTTTTACCTAATTGTGTTTTCAGATATTTTTTTTAATATAAAATATTATATATATATAAACTCAATTTCACTCTAAGTATCCTAACGAAAAATGAAAAATTCACTTTATTTTTAAGATTTAACCGGCCTTAGTTTTTTAAGAAACACGAGAAATAATAAACTTCATATTAGAGTCGATAATCATAAAAGAAAGTCCTGAACAAACCAAAAATTTCAAAATAAAAAAAATAGAGAAATTTTTGCCCCTTTCATTGGAACACTCTTGCAAAATTCTGAATTTCTTCAGGAAATTAAAATTGTTGACAATAAGATTTTTTACTTGTAAATGTATGGATTTTAAAAGAACCTATAACGCCTCACTTTTCTACATTTTATTTTGGAGTACCAAACAGTTTATTTTTCAAATTTTATTTTTTTATAAAAAAAAAAAAAAATAAAAACCAAAAAAAAAAGTAAAAAGTAAATTACAAAAAAAAAAAAAAATACAAAATGAGAAAAAATGATTTTGATCTAAAAATTGAAATTTTTGTTTGAGAAGAATAATGAATTAAACTCATAGAATATGTTCTATTTCTTAAATAGAACTGGGGTACTTTGACTGAAAAAGAGTTTATATATATATATATATATATATATATATAATCCCTTTCAAACAAAAGAGTACACCTCTCAAATCACCAATGCTATTTAATTTGATTGTTAATAAGATAATCACTTATTGACGATTTTCATTTTAATTGTTCTTTTTTTCATTTTTTTGATTGTTTATTTTTGGATATTGAACAGTTGGACAATAAAAAAACAAGATGAGATGAAATCAATTTGGAAATAACCCAACAGTATAAAAAGGAAACTTTTAAACTAGATTTCAAATAATCTAGATATAGAAATTAAGAAAGACCATTATTGAATTGATGTATGGGGCGAAGAAAAAAAAATAAAAGCAAAAATAAAACAATTCCAACAATGTGTTGCCATGAATTGTGTATTTATATTGAAAATGAGACTTTAAAGAACAAAAGTTTGACGTGTAAAGAGTTATCAATAAAAGGTATTTAACTTTATCCTCATTAACCCCGTTCAATGGAATTTATTGATTTTAGAATTTTTAATGTCTAGAATTTAAAAAAAAGAGACTTCTCATTTTAAATAAAAGGGTCCATCAATTTATAAAAAATTTAATTTTAATTTGTATTATGTTGTTTTAATGGGTTTTAAAGATTCATTTGAGTGTTTTTTTATGGTTTAAAGATTTTCTAATATTTTAGAAGAATACTACAATTAATTTGATTCATTAAGTATTATTCTTGAAATTTTCTATGCCCTTTTATTTGAAAAAAAATAATTAGATAAAGCCTATTCCAAAAATTTAACAATCCCAAAATCAGAAATAGACAACAAAAAACCCAATTTAATCTATTTTTCCAAATGTAAAATGAAACTAAATTTAAAGTTACTAATTAACTATGTTTTTATAAATAATTTCTATTATCCAAATCAAGAAAAAAATATAAAACAAAAATAATAAAAATCGGTGTATCCAAAATGAAGAAACGAGCTGAACAAAAAATGTATTAGTAAATTTGTTGAAATTTCACCAACAATGGTTGATCGAGCAAATGATAAGATATAATCTTCTTATTGTGTGTATTTTATCTATTTAAACAAAATAAACACTAATATTCAATCAATCATTGAAAAAAAATTACAGATCTAACTAAAAAGATTATGTAACTGGAAAAATTGAAATGACAAACAAAATAAAAAAGAAAAAAAATCAACAAAATAGTTTCATAAAATCAAACTTTTTCAAAATTGAATATGATGCACCATATTATTATTCTTTCAACTGTTTAAACTGTATCTAATTTTTTGAAATTCCCTCCCCCCTCTCTCTCTATATATATATAACCTCTTTTGATTCTTAATTTTTTTTAAGAAGTCAAGAAAAAATAAAAAAAAAGTAACAATTTTTATAGTTTATAAAACCTTTAAATTATATACTTAGTTGTTGATAATTCTCAGCATTTTTTTCTTAAATCTCAAAAAAGATTTCTTATTTTCCATTTGTAAACTAATACTATCTGATTTAAATAATCTTACACCCAAGTCAGGAAACTTGATTTTTTTGTTGTTTCCATTTGCAAAATTACAAAAAAATACACTATTTACTAAACTAAAACTACTTAAAATAGAAATTTTCAAAGAAAAAAAAATATTTTTTTCTTTTTAATCATTTTACCTGTATCCGAAATTTTTAATTTTAATTGATTTTGAACAAAGATCTTAATATAGAATATTTGTATTATCAAAAACGATATATTATTAATATTTCCATGATTTTAGATTTTTATTTATTAAATAAATCATTTAATTGTTTTAATTATCTTAAAAAAAGAACTCTGGTAATTTTTTTGATTTAAGAAAAAATAATAAACATAATAATAATAATAATGAATATATCATTTATTTTATTGAAAAGATATGATTAGTAGATAAATTTCTGACCGTATGAACTTTGTCCACATTGAGAATAATCTTCTGCCGACTGAACAAGATTATAAAAACTTGGTAAACGAGTAAGTTTCGTTGCACCTAGCCAAGCAGAATACTGAGGATTTTGTGAAACTTTAATATTTGCTTCTAGATTCGAACCAATTATTTTATTAATTTCAAATGATAATCTTTTTTTTAGCCCTTTGAATTGCGAGGTCCCACCTGCTAAAACAATTGAATTCATTAAATCTTTTTGGATACATATATCACAGCTTTTTATTAAATTACTAATGATTTGATGAATTCCATCATGGTATTTTCCAATTATCTCCGGGCTGAAAAGAATTTCAGTACAAAGATATCTTTCATTTTCAATTTCAATTTTTTGTTTATTAGGTAATTGGTATTCCATTGCTAATTTTCCATTATACTCACCTTCCCTTTCCTTTTCCTTTTCCTTTCTCTCATTCTCAATTTCTTTTTCCTTTTCGTTTTCCTCTTTCTCTACCTCATTCTCTTTCTCTTCTTGGTATTCATTAAAATTAACAAAACAATATTTTTCTTTAATAATTCTTGTTATAGTTAAATAATTTTTAAGTGTATTAAACTTAACTTTTTTATTATTTTTTCCAATCAATAATGCAAGATATTTTGTAATAGCATTACCACCTAAATCTAAAAGAATTGTTTTTTTCCCATTCAAGAAGAACCCATTGGAGAAAGCAGATATTTCAGTATATTTATCACCAATTTCTACAATTATTCCAGTGAAGCAGGCTTTACAGAATAAATTTGCAATAGGCGCAGGCGTAAAATAAAATCCCAAACACATCTTTTCATCACAAAAGCATTGTAATACCTTTTCAGTGGTATTAATATTTCGAGAGCAATGGAAAACAAAATTAATGACGGATTTTTGAATTTCTATCCCCAATTGATCAAATAAATACTCAACAAATCCAGAAAAAGATTCATAATCAGTAATCTCTCTATTCTTAAAAATTTGTTTAAGTTCATTTTCATTTAAATTATCTTGTAAAATTTCATTTCCAAATATAGGCATTGGATTCATTTTTTTTTTATTCTCAAAATATAGTGTTGGAACTATTAATTTGGGTTTGTTTTCATTATTCAATCCAATTTTAGTGTATAAAGAACCAAAATCAATTGTAATATAATTCACTTCTTCTTCTTCCTCTTCTTCTTTTTCTTCTAACTTTTTAGTAAAATCAATTTTAAAAAATTTTTCGCTAATAGAATCCTAAAGAAAATCATTGTAATAAGAATAATGATAATATAGGAGTACATATATATATATATATATATAGAAGAATTGAAAGATGGATTAATTTTTTTTAATTTTTCTTTTTTTCTTTTTTTCTTGATTCCTTTCCACACATGTGTAAAAATGATTTCTAAATTTCTCATTTTTTTTTGATAAAATTTTGATTTTTTCATTAACTGTGATACTTTACTGGTATATCCTCAAATCATAAGAAATGTGACTTTATATTTAATTTATAAGTAACAATCAAAACAAATTTCATTTAATAAACTATCAGGGATGTTTGTTGGGTTTGTTTGAATTTGAAAAAAATATTTATGATTTTCTCTTAACATTTATCCACCAAATCACTTCCTTTCTTTTTTTTTAAATAAAATAGAACCCTACTTAAGACATCAAATATATGGCCAAGTTTCGGGACCCTTGGATGTATATCGGTAAAGTATCACATTTAAAGAAAAAATCAAAATTTTATCAAAAAAACATGAAAAATTCAGAAATCATTTTATACATATGTAATAGTTATTTTGAATTAATTTCATTTTCTAACTTTTTTTTTTTTTTAAGGAAGTAATTACATTATTCCATTTTGACATTTTTTTAAGTCCTGATAACAAGTAGACAAAAAGATTTTTTTAAGTGTCAAAATGTATTAATCCTTTGAAATAAAAACACCACCCATTACTCTATTAGTGAAAAGAAAGTGAACACAAAGTAAATCAGAATGGAATATTTAATTTTTTGGTTTTTTGGTTTTTTTTTGATTTAAATTTTGGTTTTGTCAAATTAGGTTTTGGATCTAGAAATGTGTTTATACGAATGTTTGAAATTAATCAAACAGAAAATCAAAAAAAAATATGCCCGAAAGGGTTTGCATTTATTATAAACTATTTTTAGCTTTTTTAATATCTAAAAAGAAAGATCTCAATTACAAATAAAATTTTTTGAAATCAAGAATGAAAAAAACATTCCAAAGTACCTATTTTTGGGAGATTTCTCTCTTCTTTATTTTCTTAATTTGTAAGAGAAAATAAAATATTGCCTTGAATTTCTCTTCCCATTACTATATATTATTCTTTCAAGAAATACCCACTTTTTTTCAAAAAAAAAAACTGATTTTATTAAAAAAAGAAAAATATGATTTATACACCAATCTCGAGATGAAGGGGGGTTCACTTAATTATCGACCTATCCCAACAAACAAAACACGCATAATATTTTTTCTTAAATTATTACAAGTAGGGATAGAAGATTCCTGGTATTCAGTTTCAAAAAAATAATTTGGATTAGAGTAAAAAATAGATAGACATATTGCTGTTTTGAATTTTTATATAAATATAAAATGATAATGGGAAAAACAAAGAAAAAATAAATATTTATATAAACTAAATTCCAAAAATTTGGACACAATTTAAACAATTGAAAGAATAATAATACTGCACTTTACATTCAATTTGAAAATAATTTTGATTTTATAAACTATTTCCTCATTTTTTGTCTTTTTTGTTTTTGTTTTCATTTCCTTTTTTTCAAGTTACTAAATCTGTTTCCTTAGATCTGAAAATTTTTTTCGATGGTTGGTAGACGGTTAGTGTTGAGTTTTTTAAATTGAAAAACCACCATACAATTGGTCTACAATATCTTATCATTTGATCGATCAATAATTTTTGGTAAAATTTCAACAAATTTACCAATACATTTTTTGTTTCGCTCATTTCATTATTTTGGATACATTGATTTTTTTTTTTTTCTTTTATATTTTTTTCTTTTACTTGAATGAAAACGATTACTTATAAAAACATTAATACTGGATAACTTAAATGTGGTTTTATTTTAGATTTGGGAAAAATAATAAATTGAGTTTTTTTTTTTTTTTTGCCTATTTTTGATTTGGTGTGTATAAATTTTTGGAATAGAGTTTAGTAACGATTGATATTCAAAAATGTTTTAAATCCCTATCATCATTCTTTAATTTATCGATCTTTTAATTAAAAAATTAATATATATGAAATAATAAAAATATTTCTACTTTGTTACATTCAAAGGAAGGGATAGGTGTTTACCAAGAAGATCCATTATCTCCTCAATTATGAGGTTTTATTTCTCATTTTTTTATAGAAAAAATCAAATCAAACGCAATTTATGTACAGATGTTAGCAGATGATTTGATATTAATAATGAAAAGATCAATGATTGGAATAAACTATAATTAAAAAAATATATAAGAGATTAACTATTTTTGTATGAATCCAAATGATGATAAAACTAAAAAAAAAACCCTTTTCTAAAAAAATAAAATTTATATATTGTTATTTGTTTAGACAAAAAAAAACATCTAAAATTCAACTTTGAAAAAGTCGGTAATAATTTTAAAAAAGTTTTTCATATTTTCCAAAAAAGGAATTTTTCTAATGGATTAAAAAATCAATTCTTTAAGGCAGTTTTACATAGTCAACTATTGTATGGATTGAAAATATTTGGATTCACAGAAAATGATTGGTAAGACATTGATATATGGATTAATAATAAAAAAATAAAAAAAAAAAACAGAATAATTATTAATGAGTCCACATTCTCCAAGACTTATAAATAAAATCGAAGCAAAAATTGATTTAGTAAGAATCATAATTTGCAATATAAAATTTAAATTAATCCAAAAATTAAAAATTCTAGTATTAGATAAATTAATAAACCTCCTTTCCTTTTGAGAAAAAGAATCAGAAAATATTAAT
Organism: Anaeramoeba flamelloides; assembly: GCA_027625915.1. Taxonomy (NCBI): domain Eukaryota; family Anaeramoebidae; genus Anaeramoeba; species Anaeramoeba flamelloides. The sequence continues at coordinate 678,742 of JANTQA010000051.1, forward strand.
TTGAAATCTAAAAATTTAAAAGAATTAGAGTACGAATAAGAAAATTACATTTATTACTCAAGTTAAAAATAGCCTAAGTTGGAAATTACAAAATTATTTAAAAATAATTTTAATACAGGGAAACAATAACAAACAATCGTGTCGTCAAGTGTCATAGAGTACCAGCAGTGCCTAGGTTTTCCATGATTCAAAAGAACAGAGTAAGATCAAAAATTTTACTCAATTCTTTTGAATTTTGGAAAAGCTAACGGCGGTTTTTTTTAAGTTAAGAAATAAAGAGAACATTTTTAAAATTTTGTGTTTAATTTTTAAATTAAAAAAAACCTATCGACAAAAAATATTTAAAATGGAAAGGTTCCACATCTATCATAAAGTTAAGAAATTATACAAACTATCTAATAGATATTCGTATTTTATGAATAAAAATAAATCATAATTTTGTCAATTGTGTAAAATATAGAAAGGTTTAGATATCATTGAAGATTTGGATGGTTTTCTCTGTGATCGCCCAGCCTATAAAAATAATCGTAAAATCTGGATTTCGGAATTAGAAAAAAATAATTTTACTATTATTTTAAAAAATAATATTATATTTAATATTATTAATAAAAAAAATCACAATATCTTTATTAGCACTAGTAGACAATAAAACTATGTTTGAATCTTTTAAAAATTTTCTAAATTTAAGTTTAGGAATTTGTAAAATGCCGGCAAGTTCCGTAAAGTACCTAGGTTTTATTGAGTCTTCTGTTTATTTGGAAAATCAATTGATTTTCGTTTGATTTTTTTTTTTAGTTTTCTATTTATTTGTGAAGTTTTCTAGGTTTTTTTGGGCAGGTTTCTATTTTATTTGTTAAGTGTTCTAGGTTTTTTTGGGTTTTCTATTTATTTCTAAAGTAAAAAAAACCTTGAAAACTTCACAAATAAATAGAAAACTAAAAAAAAAAATCAAACGAAAATCAATTGATTTTCCAAATAAACAGAAGACTCAAGAAAACCTAACGGCTGTTTTCCAGAATTCAAAAGAAAAGAGAAAAATCTTTGATTGTACTTAATTCTTTTGGATTCTCGAAAAGCTAACGTTTTTTTTTTAATTTAAGAAATAAACAGAAAATTTCTTAAATTAAAAAAAATCTAAGGGTAAATAGGATATAATTTTGTTAACTCATCTCTCTTCTAAAAAAAAAAAAAAAAAATATTCATATTTTTTAAAACTGATTTTAAATAATGGGAAATTTCAAACGATTAACCTTACTCAATAATGGTCTAACTATTGATAAATTAATTTTATTTGTGGATTGAATCCAAATACTGGAAAATAATTTACGAAAAAAAGTACATCAATTTTCTAAAATTACATATATTGAAAATATAATTTACTTTATATAAAGAAAGCAAAAGTAATCAATATTCTGATTTTTGTATATTAATAATTATTGAGTAAATCGTGAAATTGAAAAATTGAAATAATATTTCCAAATTCCATAAAAGTTATAAATTTTATACTTCTTCGGAATGGATCTCAAGAGATAAATTAGATAACTTAACAATGTTTTTGAATAATTTGCTCTTTATAATATCTTTACCTGGGATAGCCCTTAAGAATTGTAAGAAGCAAAACAATCCAAAAAAAAAAAAACAAATTCAAACCTTTTTTTTGTTTTTGTTTTTTTCTTTTTTCTCTTTTTGTGAAATAAGTACTTTTTTTTCACTTTTCCATTTTTCTGTTTCAAACTTAGGTTTATACAACTCTTTATGGATAATATTAGATCCCTCTTCTTCATATTCAGCTTTCGAGATCCAAAAGTTCGAAAAACTATTATGGTTAATCATTTTTTTTCCACCGAGCCAACAGATCTGTTGAGCGTTAGGAAAGGAAATAATTTTGGGTTGGTAGTCTTCAAGTTTTAAATCCATTTCCTTTTTCAGTCTTGTCTTAAAGTTTGGAATTAGTGAAGTGCCACCAGTAAGAACAATATTTGAAAACAAATTGTCAATTATATTAATGTCATCTGTTGCAGAAAGAATAGAGTCAACGATCAACTCGGGCAAGGGTTTTGAATCTATCTCGAAAAGATTTGGTTGAAAGAATATTTCACAAAGACTGAAGCTTTTTTGCCCAATATCGAAGATTTTACCGTTTGGGAGATGATATTTTGTGCCTTCTTTGGTTATATATTTTTGTTGCATTCCGAATAATTCTTTTTCAAAATCAAGTGAAACATGGCAAACTTTTTTTTTCATTTTGGAAACCAAATAATCTTTTGATGCTTGAGTGTAATTTAGCGCCTTGTCAAAGAAAGATGCTTCGTTGATCACTTTCCCTAATTGCCTGTCCAGATCAATACCAGATAACTCGATCCTTTTCCCTGCGCTCACCTGTAATTGACCATTAATTATGGGCACAATTTTAGTTGTTCCATGTCCAATATCAACATTTACTCCTGTGTTGATCCCCGTATAGAACATTGTACTTAATGCAGAGGGAATTAATGAGAAATTTGGTACCCCAAATGTTTCAAACATTATTTGAGTGTACATTGCAGAATTTGCAAAGGAACATTGAAAGTTTTGATTGACAGAGACGTTTGTTTCTTCTGGTACAATTTGTAACTGGTAATAGAAGATATGATGAACCATATTTTCGTAGTCTCTCCAATTTGTAACATTTCCTCTTTTGATAAAATTATTATTCTGCACAACCGATCTTAATGCAATTCCTTCTTCCCCGATATAGCTGTCTTTCATATTTGGAAAGGGAATATTTGTTGGGTACAAGACACGAGAAACAACAGACCGATTTTTGCTTGGTTGATCGGAATTACAGTTCCCAAATTTTGTTTCAAAAGAACCAAAATCTATAAAGACAGAATCATTCATATTTTTAGGAGAATGTAATGGTTTATTGTTAAAAAATGATTATTTGGTAAAAGCGATTTTGTTTCTCATTTTGAAGTGTATATTAATTAGATGGTCCTATTCTTGAATAAAGGTTAATGATTAGAACATTTTACAGATTCTAAGATTGTTTTTTTTCTTGTAACTGACTTTGAAAAAACTAATTTCAAAAGGGGAAAAAAGCATATTTTTTATGGCTTTAAAATTGGGGTTAGTGTGTTTTTATTTAGCAAATTATAAATCTTATTTAATTTTTTTCCCAAAGGTAATAGAGTACTTATTTCTTCAAGGATATCATTAAAGTCGATAGTTAAACCCGGGTATCATTTGTAGAGTAAGGAGTGAACGATTTTCAAAAAACAATAAATTTCTTCCCAAATAAATTTTTATAGTTAAAAGATTCTCATGATTCTTTATTTGGGTTTTAGGATCAAATTAGAAAAAAAAAAATTTGCAAAAAAATTTAATTGTATTTTGTGAGGAAATTTCACTTGTAGTAATTTCTTTGAGATATATATTAGGAACCAATTACGTTGAAAATTTTGTCTTAATATAAAATTACAAAAAACTCGCCCAAATTATGAATATATTGAAGATCGAAAAAAATTGATCATTTATTTTATTCACAAACATTTATAAAATTTCTTGAATTTTAAAAGATTTGGTAAACTTATTTTTTTCAAAAATTAAGAGTGAAAAAAACCAACTGTTAATATTTAAATCAGTTATTTGATAATATCTATTATTTTTTATATTATTAGAAATATTATTTGAATTAGTTTTATATGTTTGATAATCTTTGAAAAACTTGTGAAATAATTTAAAAGTCTATTAATACTCGAATCTTTGTGTTGTGAATAATCCACTGAAAGAATCAAGATTGAGTAATTAATTATTGATTATAAATAATCAAATGAAGAATTATTTCTTTAGATTATAAATTGAATTTTCCAGGTTTTAAAAAAGGTATTTTGGGAGGATTTTTTATTTGATTATTTATTTTTTCTCTGATTTTTTAATTCAATAAAAAGAAAAAATTGATTGTAAAAATTCTTTGAATAAAAAAAGTATATTTTTTTAAGTTTAAAAAATTATTTAGTTACTTATTGGATTAATTGGGATATGGATATAAAAGTCCACAGACTATATTTCGAAAGTGTATTTTTGTATATTTACTTTACAGACAATATGATTTTTTTCTTTTTCAAGGAAATAGTTTTGATTAAATAATTTGTTAAGATGTTGAATTATGAACTTTTCCAAAAATGAGAAAAATTATGTATCAAATTTTTTAATAAGCAATATTCATTTCTGAAATGGCATTAAAACTAAGTTTGTTCTTGGAATAGCCAGTTTTTTACTTAATTTTTCAATTTCAAGATGGGGTGTATTTTTTAAATTTGCTATTAAATTTACGAGAATATTTTTTTGAGTTTACTTATCATTTAATATCCAAAGAAAATAACAATAAACAATAAGTAAATATGGTACTGGTTTCTAAAAGTCCATTTATTAAAAAAAAAAGGGGGGGGTGGGTATTTCATTCCACAACTTTTTAACCCTCTGTGTATTCGAAATTGAGCCATTAACTCATTTTTTGTATAATACTCTGATTGTTTTAAAACAACAGTCAAGTAGGATATATCAAAATATAATATATTTGTAGAATAAATCTAAAACTTTAAATTAGAATTATTGAAAAATTGTTATACATAAAAATATAACCAAAATAATTTAGTTATTTATCTGGTATTTAACATTATGAATAATTACTTCTTTTTTACTCAATTTTATTTTTGATTTCTCAATAAGAATTTTTTCTAAAATTTTTAATTTACAAATTACTTCCTATTTCTAAAGAACTTGTATGAATTTAAATATAATTTTTAATTTCAATCAAAATGCATAATTATTTTGATTTTTCCAATTTTGTAGAAAATAAAAAATTATCCAAATTAAAAAATATAATAACAAAATGTATATTTCTGAAGGATAATTCAAAAAATATTCTCTTTCCTTAAACCAAATCTGAAATAGATAAATTAAAATTATTTTAACAGGATTGGTTTTTTCTTAATTGAACTTTTCATAAACTAGATTCAAAAAATTTGGACACATTTTAAACTGTGGAAAGAACATCATTACTGCACTTTAAATTCAAATTGGAAAGAATTTTGATTTTACAAACAATTACATTTTTTGTCTTTTTTGTTTTGTTTTCATTTCCTTTTTTGCAAGTTACTTAATCTGTTTCGTTAGATCTCGAAATTTTTATTCAATGGTTAATAGAAGGTTAGGGTTGAGTTTTTTAATTTGAAAATCACATACAATTCGGTCGATGGTGTCTTAACATTTGATCGATCAACAATAGTTGGTGAAATTATCAACAAATTTACCAATACATTTTTTGTTTCGCTCATTTTATTATTTTGGACACACCTGTTTTTATTTTTGAGTTTTATATTTTTTTTTTATTTGGGTTAAAATGATTACTTATTAAAACATTCATACTAGGTAACTTAAATGTGGTTTTATATTAGGTTTGGAAAAATACAATAAATTAAGTTTTTTTTTTTGCCTATTTTTGATTGTGGGTGTGTCCAAATTTTTGGAACTGGGTTTAGTTACTTTTGTATTCCAATACTTGTTCTTTAATCAATGAAATAATATTATTTATTTTGATTAATATGATAACAATATTTGAAAAACGAGATTTTAAAAACAATTTTGTAAAAAAAAAATCATTAAATTGAAATAAATATGTATGGTGGGGGTAAAAGTTATCTTACCCATATCTCAACCAACGAGGCCAGATTTAGTGGGTAAATTAGAAACTTTTAAATGATAGAAATGTATATTGGAAGAAAATAATTAATTTTGGAAATTTCAACATTTCAATATCATTTTTTTACATTTTTTTTTCTTTTTTATGTAAGAAATTTTCTTTGATTACTCCTTTCTCACAATAAATAAATAAATAAATTTTTTTACATTTTGCTTTTATTTTTTTTTTTTTTGATTTTTTTTTTATTTTTAGATAGTCATTTGGTTCAAAAATTGTTATTCCAATGTTATTGATATAGTGAAAATAATTCTATTGAAATACTATTGATTTCTATTGGAATTCTATTTGATATTCAATATCAGATCCAGATGAGTATTATTTTTTTTCTCAATATTTCGCTATTAAAATTTTGTTTTTTCAATTTGAAAAAAAAATATATTAATTTTTTAGTATTTTTTTCATACGGATATCAACTGTTACTTAAAGTTTAGTATTCTACTTATTTCTTATTTAATCTTCAAAGGTTTTTTATAAAAAATATTTGATAATTGAAAAAAATCATGGCACCCTTGAATCAAACAAAATTTATTGCAACTTATTTCAAAAATTAAAAATCTCTTGGAAAAAAAAAAGTATTCTTATTATATTTTATAGAGTTAATAAAAATATACTTGATTCAAAAAATATATAATTTTGGAAATAAAAATATTATGTAAAACTATATTAAATACAAACAATAAGAATAATTATAATTTTAAAAGCCAGAAAACAATATAATTTTTTCATTCAAAGATTTTTAAATATTTTTTTCATTTTGTTTAACAAAAAATTCTGATAAAAATTACAAAATTATTCAAAAAATAATAGTTTATATAATACTTCTCTAAAAGCTACAGAATTCAACTCCATAAGATATCAAATACATTTTAATTTTGTTAGTTCCAACTATGAAAATATAAAACAATTATATTAATCTCAAAGTGTTGGTATTAAGGGAAAAAAATAAATGTTATTATATGATTTAACTATTATTTTTACAAAAGAAAAATAATTTTGGACACATTCAACTTTTTCCAATTATATATTTTTATAACATAATAAAATTAAATTAGTAAATCTTTTCAAATAATTTATTTTACGAGACTAATAACAACATCTTTTTGTAACAATTATATAACCTTTTTACAACAAAATTATGGTTGATATCATGATTTTTTAATAAAAAAATAAGAATAGCATTTTTATACAAGCATTCTATAATTTTAAATTAATAGTTAATATTTTAAATTATTTAATAAATTGTTTATTTTTCGCAAATCTAGAAAAATAAAATAAAATTGAAAATATTTAATTACAATTTCGTTTTAAAAAAATGTTTTTTAAATATATCTTGTCATATAAAACAGTTTTCTATCAAGAGTTTAGCAATGTTGTACAATTTTAACAAGATATATTATATGATTTTTTAATTGAATTATTATTTATATATTTTTTTTGAATATTCAAAATCCATAACAGGTTATAGAACACTTTGTATATATAATAGCATCAATATAACATGTGATGAAAATTTTATAACTCCTTTTATAACAAAAAAAAAAATGTCTGTACCCAAAATCGCATAAATCAGGAATCTGCTTCAAAAAAAAACCCGTCAAAATAAGAAAAAATGAAGCCCATTAAAAAAAAACTTGAAAGTGTCAATTCATAATTATTTGTATAATCTGTCAATAAAAAAGAATTGAGATAAAATAAAATAAAATAATATAATATAAAATAAAATAAAGGATCTTTTTTTAATCGAAATTCATTTCTTCTTCATTTTCATTACTGTTTTTTTTTTTAGTAAAATTTTGAAGATTATTTTTTAAGCTTAAACATTTTTCTTTAAATATTTCAAGTGCTTGCTGAAATAACTCTTCAGGTGCGATTATACCTGTGGACTCAATCCAGAAATAAAATTGATTTTTTACTAATCCTAATTCCACGCCAAAATCACCTCTTAAACATTCTCTACACATAGTACATTTTCTTGAATTTGTAATTTCTAATAATCCATCTTCGATGTCAAATACTTTCATTGGGCAAGTTTTTACTAGTTTTTTGGATACCTTTTTAGTTAATTTCTTTTTTAATTTAATGGATGGTAACATTCGGTATGATGCAGTGCAAACTGGGCACCATTTAGCATGTTCTCTTCCTGTTCCTTTAACAGCTTCACACTCAACATCAATTTCCTATTAGGATTTTTTTTTTTATTTTTTTTTTATGAGAAATATGTTTAAAAATTGTATTTTTTTGAAATTAATAGACATAAATGAATTAATAAAATCAAACTAAGAAAATAAATAATAAACTATTTTTCAAAAATGTTGACTCAATTTTTAATGTTGTTTGAAGTGGTTTTGTTGTGCTTTATCCTATATTCTGATTAAAATAAATTTTCAATTTCTAGATCAAAATTATTTTTTTCTTATTTCTCTATATTTTTTTTGATTTTTCAATTTTTTTTTTTCGTTTGTTTTTCTTTTTCATCTTTCTTTTTCTTTTTTTTTAATTTCATTTTTTTCTTTTTTTTTGAAAAATTTTTATTTTTTTTTTTTTTTTTTTTCCTTTTTTATATAGTTTTTTCTAATTTTCTCTTTTTATTTTTTTCTTTTTGTTTTTTTTTGTTTTCCTTTTCTTTTTTTTTTGATACTTTTTTTAAAAAAAAAAGATCATGTGGAAAAAAAAAGATCTTCGAAAAGACAAATAGTCACTAACAAAAATGATAAAATGAAATGTCTTTTAAAACTCAGATAATTATTAGTAAAAAATCTTCTTGTTTGACCCTTTTTCAATGAAATTTTAGTAATAAAAAATCTGTAATACTCATTTCAAAATTTGTGATTCATTTTTTTTTCTAGGTTTTTGTTTATTTTTTTTAATTTTTAAAATATCAGTTTTTTTATATTTTTAGAATAATTAAATAGAAAAGTATTAATCAAATTTAACAATCAGTTGTTCTTGAATACAAAAGAATATATATATATATATATATATTTGCAATTTATTATTTCAGGTGATTCACAATTTTTGAAATGGAGTTTATATTATTGTGCACTACATAGATAAATAGATTTCTTTCTAATAAAAGAGAATAATTTTTTTTGAAATAATTTGAAAATATGTTGAATTTTGAACTTTTCGAAAAATGAAAAAAATTGATCAAACTTTTTAAAAAAATAATTCATTTCTGAAAATGGCATTTAAAGCCCTCATCAGTGTATCTAAATATAAATGGTTCCCATAAATCATTTTTTTGTATCATCTTGCACTAACTTTCGTTATTATGTTTTTTGTTTTATTATTGATTCAAGAAGAATATAAAAAATTTACACAGCAAAACAAAAAAAAGAATTAATCTAAAAGACGAAATTGTTGAGTGATTTTTGGTGTTGTGAAAATTGACATGAACCCTCAAGTAATTTATTGTTGGTCGAATATCTGCTTGGTAATGGAAAAATGGTGAAACATTAAACAACAACAAAAAACCAAAAACAATAAAATCAAATGAAGAAAAAAAACAATAATAATTTGAAGGAAAACAAAAACGTAAAAGTTTCCACTCTACCTTTACACAATGTATTCAAAAAAAAAAAGAAATTCATCAGGGGCAATCTCGATTTTTATTTTAATTTTTTTTGTTTTTTCAAAAAAAGTTCTGTTTGATCTAACTTTTTTCAGCTTTTTGAAACTAAAATTCAATAAAATGCACAATACTCATCATTTTAATCACATGGTGCTTTTGTTTTTTATCTCTCTTAATTTAACAAAGAAAAAGTGTTGAATGAGTTTGAAAATAATTCATTTGTCAAAAAATATTTTTTTAACAGAAGTTGCCTTCTGCCCCTTTTATACTTTTAGTAGTACTTTAAAATAAGTCTGGTATTATAGCAATCAGATTTTTACTTTATATTTTTCGATTTCAAGATGCTTTAAATTTTTTTTGAAGTTTCTATTAAATTTACAAGAATGTTTTTAGGTTACTACTTTCTTAAAAGTTAAAAAAAAAGATCTTTCATTCTATGCTCTTCGAGAATTTTATTGTTTGACATTTGTTGTATAAAAAAATTTTCTTATGTGATAACATAAAGGTATCTTGATTTGGTTTGTTGAATTTTTTTGGATAAAATTTTCCTTTCCAATCCCATATGAGACTTCTCTGAATGAAAAAGCTATTTATCGTAAATTTACTACAGTGGCCAAAAAAAGCCAATGTCCAGATCCTAAAACCAATGTTTCAAATTAAAAAACGTGTTTTTTTTTTCGTGTTAAAAGACAATATCGAATTTGGTATCCAATATTTTATCTAAGGTCAAATTAATTAATAAGGTAAAATCTTTTATCTTTTTATCAAAATTTTTGTTTAATAAATAGAATTTGTTTAAAAATTTTTATCGGATGGATATTATTTTTCTTAGCGAAAATTTTGTTGTTTTTTTTATATTTTTTAGGTTTTGATACAGCTTCTAAATCTTTATATAATATTATAACCAAGGCAAAATCAATTTTGAAGGTAAATTCCTTGATATTTTGAGTAAATTATTAAGTTAGGGATTGAATTTGTTTAACAATTTTTAATTATTTTTTTGTTCGGTTTTTAGAAAATATTTTGTTTTTTTTATGAAAAAAATTTTTCTCCAAGATTGACTTTATGTTTTTGAAGAAAAATTTTATATTTGATCATGAATTTTGAGAATTTCTTTTGAAATTGATCTCTTTAAGAAACCAATATCATATTGTCAGATTGTTTGTTGTCCGTTTCTTTGATTATTTAATGTGTAGGCTTGCTTGAAAAAAAAGAAAACACGACTTTGTATTTTGAAATACGGGTTGATGAAGTCAGCACTTGCTTATTTGAAGAAAAGTGGAATATTTTTTTTTGATGGTTACGAGTCCCTCAATAGTATCTTTTCCGATTATTAGTCAATAAGAACCAAACAATAATAGTTTCAAAAAAAAGCAAAAGGAAAATTCTTTTCTGAATCGAAGTTTGCCATGTTGTTTGTTTTTTTTCCATTTGAAGATTTTGCCGAGGAAATAAAAATTACGTAAGAACGAGAAACAGTTAAATTGACAATTTTCTAAAAACAATAGCAATTTTATCAAGAATGTAACTTCAGTCAAGAAAAGATTTTCTTTTTTGTGTTTGTTTGGAATAACAAGAACAAAAAGATTAAAAAAAAAAAAAAAATTTTGTTCAAATAACAAAAAGAAATGAAAAAAAAATGAATATTTACTTGTCCTTCGTTAAGTTTTGCAATTAAAATGTCGGGTAAAACTGGCTTTATACCTTTAGGAAATGTTGTTTGTTGATTTCCGATAGGTACCCAAACAAGATCTGAAGACAAAACACGGTGGTTGATTAACGTTTTTGCTCTTTGAGTCAGCATTTTTTCAACACACTCTTTTGCACGTTCGTCAATTTCGCTTTCTTCCTCTTCATCTTCGGACTCGGATCCAATTTCAATTTCGATCTTTAATTTCTTTTCTTTTTCCTCTTCTTCGTCCTCTTTTTCGAGATTCATTTCCTTAGTTTTTTCTTGTTTTTGTGCAAGCAGTTCTCTACTTTTCTTTATCTTTTCCCAATCGGTCTTTTTGAGGCACCGAACATGAAGATTAAAAAGTAAAGTGTTTTCTTCTGTTGCATTTGAAATTTCTTGACGGTTGTTCTTATCTTGTTGTTGTAAAGGTTGCTTTGGTCGATATTTAAAGTGCTTAGGATCTACGTTGATAGGGATGAGCCCGAGTCTATGTGCCAAAACCTCATCTTGAATGACAGAAGTATTGTTTTTGATTGACACAGTTTCGATCGCAATGGTTGGGATGTCTGAAAGTAAAATCCTTCGAAATGCATTTGCAAGTGGGGCCTCAATTCCCCTCATGACAAACTCCATTCGATCTTTGGTTAATTTCTCGATTTCAATTGAAAAATTTTCACTGAAATTGTTTGGATCGAACTCTAAGATTTCTCCATCTAAAACTTGTGAGATTTTTTCTTTGCCTACGTTAATTGACATTTTGAATTTGCTATTGGAAGAAAATCAAAAAAAATGAACACATCACACTTTCAAAATATTAATACCCAAAGACAACTTTTTATTTTGATGAACCTCACCCAGAGAAATCGAATTCTTTCTCGTCTGGATTTTATCAATTTTTCAAAAATTTTGTTATATTGATTTAAGGGAGTAAGTACATTGTTAAGATTTTTAGGTACCACAATTTTTACAAAACTGAATAATTAATAGTATTTAGTTTAACAAATAAACTGAATTTCATAATAAATGGCCCATCTTACATTTGAATAATGAATTGCTTTTGTATCGTTTTGAAGTTTTTCCTCTCACAATGAAAAGTTTGCAAATAAATCATTTTTTCTCTTTTTTATTTTTTCAACAGTGTTTTTTTAAAATGGAAAACGAAAATAAAAAATTGGAAAGAAGTAACAGATGAATTAATGAAAAATTTCGTTTCAAATATGAAAAAGAGATTAGATTTAGTTATTCAAATGGAAGGATAATCAATGAATGGGTTTTTTTACTTTTTTAAATTTTCTATTTTTTTATGTAATGCTTCTTTCAAAATAAATGGCCAAATTTTTTTTACTTGTTTTTATTATTTTTTTTTCTTTTATTTTTAGACTAAAAATAAATATATCTTGAGTATAGTATTGAATATTCAAATCTAAATTTTTATATTATAATAGATGAATTCAATTATTAAAAATATTTTTATTTAAAATTTGATTTTTAATGGGCCAATTATTATGAAAGATAGTTTACATTAATATTTTAATAAAAAAAGAAAATGTTGAATATAACCTTATATAATATGTTTACAAACCAACTTAAAAAAAGGAATTCAAAAAAATGTCAAGATTGATCAAAATTTTTTGAAATAAAAATTAATATTTATTGATCTTATCTATAATATTGGATATAATTACTTCTTCTTTACACATTTTTATTTTCAATTCAATATTGATAAAATTTTTATTTTATAATTTCTGAGATACATATTACTTTTTATTTCCAAAAAAAAATCCTAAAAAAGGTATTTTAATTCCTATTTTGATTTAATTGATTAAATTCTTCCTTTAGGTTCAATAAAATAGGATAATTCTACAATCTTCTTCATATATAAAGATTTGTTGGATGTATTGATTTGATTTTGATAAATAATTATTTTCAAATTAAAATTGAAAAAACTCTAAATAATTCTGAATCTTAATTATAAATTTTTTCTCGAATTTTATTATTCTTTGAGTTAAAAAATTTTGTAGTTGTTTTTTGTATTCCAAGAATTCAGTAGCTTTGCTTTTATTTTTTGAGATAGAAATATTTGTTTTGGCTTTTTTTGGAAAAAATATTTGAAAAAAGAATTTTGTTACCAAATTTTTTAAAAATAACAACAAACAGTAACAGGGTGATAATTTCAAGATTTATAGTTTATTAAATCATAAAAATCAAGAATAAAAAGGAGAGAAAACTTCAAAAAACAATAGTTTGGTAAAATTATTTTTTTCCCTTCTTGATTTCAGCAAGTTTCTTTAATAATGTGATCTTTCTTGTTTGGTCTTCAAAAAAATAGATTTATTTAAAATATACAGACCTTCCCAGGTTTATTTTTAATAGGCTCATTCACAGTTTAATTTCAAATATATATTTAAGCTTATTTCGTGTATCTATCATATCATTTAATAAAACAGAAAACTTGTTCAATTTTAAAATAAATGTTTAAAAAATCGAAAAATTCAAGATTACAAATTATATTTCTTTTTTTCGTATTTCTTTTCACAAATAAAGCAGTTAATGATGATTTGGTGTAAATTTTCAATATTCTGAAACACTCAAATAATCTTTTATTAGGGAATTTTGTTGTGATCAGAATTTTTCAAAAATGGGAAAATATCTCTACGTCATTGAATATTTGATTTTCATTAAAAGTGAATATCTGAACACAAAATTGATTTGCTAAATTCATTGAATTAAATTGTTTTGATTTTTTATTGTTGAAAAATAACCTTTAGTTTCAGGATAACAAGTTTTTAATAACCCGTGTAGTTAATTAATATTTAGAAATTTCATCCATGTTATTTCTAAAGTCTTGAAGTAATTTGCATCAAAATAGATTCCTCTGTAATAAAATTATATTTTCGATTGTTGTAAATGATAGTAATGTAATTTATTTCACATAACACAAAAAAGTATATTTTAAATATTTGTGTTTAATAAATTATTAAATTTTTTACTATTGATGACAAATTAAAATTTTCATTTTTGAATTTTTTTTAATTTCTTTTCCAAAACAAAAAATAGAACCAACAAATAATAGTAATACGGTATTTAATGATTTGTATTTTAAACCTTCCTAAAGTAAATATTTTTATATTTTTTTAATTTCAACATTTTTTCAATAATCATCAACATTTGGATGCCAAAGATTGATTAATTGTTTTACTTTTTTATGAAACAAAACAAAAATTCAAAATTTTCTACTTAAATATAACAGTTCAAAGAATCACAATAATAAAATTCCATTCAAATTCAAAATAATTTTCATTTTTGAAAATAATTGAAAATAATTTTTTCAAATTATATATTTAATTATTTCGTTTCGTTAAATTTTGAATTGAGAAACTTGGTATGTTCTATCAGAATAATTTTTTCGAACCCTGATATTAGGTTAAAGTTTAGGTTATCCAAAAAAAAATAACTTGAATAAAATTTTATTGATGATATCTAATCATTTCATCGATCAATATTCCTAAGTGAACTTTCAACACATTTACCAATATATTTTTTTGTTTTGATCTCTCCAAAATTTTTAAAACAATATTTATTAGTATTAATAAATATTTATTTTTTTGTTATGTGGATATTTTAATATAGAAATAAATGTTAGCATTTCAATTATTTTATAGGTCTAATTTGGTATTTCTTCCAGAATTGATTAAATAAGAATTTTTTAAAAAAAATTGAATTTTAGCGTGTTAAAAATTTTGAATTATAGTTTAGTGTTACGATTCGGTATATTGCCTATTGATTGAATAAAGTGTCAAAATAATATATGAGTTAATTATTTAATTGTTTATTTAAATTGTTGAATTTTTTATACAATTAATTTAAATTTTTGGAAAAATTCAAGAAAGATATTTTGTAACTAGTCAGGCTGAAAATTGATGATTAAAACTTTAAATTTGTATCAAAATACAGGTTTTTGTCTCGAAATGTGATTTTTTTTACAAAGGCAAGGATATGTTTTTAATTTTGGGGATTTATAAAAAGTACTACTCTACTAATCTATTTTGAATTAGATTTATATCTCTGAAGTGTTAATGTGCTTCTCGTTGAATTACACCATGCTTTAATTTTATACTATCTAGAATAGATACAATGCCTTAAATATATTATTACTTTAGATGTCCCTCCTGTAAAAAAAATCGACAAATAGAAAAAAAATTTCAAATCGGTTTTAATTATAAAATTTAGCAAAAAGAAAAAATTATTCAAATATTTTTTACTGGTTTTAAGCTGATCAATGCAGATTTATATGAAATGAAATTCCACAAACTAAGTTTAAAACTATTTTTAAAAACTTAAAACCAGTTTCTGATAAATATGGGAAAATCTTGGCACAACAAACCTAAAAAATGCACTTTTACTAATGTTTACCCTTCGAAATCGAAATTTTGTTAATAGAATATGTTTAAATTATACTTTTATTTTCATATTTTGAATTCCATTTTAATTACAATAATCAACCTAATTTTTGTACTTTATTTTGGTTTTAAAATGAAGGTAAAAATGCCTAAAAAAATATTTGAAAATTTAAACATATAAAATCATTTTAAAATTAAAACCAATTTGATATTTTAATTTTCAGAATAGTAAATTGATTTTTATAAAATAGAAAAAACTAAAACATTTCAAACAATTTCAACATTTTTGTGTACATTCCTTGTGGAATCTCATTGAATAATTAAAAAAAAATCATTTGCTTGGTAGTTTATTTGGCTCTGGAATTAGTACATATAATTATTGATGAACCAATTGGATAGAAAGTGTTTGGTTAATTCCCATAAGTAATAAAGAAAAATTGACTAATGATAAAAAATTTAACAAACCAAATAAAAGAAAAAAATATAACCCAAAAAAAAAAAAAAATCAGTATATCCAAAATGATGAAACGAGAAAAAAAAAAATTGAATTGGTATATTGGTTGAAATTTCAACTAACAACTAAAACTCGAACAAATGGTTAAGACACCATCAACTAATTTTATTTGAGTTTTTCTATTTAAACAAATTCCAAATTTCGCCTTCTATCAACCATTCTAAAAAAAATATTTCCGATCGAACGAAACAAGTTGCGTAATTGGTAAAACGAAAAGAATAAAAAAAAAACGAAAGAAAAAAAACAAAAAAATGAAAACAATATTTGTAAAAATTAAAAATATTTCCAATTCGAATAAAAGTGTTAAATCGTTATCCTTTTAATTATTTTAACTTTGTCAAAAATTTTGAATTATAGTTTTGAAATAAAAAATTCTAATTAGGCTTGTTGAAAAACTCTTTAAATGTTTTGACTAATTTTTTTTACATTTAGAATTTTTGTCAAATGATTTACAACACTTATAGCCCCATTTGCCGTCGTTCCAATAAGATCCCCAAACAGAAGTATGACCATTTCTAAAGGCGTCTTCATCGTATTTTGATTTAACGCTGGTCTTTTTAAGTTTTTGTATTGCTCTGCCTGAGCTTGAATATTCGACGTATCCTGTGCCAACTTTACCAAATTTCTTATCCATTTCTTGTGTTCTGAGATACTTTTCGCCACCATAAACCTTAAGATTTGCCTTACGCTTTTCGTCAAGGATTTTCTTTTTTCGTTGCTGTATTTCGGACCACAGCTGCTGCGTTTTCGTTGGCGCGCCTTCCAAAATGTCGCCCTCGTGCAAACGCCTTTCGGAGATCTTTTCGCCTCGGTTTGTGGGGTCGATTTCCCAAGCAAACAGTTGGATTTTATTAAAATCGTTGACGTCACCAACTCTTCGATTGTAATTGTCGCCCTGGTAGATCGACTTTTCTTGGGAAAAGCCCTCGAAGGGGTTTTCACGCATCGAACGCGTTCGAGGATCATAATAGGCACTATTGGGATCCAAATTGTAAAGATACTTGGCGGTGTGCTCCCTGATACGCAGATTTCGGACAGTGATTCGTGTTTTAATATCAAGCTTTTGGTAAGGCTGGACGTTACCCTGCTCAAGATCCTCATCCTTTTCGTTTTCGTTCTCGTTTCCCTTTTCCCGTTCCTTTTCCCTTTCCTTCTTTCTTTCCTTCTCGAGCTCCTCTTCCTTTTCCTTTTTTTTTTTTGTTTCCAATTCCTTCGACAATTCAGAGGATCGGATCTTTTTCCTTTCCTTTTCCAGTTCCTCATAAAACTTTATTGTTTCTTGGTGGCTTCGTGGATCATACCCTCTCCAACGATCTCGTTTGCCATCGTAGTCATAATCAATTTTTTCAATTGTTTCGTCAAAGCCAAAATTCTTCTTTGTAAGCTTGGCGTTCCTTTTCCTTGGCCTTTCACAGCAATCCTTTGCGGTGTGTGTAAGTGAGCCGCAATTGTTGCACGCTCCTTTCCTCCATTTGGTGACCTTTGTTTTGGCCTTCGATCCCCTTTTGTAATACTTGCCGATCTTTGCAACCTTTTTCTCTTGCTTGAGTGTAAACTTTTGATGAGAAAGCGAGGGGCCCTTGGAATCTAAATACCATGGCGCCTGCGCAATAAATTGCGGGATATGTGGATTGATTTCTTTTCCTTCCTCGTCAACCTCCAAATCGGCCTTTCCACTCCTCCTTGCTTCTTCTAATTCCTTTTGCTTTTTAAAATCTTTGTTCGAGACATACGAAGACATTATTAGTAATTCCTTGTTTCTTTGATAGTTTTGTTATTTTGTTGGATGGTTTGAATCTGTGTTGTTAAGTTGGAACTTTGCCTTAGAGATTAGAAGAAAAAATAAAGCCAAAGAAAGAATTAAAAAAAATGATTTTATTTGTGAAAAAATTATAGCAGAAAGAAACTGGCCGTTTTCCCTGCTTTTCCTTTTTACCAGTGCTTTTTCAATTTAAAAGTGTTAGAAATTATTTGAAAGGGGTTGTAAAGTGTCTTTAATTGTTTTGAAAGTTTGTAAGACTCAAAACTCTAAACGTTAGGGGATTTTTTTAGATTAAATATTTTATGGATAATTAAAAGTCAATTATTTTATCTTTAACAATAAGCAGTAAGTAACCTTCTTTAAATTTAATGTTTTGTCATATTTTAAGAAGCCAAAAGAATAATGAACTCAACTATATCAATTTCAAACTCTTGGTTTGTTATTTATTATGTATTTGAATTTTATATTCTCTCTGTGCTAAATATAAAACTTTAGTGAATAAAATGATTTAAGGGAGTAGCTACACCATAAGACATGATAAAAATTTGAGAGAGATGAGATAAAAACATTTTATTTTAGTAGCGTGTGATCGTAGATTCTCTAAAAATTTTTTTAAAAAAATTATTTGATATTTTTTTTTTTAGTAATGTTCAACAATAAAAAAAAAGAGATTATATTGATAAAATAGTTTTATTATTATTATTATTTTATTATTAAAATAAACTTAATTCGATTAATTTGGACACAGTTTAAACAGTTAGAAGAATAACAAAAACATGATTTACATCAATTTGGAAATAATTTTGATTCAACAAACTATATCATTTTTTGTGTTTTTTGTTTTTGTTTTCATTTTCTTTTTTTCAGGTACTTAATCGGTTTAGTTAGATCTGAAAATTTTTTATAGATGGTTACTAGATGGTTACAGTTGAGTTTCTTCAAGTGATAAATCCACATACAACCGGTACATGGTATCTTATCATTTGATCGATCAACCATTGTTGGTGTAATTTTAACAAATCTACCAATATATTTTTTGTTCAAACTCTTTCATTTCAGCTCGTTTCATTTTTTTTGGACACACTTGTTTTGATTTTTTGTTTTATATTGTTTTCTTATATTTGGATGAAAATGATTACTTAAAAAACCATTAATACTATGTTACTTAAATCTGGTTTTATTTTAGGTTTGGGAGAATATAGTAAATTGAGTTTTTGTTAGCCTATTTTTGATTTTAGATGTGTCCAAATTTTTCGAATGGGGTTTAGTTTTTTTTTTTGGGAGAAGATAATTTCAGATTCTTTGAATAAAAAGTGTATCTATTTTGTGGTTTAAACTTTAATAACATATAATCATATTCACTTCTCATATTCCACTAAACCCAACGTTTTACAATCCTAACAAGTAATAATTCTACTTAATTATTCTAATTTTGGAATTCTTCTAGCTATTTAAGTCCCATTTATGTTTCCTTTTATATTCTCTCAATTGTAATATTGTTGTTCTTTTTAAACAAAATCCATTAATCCTAAATGCCACTAATAAAAAAATATTTCTAATTGCTTTATCTTGTCAGGATTAAAAAAATCTCAAAAATGATGAAAAAATAAAAAATGAAAAAATTAAATGCCACAATAGAATGTTGAGAGAAGAATAAAAGATAAGTCATTCAACATTCCAAACACTATTTTAAGGAATTCAACTCAACATTCTATTGTGGCAATTTCTTTGAGACTTTTGAAAAAAAAATTTCAAAAATCTAATGAATGAAGTACTTTAAATAATAAAAACCAATGAGGAACAACCAGAGTAAAAAATGTTATTTTCTGATCCTATTCAGAATTGCACAAAAGTGAAAAATTTTTCTTTACCATGGCTACTCCCTTAATATGAGCCTATTGGGTTTTACCTCAATTCTTGTTTTCTCATATTTTACTAATTAATGTTCTCTATTTCATTCATTTTTGAACTCTTAATCTAGATTGTTTATCGTGGTTTAGTATTTTTATTATTTTTTTATATCAAGTCAGTTTCCCTTCTTAGAATCATGTGTTGGATGAGATTTATTAAGTTTTCTATTTAAGAAGATATATGGTTGTACTTATTAACACTTTGATTACAGCTTTCAGTTTTTTATTACTTATATTTTAAAATTTTAATGGGATAAAATATCAACCATTTATCCTTGTATAAGTTCTGTAACTTTATTTTTTATTACTGATAATTGTAAAATAAAATGAATCAAAATTTTCATTCAGATTTCCAATATAAAAGAACCAAAAAAATATATCAAAGAATTAAAGCCAATCTTCAAAAACACCCAATTCTAAAAAGCCAAATAAATAATTTAAGTGTGTTTTAGAATATTAAAAAATTGAAATTTTACATTATTTTTGAATCAAATTTTCGAAAAGCTGAATGAAAATTTTATTCAATTTATTTTTGAACAAATAGTAGCATTCTGAACCTAATATTTATCATGATATTGTATAAAAAGGGATCACCCAAACAATTAGAGATCAAATCATATTTTTTTTCAGTGAAAACTCGATTTGCAGTTTGAAAAAAAAGGATAAAGAATTGAAATTTTTTACCCTTAATTCTTCCAATTAAAGTAATCCAAAAATATTAGTTTGTTTTTTCTTGGATTATTAAAAAAGATTGAATTTGAAATGTTACTTGTTTATACATATTCTCAGAAATGACTCAAAGAGAGATATCATAAAAATAATTTTGCAAATTTTTCTTTTTATTTTTCCACTACAACCACAAAAAAAATTTTTTTTAACTAAAAATTAATTGGGAAAAAATGAAATCCTTTAAAAAATAAGAACTCATTTCTCTAAAGTTGATAAATGTTGTTTCTTAATGGGTTCAATTTGTACCCTTGTGAAAATGGGTGTCCTATTACCTTTAGAAAAAAAATTTATTCATAGTACTCAATAAAAGAAGAAAATTTTAATGATCGATAAAGATTACTGTCTTCATTCTTTGGAAAATTTTTTCAAAAATAGTCGCTTCTCAAAATTCTCTAAAAAGTGTTTGTTCCATTTTTTTGAAAAATGAGGGTCGTTACATTTATAAATAGGAAAGTCAAATTTTGAAATTATTTTTGAAAAAAATTTATGAATAAATCGGTTTCAAACAAGTAAATACAAAACAAAATGAAAAGGTATAAAATTAAAAAACAGAATTCAACCCATATAGTTGTGAAACACAAAATAATAAAAAATTTTTATGGAAAAAATTTATTAGTTATTTTTTAATCTTTTTTGTATTATTTTTTTTTTTTTCCTTGATAATTCTAATTTTTATTCTTTTTAACCAAACTAATTAAAATCTACTATGGGAAATGCTTCACTAGCACCAAAAAAAATACCAAAAAGCAGTTTGCCGTCCTACCGAAAGATGGTAAAAGATTCCCAGGAAGCTATTCTTATTCTCAATTCAAAATTAGAAATCAAAAACGTTAACAAACAGCTTTTGCAACTTTTTAAATATTCATCAAAAAAATCACTCAAAAAAACAAGCCTGAATGATCTTCTGTGCCAAAACCAGCCTCATTTAAAAAAAGATCGGGAAATGATTTTCCAGCAAATGAAAGAAGAAACTTTGTAAGTAGACTTTCTTTTTTTTTTTTTATTTGTAATTTTTCTTTGCTGTTCTTTTCTCGTTTTACGTTAATTAATCCTTTTTGACTTGGATCAACTCTTCGAAATGGAAAATAAAAATTTTTCCAGTTTAAAATTCGTTAAACAGTACCGCGCACAGGTGTCTTATTCTTTTCAAATTTTCATTCATCTCTTTCTTTTTTTATTTTATTTTTTTTTTTTCTTTGTCTTGTCTTTAATTTTCATTTAAAAAAAAAAGAGAGGAGCAAGGCGATTATGTGGTACTTCTCCAAAATAAAAAAAGTGACGATTTCTGGGGCCATGTATATGTAAGTTTTAGTCCCTTCCTTTCTTTAGATCCTTTATTCTTGAATAAATTTTTGGTTTTTGTTCTGTTCTTTTCTTTTCGCTTGGAATTTTTTTTTTTTATTTTTTTTTTATCTTAAAAAAAATTATGATCAAATAACCCCAAGATTCATCAACAAATTTTTTAACAGCTCATTTCTGATAAAAAAACAATTTTCAAGAAATCTGAGATCTTGTTGGTTTTTAACATGACGACTACCCACAAGTAAATCAATTGAGTTTGAAAGATCGAATAAGATTAAAAGTAATAAGGATGTCATCAAGTTTTTTTGAAATGAAGAAGCTGTCAACCAATAAATTAAAACCGGCCTTGTTGATAGGTGTTTGTTCTATTTTTGAATACTAATTGAAAATTCAATTCAAAACAATAACCATTATATTCTTTGTGAAAAATTGGTTATTTCTTGTCATTTTTTTTTTCGCTTTGACTTCAAAAAAAACAATAAATCCATAACTACGTTTCCAACTTTATCAGAACATTTTAATCTGTATCTTTGATTTAAATCATTAGATCTTTTGATAATGCAAATGAATTACTCTTACTTGTTCATAATGAAATTAATTACTCTTACTCGTTCATAAATAAATTAATTGTATTTCTTCCCATGATTTATTCAAAATAAATATGTCAGAAAGCAACAGAGCCATTTTAAAAAAGAATGACAGCAAAGCTTTCAAAATTATCTTTCAAGGCACTTTTATTTTCCAACGAAGAAATGAAAACTATTATTTCGAGTTCACCAAAATATTTTACTAATTATTTGTTGAAAAAAACAAAAAGATCTTCAAAAAATTCATTTTTAGAAACGATATTTTTGAGAGATTTTATTAGTCTTCCCTTTCTTATTGACCTTGGAGGTAAAATTCTAAATATAACAATCTGATTTGAACACTATTGAAAATACTTCAAAAAGCATATTTTCAGGACTTTATGAAAAGCTTTTGAAGTCACATAGTCATTTTAAAAAGGTGAATCTTGACTTTTTTAAAATAGAAAACTTCAAAAAGGTTTTAAAAAGGTAACTAATTTTTTAAAACGGCTGAACAAAATTTTTTCAAAGTATTAATCATCTTGCTTCAAAGGTTAAGTCAAAATGTTTGTGTAACACTTTTGAAAATTTTTATTCCTCGCTTTTTTAAAATTGCTGTACTTTTTTAAAACAACTTTATTCAATAAAATGTTTTCATCTCTTTCATTTTGTTTATGGTTTTTCAACTATAATTTGAAATCTTTTGATTCAAGTTTAATTTTACAATCAAAAGCCACTTCCAAAAAATAAATGCCTCAAAGTTTTTGAACTTTAATTACCAAAATGATCTATTTAAAAAGTTTAACCTTTTTATGGATACTTTTTAAAAACTGTTTGCTTTTTCACTTCTTGGAAATGTCTAAATTTTTTCAAATAATTTATTAATTCTGGTTTGATTTAATTTTTCAATTCCAAGCTGATCAATTAATCTCAATAATTTGATTCTAGATATTTTAGATAACACACGTTTTCTTTTGTTTTGTGTTTCGGCAATTCTTGTAAGTATTACAAAATGATCTTATTATGATGGTTTCTATTATATCATTTTACAATTCTTAGAAATTTTGGATAAAGAAAATTGTTTTCATGCCCTCCCCTCTCCTTTTATGTTTCTCTTTTAGAACCAAATTCTCTGTATTTTTTTTTTTTTTATTTTTATTTTTGCATGGATAAATTTCTGTAAAAAATAAAAAACAAGAAAAATTCTTTTTTAAAATAAAAATATGAAACAAAAAAATATTCGTTTAACAACCTTGCTGATAATTCACAGGTGTCAATTTGGCTTGGAAGTACACATAAAAGTGAAAAGAAAATATATTCTTATAAATATCATTTCCAACAGGGAATGAAAAATTAAGAATGGATATTTTGATATAAAAATCAAAAATTCAGAAATAAAAATACTTATCCAAATATTTTATTTATCCGTATCCCCTTAAAATATATTCAAGTATTTTTAAATTCAACAAATATTTTTTTTTTATTGGATTGAATTTACATTTATAAACTAATAGAACACATAAGTTGTTCTCATAATTTCCATTTTGCCATAATATATATATATATATATATATATATATCACGTTTTTTATTTTAATATCTTGAATTGAATAGACTTTATCATGAATTGAATAGAGAAATCAACACTTTTATTGATTGTTTTTTGTTTTTTTATTCATTTTCAGTTTTAATTTCTACCTTAAAAAAAAAAAATGCATGAGTTGAATGTGAAACAGATAAATAAGCACATGTTCAAAAATATTTTTGAAAGAATTACAAATAGATTTTGTTTTTTTCTTGAGTGTATTTTAAACTGTTTGTGACTTGTTCTCATATTTTTAAGCTATTGTGGGATCTTGAAATTTTTTTCATTGTTTTGGAAAAAATTTTTGAATATGTGCTTATTTATTGATTTGATTTTTTTTTTTTTCCCAGAATATCATCTTTATTATTCTACTTTTTAAAAAAATGAATTCCAAATATCAAACTTTATTCATAAAAAAAAAAATCACAGTAACCTTGAAGTTGCTGTATCGTTTATTTTATAATTAATATTTATATGTTTTTTTAAAAAAACAAAATATTTTTGTTTAGTAATTTTAAAAAAGTATTACCAAAAATGTTTTTAATAAACTCTTTTTCAAATAAAAGACACAGAAAATTTCAATTTTTATTCATAATTGAATCAAATTAATTGTAGTATCATTCTAAAAATTAAGAAACTCTTTAAAACCATAAAAAAATACTTTAATGAATATTTAAAACTCATTCAAACAAAACAATAAAAAATGAAAATTAAATATTTTAAAAATTGATGTGCCCTTTTATTTGAAATGTGAAATCTGGTTTTGTAAATCGTAAGGGAAAAAAAAATTATAGAACCCATAAAAATCGTTGAACAAGGTGAATCAGGAAAAATTTCTTTACGTTTTATTGATAACTCTTTACACATCAAACTTTTGTTCTTTAAAGTCTCATTTTTAATATAAATCCACAATTCATCTGGGTATTTTGTTGGAATTGTTTTTTTTTTCTTTATTTTCTTTTTTCTTTGTTCCTTACATCAATCCAATAATGGTCTTTCAAAATTACTAAATCTAGCTCATTCGAAATCAAACTTAAACTGTTTCCATTTTTATACTGGCAGATTATTTCCAAATTGGTTTCTTCTTATCTTGTTTTTTTCATTTTCCAACTGTTCAATATCCATAAATAAAAAAATAAAAAAATCAAAAATTCAAAATCAAAATAGAAATAACCTGAATAATCAAAATGCAAAAACAAATTTTATTCAAATTGAATATTCAACATTTAAAAAAAAAAACTCAATAAAAATAAAATATAATAACGAAATAAAAATAAAATAAAAAAACTAATAAAAACAAAATAAAAAAAAAACATGATAAAAACAAAATAAAAAAAAACTAAATAAAAAACTAAATAAAAATAAAATAAAAAAAAAAAAATGAAAAAGATCACAAGTTTACAATTAGGGGAAGAGGGTGCTGTTCAGATAATTATCCAGCAAACTGAGAATCCAATGTTAAGTGGCTTTGACAATGAGACTGAAACAGGCACGGGGACGGGCACTGAAACCTTGACAGATAGGGAGATTGTATCTGAAATAGAAGGCAATTATTACAAAAAGAAAAGAAACCAAAAGAAGCTGAATAATAATTATTCTGATCAAGAAGAAAAAACCTATTCACACAGTTCAAAAACAAAGAAAAGATGGTTTTTCAAAAGATCTAAAAGAAAGGCTTCAGGATCAAAAAAAAATAATAAAAAGACTCACAATTCGCCATCGGTGCAAAGCAACTCGCAAAATAGAAGAAAAACATTTAGTGAAAATCAAAAAAACCATAATGTGGGCAATGAAAATAGTAAGATCAACCGTAAAAAAACCTTTAATACAAACCTATCCACTACGTCATTTAATAAGCCAAGAACGCTCAACCAAGGAAGAAAGGCATCCCCGGTGACTTCGTATAGTTCGCCCGAGCCAATGAATTTGTCCGTCCCAAAGCGCATAGGTGGATCGAACTTGAGTACAGGCACTAACACAAACAAATTGACGCCCAAGAAACCATCCAACATCGCCTTCGGTGATACGGAGACCGAGGAGCTAATCACTGTGCAGGTGGATTTAATCAAATCCGAAGTTCGTTCTTGCTCAAACATCGAAACAGAGCGCCTGGTCGTTAAAACCTTAAACGAAATCTACGTTCATTTCTCTGAAACGATTTCGCAAAAGGATGAATCAATCTTCCTTTTATCAGAGCGTTTGTTTTTAGAAAAGGAGGATTTCAGAGAGCGATATGCGAAATTGGAAAAAATGCTCCAAACAAAACTCAATTTGCTTGAGTCAATCAAAAGAAATAAAAATGCCTTAATAGACCAAAACACTCAGTACCGGAAACAGCTTTCCGATATAAACTCTGTTTTTTCTCACCAAAAAAATATTTTTTTAGAAATGTCCAAATTATTGAAAACCGAAAACGAAGAAAATGTCGACTAAATGAAATCCTTGCGCTGCATTTTTGGGGTTTCATTTTTATTATTTTTTTTTTCTTTTTTCACAAATAATTTGTTTAAATTTTTAATTAATATAATAATTTTTTTATTTATTTATTTATTCTAATATTTATTTAATTATATATAACAATTCTTAAACTAGACTAAATAGTCAATAAAAATATTTTTAATTCATTCCTTTTGGTTTGATTTACTAGAAAAGTTTTTTTATTATTATTATTTTTTTTTTTTTTTTTCCAAAACGGATTATCATGCAATGAGAAAATGTGTACATAATATTTACTTGATTCATTTATTATACTTTGTGCTATTTTAAAAATTCCCTTTTTTAAGTTGTTTGCTTACCTTCCATATTTTTTTTTTTAAGTGTTTGGAGAGGAGGGGGGGTAAAAAATAATGATCAAAATAATTGCTTTGGGACTAATTTTGATAATGAAATATTTTTATATATTTATTTATTTTTTTAGAGAAAGTAGTAATTAAAGAAAATTGGATCAAATAAAAAGAAATAGAAAATTAATTGGAATATAAACTAGATTCCAAAATTTTGGAAACAGTTTAAAACGTGGAAAGAGCATTAATACTGCACTTTAAATTCAAATTGGAAAGAATTTTGATTTTATAAACAATTTCATTTTTTGTCTTTTTTGTTTTGTTTTCATTTTCTTTTTTCCAAGTTACGGAATCATTTCTGCTAGATCTGATTTTTTTTTTTCAGTGGTTGATAGAAGGTTAGGGTTGAGTTTGTTAAATTGAAAAATAACATACAATCAGTAGATGGTATCTAAACATTTGATCGATCAACAATTGTTGGTGAAATTTCAACAAATTCACCAATACATTTTTTATTCCGCTCGTTTCATTATTTTGGACACACTAGTTTTATTTTTGAGTTTTATATTTTTTTCTTTTATTTGGATTAAAATGGTTACTTGTTAAAACATTAATAATGGGTTACTTAAATGTTCTTTTATATTAGGTTTGGAATAATACCATAAATTGGGTTTTTTTTGCCTATTTTTGATTTTAGGTGTGTCCAAATTTTTGGAATGGGGCTTATACTAAAAAAAAAATATCATCATTTGAATGGCCAAATTAAAAAGTATACATATCGTGGGTAGAGAGGGGGTGAAAATCCGTTAGAAGGATTATAGGTTACAGATAAAAATTCCACCATCGGTGATTAATAAATCGGGGAGTTGTGATTCTCAGAGTGGGGCACTGGGTTCACGAATTTATATATTTTTTACAATTTTATTTAATTTATGTTTTCACTTTTTTTTTTTAGTATTTTTTCTTTATTATTTTAAATTTTCTAAACATGAGAGTTTTGATGAAAAATTCATGACAGGAGCAATAAATTTTATAATTTTGATTTGTCGTGTTAAAGAGTTTATGTGTATTTTTTCAAAATATTTTTGTTACCTTGGGGGGGGTGTATTAAAAGAAAAGTTTTGCCTCTTCTAAGTGGAATCCAGTAAATAATATGTTTGTAAATATAATTACGTTTGGCTTATTAATTTTAATTTTGATGTTTTAAATTTAAAATATTTGACTTTTCCATAGTTCATAACTGGTTTTTCAATGGCAATAAATTCAATCAAATGCAAATAACAAATTCTTTCAATGGATTCTATCATTTATTTTATCACTTAAACTGTTGGTATATGTCCCAAAGGGCTCCAGTTAAAAGAAAAAAAAATACTAAATTCAAAGTAGACTTTTCAGGTTTCAATACAAATCAATGTTGATTTTTTTGGAATTCTGATTTGAGATCTTTTGAAAGTGCTGTGAATCTTATTGTTCAAAAGATCGGGAAATTATATAGTGTCAACAATAGCATGTTGTTTTGAAAAATGTTTGTCTTTTTGGTAAAAAATAAATTTTGTCACAAAACAAAAAACTAAAGTATTTTTTATTTGTTTGATCAAACTATTTGGTTAATATTAGCATAAATAAAAAAATAAAAGTATCAGATAATGAAATGTTGTGTTAATGTTTTTATTGTCTGTGTATTTTTTAATAAAACGCAAAATAAATATTTTTAAACAACTGTTAAAAAAAACGTATTTGGGGAAAAAAAATGCCAAATGTTAATAAAATACTACGTGTTGCTTATTAATCTGGGTTTCCAAATAAAAAAATAGTTCTTCATTATTGTTTTTGTATGGGGGGGGTATTAAATTATAATTTTCCTTTTACTGAAATTCCCTTTCAGTATTTAAGCGTAAAATCATTTAATTCTACACTTATATATTAACAAAAATCATTTTTGGTTATCAAAATTTATAATTATTTTATTGAAATTTAATTCTTTTAACTTATTCGGAAAAATCAATCTATCTTTTCATGAGAAATTCATACCCATAAAAAGTGATCAATATTTTCTATTATTTCCTTCTGTTCTTTTTTTAAGTATAAAGGGCAAAACCTATTGGGATTTTTGTTTATTGTGGAATAATATCTATTTAAGCGGTTGTAAATGTTCTGAATTTTAGAATTGCTGGCTTAATGGATAACTTAAATATCTTTGGTTAATAATTGTTTTTTTTAGTTTTTAATTACAGTCAGTTCCACTTTTAAGGCGCGAACTTCAACAAAATTTCAGGCACAATTAAAATCCGAAAGCAAGATACAAAATTCAGATGGTAGTAAAATAAATTGTAAAAAAAAAATTACAAATGTTGTGCCTTAATCTGGGATTTTTTTGTACCTTAAATTTCGTTGTAAGTTTGTGCCTTAAAAGTGGAACTGACTGTGTTGTGAAATATCTCTGTACCCCCCAACTGGTAGAATTCAACAGCTCGTTTTAATTGCAATTATATATTTCTTTTTTACGAGATCTTAAACTCTCCGACTTCTAATTAATTTTATTGTTTATTCTCTGATTAAATTATATTAATTTTTCCAGATAGGGTAGAGATAAATCAAAAAACTTGGTTCTTTTTTATAATCTAAATATCAAAAATAGGGGTAGATTTTTCATCAAAAAAAAATTTTGTTAAATGTTTTTTTTTTTTGAAAATAATAATGTATTTTATTAAAATGTTTAGAGATAATAATCAATATAGATAAACAAATAAAAATAGAGTGTAATCATTTTTTTTTTTTTTGAAAGACAAATGAAAATTAGAAAATAATATTAATAAAAAATTTTGTTATTAATTTTGAAATTTAGCATGGAAGACAAACACATTAATTGATCGAAGAACCCAACAATATACAATCAGTAAAAAAAATGGTCTTGATTTTTTAAGGTTCTTTTACTCAAAAAAACAAGTCTAAAATTGAAAGATAATAAATCAAGTTGATTTCTAAAATTAAAATATATGATTTTGGATAATAATTCATATCATAAAAAAAATTCTTTAAAATTGATAAAAATAATAAAAAATTTTGAACAAATTCCTTTCATAATTCTTTATTTACTTATAATAACAAGGAATGTATCCTTTGGGTTTTTTATTGACGTGCGTTTGGATACTAAATTAGATGCTGTATTGGAACAAGAATAAAAAAAAAAATGTCTAGTTTTTTTTTTGAAACCTAGGTTTTATTCTTCGTACTAAACTTTGTGGATCACTCCTATATTCTGAGAAAATAAAGTTGAACAAATATATTATTATTGGAAAAAAGAAAGAGAAATAGAAAAAAACAGTCCAAAATGGTTTTTAATTTGGAACATTAATAGAATCACAGAAAATGAAAAGTAAATTCGATCAAAAGAAGAAACCAACAAACTTCAATAATGATTTTTAATATTATTACCAATCACCTAATAATTTTTTAATCTCCTTGATGAATGGAAATTATTGTAAAATTAGTTTTGGAGATCTCAAAAATAGTTAATTTTTTTAACAAATTTTTAATAATCGATCAATCAAAGAAAAATCCCTATTAAAAGATAGAATTAAAAAAGCTGTTATATCTGTTGAGTCCTTCATTTTTTCTGTTTTCATTTATTTTTTTTTTGATTAATTGGGCTTTACTTTGAATTTTCAGGTAATGTTCTTTAAATTTAATTCTTGTTGAACTTTTTTTGTAAAAGACTTGAATCGACATAAAATTAAATTTATCAGGAGTAAAAATCAACATTCAGTTTAGGTGTTAGTAGACCAAAGTTTGGATTAACAAACAAATATTTTGAAAAAAATTTACCGACTAATCCTTGTTTCAAAAGAAGGATAATTTTAACTTTAATATATTTAAACAACAAAAACAAACCCGGGGTGTGTTAGTTTTTGTTTTATTCTTTTAATAGTTCTAATTATCAATATTTTGATGAAAATTAATATTATTTTTTCAAGTTCAAAAAAAAATAATACAATATTTTAACGTTTTCTTTTTTGATAAAATAATTACAAAAACGAGTTTGTTGAGGAAATAAAATTCAATTGACAAGATTCAAAAATCAAAACTTCTTAAGAATTTTGATTATCTATTATTAATTGGAAAATAAAGGAAATAATATTTTCATTCAGCTTTCAAAAATCCAAGAACTATTTTACTTTTTTAATTCTTCAAGACGCTTCAATGATGAGTTTCTCTTTACGTGTTGTGGGGGTTTATTGGTCCAATTTGATTCGAAAATATCTATTAACTAGAAATTTATGAGTTGACAAAAATTTATTCAAAATTTCGAAAATATAATTAGGGTATTTCATTGTAGTGTAAAAATTTGATATTATCCAAGACTGTATTTCATTTCAAACAACAAAGGTTATAGTTTAGGGTGTATTTTGAAAATAATTTGTACTTTTTATAAAGAAATTTAAATTGAGTGTTGGAAAATGAAAAAACAAAAAAAATTTTCAATTAGGATTATCACTAAAAGTCGTACTCACATAACACTTTAAGAATTAACAATACACCCATTATTACAAACTATTTTGAATAAAATACTACTTTATTACAAATCGTAAAAATATTGGTTTATTTAAAAACAAAATATTTAATAATTTTTTATTTTTCAAAAAATTTTCATAAATAAATAATCATTTTTTTTATTTTTGACAAAATAAACTTACTTAATTTCATACAATGTCCAAAAAAACAGTTAACAAGGAAGACGAAACCAAAAAAAGAAAAAGAAGAGTAGAAACATACTCAACATATGTATACAAAGTCTTAAAACAAGTCCATCCAGAGATTGGAATCTCGAACAAAGCAATGAGGATCATGAATTCATTTGTCATGGATGTCTTTGAAAGACTTGCTATGGAAGCATCCAACTTGGCTAGATTCAACAAAAGAGGAACAATCACATCTAGGGAAGTCCAATCTGCAACCAGATTATTGTTACCTGGTGAACTTGCAAGACATGCAGTTTCTGAAGGAACCAAAGCTGTAACCAAATACTCAAATGCTACACACAAAGATGATTAAATTAATTGATCTTTTTCCGAAATTATTCTTAAAGAATACTTTCTATAAGACTATTTTTAAATTGGTCTTTGATATTTTATAAATAAACTATCAATTAATTTTTTATACCCCTTTTCCGATCCTTTTAGTAATTTGTTGATTATGATTTTTGACAAAGAAACTTTTATTAGATCAAAAGAATTTTAAAATTAGTATTTCTAGATGTATAAACCGTTGATGGATTTTATATTGGCTTTTTACAGCTAAAGAGTTCTCATGTTATTAAGAGTTTGGAGAAAATTTGATCATTAGAATAATCCTATTAAGGGACTAGTAAACTAAAAAAAATCTTCAAGTAATATTACTAACAAATTAAAAAAAATTTTACCGAATCTTGAAATTGTAAAATAAAGTAAAAATCTGATAACTACAATATAGAACTTACTTTTAATACTATTTTCAGAAATGAATTATTGTTTTTAAAAGACTGATCCATTTTTCTCATTTTTTGAAAAGTTCAAAATTCAACATATTTTCATATTATTTAAAAAAAAATTATTTTCTTTGAAAGAAGATTGAAATCTTATTTCCTGTAAAGGAAGTGTACAAAAATATACTTTAAAAATGAAATCACTAAGTTCTATAATAACTAAGTTTAAAAAATCTACTTAATCCCAAAAAAAATACAATAATTATTTTAAACTTGTAAAAAATATAATTTTTTGATTCAAAGAACAGACCAAATCTATTTTTTCTAGGGATTAAATGAAAAAATATGAGAAAAAGAACCAAAGAATTGAATTAAAAATTCTCCCGAAATACTTTTTTAAAACCTGGAAAATTCAACTTATAATCTAAAGAAATACTTTTTAATTTGATTATTTATAATTAATAATTATAAACCCAATCTTAATTATTTCAGTAAGTAATTAACAACCCAAAGATTAAATGTATCAAATAGGTTTTACATTTATTTCTCAATTTTTTCAAAATTTTGCAACAAATAAAACAATTTAAATGCAAATTTCTAATAATAATAGATATTATCAAATACCTGATTTTAATACAACAGTTAGTTTTTTATACTCGAGATATTTGAAAAAGTATATTGACAAGTCTTTAAATTTCAAGAAATTGAATAAATATTTGCGAATAAAATAAATGTTCAAATTTTTTAGATCTTCAAGGATACAATATTTGATTTATTTTTCATGTATTTTTAAAATAGGATTAAAATTTCAATATTATTTGTTCATAAAGACTCTCAGAAATTACTAAAAGTGATATTTATTCAAAAATAATTTTTTTTGCAAATTTTTCTTTTTCTAATTTGATCCAAAAACCTAACAAAAAAGGATCTAGATCTTTTGACTGGAAATTCCATTGGAAAAAGGAAATCTTTTAAAAATGATTATTCATTTCTCAAAAGTTGACAAACAAAATTTCTTATTGGTCTTAATTGTACCCTTATGTAAATAATTACTCTATTACCTTTGGGAAAAAAAATAAATAAGAGTTACTAGTCCCTTAAAATTAAAGAAAAATACAGGTGAAAAAAAAAAAACAATATATGTTTTTCAAAGGCAGGTTTTTGGAATAGAAGCAGAATTTGTGATTCAATTCAAAAAGTTTGAATTTATTTTTAAAGATCTATAGTATTTCAAATTACAATCGGGTTCAATTATTGTTGATGATGTTTTTTCCTATTCTGCAATCTTCTTAAGGTTTACAATCCCTGAAATGTGAAAAAAGATTATCTTGTGTCGTTTGTGACCACTTGTTAATTTCGTTCTTAGCTGATTGGTCTTAGATTTCTTTTAAATTTTAATTGGGTTTTAAAAGCTGTTCAAAAATGAATTTTTTTTTTTTTTTTTCATTAATTTGAATTGTTCGGTATAAAACTAATACAATTGTATCTATTTAATAATAAAGATTAATTTTTGTGTTTTCAATTGTAATATTTATTTCCACATTGCTAAGTTACCTAAAAAAAAAATAAATTTTCACAAAAGTCAGATAAAACCAGACTAAATGATTTATTTATAATTAAATACCAAATAATAACATTTTTTATAACTTGCCTTCTAATATATTAGTCTTAACTGTATAAATTTGGATTTCATGAAAAAAAAAATAATAAATTGAACAATTCACTACAAGGAAAATTTAAACACCGAAAATTAAAGTTAGCCAAAACTATACATCAGATTTCAGTTATATTTCTTTTATAAATTATTTTTTCAAAGTTATCCTAATTTTATGTAATAAAAAAAGGATAGCTATTAAACTCATGAAAATCCGAATAACCCCCTTTTCAAAAATACTGAATTTTGAAAAAAACACCGATTTTTTGGGTATTTTTTTATTGGAAAAAGTTGAAATGAATTAATTTTTGATTGAACATTAAGATTGAAAAAAGAATAAATGTTAAAGCAATTTGTAGAAAACAATCGGGAACGTATATAAAAACTCGTATATGGAAAAAAATAAAATGATAAAAAATATTCCAAAAACAGATAAAAAATCAGATTTTCAATTTAATTTAGCAATATCTTTTGATTGGAATATTTTGTGCTATTTAGAATTGAAAAATATGTATCTTTTTAGACTATTAAAAAATACTTGAAAATTATCTCTCTACTAAGCCAATTATAAAATTAAAAAATTTTACAATTAAAAATGAAAAAAATATTACTGAAAAATTTCATTTTTTTTTCAATTCCTATTAATATCTATTAAAGTTGTAAACTTCATTGGAAATTGTTATGTATAATAATGTTTATTATATGAGTGATTTATAAAAATACAAAAATTAGAGATTTTTTTTTGAAAAAATTTCCCTTGTCTT
The DNA here is from genome assembly GCA_027625915.1 of Anaeramoeba flamelloides. Classification (NCBI taxonomy): domain Eukaryota; family Anaeramoebidae; genus Anaeramoeba; species Anaeramoeba flamelloides. The sequence goes on from JANTQA010000051.1 coordinate 713,161, forward strand.
GTTGTTGTGCCCTTGAAAAACTTTTAAAATTTACATTAGGACAAAGATGGATCAGTCACGGGATTATCTTCAACATTGGATTGGTTAATAATGGAAGTATATTTTAAATATGTATAAATAAATATAGCGCACCATGTCCCAAAAACAGGTTTAAAATGTCTATTATAAATAGTTTGGTATGATAAATTATTACATTTTTCACTAATAATAATTATTAAAAATTTCTATTTTACGATTTTTTTATTTAATTACTTTTTCCATACTAAAAAATAGGAAACAACTAATAGTATTCAGGATATTGGATAATTCTAATCAAGAACCCCCAAAATTAACTATTATATATATATATATATATATATATATTTCAAATATTAACTAAATAATCCACAACATAAAAAAACCCAAGACTGATTAGTAAGGTTTCTCAATTATAAAGCAAGTTTTTTCATCACTATCTTTCCAATATTGAAAAAATAATTTGTCCAGAATAATCTATTGGTTAATTATTTATTTTTTTACAAAATTGAATTTTTTAACAACTAATATACACTTCACCAGATATTTAATATAGATATTTCTAAATTCAGAAGTCTTCAGATTGATAACCCAATCTTTACATTTGTGGAGAAAAACAGATTTTTTCAAAAATTGTTTCAGTTTTTTACTAATAACAGTATTATTTTTGATTTAAATGATCAATGGATAATACAGCTTGACTAATCGAATTTTTTAGAGACATTTGAATCATTAAAGCACACATACGATTTACACCCAATAATAACCACTTTAACCTTTCAGCTACTCTGTCAACACATTACTTTCTTAAGAATAAAAATATTAATTTTAAGGTGAGATACAAAATATTTTTTTTTTGAAATTAGGTAATTGTCTGCTTTATAAAATCCCCCTTTCAAAACAGTTTGTTCTCCATCTGGTTGAAATAGAGAGAAATTATTTATCTAATTAAAACGAAAAGATCAACATGTTTTTTATTTGGCAATCTTACTTAAATTGAGAAGATCAACAAACAAAAAAAAAAAATTTTTTTTTCTCTTAAATTTTGATTACTGTTTCTAAGACTGCCTCGTTGATGATTTTCTATTGAACAAGGGGAATTGAAAAAAGATTTGTGATATCTCTTTTGTCAAATTTATTGACTCATTAAAATAAAAGATTATTTTGAATTTTTAAGTATAGTAGTGAAAAAAATATAGGAAAGGAAAATAATCAGCAGTAAAGATTTTTCATTGTGAATATTCTGAAAATTTTGTGTAATTTCTTTTATTTTAAATCAAATCCTTTTTCTGGGTTTTAGACCTATATCCAAAATTTTAAATTTTTCAAAAAAAGATAATCAAAATATTAATTGGGAAATAGACACCTTAGAATTATTAGAATTAAATCTTAACCATATTTAGAGAAAACCTGATAATAAATTGTTCTGGATGGAAAGGTCAAGAATAGATAAAATTATTAGATCTAATATAAATAAAAAGCAAATAGTCGTGTCGTCAAGTACCGCCAAGTGCCTAGCTTTTCGAGAATTTAAAAGAATCGAGTAAAATCTCAGATTTTTCTCAATTTTTTGAATTCTGGAAAAGCTAACAGCGGTTTTTTTTTAATTTAAGAAATAAACCTAACGAAAGTGTCTGTGAAGTGTTAGGTGTTCTTGAGGTTTTCTATTTTATTTGTTAAGTGTTCTAGGTTTTTTTTGAATTTTCTATTTATTTGTGAAGTGTTCTTGGTTTTTTTTTCGGTTTTCTATTTTATTTCGAAAATCTATTGATTTTTGTTAGGTTTTTTTCGGTTTTCTATTTATTTGGAAAATCAATAGATTTTCCGAATAAAATAGAAAACCTCAAAAAAAACCCAGAACACTTCACAAACAAATAGAAAACTCAAAAAAACCTAACGAAAATCAATATATTTTCCAAATAAACAGAAAACCCAAAAAAAGCCAAAGGCGTTTTTTTTTTTAATTCAAGAAATAAATAGAAAATTAAATAAATTTTCTGTATCTTTCTTAAATAAAAAAAAAACCCAACGACGCCCGTTCTATGAAAAAAATCGTAAAATTTCCATTGAAGAATTAATTCAAATACAAATATAATAAGAATAATATATTTGATATTATTCAAAATAAAGATTTATTATTCATCTTGTCATTGGAGAATGATAAAGAAACTTATGTTCTCTATTAAATTTAGAAAACAATAATTTAGAAATTAGGATAGTGTAGTCAATTGCCGTAGAGTGTCCTTGAGTATTCATGTTTTTTTTTAATTTCTAAAATTAAAAAAACCTAATGGCGGTTTTCTTGAGGTTTTCTGTTTTATTTGTTAAATCTATTGATTTTCGTTAGGTTTTTTTAAGTTTTCTATTTATTTGGAAAACTCAAGAAAACCTAACGGCTGTAAGAGGAAATTGATTTCCTCCCTTTGAAATAAAAAAAAAAAAAAAAAAAACAAATCATTTTTATAAATAACCCTTTTTATATCAACCGAGTAATAAACCCATCCAAAGTTCATTAAAGTGGGGTATCTATAGAATACTCCAGTAAATGTATAACAACTAAAGTAGATCAACTTTTTTTGAAAAATAATAGAGTTTTTATAGAGGTTTACTATGAGTTTGATCTGGGAAATAATATTTTTAATTCTTGTTTTGTGATTAGTTGAATTTTGTTTTGAACAAGGGTAATTTTAATTAACACCTCATTCTAATAATCGAGTGAGTTAATATTTTAAAAGTTTGGATTTCTTAAAAAAAGGATTTGATTGTAAATATAAGAAATTGCACAACCTTTTAACTAATGTTCACAATTAAAAACCATAGCTAGTCCGGGATTTTTTTCATCTCCAGAATTTTTATCATTACTTTACTAATTTATTTTTAGGAAGATTTTGTATTTTTTCAAATAATGAATCAGAGAGTTTAGAATAAAACTGATTGAAAACTTGTTTCAAAAATAATTTTCACAAGATCCTATCAAGAATTAGATCTTTCATTTTTTTTAAAGTTAATCAACGAAAACAAAAACACAAAATTAAGAAAAAAAAAATGATCCACTCAAAAATCTTTGTGAGTGGGAATGTTGCTTGTACTGATTTTCTTTTTGTAAAAGAAAAAAAAAAGGTTCCAGAACTTGCCCCAGTCACAGTAATTGACAAACAAAATCAAGTTCGAAAAATTGTTGGAGGAAATCAGTCAAAGAACATTTTGGTTTGGAAAGGTTCAAATGAGCTACAGCTCTATCAAAAAGATCCAAAAACAAAAAATTTCAAATTAGCCAATGAAGAAATTAAAGATATTCAATCTGGGTATCAAACATATCTTGTTTTAACAAAATCTGGAAAAGTTTTTTCTTTGGCCCAACATAACTTATCTACTCATCACGAGATCCCATTAGAAGATCCAGTCAAGAGCACTTGGAACGAATTAAGACCTGTTCCTTTTTTTAATGATACAAAAAATAATAGGAAGGTCCAAGAAATTGAAATGGTTGGGTGGTCGAATTATTTTTTATGTGTAGATGGCAAACTTTATGGGAACGGAAAAAATGGAGGTAAATCAAACATTTTTCTTTTCTTTCTTTTTTTTTTCTTTTTTTTTCCTTTTTATTTTCAATTTTTTTTTGTTTTATTTTTTTCTACTTTTTTATTTTGGAGTACCCTATCGATTTCAAATTTTCTTGTCACTAATACAATTACGTTTGATGCCAAATTTGATAAAAAACCCCATTGACCATTCGAGAAAAAAAAATGTATAACTATTGTGAGAAAAATGTTGGAAAGAGAAAAATAGTGTACAGCAATTTTAATTGGGAACATTAATAGAAACTGAAAATGATTTTTAATTTCTTTCGTTTGTGTAATAACTAAAGAAAATAACAATAAGGGACTAGTCTTCTACTACAACAAGGCAAAATTTTAAAATATGTTATTGGTGGTATTCTCTACTTACAAATTTTGTAGATCCCAAGTGTCAAAAAATTCTGATCGACTAAGAAAGCCATAAAAGAAAATTAGTTTAGTGAGATCAATTTTTTTTTTCCATTTTTTCCGAAAAAGAAAACCATTAAATTCTTTTTTTTTCTCACAATTTATCTAGTTTTTATCCCTTTTATTGCAATTTTGGATCATTATTATACTCTAACATTTCTTTGTTACCAGTAATATTAATATAAAGATTTTTTTTCTTTTTTGAGATAAAACTTTTGGTTAACCCAAAAAATTGATATATTCAATGGATTGAAAAATAATTGTATTTTTTTAAGAAGAGTAGTTATAATAATCAAAGTTTTAAAGTCATGTAAAAATTTTACTCTGAAATTTTGTTTTTGTATTAAGACAAAATTCGATTTTTCAAAATAAAATTTTCTTGAAGATATTTTGGAATTAGTTAATATTATCCTCAAAATTCAAAATCATTTTTTTACTGCTAAAAGTGATTTGAATTGTTATAAGGATTCTTATGAATAAGACCAAACAATTTGTTAAAAAAATTTTTCAAAATTGAAATTTTGCATTTTTTTTTCATTTTTTGAAAACCAGAAAACAACTTTTTCAAAACCTTCAAGAAAAAACTTTTTTTGCTTAATAGATCTCAATTTAATTGATAAACTGGAGTTAATCTTGTACCAAATATTCATTTATTGAATCACCTATACCACAATTAGTTTTGTTGGCTGAGATTTGAATTGAAATATTAATCAAAGAAAAAATTACCAAATAAAAAATTTACTTCACATGACAACAAAAAAGTGTGGAATTTCTGTCTATTTTGGAATGAATTTTTAATGAAAATAAAATGAAATTGTAATGAATTTTGAATGAATATTTTAATGAATTCTAATGAATTTTGATCGAAATTGTCAAAGGAGGTTACACGGAATTTTGAAGGAAATTTTTATATGAAAAATAAATGAAAATTAGACAGCTATTTTTTTTTATTTATAGAGATAAGAACCAACAGAAAATAGAATGTCCTAATTAGGACTAAATAAAGATTTTGTAAAAAATAAGGATTTGTTAAATCCCCAAGCTAAACATTATGGATTTTCTTTCTTCTTCTTTTTTTATTTTTTTCTTCTTTTTTTCTGCTTCTTCTTATGATTTTTTCTTCTTGTTCTTTACCTTTTTCTTCTACAAATTCGACTTTCACATTTCGGATTTTTCGTTATCATCTTCTTCTTACACTGACTCTTTAATTCATACTCTATTTTCTTTTTTTAGATTTGTTTTTTTTTATTGTTATTTTTCAGCTTCTTGTTTAACTATATTTAGAACTCTTCTATATATTAATAAAAATAATTAACAAATAAAAGAAAAGAAAAAAATTAAATTAAAACTAAAATAAAAGAAAAAAAAGTAAAGTGACAAAAGTAAACTCATTAATGTAAAAGAAGAAAAAATGAAAAAAACTATTAAAATTTTTAATAATTATGGAAGGTAATAAAAAATTAATAAGTAACCGAAAAAAAACCTTTTAAAGACGTTTAGGCCACTTCTGTCAAATTTTTGATATGAATAAAATACGTTTTCTAAGATTTTAAATTTTATTATGAAATGAATTGTTTAAAAAAATCATATTTTATTAGCTTAAAATTTCATTTTTTAAAAAATAATGAAATTAAATGAAAATTAAATGAATTTTTGAAGAACTCTTCAAAAAAATTTCAGATAATTTTCATTTTATTTTATCGAATGAATTTTAGATGAAATTTGTATGAAATTTCATATCAAAAAAACTTTTTATGAAATTGTATGAAAATTAAATGGCTTTTTCATGGATTTCATATATTTTTGTTGGCATGTGTTTCAAAATTATTACTTTCCAATATAAAACGAAAAATTTGTTTTCCCATTTTCAAGAATTAACTTAATTCTTAAACAAAATAATAGGTTACTTTTTTTCGTTTTATATTGGAAACATGCAAATTTTGAATTTCAAAAAGGAGACTCAAATTAATAAATTGTTTAAATGAGGTTAACTCATCGATTTCATAAGTCTAAACACAAATTACAAAAAAAAAAATTTTGGAAGATCTTGAAAAAATTTCATTTTATTTTCAAAAATGACTACTCCCATAATCTACTTATTAGAATAACGATTAATTCAATTCTACTTTTTCAAAACCTTATCTCTTAAAATCTCAAGCAAGTTTAAACTTTACCATTTTCAGAATTAATAGTAAACTTTACTAAAACTAGGATTTTTGTTAAAATAGCATGATCTACTTTAGTTATCAACCATTCAAATGAGTATTCTACACACACCACCGATTAATGAACTTATAACACATTTAAACCTGTATTTATATAAAATTCACCTGGTTATCAATAGGATTTGATTTTCAATTTTACTAATGTTCCCAATTAAAAATGGTGTCTAACCATTTTTCGGTGTCCAACATTTTTCTCTCAATAGTAATAAGATTTTAATTGTGAAATGGTTGTAAACTTTCTCTTCTTTCAATATTTTATAAAGTCTTTTTTTGTTCGTTCATTTAAAAATAAAAACCAAGTCCAAAAATTAGACTGGCTATTAGAATTAAAATAGAATTCAAAATAACACAATTAACCAAAATTTTAAAAGGTTTCAATTTTCCAAATTCGGGAATTCATTTTAAGGACTATTCATATTTGATTCTCTGTAGGGGTTGGAATGAATTACCTTAATCAATAAAAACGATTTTAAAGAATCTCAATTAAAGAGAAAGCCATGATATTGCAATTTTAGGATTTTAGTCGAAAATTTTAAAAAACATTTATTGATTAAAAACTTGAATGAATTTTCGAATCAAACAAGGCAAATTTAAAAATGATTTTGTTTGATTAAAGCAATTTCAAACCTGGTGCCCACGATATAACTTGTTTTAAAATTTCCATTAAACTTTCTTTGAACTTAAAGATCTGTTAAAACTAAATTAAGTTTTTAACACCAAAACTCAAGAATACCTGAATGACAAGCTTCGTAAACAACTTTTCCCTTTTTTTTTTAAACTTTTTTGAAATTATATAAAAAAGAGTCTGTTTTGTAAGGGCTCTTGGATTTTAAGGACAATACAAAAAGATTTGAGTCCAAAATAACAATCGTACATTTCAATTGAAAGGAGTTTAAACCTGGTTTAATGAAAATTTTAAAACAAGTTAAATCGTGGGCACCAGATTTGAAATGACTGTATCACTGTTGGCCATATCACGTTTATTTTCAAGTATATTCTCACACTCGGAATAAGCTATCTGGCCATTCAAAATAATCTTGATATGATCAACAGTGATGATATTTTATATTTTGGATAAGTGAGTGAAAATTTTGTAATTTTAAAATCTTGTTTTTTGGAAAGGATCTTGACTGTTTTATATTTTCACCCAACACTTTGGCTCTAATGCTTAAAATGGCTAAAACAGTTTTTTATTTTGTTTTTTATTTTTGCAAAAACTTTTGCAATTTTTTGTTTATTTTGGATTACCAAATAATTTTTTTTTCATTTCGTTAATTAGCGAAAGGGATTTTTGAACTAACTTTTAAAAAGTATTGATGAAAACCTTTTGTTTTCAACTTTCTTTGGGCTGTACTAAAAAGAAACTAATAGCTAAAATTGCATTTTCAAATTCCAAAGATCCCTTTATTTGGAACACCAAAGCTTTTGCATTGCCAGTCAAGACAAGCACCACCAATTTACAATTTGAAACCAAAAGTAGAATAAGAACTTTTTAAGTTTTGAATGACCTTTCCAATAAATAACAGTTCTTTCAAAAGTAAGTTAATAAATGACTGGTGTAAAGAAACACAAACCACCACCTAAATTTTAAACGATCTAATCTCAAAATTTCGAACTATTGAGACATTATGGGGGAAAGACTCAAGTCAACTCAAAAAAAAAAAATCCTAAAATCAAAGGAAAAAGAGAATGGGTTTATTGATCCCAAAGAAATTGAAAAAAAATTTAATAAAATAAGCACCCAGTAATTTTTTTTCGTTTTCTTTTGTAATTTTTTTTAAAAAAAATACAAAAGTAAATAAAATTGAGAAACTGGCATTTCCATTCATACACCTTTTATGTGGGAATGTAAAAGGGAAACCTTTCCTCAAAAGATCGAAAATACACCAATCAACAAAAAACATTATTAATTTAAAGATCTCATCTAACAAAATTAATTGCAAAATTGAAAATTCAGCAACTAAGAATCCAAGTTTGAAACATTAGAAAGGAAAGAGAAAATGGGTTCTATATTTTGAAGAACCCTTGAATAAAATAAGGTTAAAAATTAAAAAGAAGTTAAATATCTACCAAACATGGTTTTCCAAACTGAAAATTTTCAAAAAAAAAAAACCTAAATTTTCAATTTTAACAAGATCCCGTAACTCAACTTTCTTTTAAACCAATAAATATGTTTCTACACTTAAAAAGAGTATCTACTGACCTTCGAATATGAAAAATCCTTAAAAACTTTATAAAAGTGAATTTTTTCGATTTTTTGTTAATCTGGGATTTTTCTATTCACTTGAAATTGGCTACAAGATTTTAACAATAAGTATTAATCCAAAAAATTCAATTTTTGATATTTTGATTAATCAGTGAAAAATAAGTAAAATATATTGAAAAATTTTACTTTTTAGCGCAACTTTACAATAAAAACAAATTTATCAATTTTTTACGGAATGATACAAAAAAATAATGTTATTTTTCTTGAGATGTTGTTATGGGAGTAAGCACCTTTTACCAATTTTGAGTGCCACGGTTTATGTGAAACTGAATTATTCAAATCATTTCTTTAAACAAATACATTAATATTTTAATAAATGTCATTGAGAGTGTCAGATATCCTAGTATAATATATTTCCAAATCAACTAAAAAAATAGAAATCAAAAACTTAAAGTGCCAGATATCCATAATAATATATTTTCATACTGTTATTTATTGATTCGATTTGAAAACAATCACCTTGTCATGTGACGAGTTTTGCCTGGAAGAACGAGAAAAAAATGATATTGTTCCAAGTGATATAAGATAATATTGAGTAGTTTGAAGAACGACGATTAATATAGTCTTAGCACCAGAAAAATCTCATATTCTGAGTCTGGAAGGAGAACCAAAACGACGAAAACTTAAAAGGTGATTTTTGAACAAATGAATCAATATGAGGTACTATTTATTTTTTGAACTCGAGATCTTACTCGTCGAAACAAACAAACTAAAACAGGCAAAAAAAACAAGTAAAAACTAATTTGTTATTTTTTAATGGTACTTTGAAGAACTTGTTCTTCGAAGCTTCTTTTTCTCTCAATGGAGCTATTGAAAACATTGAAGTTAAAGGTTACATTTTCATTATTGAAGACAAAACTTGGTTTAAATTTTTACAGAGATAAACTAGATCGTCTATCCTTTCAATGAGATCTATTTCCTCTTTTATCCCCCGTTTGTCAGCCAAGTCCCGAAAACGATCAAACTTACAAAACTTGCGTGCACCTGGAGTTCTTAACAACGAAGTTATTTTGAACATTCTTCTAAAATTTCTTTACTTGGAATAGCAAAAAAAAATTGCTTTAATTGTTTTTTTCTAATTTCTTAAATTTGTAAATGTTTTTTCTCACTTTGAAAATCTCTTATAAATGGTCTCTTTTCTTCTTTTTTCGAAGAAAAAAAGAAACCAAATGTTTTTAATTTTTTTAAAAATGAGATTGATTTCTTTTGAACAAAACCAAAAATGCTGTTTGATTTTATACATTATTTTTCAACAAAGAAAGGTAATTCATTCTATTTCTAACCTTTCTGAGAAAATTGATGGACTTTTTTATTTTGTCGTCTATTGAACAAGTATTTTGGTTTTATGGAACAAAATATGTCTTCACATGGCTAGGAATTGAGACATTCGCTAACCCCCCTGTTATCAATTAAAAATTTGTAAAATAATTTGATTAAACTCTTCTAAAATCACTTTAAATAACATATTTTAAAGTTGAATTTAAGAGTAAAATACTTCTTATTTTACCCAAATTGAATTGGAAAAAAGAAGATCAGAAAATTTTCAAATTTTGCCTAATTACTAAAGGATTTCCCAAAATCATTCCACATTGACCACAATACAATACTAAACTTTTTTGAGAGACAATCACTTTTTTATCAGTAGTTGTATAGAATTATATTCTTACAATTTTTACAAATAAAAGGTTTGAGTTAAAAAAAAATATATATAGCACCTCAAAAATGGATATCAAAAAAATGAAAAAATTGATCAAGAAAAAATAAAAAAAAAATCATTTATTTCTTGTTCTTATCTGCAACATTTGATACAATTACTTCTTCTTTACTTGATTTTATTTTCAATTCTTCATGGAAAAAACTTTTGTTTAAGAAATTTTTGATTAACCAATTACTTTTTATTTCGAAAGAATTTCTAAAATGAATTTTAAAAATCCTATTTTCATTTTAATTCATCTAATTCTAGTTTCTGTTCAAGAAAATAGGATATTTTTTAATTTATCTTCAGAATAAATAAAGATTTATTCGAGGTATTTGTTTGATTTGATAATTATTTATTTTCCATTAAAATGAGAACTAAAAATAATTCTGAATCTGATTGAAATTTTTTCTAAATTTTTCTTTTATTCTGGGTTGTATCTTTTTTAACTGTTTTTTTTTTTTTTTTGATTCCTTGAATTCAATCATTTTACTTTAATCTTTGAAACAGTATTCTTTGTTTTGGCTTAGTTTGATAAAAATATTTGAAAAAAGAATTTTGAAAGCACATTTGTCAAAAAATGTTTTGTAAAATAATTATAAATAGTAATGGGGCAAGAAATTCAAGGTAAAAAATTGTTTGGATTCTTTTAAATTAAGAAGATAAAGGAAACCAAATCTTTAAAAATAGGTTTTGATCGATTTTTTTAATTTTCATTCTTGATTTCAACAAATTTATTTGGAAAGTTGATCTTTCGTGTTTGGTCTTCTAAAAGAAAATATATGTTTAAAAGACACACCTTTTCGAGCCTATTTTTTTGTGTTTATTCTATGATTAATTTCAAATCTTCCCAAAAACACTTTTCTAGATCCAAAATCATAATTTAATAAAATTAAAAATTTAATCAAAAAAAAATTTTCAAAAAATTAAAGATTCAGCTCTGGTTTACTTTGGTTTACATTTATTTTCCCAAATAGAACAGTAAACGGTATTTTGGTTTCAAATTTCCAATATCCATTGGCATTCAAAAAAATCTTTTTTCAATAAGGTTAACACAATTAAAATTTTTCAAAATGGTAAAATGTACTTTCTTCCTTAAAAAGAACCTAATAAAAGTTTTATCAAGTGTTACCCAAACTGATTAAAAGAGGTTAATTAAGAACTTTGATGACCCAATGATAAAATCTTTTGCCCACACCTTTTTAAAACGGCTGTATCAAAAAATGGAAATAATTTTTTTCAAAGTCCCTAACAATTATTTCCAAAAATTGTGAAAAAAAAAAAATTTGATCAAAATAAATCTATTGACCAAATTCACCCAAACATTTTTCCACAAAGTATTTCTACTTTTTGGATATTCTGGTCACATCAACCTATTAAAATAATTCCTATAATTGTACTGATACTAGTAAAAAATTATCACGATAGGTCTACTTTTTTCGGATTTTAGTTGAGTTATTTTTTTCAAAAATATCTTTATTTTAAGCGATTTGTTTGATCCAGAGATTTGAAAATAAAACACAAACAACAATAAAACTTCAATACAGACTCTTAATTAATTTTTATTTGGTGTTTTAAAAGTTTCCAAAAAAAAAAATCGAACAAACAATTTAATTTTCTATGGATTTATTTTCAGATTGATTTATTATCAGATTGTTTTTTTTTTTGATTTGTCATCACTCTATTTTAATTTATTAATTTACACGTCGAATATTGTTACCTTTAATTGCCACTTTGTGGTAGGTGGGTTCTTATAATAGAACGGAAAATAAACCAAAAAAAAAACCACCATTTTTTCCAAAAAATAAAGATATCTTATTCATCGAATAAAAGATGGTAAACACCTTAACCGATATAAAAGTATAACATTGGTAATTTATTCGAATTCATTTGGAATCTAAACCAAATTCCAAAAATTTGGACACATTTTAAACAGTTCAAAGCAATAACAATACTAGTTTACATACAATTTGGAAATAATTTTGATTTTTTGTCAACTATTTCATTTTTTGTCTTTTTTGTTTTGTTTTCATTTCCTGTTTTCAATTTACTTAAGCTGTTTGGTTAGATCTGGAAAAATTTTCCGAATTATTGATCTAAGGCTAATGTTGAGTTTTTTAAATAGAAAAAATCACACACAATTGGTGGATGATATCTAATCATTTGATCGATCAATAATTGTTCGTGAAATTTCAACCTATTTACCAATACATTTTTTGTTCAGCTCATTTCATTATTTTGGAACATATAGATTTTGATTTTTTCAGTTTTATTTTATTTTTTCTTTTATTTGGATCAAAATTAATACATATAAAAACATTAAAACTTTGTTAACTTCACATGATTTAATCTGTATAAAGCTTGTGAAAAATAACAATAAATTTAGGTTTTTTTTTTTTTACCCATTTTTGGTTTTGTGTGTGATCAAATTTTTGACATGGTGTTTACCCTCTTAACCATAATAAAAAACTGTTTAGATGCCAATCAAAAGACAATAAATGTTTTTTCCTTTGCTTTGAAGACTTTTGAAAAGCAAACGAAACCTCAAACCAGATACTTTATTGAAGTGTCATTGTTATTTGTGTTTTCTTATAAAATTTAGGTATCAAACAAATCACCAAAGTGTTCAAATCGATCATTTGTGATTTTCGAAAATTTTAAATGATCGAATTCTACGCTGAAAGTGTGGCAAAATCTGCTATTCCCAATTAGTTCAGTGGAGAATATAAATTTTTATTATCTTCTTTGAAGAAAAATTCAGATTTCAAAATTAATGATTGTTTTCAAAATTTTTTTGGATGATTATTTGGGTGAAAAAATGATTATTTGGATGAAAAAATGATTATTTTTCAATATATTTTTTTTGAAAAAGTCTTTATTTTTAAAAAATTAACCAAGAAATTTCCATCAAATTAATTTTTAAATTAATACCAAAATATTGATATTCTTTCCCAACTCTATTTATATGGATGAATATTGTTATTAAAATTAGAAAACCAAAATAATTTGAAATCATTTATATTCAATAAACAACCAATATAGCATAATTACGAACCCTTTTTAATATCTGGAATATTAAAATTAACATTTTTTCTACCTTTTTAATTCTAAATAAACAAAATATATAATAAAAAATAAAAATATTATAAAAAAACCCAAAAACACCCTGAAAAGGAGTACTAGGTGATGGCACTCGTAATCAATCAAAAAATATCCCAGTTTTAATTTCTGAAAATGTGACGAGACTTTTTGGAGGAACTTATAGTTATTGCTTTTTTTTCACAAAAACAGATAATGGCCTATACGCAGTTGGCTCAAACCTATTTGGTAATTTATCCATTGGAAGCACCAATGACCAAATCTCCCCGGTAAAAGTCGAAAATTGGAAAGCAGATGATATTTTAGATATATATTGCTGTGATAGCCATTCGGTCTTAATCACGAACGAAGGCAAGACCTATTCGTGCGGATCTGGAAGCAGGAATGGGATCGGGCAAAATAAAAGAAGATTTACCGAGATTGAAACGCTAAAAAACATCAAAGCAATCGCAGTTTGCGGGGGTACATACACCTCCATGATAACAACGGAAGACAATGAATTATATGGGTGGAATTTTGAAACGGCATTTTATCCATCACGTGAGCAAGGTACAGGTAATATTACAACTATTTGGAAAAAGCCCCGAAAAATAAAATTACCACAACCCTATGAAAATAAAAAATTGTTTTTCAATGTTTCTGGCGGAACAAAAATGTTTTTCATTTATCCGAAATATAGCAATTGCATTTTACAAGATTTTGAAAATTTATTGACCTCAAAAAAGTATTGTGACACAACGATTATTGTTCAAAACGAAAAAATCCCAGTTCACAAATTATTAGTCGAGTTAAGAACTGGGCTAAAAACGAATGACATTCAAAAAAAAATCGATGAGCATGGATTCACAAAGAAAGATATGAGTGAATTTTTGAAATGGATCTATTATAGCCAAATTTCAGAAAATGAAACACTCCAAAAAATCTTTAATTCTCTCAATATAAATATCCCACTTTGCAATGGAATCGAAAACGATCTGTTGAAATTATTTAAAGATGAAGATTCCATGGATTTTACCCTTTTAGTTAAAGAAGATTATGATGACGACAACGAAAAAGAAGCCGTCGATGAAGACGAAGATGAAGAAGATTATGATGAAATTCCAGCCCACAAATTAATTTTGTTAACCAGAAGTGGACTGTTTCGCGAAATGTTTGACAACCTTAACGAAAATGAACAAAATCTCAATAAAATCAAAGATTATTCAGGCAAATCAATCGATAGTTTGGAAATTTTAATCAAATTTTTTTATACAGGGAAAATTGAATTAACTGCTGACCATGACCCTGAATTAATTGTTGATGAATTATCTGATGCTGTTGAATATTACCAATTGAATGAAAATTCTGTTTTAGTATACGAAATAAATAAAATTAAACAACAATTTGATCTTAATTAATTCCATAGCCCAAGCACTCTTCTTATTATCATAATTAAGGTTTCAAAAAATATTATTGTTACTGTTATTACTGTTTTTTTTTTTTTTTTTTTTATATAGGATTATTTATATTTACTTTTTATTTTTCATTTATATTTAATGATATTCTAGAAAATCGTAATAGTTTCAATAAATTGCCAATTTCTTTGATTATTCTAATTAACTCGTTTTTATCATAAATATGTAATAAATCACGAATTTTACAAAATCGTGAAAAAAAAACAATTTATTTTTTCAAATTTTTTTATCATTTCAGTGATTATTTGGCAAAATAACGAAAATTTCAAATGAATCATTTAGTTAAATTCTTGATAATTGAATCAAAAAAAATGATTGATTATTAAATTTTTTTTTTTTTTTAATGTAATAAAAAGTTGCATTTCATCCCAAATAGAAATAATGATGGAAAAAGTAGAGGAATTTTCTTGACATATCAATTATCGACAAAATATCCATTCAATTATCATTGGAATCTATCTTCAAGTTAAAGAGAAGGATAAAAGATGAATACAGAAAAAAAGTCCGAACATTCAAATATCTTCCTTATAGTGTGATTATATGATTTTCGTATTCTGAAAAATTTTAAATTCTGAAGTTCACTGATTATTACAAAGTCAATATCCACATATTACCCTTTGTTGCAACAATATATTTGAAATTGTGCCTCTATAAAAAAATTAAATTGTCAAAAAATATTAATATTTTAAAAAATATGAATAATAAATAGATCCCAATATAATATATATTATATACCAATTTAATAAAATAGGAATTGAAAAAAAAAAAAAAAATTGATCAAGAAAAAAAAAAGTCAATAAAACTCATTTCTTATTTTTATCTATCATATATAAACTTAATTACTTCTTCTTTACTCGATTTTATTTTTAATTTTTTATTGGAAATACCTTTTAACAAAAACAAAATTAAATGAATTAAAGAAAATCAGAATTTATATTCATTTTGGGGTGTTTGAAATATCCCGAAAAATACCTGAAACTGGAAAATACTCGAAATTTTTTGAACCAAAAAAAAACACGTTTTGAACAACTTCTAAGAAACCCTTGTACCAATATACGCAGTTTAACGGTAAAATAATAATTTAACCATTTAAATATTTTTTTTAAAATTTTCCACTTATGTACCCTATGAAGAGTTTTTTATACATTTTGAGAATATTTGAGTAGGTTGGTACTTGTTAGTCTAAGTGTATAAAAATGTGTGGTGTTGGTTGAGTTTGGGATAGATATGGTTTTGGGTTTGGTGTTTTAATAAAAACCAAATTTTCTTCCCCTGTGGAAAGTTAAAGAACAATTTTTTTGCGTGGTCTTAAATAGGATAGGGTATAGGTATGTCTATGATTGGATATTACCATGTTATTTTTAGATAAACAATTAAGATTACAAAATTATGGGTAATGATACACAATTATAAATTACCTTTACTAGAACATTTTCTCACATTAGTTATTAACATTTCGAAATGATCAGAAAGGTATAAGTTTATAAGATACCCATTCCTTTTTACAAAAAATGTGTTGAATACTATTCCCTCAAAATAAGCAATTTTTCATATTAATATCTTCAAGTACAAACAAAAAATATTCTATTATACAATAAAATTCCAATTTTAATTTTAAACCGAGTATAATGACACTAGGATTTATTAGAAGTTGCTTGAAAAATTGTTTTTTTTTGGTTCAAAAATTTTCGTATATTTTCGAGTTTTGGGTATTTTCGGGAATCCTTGATAGATCCTCCATTTTGGGAATTATTTAAAAATAAAGAAAACCTGGTATTTTTAAATTATTATTCAGGGATATAAAATCTTTTCCAGTCAAAAAAGTTAGGTTTTATTGAAAAAACAGAATATATTTTAATAGTTTAATTCATTATTCTTCATAAAATAGAATTTTGATTTTGAAAATCTGATCATTTTTTCGAATTAACTCAATTTTATTTTTATTTTATTCTGGTTTCTACTTTCTTTCCTTTTTTTTATTACTTCTTCTTCTTCTTCTTTTTTTTTAAAAGTTAATTTGAAGATTAAAAAAAATTTTTGAAAATCCAAATCAACTTTAACAAAAGTAAGACTTTGTACTTTCTTTCAAAATTCCGAGAATTACAATTAAAAAATCTTATACTAAAAAATTTTAATTTTTAAAGAAATTGAGAAGTTTTGTTGGTTACGTTACAATGAAGAGGTGTTCAAACTTTTTTTTACCATTTTTTTTTTTTTTTTTTTGAAATCTATGATTTGTTCAGGCTTTTCTTTTATGATAATCAACTCTAATCTGAAGTTTATTATTTCTCATATTTTGAAACAATTGTTATTTGACTGATTCTCAAAAAAAAAAAGAATTTTTCATTTTTGAGTGGGCCACTTCGATTGAAATGGAGTTCATAACCTCATGAAATAAATATTTTAGTAAAAATAACAAAAATAATTTAATATATTTATTTGAATTATTATTTTAATATAACAAAATAATTGTTGTGTGTTTATTGATTTAGAATTGAAATTTTTCATCTTAAAATGTAGTAAATTCCAAAAAAATTCCAAAAAAAAAAAAAAAAAATTCTAAAACATAGAAAACATTAATTATTCAATCAAATTATTTTGTTAATTATTTTTATTATCATTTGGATTGTTTAATATATATACATATCTATATCTATCTATCTATCTATATATATATATATATATATATATATATATATATATATATATATATATATATAAGATAATAAAAATAAATATACCAATAATAACAATAAAGAAAAATAATTTATTATTGTCTACTAATAACAAATTATTAAAAAAAAAAAAAAAAAGAATGATCAGATAATAATTATTAAATTAAAAGATTATTTTTTTTCTTTTTGGGAAACATGATCATTTTCATCTTCCTTTTCATTTTCTTCAAAAACATTTTTAATTAATTTACTTAAAAATAAGGGGCAATGATTTGGACTAAAAAAAATAGGGATTGTGAGGAATTCGGGAAAGGGTTTTTTGCTTTCTCCAAGGCAGATATCCGTTGGTTCGTATAAAATATCATTATCTAAATCGTCTTGATCTGTTTTCACTTCAAAAACAATTTTTCTTTTAGTATTTTTTTGGGCACATTGGCATAAAAAGGTGTTTTTTGAAATGGATTGCACTTTAACACCGCTTAGCATTTGTTGGAAGGAGTTGATTCTAAATTCGGTTTCTAAAGCCTGTGCAGTTTTCTTTGTCATTTGAAGTTTCTCCTTTTCAATTAAATTTGTGATTTGTTGTTGTAATTTTTTCTTGTCAGTGTTTAATTCTTTAATTTTGTTGTTTAAACCTTGGATTTGTGAATTCAGCTCTAGGTTAATATTCCCCGTTTTATAATTTTTTTTGACATTCTTTTGCTTATTTGGATCTTTGTTGAGCCTTTCTGTCAATTCATTGAATTCTCTTTCGATTTTTTTTAATTTCAAATTCAATTTTTTATTTGTTTTTTCCAAAAGAACATTCTGACTATTGATTTGATTTTTTTGTTTATTTTTCACTTCTTCTTTTTTTAATAGAGTTTTTAACTTTTTATTTTCCTTCTCAAGTTTGTCAAGTTCAATTTGTTGGATTTGTTGTTGTTGAATTATTGATTTTTTAAATTCCTCAAATATTTGTTCAGTTTTAAAAATTTGATTGCTTTCAAAATTTTCTTCTTCTTTTTTCTTTTCTTGTTTTTTTTTCTTTTCTTTTTCAATT
Source organism: Anaeramoeba flamelloides (assembly GCA_027625915.1). Taxonomy (NCBI): domain Eukaryota; family Anaeramoebidae; genus Anaeramoeba; species Anaeramoeba flamelloides. The sequence continues at coordinate 731,619 of JANTQA010000051.1, forward strand.
CCAATTTCCTCTTCCTCACCTTTTTCTTGATCTTGTTCTTCCACCTTAGATTCAATTTCATTTTCATTGTTATCGATTATGTTTAAAAAATCGCCTTCATCTTCTTCGTCGCCTTCTTCTCCACTATCATTTTTTGATTTTGGTTGTTTTGCAAATTTCAGACTTTCCACACGACTAGAGTCAGAATTCTCATTTTGAAAGATATCAAATTCACTTGATAATTCAAAAAGTCGATAATCTTCAGAATCCTCCTTATCTGTATTTGAAATTGTCATTTCAGATTCTGTTTCTGTTTCTGTTTCACTCTCACTTTCACTTTCACCCTTAGTTTTACTTTTTTTTTTGTTTTTGCTTTCATCTTTGTTCGCTTTTTTTGTCTTCACCAAAAATGTGGAATTTCTGATTTTTTGATTTTTATAGTCCCTTTTTTGTTTGTTCTCATTTGATCCCAATTTAATAGTAGAGTTTTTATTTTCTTTTGATTCAAGTTTTTTTAAATACCTTTCTTCAACTCGGTGTTTTAAATCATATTGTGAATTTGTAATATCAGAAATGAAGAGTGATTTTCTTGTCTTTTTTTTGTTTTGTTTGTTTTTTTTTTGTTTTTGGCTTACATTTGTGTTTTGCTGGTTTTTCTTTGTTGGGTGAGAATTTTCTTTTGATTCTTCTTTTTTTTTTGAGCCTTTTGGGAGAGACTTTCCTTGTTTTTTCAGTGTAAACATCTCGGTATGAGATCGTTTACGGTTATTAGGAGAAAGCACTTCAAAATCTAATCCTTCACAAAACTGCGAATAACCTGTGACTTGTCTATTTTTTAAGGTTGAGTTCATCGTAATATAGTATTTCGTGAATACTTTTAAAATTAGAATAAAAATTGTGTTTGTGAATTCAAATTCAAAAAATAAATAGTCAAGTTGTTTAGTCTTGTTAAAACACTTTCTTCAGAATTGAATGGTTGACTAATAAATAGAAATATTGAAATTATCTCAAAAAACTTTAAAAATTTTCATTTTTTATTTAGATTTAATTTTAACGGTAATATTTTTCAAAAATACTCAAACCATTTTTATTGTAATAAGGTGAATTCCCAAATTATTAAATTAAGTTTTGAGATATTATAGTGGACTAAACATTATTTTTCTGTATTAATCGTACTGTTCTCAAAATCCTAAGTGTAGTAAAGTCTAATCTATATTTCAAAATAAAAAGTGTTTTTTTGTTATAGACGACCTATACATCAACCGATCAAAGAAACCAATAATAAACCCAAGGTAAATATGGCACTGATTCCTTAAAATACAATTATTTAAAAATAAATTCTTAAAATGAAGGATCAAATTGAACAATTTATCTTAAAAATAGAGTAAATTTAATTTTAATATGTTTTATCATGCAAAAAAACAGTAAATTTTTCAAAAAAACTGAGAAAATTACAAAATAATTTGAACAAAGTTCATTCCTAATTTAAATTTCACAGAAAATATCAAGGAGTTTACTTTCAAAATTGATTTGAACTTGGGTATACTATAGGGTAGTAAATTAGATGTTGAATTGGAACAAGAAGAAAAAAAGCAGGGGTTTTATTTACAAACTTAGATTATAACATTTGGGAACGTATTATTTTGATCACTTTACAATTGTTTAGTAAATGTAGTTGAAATTAGTTGTAAAATTTTGAATTATTTACAGTTTATTCATAAATAAATGTTGACCAAAATAAATAGTTTTTTTCAGACTTTTAAAAATTTTTTTGAAATTTCAATTTGGAGTGTTTTAAAAATTTATTTATAATGTTTTAGTTTTTTAATTGCCGTTGAAAAGAAAAGTTTTGATTAGCAAGTTTATATATGAAAAATAAACATAATCTTTAGTGGATAATAGGATCAAACTCTCTGCTATAAACAAAATATTTTTTCTTCGAATTGAAGGAAAAACCAAAAGATCTTTATATAACCAATTAAAATTTGTATATTTAAAGATCTAGTTTGCTCTCATTATTAAAAGTTTTGAAATATAATTTATTTTCAAATGATTTGAGCTACGTTATTGAAGAATTTTAATGGGATAGAATTTTAGCTGATTAATTTTTTTTTCAATTCTAGAATATTGTTTCATTTAGGATTTTTTTTTCATCACTAGACAATCACAAAACACAAGCAAATAAATAAATAAATTTCACCAATTAAAGGATATGATTTTAAAACGATTAGTTAGAGTAAAAAAAGAAAAGGAAGTCAAGTTTTATTTTACATTCCATTTTTCAAAAAAACTTTGAAAAATAAGGAAATCTTTTTTATATATTTCGAAAACTACCAAATAGTTTTTCAAAAAATATTTCATATTTTTTATTATTATTTCCACCAATTTAAAATATTTAGTGTTTATAGATTTTGGTGACTATTAAAATGTTTAAATTTAGTTTTATTAGATCTTAAATATGCTGATTGAACACTGTAGGAATTAGAAAAACGATTTGGTAAAAATGATCTATTGTAAGTAAATACTATTTGATTTGGAAAGTACAGTTTTTACAATTTTGCATTTTTCAGTAAATAAAAAATAAAAACCAAAAACAATAATTAAAAAAAAATATGAACCCCTTAAAAAATTTTCGAACGGTAATTTAAAATAAAAAGACAAAAATTTTTCAAAAACAAAAAAAAACCCTTCAAATAAACTATTTTTCATAAATTTTGACTCACTTTATAATTTTAATGGGAGTTGTTTTGAGGGTTTATTCCAGTATTCTTCACAAAAAAATATTTTCTAATTTTTGGATCAGAATCATTTTTTCTATTTTTGCAAATTGTAGTTTTGCTTTTTCAAATTTTTCTTTTTCTTTTTTTTTTTTTTTCTTTTTTTTTTTTTTTTTTTTTTTTTTTTTTTTTTTTTTTTTTTTTTTTTAAAAAGATCATGTGGAAAAAAAAAAAGAGATCTTCGAAAATACAAATAATCACTAAGAAAATTTTGACTATGTAATGTCTTTGAAATTGGATTTAATTATTCATAAAAAATCTTGTTGTTTAACTTTTTTTCAGTGAAAGTTCAGTAATAAAAAATCCGTAATGCTCATATCAAAAATATTGACTCACTTTTTTTTAGTTTTTGGTTTTATTTTTATTAATTTTTAATATATCAGGCTTTTATATATTTAGAATAACTTAAAAGAGAATTACAAATCATATTTAGTTATTAATTGTTCTTGAATACTAAAGGATATTTTTTTTTTTTCAATTTATTATTTCAGGTGAGTCACAATTTTAGAAAAAGAGTTTAGGTTATCGAAATAACTATAGATGTATTTGTTAAAAAATAAATTTTTTTTTGCTAATTGTAAAGGTTTCGATATTTATAATATTGTTCTCAAGAGAAATTTTTAGAATAGTAACTTAGAATTCTATAGTAAAGTTAATAATCTGTTTTGTTGTTTTTTATCATTTTTTATAACAATATGAAATATCGTTTTTGCGATTTTGTTGAAATAAATGTTTTTTTTTTCCGATTTTATTTTGTGAGAGTTTAAAATAATTCAATTATTTATTTATTTATTTTTTGTAGATTTTCTTTTCTATCAATGTATCATCTGTTTGATTTTTTACCATTTCTAGATGTTTTATATAAACACAAGAATAATTTTAAGAAAAAAGAGTCAGTATAAAGATAAAAAGGAAAGTGTATCAAAAAAAGTTTTTTTAAATTCTTAGACAAGAAGTTTTTTCATTTTTTGTAAAAGAGTAAATTTTTCAGAATAAAAGTTCTCCAAATTCATGTATTTAATTAATTTTTGTGTTTTGAGATAAAACAGAATATAAATATATATTACAATTCTTTTTAAAACCATAAACACGACAACTTTATCAAAGTCAACGTGAATTATTTCTTTTTACAAAATTTATATTTTTTAAAAAACAATTATTCCAATAAACATTGAATATTGAACCTAATGTAGAAAACTTCATTTTTTTTTTTTGAAATTCTTTCATAATGATTCAATTTGGTCTAATCTTTGAGACTTGATTTTTATTTGATAAAATATTAAATCAATAATAATCGTCACTTATTCAACTCGTTTCGATCCTTAAAATATTCTTTAAAATGGAAAAATTTAAAAAATTACAGTCAGTTCCACTTTTAAGGCACAAACTTTCAATGAAATTTAAAGTACAAAAAAAATCTCAAATTAAGGCACAAAAGTTGTAATTTTTTTTTTTATAATTTATTTTACTAGAATCTGAATTTTGTGCCTTAATTTGAGATTTTTATTGTGCCTTAAATTTCGTTGCAAGTTTGTGCCTTTAAAGTGGAACTGACTGTATCAGATTTTTTCTCTATGTTAACAATTATATTATTAATCCTTTTTTTTTTCTAAATTTTTTTTCCTTACACAGTTATTTACACCTATTAAATTTTATATCCACAGTTAAAAAATCAAATTTTTTTTCCATTTTTTTCATTTCAAGATTTTACTCAATAATTATTAACAGGTATAAACCTAAAAGTTTGATTTTTTTGGTATATTTCACTTAAGTTTTACAATCCCTGAAATTTGAAAGAAGATTATATTACTTAGGGTGTAGTGACTTGTTAATTTGGTTCTTTGCTGATCGATCTTGGATTTGGTATGAGTTTTAAAAGTGGTTCAAAATGGTAATTTTTGACAATTTATTTTTTTTTAATATTTCCAAAATCAGAAATGAAGAATTTAAGATTAATAGATTAGTAGATGATAAAGAACAAATTTAAATTTTTGGGTTGTTGAAGAAAATTTTTAAATACTTTTTTGTCAATTAAAAAAATAAAATAAATTGTTTTTAAAAAGCACCAATAAAAACCAAACCTAATTAAAAATTTCAACCAAGAACCCGGAAATTTAAATTTGTTCTTTATCATCTACTAATCTATTAATCTTAAATTCTTCATTTCTGATTTTGGAAATATTAAAAAAAAATAAATTGTCAAAAATTACCATTTTGAACCACTTTTAAAACTCATACCAAATCCAAGATCGATCAGCAAAGAACCAAATTAACAAGTCACTACACCCTAAGTAATATAATCTTCTTTCAAATTTCAGGGATTGTAAACCTTAAAAAGTGTTTATTTATCATATTTCCAAAAGGAGTAAATAATATTAATAAATAATTTATTGGTTTAAATGAATTTTTTTAACAAAATTAAATTTTATATATCAAAAAAAACCCCGAAGAGATATTCATTTTCTTGTATTGTTTTTTTTTGTTAGGGGTTTACGATCTTCGATTAATTTCAAGAGATAGGAGAATTCATGTTTTATATTTATAAAGTAATAAGAAACTCTTATTTCATATATTACCCCGAACAATTGACAGAAACAATTTTACTCATTTTTCATTTTCATTTTTTACAATGAGATTTTTGAACAAAAAAATTCCTTTTATTTTTGTTTTTTTTTGAAACAATAAAAGATCAAAAACTCATTCTAAAATTGAGGGAATTTTTGTAACAAAAGAATTACTGTTAATTGCAAAATAAAAAGATCCAAATTTTCATTCAGCTTTCCTAAAAACACATCTCTCAATAATTAATATCAAACATCAAAAGTCCCAATTCTCAGAGGGAAATTAATGGTTTAGCTGATTTTAAGAAATAAAAGTTCCAAATGTAACATTATTATTAAAATCTTTTTTTGGAAAGCTGAATGAAAATTTTGTACCATTTATTTTAAAACAAATAGTATTAAATATTCATTAGAGTATTTTAAAAAGATTCTAAAAAATAAATTTATAAGTAACTTGAATTTATTAAAAGTCACACCTTGAAAAAAGCTTTTTATGTCAAAAAAAAATTTAGTTACAACTCATTATTTTTTGTTTCTTTCGAGACTGAAGTTTGACCAAAAAAGAATTCAAAAAACAATATACAAAGATACAAAAATAAAAGCAAAACCCATCAAAAATTTATGAAATTACTTTTATTGGCTTGCAAGTGGCAGCTAACTCACTAAAAACCCTTGAAAATACCCAAGAAAAAGTGTACTTTATTTTTCAAAAAAAAAACCAAATGATTTACCAAGAACTTTTTTTAGATAACCCTTACTACTTTAACCCAGCAAGGCTCCACCACACAAGAAAGAAAGAAAGAAGGAAAGAAAAAAAAAAAGAAAATATATTAATGTATTTTCTGAAATCTCACAAAACATGGTTTACACAATTCAACAACAAAATAGTTTGACTAAACAAGACATTTGATCTTTGAACAAAAAAAAAACTTTAAAAGTTCGTGTTATCTCTCAAAAATCATTTTTTTTCCAGTTTCTTCTTTTCGAAAAAAACACAATTTTTATTGATGGTAAAAAACTTTTCTTTTTTTTTACAAAAAAAAACAACTTAAGAATGGTTGTTGAAGGGTTAAAAAACAAAAAAACCACAAATATTCTTTACTTTTAAAAATCTTCACACTAACAAAAGAATGATGAAATTTATGTCTTAGAACTGTACATGAATGAAGGTAAAGAATGGATGAAAAGATCTGCACGGAGATCAGATATAGTATCCATGTGTAAATTGTTGGGCGTTGGGTATGATGCAAGAAGGCCATCAAAATCCCTTGAGGAATATATCTTTCTCAAGCCTTTATTGGATGGGCTTAAACTTTCGAACAATGATTTTCTTATTTCACAACTGGAGCTTTGGAAGATCAAGTATTGTAAAAAAGATACAAAGAAACAAAAAATTGAAAATCTTTGTCGGCGTTATTTCCAATGGGTCCATTTACTTTTGAGTGCAAACAAAAAGGGCTTACAAAAGGAATTGGAAAAATTTAATTTGAAAAAGGAGGGAAGAAAAGACGCCCTGATCGCAAGACTAATAACAATTGCGTTGCCCTTTAAACAAGTCACGAAAAACATTAAACCACTTTCACAAGAATTGTCTCTTTCTCTTGAATTAGAAAAGGAAAGAGAAAGAGAGAGAGAAAGTGAAAGGGAAAAAAAAAGGGAAAGGGAAAAGGAAATGAAAATTGAAATTGAAATGGAAAGGGAAATTGAAAGGGAAACAGAAAGAGGAAAAAGAGAAAGAGAAAGAGAAAGAGAAAGAGAAAGAGAAAGAGAAAGAGAAAGAGAAAGAGAAAGAAGACGAGAAATGGTGGAAGAAGATCAAAAAACAAAAAAAGGAAAGAAAAAACAAAAATCCTCTTCACGATCACTGAACAAGGCTCACAATAATAAACTAAAGTTAATCAGCAATATCAATCTTGTTCAGAAAATTGTAGCTTGCCAAAAAAAGAAAAAAATCAAGGAACGAAAAAGAGAAAGGAAAGGGTTCCAAGAAAAAGAAAAACCCTTACTAATAAATTTTACAAAGATCAATTCAAATATCAAAAAAAAAAGATCTTCAGAGACGAAGAAGAGACTCTATAAATCCCAGCCACAGATTAGTGGATACCCAAAAAAGAAATTAAAGAATAAAAATCAAAAACACATGAAGAACAGTAATGATTCCCATGATAAACAATCATTAAAACTTGTAAGAGAAAACCAAAAAGGAAATAGGAAAGTGAAACAAAGAGAAAGACCAAGAGACAGGGAAAGAAGCAAAGGAAGAGAAAGAGAAAGAGAAAGAGGCAAAGGAAGAGAACGAGACAGAGACAAAAGAAATGGAAAAAAATATCAAAAAACACTTACTGAAAGAGCAGTTATGTGTAGAAAGCGAAAAAATCTTTACGATAAAACAAACGAATCTGATCAAAGACCAGTAGCTTACCTTGATAATAGCCAGATTAATGGGGGAGAAGGGGGTGATGAGGGTTATGTTAATGTTATAAATTTTGGTCATGGGAACGATCAAGAAAGTAAAAGATCAAATAACAAGCCTCAAAATTCTCTGAAGAAGTACAAAATTGATTTTGAAAAAAAAAAAATAAGGACAAATTCAAAATTAAAGTTGGCTCAGAATCAAAAACAAATTAAAAAACGAAAACCAAACAAACCAACTTTTATCCAGAAAAGAACCCAAAAAAAAAAAAACAATCAATTGAATTTTTGGAAAAATTCCTCTGGGATACCTTACAAATTTGGAAAAGATGGTTTATCAAAACCTTTGTTAATAAAGATTATCCCATCAAATTTCCAAAAAAATGCCAATAAAAACATTAAGAAAGTAGAGGAAATTAATTGTGATTGCCAAAATCAATCTAATTATAATTATGGAATTAATACAATAAAAAATATAAATAATCCAAATAATACCAAAACTAAAAAAAATAAAAAAAAAACCAATTTTAATACATTTTTATCTTTAAGTCAACCACATTACGTTACAAAACAAAATATAGACAACTGGTTCTGTCAGATGGGAAACACAAGCACAAATTTTTCACTCAAATTCCAAACTTTCCATCATCATTATAACATTTTGAAGAATTTAAACTCACAAACAATTCAAAACTATTTAAATAAATTCCAAATCAATCACCAAAATCGTTCTCATAGCGAAAAATTGCTATTATTGGTCCCATTTGTCTCTCAAATTCGAAAAATTGAAGCATTCACAGATAAACAAAAAATGAACTTTGATAAATTATTAAATTAAATTGGTGTTGTAAATTATTTTGAAAGAAATATTTTTTAGATTTTGATTTTTTTTTTGTTTTTAGTAAAATATATAATTTCCAATTCTAAAATTTTTCATTGTTTTTTTTTTGCCCTTTTCTACTCCCTTATTTTTTTTTTTTTGATTTTTCTTTTATTTTAGTTGTTTAGAAATATTTTATATTTTTAAATTGTTTTTCTTTTTCTATATTTTATTTGATTTTTATTTTATTTTTGTAGTAATGAACATCTATCTCAGAAGTTTAATGATAAATCAATAAATTGCTAATTAAATTATCCTTTTTTGGATTGTGGAGATTATCACAAATAGTTTTATTTTTTACCTTATTTACAAAAAATTTCTAAAAACAAAATGATAATCAAACACTTTATCTAAAATTAAAAAAATAAATGTACATAATTATAAAAAATTTTCCTTTTAATTAATTTTTCAAGAAATTAAATAAAAATTCAAACAATCTTGAAAAAATTGCAAAAAATGTTTTAAAAAAGTTTGATAATTAAAAAAATCACAACAATATAATCAACATAAAATATCACCCCACTTTAATATCTTCAAGCTCGCACCGTTCGGGATAATCCTTAATATTTTTTTTTGTTTGGATTTTGAAAATAAAAATCATATCGAAGCATTATGATCACTATTATAAGTACAGTAATAATTACCACCACTCAAAAATTGAAAACTTCAGGATTTTTCCACCAACAAGGATAACAAACTAATTCATAATTTTTTAATTTGTTTCAAATACTAAATTATTAAAACTCATAAAACTTATTCATTCATTTAACAAATTAGAAGACGGTCACAAAGTCGGAACTTGTGAAAGTATCATTTTATCATTAAAATTATTTTATATTAATTTTCAAATTTTCATTCAAAGGTTAAATTTCTGACAATCACATTCTGATTTTATAATTTTCTATTTCTTCAAATTATAATTTATTTTTTCAAAAAAGATGACCCGCTATATTATTTTTTTAGTACGCGACGTTGTTTATTTTTATCTCCGATTTTTATCAAAATAAAACTTTCATTTTATGATCAAAATTATTTTTTTTTAATTTCATATTTTTGTTTTACTTTTTCAAATTTTTCGATCCAGAATTATTTTTTCTAATTTTGTAAGTTTTTTATTTGTTTTTCTTTTTTTGAAAAATTTTATTTTTCCTTCTTTTTCTTTTTGTTTTCTTTATATTTTTTTTTTATTTTTTTTTAAGAATTTTTTTTAAAAAGATCAAGTGGAAAAAAAATATCTTAAACAAGACAACTAATCACTCAAAAAAATGAGACTATATAAAATTTCTTTTGAAATTCATTTAATTATTAGTAAAAAATCTTCTTGTTCAATTTTTTTCAAGTTAAAGTTTAGTTTTAAAAAATCGGGAATGTTTTTTTCAAAAAATAATTTTTCACATTTTTTTACCTTTTTGGTTTTTATCTTTTTTTTTGATTTCAAATATCAAAGTTCTATATATTTAAAAATAATTCAGAAATAAATTATAAAAAGTTTCAATAATTAGTTATGATTAAATATCAAAATATTAAGTATAATATATTTCAGACGAACCACAATTATTGAAATGAATTTTATTTAAATTTTGTTGTTGATTTATTGAAATATATTATTCTTGTCTATTTTTTCATATTAATCTTTAAACACCGAAAATCCTAAACAAAATTATCAAAAATTAAATTTTTTATTATCTTTTAAATTATAAAAAATTAAGTATTTTTTTCTTTGTATTACAACTTTCACATATATTTTTAGAAGCAATTCACAATTTATAGGATCTTTTCTATGTTGAAGTATTCCACTCATTTTTTTTCTTTTAATATTAAATATTACCAATTCTTGTTGTAAAAATTAAAATCAGTATAAAAAGGGATAAAATTAAAAAAAAAAAAAAATTTGTTTATAATTTTATGTAAGTAGAAGATAATATTTGAACTTATTTGTAAAGTTTTTAAGTAAAATGGTTAATTGAGGAATTTTTAAGTGGAAAAGCAAACAAAAAACAATGTTTACCAGTAATCTCTCAATAAATTGTAAATTTTTAATTAAAAAAAAAAAAAGAAAAAACTTTTTTTAATTTTTTCTTTTAAAATATATTTCAATTTTTGAATTTAAAAGCAATTTCTTTATTTTTTTATTGTAAAATCTTTCTATTTCTGCTTAATTTTAATGTAATTTATTTCTATATTATAATTTTCTATATTTAACAATGCAATTATTTTCGAATATTCGTTCTGTAAAAAAATAACCCAATTGGAAACAGAAAAAAAAAAAAAATCCACATTAGATTTTTCAAGTGTTAAATTTGTATCAATTTGGAAATAGTACAATTTTCTTCAATATTAAAAATAACCTAAATGTATAAATGGAGTCAAATTTAAATAAAATTACTAATAATAAAAAAAAACAATAATCTCAATTACCTTTCTTGTTTTTTATTGTAAAAAAACAAATTATAATATATATATATATATATAGTAATGTTAAAATGTATACTAATAATTAAACATACTTTTTTTTACTAGAAAATTTAATCTTTTTAAACACAGAAAATTCTATCTTGTGAATTAACCCAGAAAAGTTTTATACTATTTTAGAAAAATTGATAAATTTGGCAAAAAAAATAACATATTAAGACATCACATTTTGAACATGGTTAGCCAAAAGAAAAGGTTTACATTAATAATTATACCCTTAATTTTTTTTTTTTTGAATATTATTGTAAATTTTTTGTGTAAATAAACTTTGTTTCAGTAAAAGCACCTATTATTTTTTTTTTAAATGATATAATTTTTTTATGATTGATCTTTGTAGAATAAATAAGAATTAAGAAGAAAAACATGAATCAAAGAATTCTTGGTAAAATTATGAAATAAAAACTAAATAAATCAATAAATTTTCTTAAAAATAGAAAAAAACTCAAATTCCTCGTTCTTTATTGAGAAAAACAACAATGATCATTTTGATCTTAATTAAAACTCAAATAAAAACATTTTCAATAAAAATCAATATTATTTCTCTACAATCATTTTTAATATTTTAGTAACATTAAAATAACAGGTTTTTACTTTACAAAATCAAAATTGCAATAAAAAAAATAAGAAAACTAATTAGGTAGTCAAAAAAAAAACTAAAAAAAAAAAAAACAAAATAAGAAAAAATAAATATCAATTTTGAAATTTCCAAAATAAAAATTTATTCTTCTAATATCGATATAAACCCTTTATATTATTTAATTTGACCATCAATAACTGGATTTCTTTAACTGCAAAATGATTTTTAATTATTATTTAAAATGAAAAAAACTTTTTTTTTTTAATTTGGAAAGGTATTTTATGTGTATGATAACGGAAACGGGAAAAATAATTATTTTTTGATTTTATAAAATTATTTAATTATTTATTTTTCTAGTTAATAATTAATTATAAATAAAAAAAATATAAATAAAATTCTTTTTCCAAAACAATAGATTAAAAAAAAAGAAAAAATCTAATTGTTTTCATTGCAAAATCAATTTATTCTGATTTGAAACATTTTATATTTTTTTTTTGGGGTATATTAATTAACCTCAATTTTAATTAATAGAAATGTCAAAATAAGTCACCAAAATGTATACAAAAAAATTTTTAGCTTACCGAAAAAAAAAAAATAGAAAATAATATAAAAACAAAATTAATGTATAATTAACAAATGAAGTTCTTAGTCATTTTAATTAACTGAATATTAAACTAAACCCTGATTAAAAAATTTTCAAAATACCAAAATTCAATTTTAAAAAAAATAAAATAAAAATTTTTTTATCAATTCTCAAAGAAATAACAAATTAGAACTATTTACTAATTGAAAGCCTAAAACATCTTTACAAATTACACTATTCACAAAATAAAAAATAAATAATTATCAATACTAATAAATCATGTGTGTGTTAAAAATTTTGGAGAGAGCAAAACAAAAAAAAATACATTATTAACTTTGTTAAAATACTATTAGGAATATTGATCGATCAACTGTTAGATACTACCAACGAATTTTATTTAAGTCCCTCTGTTTGGAACAACTCAATTTTAACATAATATTCAATTGTTGAAAAAAAAATTTGATCGAACGAAACAAGTTAAGTAATTCAAAAAAAGAAATGAAAACAAAAAACCAAAAGATAAAAAAAATGATTTTCATATTTTACAAAAATCAAAATTATTTCCATTTTGAATGAAATTGTATTATTGTGATTGTTTGGAACTATTTTAGTTGTGTGGAAAATTTTGATTTTTTAGTTTAATTCTATTAGATTTAACAACCTTCTGTATTATAATTTTTTTGATGGAATTGACAAGTGTAAAAAGTTTGATTTGATTTGTTTGGATATTTTTTTTTTTATTTATTTTGGATATCACCTTTCTTTTAGATATGAAATCTGCATTATTTTTTCAAAAATGGGTAAAATCAATACTAAGAATTATAATATTATTTAATTATTTCAAAGTCTGGTTGCGTTTGATATACAAATTCTTTTCTTGTGTATTTCTAGTATCTTTCATTGGGAAATATGTTTTACCGGAATTGAAATTCTATCACATCTTGACTCAGAGTTATATTATTATTTCTTTTTGATTTTTTTTTAAACTCGTCCAGTTATTTATTTATTTTTTTTGGGAAGGTATTTCCCCCTTAATATATTTTCAATATTTTTTTTTTCAATTCCTAAAAAATAAATTACTTTTTTTCCAAAAGTAGAATTTAACAAAGGTGTATTTTGATAAACAAAATGAGTGGTGCTTTTCCTAAAATTAGAAAATATGGTGTTTGTATTTTACTATTTGTATTATTTTTCAAAATTTTTTAAATGAAAAGTAACTCTTTTCTATTTGGAGTGTGAACCAGTTATATACAAATTTTCAAATCCCTAACTTCAAATAATATCATTATAATCACTCCTTTCATGATTAATGGATTTCAGAGACGAACTTTTGGATAATAATTAAAAAAATGAAATACTAATCTTGAAATTTTAAATTGGAAAAATTTTTCAATAGAGCATTTTCCTTTTTCATAAAGAAATAACAAAATAAATCACCTTTTTTAAAAACTCTATTTATAAAAGAAAAAATAGGAAAATATTAGTGAAAATAAAGTCCAATTTATTGGAAAACCCTCATAAAAAATATTTTTTATAAGACCTATATAACATTTTTATAACAAAATTTCCTTTTAAATGATGATTTTTTCAATATTTTTTTAAAAAAATATTCTTAAAACGAGATTTTTAAAGGTTACATCTTTTAGAACACATTTTTTAACAAAAATTTTTGTTATAAAAGGAGTTTTTATAAAAATTTACTCACTTTTTAACCATTTAGAAAACCTTTACAACACATTTATGACATGCTAAAAAAAACAATTTTTATTAGGGAAATCCTTCAAATAAAACCGAAAAAATTTCAAATAAAAACCAATAATTTCTAATTTTCCTAAAACTCTATTAACCAATTTGTTGTGAAACTTTTCTCAACAAATTCAAAAGATGGAAACTGATTTTTAAAAAATTCCTTTCCAATTGACTTATAAAAGACATAAAAGTTTCAGATCAAACAATTGAGAAACCAAATCAATATCAATAACAAAACAAAATGTGAATCTTTTTCCTCTTGTCTAAACTGGATAGATTAAATTCCTTCATTAGAAAATCCTTGAACAAATCAATAAATTTTGGTCTGTTGAGGTAGTTATAATCACCAGTAAGATTATGAAAAGATAATTTATAAAAGAAAAAATATATTTCTGAACAATTTTTCAAAAAAATATCTGTTTCTCCTTATAATAAACCAAATTCTTCTAGTGTCACACATTTAAAAAGCCAGAGATTTAAAGTGAATTATAATCTTTAAATTTACTGATTTTTTTTCAACTTTTTGTTATTTGTCAAAAAAAAAGTTAACAAAAAAATGTAATTCAATAAATTTGTCGAAATAATTCAATTGTCATTCGATCTGAAAACAAAAAACCACCTCTTGTTTTTGTCATCTTTTTTTCCAAAATTTAAAGTTGTAAAATAGAGATCATTTTTTTAATTTTTTCACAAAAGGAATTATTGTTTTAATGGTAAGTATTAAGATCAACTTTTTTTCTCTTTTTTAACCTCTTTAATCTTTCAATTTCTGGACACTTTTTCAAATCAAATAGAAAACCGTCAACGATCTCCAGCATCCATCTTTTCTTCTGGGGATAACAAATTTAAATCAGGGAAATTTTGAAATAGCAACACAGGAGCTGGAAAATTCATTCGGTTACTTCCAAAGCCAAAATATGTTAATTGAATCTTTTACATGCTTAGAAACATTAGGCTCAATTAAGGAAATGGAGGAAGATTACGAAAGTTCTTGTAAATATTATGAAAAGCTGATCGAACAAGCCAAAACCTTTCAATTTATAAGAAGTGAAATCATTGGAAGAAGGAAATTAAGTTCGTCCTTAGTTAGGTGTAATAAATTTGAAAGGTCTTATTACCAACATTTGGAAGTGATGCGGATTTTTGAAAATAACCTCAACGACGAAAATGATGAACAAAACAACCAAAATGATCAAAATGAGAATAATAAACTTAATTGTGCGATAGAACTCTTACGGTTTGGCCGCCTTTGCGTGAAGCTTGAAACTCAGACTTCTGTTACCTTATTATTAAATTCCTTTGAAATTTTTAGTGAATATGTAAAAGAGAAAGAAATGTCAAAAAAATTAATTAAATTACAAAACAAAATCTGTTTACATTTAGCAAAATCTTTAAGGAAAATGGACTTACCAAATCAAGCAATCGTATATTTGACTCAAATTAAAGACTCTCTTTTAGAACTCAATATAAGAAATGGAAACGGAAAGGAAAACGAAGAAAAACAACAACAAAAAGGAAAAGGAAAAGGAAACGGAAACGGAAAAGGAAAAGGAAAAGGAAAACAAAAAGGAAAAGGAAGAGGAAAGGAAAAGGAGAAGGAAAATGAACAAGATCAAAGAGAATTCTTTAATTTTGAGTATTTATACAAAACTCTAATCTCATGCCTAATTGAATTAGAAAAAACTTATAAACAATTAAATTTGCAACAAAAGCAGCTCTCCACCATGTGTGAATTGACAGAGTGCTATACAAGTTTTTTGGATCATTTAAAACAGAATACCAAAGGGAAAGATGATGAAATTAGCACGATACAAGAAAATTTGGAAACACTCCTACTCGAACTTAGTTCTTTAGCCATAGACATGTCTGAAAGTACACTAGCTTTAAATGGATTAAACGAATTATTGGTACTAATTGAAAATAAGAATAAAAACGAACAAATGATGATTCAAGTATTGATGTCCTTTTCTGCATTATATCTTATGATGGGCGACTATCTAAAATCGATTACATTTTGCGAAAAGTCCCTCTCCATTTTAATTAATTTAAAAGAAAATTATATTCTCAAAGAACAAAAATGGCAAAAAGAAAAAAATGAGAATAGTATTGACGATTTAGAACAGAAAATTCGGAATCAAGATCTCAATAATGATTTGGAATTTTTTGATGGAATAATTTCCAAATTTGGTGATAATATTAAAAATATTTTTGAACAGGAACAATTAAACGAAATAAAGGAATTAAACGAGATCAAAATTAGTGAGAATAAAATTAATGATCTTAAAGAAATTAATGAATTAACGAAAAAAAATACACAAAATGAAAATAAAAACATTAACATTGGCAATACTAAGAGCAATGGAATTAAAAATACAGATCAACAGAAAAATATTCCCCAAGAAAAAGAAAAAGAAAAAGAAAAAGAAAAAGAAAAAGAAAAAGAAAAAGAAAAAGAAAAAGAAAGAGAAAAAGAAAAAGAAAAAGAACTAGAAATTAAAATTGAAAACTCTCAAGAAAAAAAACAAGAACTTGAAATAAAAGAAGAAGATGATGATGAAGTTAAAGAGAATGATGAAGAGGGCATTTATACTGAAGAAGAAATTTTACAAGATTTAGCATTAGTTTTAATTAATTCAGCAATTGTTAACTTTTTGCTTGGAAAGTATCAAAATGCAAAAGAACTTTTTAAACAAGCAAATCAGATAACTCATATTAATAATGATTTGGAAGCAAGAACCATTTCAACTATTGAACTGGCAAACTTATACCATTTCCTTGGTGACAATAAAAAGTCAATGTGCTTGCTTGATCAGTTAGAAGAAGAACAGAAGAAAATACAATTGAAATTTAAACAAGATAATAAAGATAAACTTAATAAACAAGACAAAGAGAAAATACTAAATAATGAAGAAACAAACAAAGAAACACAAATAAAAGAAGAAGAACAAGTAAAAGATGAAGAGGAAGAAGGAAAAAAGGAAGAGGAAGAAGAAAAAGAAAAAGGAAAAGAAGGTGGAAAAGAAAAAGAAGAAGAAAAAGATGAAGAAAAAGATGAAGAAAAAGATGAAGAAAAACAAAACGAAAAAAGGAAAGAAAAACAAGATGTAGTAGTACCATTTTTGAAAACAGCCAAAATTAAAATCTCATTATTAAGATCACAAATTTTATTGGGTGAATGCAAAATACATCAGTCTCTCCAAATAGCAAATTTTCATCTGGAAAAGATCAAAGAAGAAAAAGATCTCGAAATAAAATTATTGGAGACAAAATTCAATATTCTTATTATTGCAGAAATAAATCTTCTTGAAGGGGATTATTCAAAGGCCTTTGATATATATGAACAAATCCTTTTACGGAAAACCAAGGTGCCAAAGGATCTTTTTATCAAAGTTGAATTAAAGATGTGTGAACTCTATTTAAGGCTGGGCAATATGGATGCGCTGTTAACACTTTCCAAAAAATGCAATGAAGAATGTATTCAAATGGGCTATTTAAAATCAACTGCGCTTTCTTATATGTACCATGGGTATGCGTTGTTATTTAAATATGGGATGAAATCAAAAAATGATATTCAGGAAACCTTTGCTAAATCTTTGGAAATCTCCAAGAAAATCTGTGATATAAATACAACTATTAAAATATCTTGTAAATATATCGAAAGCTTGCTATTGATGGACGAACCAAATTTAGCTGAAGAGCTAGCCAAGGAGACATTAAAGATGGCGAATGAATTTGATTTAATCAAATGGAAGCAATATGCCAACATACTTCTTTATTCCTCTCAGCTTAATAAAATAAAGAATGAGGATATTCAACATTATATTTCATTATTAAATAATTCAATAAACACTTTTAAAAAAATTAACAGCGAGCCAAGCCTTTCAATTATTTATCTTGTTTATGGTAATTTGTTTTGTAAAACGAAAAAT
Source organism: Anaeramoeba flamelloides (assembly GCA_027625915.1). Classification (NCBI taxonomy): domain Eukaryota; family Anaeramoebidae; genus Anaeramoeba; species Anaeramoeba flamelloides. Next base: position 749,538 of record JANTQA010000051.1, read on the forward strand.
TATGAGCAAGCCTTAAAAAATTTTCAATTGGCTCTAGATTTGTCCCAAAATTTAAATCATCAAATCTGTGAATGTAAAGCTTTAATTGGAAATTCAAAAGCTTTAAAACACTTGAAAATTGTCAATAAATCAAAAGAAAATTTAAATAATGCTCTAAAAATTGCAAAAACAATTGATTCTTTATTTTTAATAAATACGATCAATCACAAACTAACAAAATTACAAAATTTATAATAATTATCATAAATATTGATTTTTTTTTTTTTTTATTTAAAAAAAAATAATTATTGTGTATTTTTTAAATATATATACATTACAATGTATTTTGCATTTTTTTTTTTTTTAAATTGTGTATTTACGAAATTAAATTTTAATTTTTTTCTCAAAATTTAATCAGTATGTTTAGTTTTGATAATATAAACTGTTTTTCAGTCAACGGAGCCCAGTTTTATTGAATAAATAGTACATATTCTATGAGTTTAATTCATTATTCTTCTCAAACAAAAATTTCAATTTTTAGATCAAAATCAATTTTTCTCATTTTGTAATTTTTTTTTTTTTTTTTTTCTCATTTTTTTTAATCTTCCTTTCTTTTTTTTTTTTTTTTAAAAAATTAAATTCAAAAAAAAAAAATGTTTGAAACTCCAAATTAACAGTAAGAAAAAGTGAGGTGTTGTCGGTTCTTTTAAAATTCATACATTAACAAGTAAAAAATTCTATTGTCAACAATTTTAATTTCCTAAAGAAATTGAGAAGTTTTGCATGAGACGTTCCAATGAAAGGAGCCCAAAAAATTTTTTAACAATTTTTATTTTTGAAATTTATGAGTTTGTTCAGGCTTTTCTGTATGATAACCGACTCTAATCTAAATTTTTTATTCTGCGTATTTTTTAACAATCTAAGTTTGTTGGTTCTTAAAAATAAAGTGAATTTATCAAATTAAGATAGAAATCTTTGAGTGAAATTGAGTTGAGTTTGAATAAATTATTATAAACTAATAATTATAAATAGTTAATTCATCACAAAAATAGAATAAAAATCAATAGAAACTCCAATTCAAAATTTTTTACAAACCAAAATTCAATTTTTGAAAACAAATAAATTATTTAACCAATTCAAAAAGAAAGACAAAATTAAATCCATTCACTAATTGGAATGTTAAAACCTATTTATAAATTAAAATACTAATTGAAAAAAAATAAATAATTATCTATAATGGTAAATTATTGATGTGTTAAAAAATTTGGAGATTTGCTAAAAAAAAATGCATTGTTAAATATGTTGAAATTCTATGAGAATTTTTGATGGATCAAAAGGTTAGATACTATCAACTGATTTTATTTGAGTTCATTGATTTATAAGAACTAAACTTTAACCTAATACCTGTTAGAAAAAATTCAAGATTGAACAAAACATGTTGATTAATTTAAAAAAATGGAATGAAAATAAAAAACGACAAAATATAAAAAATAGAATTTGATATTTTTGAAAAATCAAAATTATTTACAAGTTGAATGAAATTGTATTATTGTGATTCTTTTAACTCTTGCAACTCTGTGAAAAATTTTGAATTTGAGTTTAGATCATGTATTTTTGTTTTTTTTTCCCCAAGTCAACATCATTATTTTAATAGTTAAGCTTACTCCCTTCTACAAACAAACAAAAATATCATTTTTTTTTTAAATGATTTAGTGTTGAACTTTTTAGATTCTTTTGGTTCAATATTTGTAATATAGAAAACCCAATTCCAAAAGGAAAGACCATTTTTTCTCAATTTTCACAATTTTTTTTTAAGGTGGTAAATACAAAAACTAACCAATTTTTACAAAATTTCATCCCCATTAGATATTTTATGCAAAACTCTTAGAAACCTTTCCCACATAAACTCAGATGCAATTCATCTTGATACAAACAATTAGATTTTGAGAGAAACAAGACAAATAAAAAAAAAATTTATCACAAAAGCTTCAAAAAAAATCTGTAGTTGGTTTGGAATTGATCTGTTGTACCAAAATCAAATCGAGTAAATAATCTTTTCGGGGTCATGAAGGGGGAATCCAATTCAATTAAAAACCAAAAAAAAAACAAATACAAACCCACAACCCCTTTAGAATAATTAATATGATTTGTGAAGATAATGTAACAATTGAACAGTACCCAATTGCCAAAAATCATAGACAATGCGATATTCAAAAGTTAGAGTTGTTTGTTGAGATTGTTTGAATTGATAGTCATTTTTTCGTGCAAGAAAAGCGTGATTATTTTTCTTTTCCATTTTGACATTTCTTAGGCATGATATTAGAGTTTGCGTATCTCAAAGTTTCTTGTTTACATTTCATTTAAAAAATACAAATACAAAATGATTTTTTGATCCTAATTGGAGAATATTTCGATGAATCTGACTTTTCTATTTAAATGGGATTGGATCAAAAGGTCTTGAGGCAAATTTGCAAATTTCAAACGAAGTTCTTAATAATTAATATTTAGAACTACCCAAAAGTAATTATTTTTTAAATTTTTTAATTTCAAAGATTAACTCCATAAGCATCAACATATAAACCTAAAGATTGGTTTAATTTTGTTTCCATTTTATGAAACTAGTTGAATTTTCAATCAATATATTTCCATTATTTCGGAAGTAATTTGTCTAAAGAATTTATTTGTTAATTATTTATTTTTTTAAATCAATTGAATTTTTTAGCTCCTTAATCTACTATTTTAGAGACAAATTTAAGAAAGAAATTATTCTAATTTGAAAGTCTGATTATTGATGACTCAACCTTTAAATTTTTGTCTCAAAAATGTAACTTTTTTTCAAAAATTCTTGGAATTTTTTACTAATACAAAGATCATTTTTAATTGATGAAATCAACAAATAGTTACTACTTTACTAATCGATTTTTTTGAGACACTTTGAAAATGGTTGCATTAATCTGGCTTAAACCCAATAGCAACATACTTTAATTTTAAACTTTTATGTGGAAGACACTAATTCCAAAAATCGAAAGATTCTAATTTGCAATATTTTTTTTGGTTTTAAATTGGTTAAAATAGGTTCCAGGATTATTGAAATCTTTCTGTTTAAAGAAGAAAATACTTTATAAAAAGTAAAAATTGGTTATTTTTATTGAAATTTAATTTGCAACAGAAAAGCAATTTAATTTAAATCTTCATCATAACTTGAGTCTTCATCATAGCCATCCGATTGCTCCAGATATTCGCTTGTTAACCCAGTTTTTGATGATTTTTTATTTCTTTCTTTCCTTAATTTCTTTTCATAGTTTTTTGAATGCTTGTAAATCTATTAAAGTGTAAAGTGTAAAGGGTGAATGGTGAATGGTGAAGGATAAAGAATAGTGATTGGTGATTGGTAAATGGTGAAGGAAAAAGGATAAAGGATAAAGGGTAAAGGGTAAAGGTAAAAACAAAAATAAAGGCAAAGGTTATTTGGTTGTTTTGTAAAACAAAAAGGTTAAAAATCAAGAATTTTTGATTTGTTTTTAAAAAAACCATTAAAAAAATTGTTTGCAAAATTATCTTCTAAACAGTCTACAAACTTCAATCGAAATAATTTTTATTCCATTGTTTCAAAACTTTTAAAGTTACACTTTGTAAAAATTGCTTTACAAACAAAAAAAACAAAAAATAAAAAAAATACCTCTTTTTCTTTCTCTTTTTCAGGATCCTTGTCATTTACATAAATCTTAATTTTCGAAGCGCCTTTACTTGTTCTTTTCTTTAAATTTTTCGAGAAATTTTTGTGTACAGTTGAATTGATACCAACTGGTTGGAAGTACATTCGTTTGTCAAGGTTTGATTGGTAATGTAGCACTTCTTCATTACGGATAAAGCATTGGTTGTTGCTGTTTTTGACATCCAACTCCATAATGTCAATGGATTCAGAGCCAATTAAGAGTTGCCTTGAGCCGTCAGACCATGTGACGATCCTGGCATTGCTTTCGATTTTACCTCCATTTTTTGATTTCCTCCACCGGATAACATAGCCACTAAGATCCTTTTTATTTTGAGAGTACTCTTCGGTGTAATTGTCAGATGTAAATTCTTTGGGCTGGAACGTCACTAAAGAGGATTCTCGTGCAAAAAAAATTTTGTTTGGCTCAGTTACACCCAAGTTTGGGACGGACGAAGACAGGAAATAACTGTTCTCAGTAATGGTAAATTCATCATCAACGTTTTCTTCAAGATCGGATGAGCCATCAGACAAATCACTTTCATCGGATTCAATTTGGTTATTCGTTTCCCCTTCGTTTGGCTGATTAGAATTTTGGTTTCCTTGTTGTTCTTGCTCATCATTATCAATAGCTAAATCAAAATCTGAACTGGACGAATCTTCTTCGCTGTCAGTTCCAAAAAGTGCAAGTGAAGTATCTTGGTTGTCAGACATTGGGAATGATTTATCAATATCAATAAGATAAAGTAATGAATAATGATAAAAAAAGCAAAAAATGTTTACTTTGAATTTTCAATTTCTCTTAATGGAGTACCAATCTTAGAATTCTGCGGAAATTGAAAATATACAACAGTTTACTAACAATTATATGGGTGCTCTTCAGTTCTAAACTTTCTAAAAAAACAAAAATAATTAAACACTTTTTTTTTACTAATTTCTCCAATTAAAATATGAGAGTTAACAAAAAAAAACCACAAACAGAATTATATTTTTGTAAAAAAAAAGTCCACCAAGACATTTAAACAGAAACCTTAGTAAAGTCTGAAAATAAAAAACAAAAATCAATGACAATGATCAAAAATACGTTCCTAACTACATAATCTGTCTTTCGAAATATGATCCATGTTTTTTTTTTTCTTGTTCCAATTCTGTATCCAATTAACTACTCAATAGTATACCTAAGTTCAAATTAATTTTGAAAGTAAACACCTTGATATTTTCAATAAAATTTAAATTAAATAATGCAATTTGTCAAAATTTTTTGGGATTTTATGTTTTTCTCAATTTTTTTGACGATAATGGTTTTTTTTTTTAAATAGTTTACATATTTTTAGAGATAAATTTTCAATTTGATATTTCATTTTAAAATTCCCTTTTAAATTAATAGAACTTTTTAAAATCAATACCATCTTTAATTTGTGTTTATTGATGGTTTCTTTGATAGGCTGAGGTATAGGTCTTCTATAACAAAAAAACACGCTTTTTATTTTGAAACACAGATTAAACTTTTCTACATGCTTTATTTTGAAAACAGTAATAATCGAAACAAATTAACTTTAATGAATAATCCATTATATTATTTTCATGCAAACCTTGAAAAAAAGTTCAAGTATCTCTTTGATTTTTCGTATCCAATGTTCGGGTGGTTTTGGTTTACTTATCAATAGTTTAATTTTTCTACAATTTTTTAAGGAGTTTGAATCAAAGATAAACCATATACTAAAAATTTGCATTAGGAAAAACTGTTATTGTGTTGAATCCTCCATTTTGTCTTGATTTATTTTTTTATTTTTTCTTTTTTTAGGTGGTCTTATTTTTTATTTCCGGTTTCCCAATTAAAAATGTTATTGAACAAATTTTCTCTGTTTCACTTTTTTTCCCATGAGTGCTATATAATCTCCCAAATATGAAATTAATTAGTTTTTTTTCTGATGATTATTTTTTTGTGATCTAATACTAAATAAATTCTATTTATAAATTCAGATTTTATATTTAAAAATTTAATGAAATATTTTTTTTTCAAAAAGTATGATCTAAAATTAAACTATTCTTTCTATTATTAAAAAGAAATAAAGTTGTTAATTATTTTTTCTTTACTAAAATTTAATGATGGAATATTCGAAAGAATTATCTAGAAAATTGTTCATACTCCTTTGTAAGATAAAATCAACAAGTAAAATATTTAATACAAATAATTAAACAAATAATAAAAAACAATTTTAGAATTAAAAAAAAAAACTAAAAGAATTTAATTTTTACAAAAAGTAATTTAAAAAGATTGAAATTATTATTAACAAATAAAAGTAATTATTTTTTAAAAGATATGTTCAAATTAAATACAAATATAATAAATAATAATAAATCTGAAATTCTCTTTTTTAAAATCAAAATATTTCATTATTTCGAACTGTTTGATTATTACAATTACTATTAAAAATTTTTTGAAGAATTTTTACTTGACATAAAATCTGAATCTTTAAAAAACCAATCATTAAAAAATTAATATTTAAATTTTCTTTAAAGTTTCTCTTTCTTTGAATTCATTATTTGTTGAATTTGTCTAAATATTATTCTTTTTTTTATGAATTATTTTTTTAAATAAGTATTCAAGTAATTTTTCCTTTTCATTTCAGAATATTAATATATTGAAAAAAATACATAAATACTTTGAATTATGAGGCTCTAGAAAAATGAAAATAAATAAAAAATGTTAAATAAAATGTTAAATAAATCTCAAATATTCTCAAATTTTGAAAATTTCAAAATTTGTATATTTAGGAAAAAATTGTTGTTTTTGACCAATTCATATTTTTTATTCTATTGAACCAAAAATTTTTTTGATATAAAAACAAAATATCAACACACTTGTCAACCTTTTGTAAGTTTAGACCCGATTCCATCTACAAATTAAAAAAGTATTATTTTTCTCGTAAATAATCGCAATTTTGGTATATTCCCAAAAATCTTCCCCTATTTTTATGATTTAGCTTATAGAATTAACCTTTTCAAATTTATATCAATTCAAATATTTTGAATTGATTAAAAATGATTCTTATTTTTTATTTTTATTGAATTGAACGTGAAAATTACACGCTAAGTGCCCTTTTACTTAAATTACCTTTCTGAAATTTAAGAGTAAAATTATAGATTTCACGATTATTAATTATCGAAAATGATTTTGAGTTATCATAATTTAAAATTATTTCATTGAAATTTAATTCTTTTAACTCATTCAGAAAAATAAATATATATTTTTCATAGAAAGGGCAGATACATAAAAATGATCAATATTTTCTATTATTTCCTTATGTATATATTTTAAACATAAAGGACAAAACATATTTGAATTTTTATTGATTACAAAATAATATCTATTTAATAAGTTGATAAATGTTCTGAATTTTAGAATTGTTGATCTTCATGGATAACTTAAATATCTTTGATTAATAAATATTGTTTTTTGGTTAAAATGATTCTTATTTCAAATACAATTAATAGCAAACTTAAATTTTACAATTATCAATCATTTTTCTCAATTAATTTTGGAAGTTCTGAAATTTTTTATATTTTTTCATTTATCAAAATAGTAAAAATGGTAAAATTAAATATTAAGCCAATATATATTTTAAAATAGTTAATAGTTAATCAATAAATAATAAATTTTGATAATTATTTTCTAATATTTTTAATTGATCAGAAAACTTTTTATTTAAATATTTTTTGAAATTTCTAGGTTTTTTATTGAATATTAATAATTAATTTTCTCAAGATATGGTAAAAGAGGATCGATTTTAAATTATTCCACTTATTTTTGATTTTTAATTGAGTAAAAGAAAATATATTTTTCTTTTCGTATTTTATTATTTGACCTATGTAGCTTCTTTCGTATTGTTTTGGTATTTAAAACCTGTTTATTATTATTGTTAACAAAGTGTGAATTACACTCAAGATGTCCTTTTACTTAAATTTTCCTCAAAGGTAATTTAAGCGTAATTTCATAGATTTGACGATTCTTCCAGGGAAAGACACACCCAAAATTTTTATGTTTAAAAAGTAAAAGCAAAAAATTGAATTGAAAAAAGTATAAAAAACAAAAGAATAAAATTTAAAAAGGGTTTATAAGGAGCAATTGGTAAAAAATCAAAAAAAAAAAAACTGCTACCAATGACCATCCTTTTTGAAGAAATTCCCAAAAGCACAACTACAACACTTATGGTCACTACAATAATTTGATAATTGATCATGAATGTTCACTTGGTTATCGTTTAATTTGTTCTAATTTATTTTTGTATTTTTGATCTGATTTTCAAAAAACCGTTATTTATTTTTAAAACCTTTTTTTACTTTTTCTTTTTTATTTTCAAGTTACTCACATTTTTGTGTTTTAGTGGTATCAGTATTTGTCAGTACCAACTTGATCTTTTTCCTTTTTAACATCTTCTATAAATAAAATAAAACATGAAAAAAATTAAATGAAAAAATAAAATTAGTAAAATGTGAGAACAATAATTCCCTAATTATTTTTTTTTAAATTTTTCCTCTATTTTAAGTGAATTGTGAAGATTAAATCGATGTAAAAATTATTGAATCATTCAGAATTCAAAAAGAATATTTAAATGGTAAAAAAAAAACAAAATAGAAAGAAATAAAAAAATTGTATTGTCATTCCATTTTGTATAAATAAAATGAAAAAAATAAAAAATAATAATTAAAGATTAATGAAAAAAAAAAAATAATCAAATAGTATAAATACACAAACATATCAAAAATAATAAATAGAATCCTTAAAAATATATGTGTATTTATTTTTTAATTCAAGGTTGTAATTATCAAATATAAGAAACCGTCTGGGTGGGAGCAACTAGCTGATAAAAACGCAAGAGGGGTATTTAGAGGTGGAGTAATCCCTTGTATTAAATATGTCATTGGTACTGTTTTTCCATTCTCAACTAATTGCAAATTTTTAAAAATATCTAACAATGTAATCAATTCTTCTGTTTCTTGATTTATTGGTTTTATTGGTTTTTGAATACATTGTTTATTTAAAAATATTCTAATTGCAAGCGAAGGTTGTTCGTAATATTTTATTTCTAATGGTTGGACTGATCTTTTATATTCATCAAAACTCACTATTATAAAATTGTGATAAAATAAATAAATGTACAAAAAGGATATGTTTATATATACAGAATTGGATGAAAGAAAGGTTTAGATTATAATTCAATTATTTTTTTACAAAATTTGTTCATTATTGCTTGATCAGCAAAGTAATTATTTTGAAGGAAAAAGTTATAAAATTTTTTTTTAATAAATCAAATTTGGTGATTTGTGCTCCTCTCATTGTCTCTTCATCATAGAGTTCCATGCTACGCTTAAGGATTTATTTAATTCTATTTTTAGCAATAAACAAGTATTTTATTTTTTTTTCCATTTTCCCCTGGCTGAATCTTCTTTATATTGAGAAGAAAAGTTAAAAAGGAAAAAGATCAAGTGGTTGCTTGTTAATACTATGAGACACTGAAACACGAAAGTATGCGTAACCTGGAAATAAAAACGAAAAAGCAAAGGCTAGACATGACCAAAGGTTTGAAGCAAATCAGATCAAAAAAAACAAAAAAAAAATGAAATTACAACAATTTAAATAACGATAACCAAGTGAACATTCATGATCAATTATCAAATATTATTAAATCAACCAAAAGTATTGTAGTTGTGATTTTGGGAGGTTAATTAAAGATAGCATTGTTTTTTTTTTTTTGATTTTTTACCAATTGCTCCTTATAAACCCTTTTTAAATTTCAATTTTTTTTTCTTTTTCTTTTTTCCTTTTTTCCATTCAATTTTTTGTTTTTTCTTTTTTAACATAAAAAAAAATGGGATGTGTCTTTCCCTTGAACAATTGTCAAATCTATGATTTTATGCTTAAATTACCTTTGAGGAAAATTTAAGTAAAAGGAAATTTAGAGTGTAATTTACACTTCTTTTCATCAATAATAAAAAATAAATTGGAATATATTTTTTTGTTCACATTAATAAATAAATTCAGTTAATTAATTATAATTTGAACGAATTTTTGGGAATTATTTAAAAAATAAATGTTTATTTAAAAAGTTCTATACGAACCTATTTTTAATATTTTTATACAATAAGTTTTTTTTTTTTTGAACAGATATTTCTGGTTTATTTTCCAGGATCTGTTATTCAATTAAATTTTTATATCCAAAACAAAAAAAAAATTAGAATAAATTTTCTGATCATTATTTTTTATTTCTTTCTAGTTGGTTATATTAAAGTGTTTTAAAAAGAATTTCTAAATGTTGGAAATAATGATATTTTTCATGGATGATAGTTTTCTTTTTTTAAATGAAAATCTATATTTTAATTTTTTCAAAAAGGAAAGAAATTTTTCTATTAAATTTTGAAATAGGAAGTTATTCTTCCCTTCAAAATAAATCGAATTTTCAATATTAAATTTAAGAGAAATTTTATCAGATCATGAAAACTTCATTTTGGATTTCTTCTAAATATAATTAATGAGAACTCAAAAGAATAACAAAAAATAAAATGAAATTTTACAGAATTTTTTCAATATTTTTTTCTGTTATTATGAAAAAAGGAGTACAAATAAAAAATCCTTTAGTTTGGAAACAAATGCTGTAATTAATCTAAATTGGCTATTTATAATCATGTTATAAAATATAAACTCCAATTCAAAATTTTTAACACACCAAAATTCGATTTTTGAAAAAAAAAACTTATTTAATCAATTCAAGAAGAAATACCAAATTAGAACTATTTGCTAATTGAAATGTTAACACTTTTTTATAAATTACAATAATCACAAAACAAAAAATAAATAATTATCAATACAAATAAATCATGGGGGTGTTAAAAATTTTGGAGAGAGCAAAACAAAAAAATTGATTGGTAAATTAATGTTGAAATTCTATTAGGAATATTGATCGATCAAATGATTAGATACTACCAATTAATTTTATTTGAGTTCTTCTATTTGGAACAACTCAACTTTAACCTAATATCAATTGTTGAAAAAAAAATTTATCAACCAAAACAAGTTAGGTAATTCAAAAAATGAAATGAAAACAAACTAAAACGAAAAGATGAAAAAATGATTTTCATATTTTACAAAAATCAAAATTGTTTACAATTGGAATGAAATTGTATTGTTATGATTGTTTGGAACGTTTTAGCTGTGTGGAAAATTTTGAATTTTGGTTTATAATATTTGAAATCACAAAAAAGAGACAAATATTTTTGATCTTTTAAGAATAAATTAAACATTTATTATAAACCATTATTGAAATATTAATAATTTTATTGAAAATTCCAAAATAATTCAGAAATTTTGATTTATAAAAATCAATCATTGCACCAGAAATGAAAAGTAAAGAACTCAAAAATATTAAGAATAATTACATACCCATTTTTTTTTTACTTTTCAAATGCATATTTATTTACGTATATCATTCTGTTGAATCTCTGAAATAGTTGAAAAACTTTTAATTTTTTTTGAAAAAACATGTTTTTTTTCATAAAACTCACTTAAAATAAAAGTAAAAATTAACAAGGAAAATCAAATAAAGCTTACAATTTTTTAAACCGTTCCAAATATTGGCCATGATGTTTTCTGTTATTTTTTGTGTAATTGTCGCAGATTTTGATAATAAAAAACAAGATTCTTTAAAAGTTGAAGCATAATAATTGTAGAATTCGGTTTCATTTTCAAATTCAATAAATTTTTTTGGTACTTTTTCAAAGTTAATTTGGAGATTCATTGGCATTTTTTCTGGGTGGTTTGTACTTTTACATACCATATCAAAAAAGACACCCGTTGGTGCATTCCTATTTTTTTTTATTTTTGTTTTTGTTTTTGTTTTTTAAATTATTTTTATTTTTGTTTTTTATTTTATTATTGTTTTTGTTTTTTATTTTATTTTTATTTTTGTTTTTTATTTTATTATTGTTTTTATTTTTATTTTATTATTTTTTTTTTTGTTTTTTTTTTTTATTCAATTTTTATTGTTATTTTTATATTTTTGTTTATATTTTTTTTTATTCATGTATTTGAATTTTATTTTTTATAATCTCAATTTTTGGAATTGATTTTATCGTTTAATTAAGAATTAAAATTAAGAGATCTTATAATTTTTATTTTTTTTTAAAGATCGAAATTATATAATATTTGGTTTATTTAAATTTTGATTAAAAAAAGAAAGAATTTCAAATTATTGATTTATTTTGGCTATTAATCAATATATTATTATTCTATGTTATAATTATACAATGAGATTTAAAAACAGAACCTTTTATTTATTTTATTTTTTATCATTTTTTGGGAAAGCATTAATGATGTTAATTACTGATTTATGAGATGTCTTTCACAAAAATTCCAGTGTTTTGTTTTGTTTTTTTCTTTTCTTTTTATTATTTTAAGGAAATAAGTCTATATTAAACTTTGAAATGAAGAATTTTCACCTAAACTTTGTTTCAGTCAAAGGGGAAAATCCAAAAAAAAACATTTTTTTTTTTTTTATTATTGAAGAAGTGTAAATTACACTCTAGTTGCCCTTAGACTTAAATTCCCTTTCAGAAATTTAAGCGTAAAATCATAGATTTCACGATTATTAATTAATGAAAATAATTTCAAACTATCACAGTTTAAAAATCAATTCATCAAGATTTATTTGTTTCAATTTATTGTGAAAAATTAATCTATCTTTTTCATAGAAAGGACATATCCATAAAAAGTGATCAATATTTTCTATAATTTCCTTCTGTTGATATTTTAAACATAATGGACAAAATTTATTTGAATTTTTATTAATTACATAGTAATATCTATTTAAACAGTTAGTGAATGTTCTGAATTTTAGAATTGTTGAACTTGAGGGATAACTTAAATATTTTTGGGTTTTAAATAAATAATTTTGATTTTTTATTATTGTGAAATATTTTTGGACCTTCCAACTTGTTGAATTCAACAGCTCATTATATGTGTATTTGTATATTTCTTTTTTTAGTTCGATAATATCTTTTGAATTCCAATTAATTTTATTATTTATTCTTTGATTAAACTTTAATAATTTTTCTAAATTAGGAAGAGATAAATTTCCTAATTTCTTTTTGAATTTAAATTTCTTTTTATTGATAGAAATTATCATATTTTCAATTTTAAATTCTGTTTTGTAAATAAGAATTGGTGTGTTTCTGTTTATTTTACATATTTCGGTAATACATGAATTAATCGAAGAATTTAAATAATTTAAAGTTTTTATTTCATAATTATATATTTCCAACCCGTATGTCAATTGGCTTATGCAAAAAGATTTAAATAATCTAATTTTTAAACTATTGTTAAGCGAGTTTTTATTGAATAACTGTTTGCAGTTGTTATATGTTTCTTTCGCCTTTTTTAAGTTATAAACTATATGCGAAATTTTATCTAAATAAATACCCAAATATTTAATTTTTTTTAAGTCTTTTGAAACAACTGTTTTATCTTTATTAGGTTGTAATCCAAATTGAATAATTATTTCATATATTGAATTTAATTTCTGATTTAATTGATTTCTATTTCCTTTAATAATTAAAATTAAATCATCTGCAAACATTTGACAATGGTTCGTTAATGGAATGATTTTTAATAAAAGAAAGTGTGATATTAGAGCAAATAAAATAGGTGATAATGGGTCTCCTTGGAATATACCAAGACCTTCTCCTTGATAATATTTTAATAAAAAAAAATTAATAATTTTATTTATAATAAATTTTTTTATTGTTTTTCTAATTATTTTAAAACTAATTGAATCAAAAAAATTTAGCTATATCAATCATTATAATATAAGTTTTATTATTTTCATTTTCATTATTTGATTTTATCATATTAAAAGTATTTAAGAAGTTTAATACTGCAATACGAGTATCATATTTTTTTCTAAACCCAAATTGAGATTTATGAATAAATTCCAAACAGGGTTCGATTAGTTTATATAACATTTTTAGAAATAATCTTGGTAGACTTTGATTAATAGAAATTGGTCGATAATTCAAAGCTACCCCTTCGTTTCCTTTTTTGTGGATAAATAAAATTGATCTTTTTTTAATATATTCAATATTATTCTTATCTGGGTTAGTTAGCCAGAAAAAAAAAACATTTTTTTCAAATATCAATTATTTTATATAATTAACCTTTGAAGAACAAATAAGAAATCAGAAGAATAATACACATAAAATAAATGTTGATATCCGTCTGAAATAAACTGATTAATCAATGAATTTTCTTATAAAATTGAAAAACTCAAATTCTTAGTGATACATTGAAAAAAACAAGAACGTTCATTTTGATCTCCTACTGGTATTTGAATAATAAATAGGAAACATTTTTCACTTCATTTTACATAGTTTTCTTTTAGAAATCAAGTCCCCAAACGAATTAGGTTGGTGTTTGTGGTCTCTATTTGAAAAAGGAAATGAAAATGAAGCGAAAATTTTTCACATTTATTATTCAAATATAAGGATCAAAGATTGAATAAAATTCAAATAGAAATCAATATGATTTCTCAACAATCTTTACATGGTTTCAATAACCTTAGAATAACACGTTTTTACACAAGTGACTATTGATCTTGCAATAAAAAAAATTTTTTGCAACTGAATTAGGTGTTAGCAAAAAAACAAAAATACAAAAATGTGGAAAAATGATTTCAATTTTGGAATTTCTGAAAATAAATTTTTTCTTCTAATATCCATGCAAACCCTTTAAACACAGGCGATTTACCCATTACAACTGGAAAACTTTGAATGGAAAATGGTTTATTTTGGGACAAACTAGTTAAAGATTTACCTTTTAAATTTAAGGATCAAGTAATTATGGTGAAAAATAATTTTTTTATATTGAAAAAAAAATTTTAACAATTTTTAATGAATTCTTCATACGTATTAAAAACAAATTAACCTGTGGTGTATAATAGATTTCTAAAAATCAAAAATTATAAAAAAAAAAAGGGTATTTTTTTAGAAAAAAATCTCCAAAGAAAGCCACTCAATTTCCAATTTAATTCATTGTGAATTATAATTTTGAATACAGCTGTGTCAATTTCGAAGTGTCGTTCTTTAGTGCTTTTTGGGAACTTCAAAGATTTTTTTTCATTTTTTTTTATTTGGTAAAAAGGTTATTTTTATCTAAAGAATATAACAAATTCCTTACTTTGTTAAATTTAGAGGGTTACAAAATAACCAAAAATTGGTTTAAATTGAATTAAATCGATTAAGTAATGAAAGAAAACAATTTTTTTCTTCTAATTTTGAATTTTTGAATTTGGAAATAAAAAACAAGAAAATGATTTTATGAATTTTTTTTTTCTAAAATTTGAGTTTTTTCTACATTGAAAGAAGTTTAATTTCACAAAATCGTTTTTTGTAGTAAGGGACCACTTGAGTATGGAGCAAATTCACGGTAAGTGACTCGATCCTTAACAAAAATTTTTTAAGATAATTTTTTTTTGTAAAAAGCAGATCAGTTTTTCAAAAACTAAAGGAGTTTATTATTTGAAAAGGGATTTATGCCAATGGGTTTTTTGTTTTTGAAAAAGAAAGAAAAAATGTCAAAAAAAAATTGATAGTTCTCTCCAGTTATAATAAACTGTCCTTATCAATTTTTTTTTGGAAACAAATTAATCAAATTAAAGAAAGAGCAAATATCTATTTACTATAATTTTCCAATTAATAAATTGAAATTTTTTCTTTCAAGCACTCAATCTTGTTTCTTAATAGTGTGTTGGAAAAATAAAAAAATCTTTACAAAACAATGAAAAACACAAATTCTCTGATTAGTGTGTATCTTGGTTTCTTAAATTTTTAAGAATGAATTTAAATTTTTTTTAAATTAGAATTTAATAGTATTCGTTTTAATTTTGTCTTTGTTTGCTTGGTTAGTAATTTAATCATTTAAAACTGATAAATTCAAGTAAATTCTTGAAAATTTTTGTTTCATTTTTCATTTTGGAAATTTTTAACCTCAGTATTGAATATAGTGTTTTTAGGACTTTAAATTCAAAGAAACGTTGTAGAATTAGTTGGAATTCAAAATATTCTTTGTTAAGGATTGTTTAGAAAGAATAGTTTATTGAGTTTGATAAAATGGAAATTGAATTAAAAATTTTTTGAATTTAACCATTTTCACAGCCAACTAAAATTTAAAAAAAAATTAATGCCTGAAAGGTGAATTTACTTATACTTTGAAGCAATAGATATCACCAAAATTAGGTAAATTCGGCGTTTTTTAATTTTAGTTACTCTTTAGAGTTATTGAAATTTTATAAAACTATTGTTTTTGTTTATGGTTGAATAATCAGATTTTCATCTGCATTAAATAGAAAATTCAAAGTTTGTAAAGAAATTGAATATCAAAAAAATTAATTCTTTGATTTACTTTTTGGAATTTCGAAATAGAAAAATGATAATCATTTATTACAAATTAATTGTTGATTAATTTAAGCAATCTCTTGATAAAAATCATTTTATAGTATTTTCCATTAATCATCAACTAAATTCCAAAATTTTGGACACAGTTTAAACAGTTGAAAGAATAACCATACCACACTTTACATTCAATTTGGAAATAATTTTGATTTTACCAAACTATTTCATTTTTTGTCTTTTTTGTTTTTGTTTTCATTTACTTTTTTCCAGTTACTTAATCTGTTTCCTTAGATCTGGAATTTGTTTTCGATGGTTGGTAGAAGGTTAATGTTGAGTTTGTTAAATTGAAAAATCACCATACAATTGGTAGATGGTATCTTATCGTTTGATCGATCAAAATTTTTGGTGAAATTTTAACAAATTTACCAATACATTTTTTGTTCTCGCTAGTTTCATTATTTTGGACACACCAATTTTTATTTTTTTGTTTTATATTTTTTTCTTTTATTAGGTTGAAAATGATTACTTATAAAAAAATTAATACTATGTGTAACTTAAATGTAGTTTTAGTATTAGGTTTGGAAAAATATAATAAATTGAGTTTTATTTTACCTATTTTTGAATTTGGGTGTGTCCAAATTTTTGGAATGCGGTTTATATCCAAATAAAGAAGTGAATTACACCTGGTTTCGTAATCATATTTAAATTTGCAACTTACAAAAAGCATAATATTTTTTTTTTTACTTCTTTTAATGCTAAAATTATAAATTAACAAAAGAGATCTATAGCTTTGAAAAGCCACAACAATTTCGATTAGATTTGTCCAAAATAGATTTAATAGATGGGTGGGGAATGAAAGTGTTTATTTATTTGAATTTATCAATAATTTAAGAGATTTATTGCCTTTGAAAAGAAAGGCATTCTGATTTAATCACTTTTAATTAATGTTATTTTCCCATTAATAAACCAAAATTTTTATTTCAGGTTTTCAATATTTTTCGAATTATTTTTTTTTTTTTTTTACATAATTTGCTCTTTTGATTGTGAATTTAGTTAATCTTGAAAATATTCTTTATAAAGAGCTGTTTTAAAAGAAACAAAAGTTTTTGCAATTCCAAAAAAAAAGTGAAAATGGGAAAAAAAGCTCAAGACAGTTTTTAATTGGGAACCTTAATAGAATCACAGAAATCACAGAAATCACAAAATGTAAGATCAATTAATAGAAGAAACAAATTAAGTTTAAAGAATAACCTATTATATTATTTTCAATCGTATCAAACGATGAAAATTTAGATCTACTTGGTTATTGAAATCTGGAAGTCGTTTGGAAGATTTCAAAAATAGTTCACTTTTTTGAACAAATTTTTAATGATAGATCAATCAAAAAACCATATACACTTCATAAAGATAGTATTAAAAAAACTGTTATTGTATTGAATCCTCCATTTTGTCTTTAATCTATTTATTTTTTCTTTTATTAATTGATCTTATTTTTCATTTCCGGGTTTCTGTGATTTCTGTGATTCTACTAAGGTTCCCAATTAAAAACTGTATTGAGCTTTTTTTCTTGTTTCACTTTTTTTCCCAAATATTTACTGGTATTTGAATTCTAAATGGGAAAAAATTTTCACTTCATTTTCCATATTTTTCTTTAATAAGAACACAGTTTTCAAAGAAGTAGGCTGCTAATTTAAAAACTCTATATAAAAAAGGAAATGGAAAATGAAGTGAAAATTTTTTCCCATTTAGAATTCAAATGGCAGTAGTTGAAAAAACAACAAGTGCTTTTCAAAATCAAAAGAAATGATAATTTCTAGAGACTTAATTAAGCTTTCTGATTGAACTTTTTGATAAAATTTTATTTGATTTTTACAGTATTTAGCATTGGTATCTAGAAACCCCAAATAATTCGGAAATTTTTTCCCTTAATTTCTTTTATGGAACCTCGTTGAGTAATTTCAAAATTAACTCAACCAAAAAAATTCATTAGGTATAAAGATTAAGGATTATTTAATTATTGGGTTGGGGGTAAAGATGATAAAAAAAAAAAAAAAAAAGCACATCTTTAATTTTAATAAGTAGGTAATGTCAAAAAAAGGTTTGTTTTGAAATTAAATATTTTAAAAACAAAAAGGAACAATTTACAGAAACAAAAGTTTTTGTTAAGTGAAAACAGAAATACGATCGAAAGATAAAAACGAAAAAAAGTCGTTTATTTTTTTTTTTCATTCAAAAACAAAAAGAAAAAAAAGTGGCGAGCTTCTTCTTTGCGACTCGAAGTAAAACAAAACTTTGTTGGAAAAAAATCTCAATACACTTGAATTGTTTTGGAATTTTTTGAAAGTAGAATTTGGTAACAAATTTTCAAACAGATTTTTTTTGTTTGTTTCTCCTTAACGTTGAATAGAAGAAAAACAAAAACAAAAACGAAAAAAAAAAAATTATTTGTTGTATTTTTTTTTGAAAGAAGGAAATAAAGTTTCTTTTGTGAAAAAAAGAATGTAAACTTACCATCTGACAGGTTCGGAATTGAATTGTAAATAAAAATTTTTGTTGTTGATCTCTAATTCTTTTAAAACTGGTTCAAAATGATTAAAAATCTTTTCTTTCTCAAAATACAAATAACTTGAACGAGGCACAGACATCTATTTTTAAGAAAAGCATACAAAACGGGGTTTTATTTTGTTGTCGTGTTTCCAATTTTTGTAAGGAAATAATTTAGTTCAGGCTTGTTGTTTGGAAAAAAGAAAAAAAGAATTAAAAAAAATTTTCAAAGTAAGATTTAAGGATTAAAAACTTTCATACAAATAATGGCCTGAAAGGTGTTTGAAGCTGTGTTGTATATTTTGATGGTAAATTAATAATAATAGGAATATAACATGCCCAATTTTCTGTGTTTATATGTACAATAGTTCGTTCCATAAATAAAATAAAAAAAGTTAACAATAATCGGAAAAAAAATTAAGAAAAATGATTTTTCGTAAGATCTTCTTAATTTTCAAAGTTTTGAAAAATAACAAATACTAATGGATGAGAATATTCGATCTATAGAAAAAGTGTTCGATTAAAATTTATTTGAACTTTCTTCTCATTTATTTCTAGATTTTTTATTTTTCAGTTGTTATTACAAGAAACAAAGAACTTGAAACACTTTACAAATCTGAGTGTAAAAATTAACTTGTATTATAAAATGAGATCATAGACAAGTTAATATTATTTCAAGAATAAAAACTCTGAATTTTAACTGTATGGTTAATTGGTTTAATATTCATGGCTTGTTGTTTTGGGTTAGTTTTAATTTAACTGTTATGTCACAAGAAGGAGGATTGTTTTATGTTAAAATTTGAAAAGTAACAAGATACAAATAATTACTGGTATTAGAAACTAAAATACTGAAAAAATTTCATATATTTCTCTTTTTGATCAATTCAGAAATATGGTTTTGCTTTTAGATTTTTAGTTCATCCAAAATACTAATATATAGTTCATAAAAAAGGATCGTTTGTAAATCTATCAAGCTCATAAATATCAATCTAATTCATTGAAAACCCTTTCTATCTAAAAAAAAAAAAGAAAGATAGTGACAAAGTCAAGGATAATCAGTAAAAAAATTTTCCCATTTCTTATTTAAACATCTGTAATGTCTTTACTATTATTTTCATTTTTCCTCCCTATTTATAGAAAGAAATATCCAACAAAAAAAAATTGTGGGTTGCCTTCTGACATTGGAAGAACCAATAATTAACAAAATTTAATTCTGAACATTAAATATATTATTTTCATATTTTGCATAACAGATCAATTTTTACTTTTAAAAAACTGCTAGATTCAGATAGAAAAAAAAAAAACCATTTTGTCTCAACAAGGTTAAAATACTTTTATTGTTTTTTATAAATTCAATGTTTTTAATTGTTTTTCTGAAGAGAAAAAAAAAACACTCCTATTAGTATAGAGAGCTAGAATTATATTTATATTTTATATTGATCAATTAATAGATATTTAACAGAATATCCAAAAACTAATAGTTGATAATCATATTCAAAAAAATTATTTGAAAAAATATCTCAGCCAGACTCACAATTTCAATTATTTCAAAATGTTCTCAGACTACTCCCCTCAACAAGGCTTTTTAGTTTCACAAAGTGGTCAATAATCAAAATTATAAAATGTAAATACTCTTTTCAAGATTTTTTCATCAAAGTCTTTTAGTTAGAAAACTTAAGATTATAAAGAAAACCAAAAATTACAAATTGAAATTAGTTGATAAAAAATAATTAATCTAGTCAACAAGCATATATTTATAATCTCCTTTTTCCAGTGCCAAAGTCTGAAGTAGCATTTAGTAGTGAAATATGTTATTTTCACATTTAAAAGAATTGAGGTTATAACAATTATCAAAGTTTTTCATTTTTTACATACATTTAACACTGTCCAAGGTGAAGAAATATATTTTTTTGATTTTTTCATCCAAAAATTATAATAATTACAACTATTTTTGGGCTTTATTTCAAAAAAATATATTTTGAATTTTTTTCACTAAAATTATCAAAATTCTAACCATTTTATACCATGAACCTGAAAAAAAATTTTTTTTTGCAATAGTGATTTATCATAATTAAAATCAAACTCAAAAATTTCACATATAAAATTTTCATATTTCTGAATTTTTTTTTTACAGTGTTTTTATTATTTTTCCTATTTTTGAAGAGAAATATATATATTTATTTTATTATAAGTTCCATTTTGACAATTGTAACTCACCTGAAATAACACATTGAAAAAAATAAATAAAATACACCTTTAGTATTTAAGAAAAACTAATAATGAAATCTTTTTGTAATTCACTTTTAAATCATTTTAAATATATAACAACCTGATATTTTACAAATTAAAAAAATAAAACCAAAAAATAAAAAAAAGTAAATTATAATTATTGAAATGAGCATTAGAGTGTTTTTATTAATGAACACTTAATGAAAAAAGTTAACAAAAGAAGATTTTTTACTTATAATCAAATAAATTTTTAAATTTATCACATAGTCTCAATTTTTTTTGTGATTATTTGTATTTTCTAAGATCATTTTTTTTTAATACAAAGATCTTTTTAAAAATAAAAAGGAATAGAGAAAAAAAAACGAAACATTTCAAAAAAAAAAAAAAAAAAAAAAAAAAAAAAGAAAAAGAAAAACAAAAACAAAACCATTTTTTTCAAAAAAAAAACTAAAATTTCTATAATTAGAAAATTTTGTTTTTCAAAAGAATATTCGAATAAACCTTCATAAAACTTCCAATAACATTATAAAGTGAGTCAAATTTTTGATAAATAATTTATTATCAAAAAATAATTACTGTATATAATACAAATTATCTTAGTTTTAACATCTTCTAAAGATAAGCGAAATATAGAATAAGAAAAATAATTAAAATTATATTGCTGATCTTTCAATTTTTTTGATTATTAAATTTCCTTTTTAATCCAAAATGTAAATTATATAAGAAGAATAATTATTTATTTATTTATTTTAACAATTTTTTTTTATGTATGTATTTAGAAGTTAAGATGACAAATATAATTGGTCATAAAATCTAATATATTTGAATTTGATTGGGTTTTAAGTTCGTCCACTGTCTTAACTATCTTTAAAGATCAAAAAACTGATGAATTCGGAAGCTAAAACTTAATTTGGGAATATTTGAGAATCTTTCATTATTATAACTACAGGTTTTAGTTCTGAAAAGAATGAAAATTATTTGATTTTAGAAAATATCGAAGTTTAAAAATAACCGAGAATTAATTATTCTTCTATTACTTTCTTAATGAAAGGTATAAAAATAAATCAGAATTATATCTTGTATTTTTTTAACCTTTTTTTTTGTATAAATTTTTTTTTTATTAAATTAGATTTGATATCAAGAAATATATTTTTTTAAATGAAAATAAATTCCCTGAATAAATCAAAAAAAAAAAAAGTTGGGAAAGGTTTAAATTTTAAAAATAGCTTTTCTTTTTGAATACTAATCAAAAAAACACCTTTTCAATTAAATTCTTTGAAATCAAAATGGAAAAAAAATCATACAAAGTCTATTTTTGAATATTTATTTTTTCTTCTACTTTGGAAAACTTGAAGGTAATAAAACAAGATATTAACTTGAATTTCTTACACCCTATTACATTTTTTCTATCATTTGATGAAAAGATTTATTATGAAAAATTTATTTTCAATTTTTTTTTTTCAAATATTTCTTCTAAAACTAAGCACAAATAAAGAATAATGATGCAAAGATTAAAGAAATATAGATGAATACTTGAAATCAAAAAATAACTCCAAATAAGTTCAAGATATTAGAAAAAGAAAATATGGTCAAAAAAATTCATGTAAGATTCTTAATTGATCTGATTTGATTAGAAATAAATAATATAAAACCTAAATAATACATCCAAGAAATAGATTTATCTATGAAAACGAATCCAAAACAATATCCTATTTTCTCAATTAAAATCAAGAATTAGATAAATTAAATAAATTTGAAAATCATTTTGGGATATTCTTGAGTAATTGAACTTTATGTTTTACTCAAAAATTGTACAAATAAAAGCTTTTCCATTTGGAATAAAAAATAAAACTGAATCAAAAAGGAGTAATTTCATTCAAAATTTACATCAAAGATCAAGAAATAAATGTTTTTTATAAATTTTTTCTTGATCAAATTTTTTGATTTTAATTTTTTTATTTGGTTTATAGTTCTATTCTACGTTTAATATACTCAACTTTCTGACTTTTATTTCAACACTCATCTATTTAGTTCAAGAAATGAATTGTATGGATGGAATTTTGCATATATGGTGGTATTTTAAATTTTGAAAAAGGTTCTTGCCACCTTAACATAATTAGATTCCATAGTTTTGCTTGGCAATTGAAAAAAAAGATCCATAATTTCAACAATAAACCACACACATAAATTACATTTAAAAATATTCTAAATCATTCATATTTTCTGTACCATTTAAAAAATTTTGCTTTTATCAATTCATTTTTATAATTTACAAATATTTCGAAAGGTTTTTTCAAAACACCTCTTATTTGCTTGATAAAAATTCTTTTAATGACTTCTTGGGTTCAACAATTACAGGAATATACAAAAGGAACAAAGCCAAAAAACAAAAAGGAATTAAAAGAAGAAGTGGAACTAAAGTTTCTTCAAAATCTTGAAAAAAAAAAACAACAACAAACAAAAACAAAAAACAAAGATGAGATACCAAGATTCTTTTTCCCAACAAAATCACCAATCAAAGAATTAATTAAAAAGTGTGCAAGAAAAAGAAAGCTAAAAAAAAAAAAAATAAAGCTACTCGATCCAAAAGATATTGAGCAGCTTTTGAATTCTGTGAAAAAACATAGTGTTGAAGAAAATGAAGAATTAATCGTAAATTTTTTTTTTTTTATTTTTTTTTTTTTGATAATCTTTTCTCTTTTCTTGCAACTTTTGGATTCTTTTTGAATCATTTGAACTGATTCTATTTCCAAAAAAAATGTTCGACAAAGTCTTTCTCATCAAAAATACAATGTTTTGTTTTCTTTTTTCTTTTCAAAAAAAAAAAAAAAACATTTTGGGTCATGCCACAAAATGAACAATAATTATCCTCAACCAAACCTCAAAACTTTCCAATACAAAAGATTGACTACGAAGCATTTTGCTCAGTACAGGACGAGGTCTCGCCTAAATGCAAAAGGATTCTTAAACCAAGTTTATTTTTGAAATTCCAAGATCCTCTTAATGGCAATGTCTCCTCTTTTAATTTATTAAAGTATATTATAAATTTGTCGACATTTAAAAAACGGTTAATCGACATGTCCTTTCTTACTGAAAATGAATGGCTCACGCGGACACAAATTGAAATTTATATTAAAAAATTGATTCCGAAGATCCCTGATTTAGACAACCTCGGTTTTTCGTTCCGCAAATACTATATCCAAATGTCATGCCAAAAATTTCTCTATTTCAGGGGCAACAGCCAAAAGATGAGAGTTCTAGATTTTGCTCTTTCAAAGGATCTGGAACTGCTGAATGAGCTTGTGGACAATTACAGCGGGGAGGAATTTGAAGAAAATTGGTTTTCCAAAAGCTCTGCGGAGTTGGTAATCAACGAATTTTTAAACCTGCAAGATAACCAAGATAAGGGGTATCTCACCCAGAACGAGTTTATCTCTTTTGGAACCGGGCTCATTCCTGAATTTGCTGAGCGGCTGTTCCAGGAGCACATACCGGATGGCAGAATGACCTTCCAGCATTACGTTAACTATGTACTTATCTCGACTTATTACTCCGAATACCCGAAAAAGTCTTTTGAATACCTTTGGAAAATAATTGATATTAATAAAAATGGCAAATTTGATGAGCTTGTTCTCAAGTTCTTCTTCAAAGGCTTGATCCGCCAGCTGAAGGAAAGAAATATGGAAGAGGTCACCTTCTCGTCATTCATGAGTGAAATTTTTGACTTGTTTAAACCCAAATACTATAATTTTATTTCCAAACAAGATTTATTAAGATCAAATTCTTCCGTAGTTTTGTTTAGAATATTGGGGGACGTTGATGAATTCGTTACATGGGATGAAAGAAGTACAAATAACATCGATCAAATGTAATAATAATACAATGCTATTTTTTTTTTTTTTTTTTTACTTTATTCGATCGCTCCTATTTGTGATTTTAAATTCCTTTTTTACTAACAACAATAATATTTTCATTTTTTCTTTTTTAATTTATTTTTTCTTTCAATAAATCATTTTTAAATAACTTTCCATCATTTTTTTTTAAATATTACAAAAAAAATTATCCAATAACTCATGGGTAATTTTGTTTTTTTTTAATCAAATTAGACTTTTTGATTTTAATTGAATTGTTTAATTTATATTTTTAATTTTGATCAAGGAATGATTTGTGATATATCCCTTAGAACCTCAAATATCTTGATATTTTTGAAATAAAATTTTTCATTTGAATTGTTATGAAAGGATTCTAAGATATAGAATTTATAAAAAATTATCTGAGAATAAAAATTTTATAATTAAAAATTGTAGAGGAACACATGTGCAAAAAGTGATTTCCTAATATTTTAAGTTTTTTGATAACTTGAATTATAATAAATACTATTGGTTAATAAAAACTCTTTGATCAAAAAATAAACTCTTTTTCAAATAAACGGAAACAGAAATTTTCAAGAATTATTCATAATTGAATTAAATTAATTGTAGTATCATTTTAAAATATAAGAAACTCTTAAAAAGATAAAAAAAAACAACTCAACTGGGGATTTAAAACTCATTAAAACAAAACAATAAAAATTAAAATTAAATCTTTTAAAAATTGATGTACTCTTTTATTTGAAATGAGAAATCTCGTTTGGTAAATTGTATGGGAAAAAAAAAAATAAAATCAAGAAAAAACTTTGAACACAATGAATTGGGGAAAAGTTCTTTACAAGTTATTGATAACTCTTTAAACGACATATTTATGTTCTTTAAAGTCTCGCTTTCCAAGATAAAGCCGCGATTCATCTGGGTGTTTTGTTGGATTGTTTTTTACTTTATTTTCTGTTTTCTTTGTTACGTGCAGAAATCCAATAATGGTCTTTCTTAATTCCTATATTTAGTTCATTTGAAATCAAACTTAAACTATTTCTATTTTTATATCGACCGATTATTTCCAAATTGGTTTCTTCTTATCTTAATTTATTTCATTTTTCATCTGTTCAATATCCATAAATAAAAAAACAAAAAATGAATAATTTAAATGAAAATCAACAATAAGTAATTATCTGATTAACAATTGAATTCGATGGTATTGACGATTTGGGGTGTGCCCTTTTGTTTGAAAAAGAGTTTATTTTTCAAGATTTTTTAGAATTTAAGTCAAAAAATCCAATTTTCCAGGTTCTATTAATATTTTTTTTCAATACATTTATAAGTGAAAGATTGAAATATTTTTTGCTTCAGTAAAAAAAAGAAGTCTTTTTATTATATTTTAAAAGTATTTTTTATTTGATGAATATGTTTCAAATAGAGATTCAATTATTTTAACTATTAAAGAATTATTTGTTCTTTAAAATTAAAAAAAAATATTTTTTTTTGATTTTTCCATTAGGATTTTTTTAATATTTGAAATAAACGGAAAAGGTATTAAATTTTTCCGTTTATTCCAAAAAGTAAAAAAAAACTGCCTTTAACTTTTCCAGAATTTAAAAGAATTGAGTAAAACCAAAGATTTTTCTCTATTCTTTTGAATTATGGAAAAGCTAGTCACTTGAAGGCACTAGACGGATATGTTTGTTAGAGTTTCTTCTGTTTAAAAGAATAGTGTAAATTATATAGTGTTTTACTCAATTCTTTTCAATTTTGGAAAAGCTACGGGTACTATATATTTATTATCAGTTATTTTTTTTTAGTATATGAGTTTTTTTAGATGAGTAGAGTGTTTTCAAAACTATTGGTTATTATCTATTCAAAAAACAATTTAAAGTTGAATTTTGGGAAATTATATTGTAACATCCATTTAAAAATTTTTACAATAAAATAGATCTATTTTTTGAAACTCGAGACTTTTAAAAATCGTAGTTCTTATAGAAAAAATAAATACAACATACTAGAAATTATTAAGAACTCGAATTTCGATTCTATTGTGAAAAACCTCGATTTACAAGGATGAAATGATAATTGTAGTAATAAATATGTCTAACTTGGAATTTTTAATTTTATTTTTCCTTACTAGTGGTGTGTACCTACATAAGAAATGTATGAAAAAACTTTATTTCAGCCTTTGAAAGATTTTTCTTTATTGTTATGATTTTATTATTTTTCAATCAAAATTTTATTAAAACAAAAATTATTTTTTTTAGAAAAGTTTATAAATCTCACAAATATCTTAATTTTAATGATTAAAGCACATCATACTTTACTGGGATTTTTTTGGGGTCATTTTTAACCCAAAATTGCCAAAAATACTTTAATGGTTAATAATTTATTAATTATAAAGTTTATTTTAATATCAAATAGAAAATTTGTTTCTTCTATTGATTACCATTTAATGTTTAGCTATATTTTTTTTTATAAAAAATTTAAAAATTAATTAAAAAATATGAATTAAATTTTAAAAAAAAAATATAATTTTTTTTTATTCTTGAAGAAGTGTAAATTACAGTCCAAATATATGTTTAATTAAATTTATTCAAATATGATTTAAGTAGAAAATCATAGATTTTATGATTTTTCAAGGAACAGAAATACCAAATTTTTTATCAAACTTTTTTTCAGTCAAAGGGGGGCAGTTGTAATGGTATAATGCATGTGTTTAAAGGGTTTGCATAGATATTAGAAGAAAAATTTTATTTTGGAAATTTTTAAAATTGAAATCATTTTTTCACATTTTTACACATTTTTTTTTTTTTTTTCGATTTTTTTTTTTAAAACTTCATTCAGTTTCAAAAAATTTTTTTATTGTAAGATCAATAGTCACTTGGGTAAAAATGTGTTATTCTAAGGTTATTGAAACTATGTAAAGATTGTTGAGAAATGATATTGATTTCTCTTGTAATTCTATTCGATCTTTGATCTTGATATTTGTTTAATAAATGTGAAAAATTTTCACTTCATTTTTATTTCCTTTTTCAAATAGAGACCACAAATACCAACAAACTTTGTTTGGGGGAGTTGATTTCTAAAAGAAAAGTATGTAAAATGAAGTGAAAAATGTTTCATATTTATTATTCAAATACCAGTAGAAGTTTAAAACAAACATTGTTATTTTTCTCAATAAGACCCTCAGAATTTGAGTTTTTCAATTTTATAAGAAAATTTATTGATTAATTAGTTTTCTTTCAACACATATCAACAATTATTTGATGTGTATTATTCTTCTTATTTCTTATTTGTTCTTCAAAGGTCAATTATATAAAATAATTGATATTTGAAAAAAAAACTTTGGGCACCTTTGACTGAAACAGAGTTTATGTTCAAACAAATAAAGTAAAAAATTGAAAAGAAAAAAAAAAAAAAAAAAAAAAAAAAAAAAAATAATAATTCAAAAAATGTTTAACAGGAGCAATTGGTAAAAAAAAAATTAAAAAAAATAAATAAATGCTAACTTTAATTTAGAACATCCAAAATTGCAACCACGATACTTTTGGTCAATTTAATTTAATTTAATTTGAAAATTATTTTTGGATTTTCGTTCGGGAACCGTTGTTAGATGGTAGGAATTTCTTTTTTTTTTTCTTTATGATGTGGTTTTCTTGAAACCTTTAGACATCTTATGTATATAATTTTACTTTTTTATTTTCAGATTACTCATGCTTTTGTTATTCGTATATCTATATTATCAAGTAAAAACTTGATCTTTTTCATTGCCAACTCGTATTCCCAAGATTAATAAGATTCGGAAAGGGGAAAAAAATTGAAAAAAATAATAATTTTAATCATAGTAGAATTTTTTAATCAATACTGTCTGTAAATTTTGAAATTTAAATTAATAAGTCAAAAGTTCCTGTCGGATGAATATTTGATTTTATTTTTAATTTTTACTATTTTTTTATTTTTGAATTTTTAAAATCTAGACATAAAATAAACAATATTATTGAATAAAAGAAGATATATTAAAAAATATTTTGATATATCTGGATTAATTTTGATCAATAAATTCAAATTTTAAAAAGATTTTTTTTCAAATTTTTACAACAACAAAATCCAAAAAAAAAAAATTCTTGGTTTTGAAAATTATATTATTTTTTAATGTTGTAATAAAGTAATTTTATAATTATTTTTGGAACTTTAAGACTGGTTATCTTTTCGATTAAATAATTTTTTTATTTGTTTAATTCTAATTTGATTAAAATAAATTATTTTACAATTTGTTTTTTGTTTGTGTTTTCAAATATTTTCTATTGATTTAATTAAATGAAATTTTATAAAATAAATCACATTAAACTTTAAATTTTGACAGAAAGAAATTAATTTCATTATTTTCTTAATTCAATATTTATTGAAATTTTATATTAAAAAAAAAAAAATACACAGTATTATATTTTTTTTATTTATTTTTTTTTATCAAATTATAATTGCTCTTTATTATTAATAAATCAATCTATTGTGTTTTGAATTGCTATTATTGTAATAAAATTTCTTATTTAAAAGATTAAAAATCAAATCTTTAAATAAAAGGTAAAAATGTATAATTATTTTTATCTTTCCAATATAAAGAAAAAATATCATAATATTATTACCAAATCTGTCAACTATTTTAACTTTCTATTATAATTCAAATCTGGATTAATCAAATAATATAATAAATATTTTAACACTTTAATATTTTTTTAAATCTTATATAATAAATTTGATGAAATGTTTTGAAATACAGTGGTGCTAAGGGGTATAAAGTATTACCAAAAAAAAAAATAAAAAATAAAAAAAATCGACCTTTTTTTTAATAGGTTTTAAATAATGTTCTATTCTGAAGATTTTTTTTGTATATCAAGAATATAAATTTAAGATTAATATTCTAACTAATTGAAACTGTAATATTTGTTTTGAATTTTAGGATGTGCCAATTAAAATATTTTGAAAAAATATCTTTATATTTTAAAGACTTTTTTATTGAAAACAAAACATTGAGAAATTTAATAAAAAAAAAATTGATAAATATTAAAAGATACAAAGGTTTTTACAAAATATAATAAAAAAAATTTTTTTTTATACATTCTATGGTAAATTTTATCAATATTTGCCTCCTTGGAATAATAATAACAAATAATAGATAATAATAATAATAAACATCATCTATCTCTGCTTTCACAAAAAATCTACAGTCCAATAAAAAATGATTATTATCATGTTTAATCAATTCTAAATTTAATCTCAAATAACAGAAAAAATCAAATACTTTAAATAGACTCTATGTTAACACTACTGTTAATTGTAAAATAAATCGGACAAAATTTTCATTCATCGTTCCAAAAAAAATCTTTGAAATAATCTTTGAAAATCGAATTATTTTTCAACCATATAACGTGTTTAACGTGGCTAGAGGATAGGGACTATCAAAATTCTGTTTTCAAAGGATTTTTGAAATCATAATTTAATTTTGGAAAGATAAATAAAAATTTTGTCAGATTTATTTTTCAATTAAGAGTAAAGAGTTATTCTTTCGAAGTTGGTATTTTTTAAAGATATATTTTGTCCAATTTTGATTGTAACAAAACAAGATTCTTTAAAACAAGGTTAATATAAACATTTGTCCAAGTGGATGGGTGAGTTTTAATTGTAGTCTTCACACATAAAGGGTAATTTTAACTGGTATTAAAGTTTTTTTTTAATAAAAAGAAAGTTCAATATGAAGAGCAATATGATGAAGGATCAGTTTTTGTAAAAGAGACGAAGAACAAGAATTTATTGCCTTTTTCTTCTACAACAAGAGGTTTCATGATTTATTATTGGAATTAAGAGCTACTAATCGGAAAGATGTTCTTCACAAATTTTTTCTATCTTATCCAACTAAAGATATTTCTTCTTCATAAAAAATCGAAAAGCTGTTCAAAATAGTCTCGAAAATATGTTGCTCGTTTCAAATGAAGTCCTGTTTTCTAACCTTACAAATTTAAAGTAAAATCAACAAATTAAAAATAAAAGATGAAAAAATTAACAATGGTTCAGATTGTGCCTCACGAAAACAAAGATTTGTCCCTTCCCCAACAACTCGAATAAAAATTTGTGAAAAAAGTTATTTTTTTATCTTTTTATTTTCTTTTTGAAATTTTTTATAATACTTTTTTCTTTTTTTTTTCTTTTCACCACAAACGGTATTTACCATTAATATTTTTTATACTACACTCTATTAAGATGTTCACAGGACAAATTGTTGTACTTTCTAAAGATCTCTCTGAATACAAGGAATGGGTCAAATCACAAGGCGCCGAAGTGAAGATCAGATTATCAAAAAACACAGACTATTTCATTTTAACTGTGAAAGCCGCCGAGGGACTAATTTCCAGAATTGAAACAGCTAAAAAAAACAAAACAAAGGTTGTTGTCGACGACTTCATTAAGGAATGTAAAGAAACCAACACCCTTGCTGACTTCCGCGATTTTGAAATCGAAATTGAAGAAGTTGAGGAATCCGAAACAGACTCTGAACCAGAAACAACAGAACGGGGCAGGACAAACACGACGGAGCCGGATAAAAGCAGGAAGCAAACAAAAAAATAAATAAACCAAAAAAAAAAAAAAAAAAAAAAAAAAAAAAAACACAAAGTGCTTATGAGATGTTTTGTTGAAACACTTCTGAAATTAAACAGTGTTTTGTTTCTACTTCTCAAAACCGAGCAAAATGAAACAAACAAAATTTAAATTTTTTTTTTTTTAAAACCTTGATCTTTTCTCTTTTTTTTTTTCTTTTTTTTTTTGTTGGCTATTTTTTCCTAATTTGTTTTGACTTTAGTCACTCATAAAAGTAATGATCTTGTCTCAACTTATTGAAAGGATTCTTTAAAAAAAACAAACCAATAAAGAAAAACAAAAAAAACACATCGTTTTTATTAATTTTACATTTTCCCTTTATTTTTATTCTTATTCGAATTCTTTCTCTTATTCTTATTCTTATCTTATTCTTATTTTTATTTTTCTCGAGTGACAGAAAAAAACAATTTTTGTCCAACCTTACTCAAGTTAGCTTTATTTAAATTCTTTTTCAGATTCATTTAACGATTCGGAAGTTCACTTTTGAAAAATTATTTCACAATTTTTTTTTTTTTTTTTTTGTAAAAAATCTGATCGTTAAAATAATTTGTTTAATCGTGAGAAGAACTAATTTTTAAAAGTTCAACAAATTCTCGAATTTTGTATGTAACAGCAGTTTTCAAGTTGAAAGAAATTGTGGTTTTATTTTTAATTCGAAGAAAATTATTTATTTTGGAAATAAAAAAAAGTTTTTTTTTGGAAAATAAAAATAAATTTTTTTTTTTTTTTTTTTTTTTTTTTTTTTTTTTTTTTTTTTTTTTTTTTTTTTTTTATTTTTTTTTTTATTTTCGATTTATTTCATTTAGTTCTGTAAAAAAAAATTGTAATTGGTTAGTATTTTGAAGTAAAATGAACTTTTTTTTTCTTATTCATCGAATAACTTCAGAGTTATATTTTACCATCAAAAAGTTGTTTTCGATTGAAGTTTTTCAAATTTGGGATTGTCCACAATTTAATGATTTGGCTGTAGTTCCTATGTAGTTGAAATGAACGTGTTGAAAGAGAACGATTAATAAAATTATTTCTTGTTAAATTAAAGATAAAGTTTCATTTGTCCTCTGATTCTATCTCCAAGGTAAATAAGGTGACAAAATAATTTGTTTTTTAGTTAGCAATATTCTTATAATAACTGTTTCTTTTGATCAAAGATGTTATTGGTTTGTTCTTCGAGAAAATAGAGGTGAGTGAGACTTAATTTAGGTTTAAAACAAAGTACAGAATATTTTATAGTAATAATGATTTATAAAGTATTTTTTATGTCTCTCTTTATCATTTCAATTTTTTTTAATAATTATCTCATTAACACCTCTATTAACATCAGAAAGCTTTCTTAATGATGTTCAAAATATTTTTTTAAGGTTGAGTAACTGATAATTAATTTGCTCGAGAAATAAGTAGTGATTTATCACAAAAAATGGCATTGTCAATTAGAGGACTTTTAGTTGCCAAAATTCAAATGATAAAAAAAAAA
The DNA here is from genome assembly GCA_027625915.1 of Anaeramoeba flamelloides. Lineage (NCBI taxonomy): Eukaryota > Anaeramoebidae > Anaeramoeba > Anaeramoeba flamelloides. The sequence goes on from JANTQA010000051.1 coordinate 782,422, forward strand.
CCTTATGAATCTCATTTCCAAAAAAATTCAAATTACAATAAAAAAAAAAACATGATGATAACCAATATCAAAAAATTCAATTAACTACAAAAAAAAAAATATCTTGAATCTAAACCCCTTACCAAAATTTTAGACACACCTAAAATCCAAAATAAGCAAAAAATATATCAATTTATTGTATTTTTCCAAACCTACTGTTTATTGTAAAATAAAAAGATCAAAATTTTCATTTCTCTTTCCAAAATAATCACATTCCCAGAATTATTTTCACAAAAACATTCAAAGAATCCCAATTCTAAAAAACAGAAATTCATAATTTAAGAATGTTTTAGAACCAAAAATTTGAAAGGTTTGGGGATTTTTAACTTTCCCTTTTTTTAGCAAAGCTGAATGAAAATTTTGTTCCATTTATTGTTCAACCAATAGTAATCTAAAACCCCATTTAAGTAACGAGTATTAATGTTTTGATATTTAATCATTTTAATCCAAATACAAAAAAAAATACTAAACCAAAAAAAAAAAAATCTATCTGTCCAAAATGATGAAACAAGTGTAAGAAAAAATTTTATTGGTAATTTTGTTGAAATTTCATCAACAATTGATCGATCAAATGGACAAGATATCATCAACTATTTGTATACGATTTTTCTATTTTCTAAAATCAGCACTAAACCTCTTTCAATAATTTAAAAAAAAATTCCAGCTCTCAGGAAACATATTAAGTAACTTGAAAAAAGCAAATGGAAACAAAACAAAAAAGACAAAAAATGATATAGTTTGGTAAAAAAACAATTATTTCCAAATTGAATGTAAACTGTAGTATTTTTATTTTTTCAACTGTTTAAACTGTGTCCATTTTTTTGGAATTTATGTTTAGTTTTCCAAAAACTCAAATTTAAAAAAATGTAAAGTGATCAAAAATTCAAAATGGGTTCTCCAAAAAAGTCTTACTTATTCTATATTTTAAAATTTTGAAATTTCTTCAATTTTAAAAAAATGTCTTCTAAAAGTCCATAATCGCTTTAATATAATTTAATCTATTTTTTTGTTATTTTTTAACCCTTTAAATTTCACAAAGTAAGGAATTTATAAGATTATTTTTGAAAAAATACCTCATTTAGAAAATGAAAAAAAAAAATAAATCGTCCATAACTCAAAATGTTCCCAGAGAGAAACATTAAAAATAACACAGTTGGACTTTAAAATTAATAGTAACAATGATTTAAATTTGAAATTGGGTGTTTATATGTATTAATATTTTCTAAAAATAGAGTGGGCTTTTCATTGTTGATTTTAAGAAAACTTCTTTACGTCATATGCTGATTGATTTTTAATTAGTATTAAAATATAAAAAAACATTGGAAGTCACTACCATAAAACAATCCCAGATATTTAAATCTATTCCAAGATTTAAAGTAACAACCAGAGATTCTAAATTGAAAATTTTTGCTTGAAATATTTTTTTTTATTCGTTTTCACTTTTAGCGTTTTTTTGTTTAATATTTATAACAAATAGAATTATATAAATACTGGAAGATAAAGCCAAATTAATTAATCTGAAAGTTAAAATTGTTGAGATATTTTTAGGATGTGAAAATATAAAAAATTTTCAAAGTATTTTAAAGCTTGTCAGCTATTTTGATGATAATAGAAAAAACTGTTTGGAGAAAAATGAAGAAAAAAGAAAACTAAGAAGAATCAAAATATAAATTTTCATCTATTGTATTTTAAGAGGTGTATAATTCTAATTTTTTGAAAAGAAAAAAACCAAATAAAAAATATTAATAGAATTAAAAGAGGGGTATGGATAATTAAATTATTTAACAAATTAAAGAAGATTAGTCATGAATTTGTGATAATTATAATTTTTTCTAGAGAAAACTAAAGGATGTTTAATGAAAATATTTCATTCTCTTTGAGTCTTTATTTTACTTTGTGATAAAAATATAAGTATAGGTAAAGTCAACTTCACTTTTAAAGCACAAACTTTCTATGGAATTTAAGGCATAAAAAAATCTCAAATTAAGGCACAAAATTTAGATTCTAGTTTAATAAAATGTAAAAAAAACAATTACAAAATTTGTGTGTTAATTTGAGATTTTTTTATGCCTTAAATTTCGTAGAAAGTTTGTACTTTAAAAGTGGAACTGACTGTATATGTGTATAAAAATGAAAAGAAAAAAAGAAAGATATAATGATTAGGGCAGAGATAAGAAAAAAAAGGAATAGAAAAGAGCTATAGAGTGGGAAAAAAGAAATTGTAAGAATAATAGTGATATTTTATATTTTTTAGAATATATCTTTCTTTGAAATATTAATTGAAAAAAAAACCATAGATATTCATAAAATTAATCATAATTAGTAATAAACACTATAAAAAAACTATTTTTTTTTGTTAATCAAACGGATAGTTTATTTTGTTTATTATTTTTTTCACTTATAATTATTTTAGTGATTCTTTCCAACGATATCTACCACTTTCATATTTAGGACATCATATAAGAAATGATCTTAATTTTCTCTATATTTTTTTCGGATTTTTAAGATATTAAATCAATAGATCAAGTCATCAGTTATTTTAATATAGAAAATATGAACATCTATTTAGACCAATAGTAAAATATCAAAATTTCAGGAATGATCATGAAGATTTCTAATTGAAATAACTCTGTTGAATAAATATGCTTTTTTAGATGTTTTAAAAATTAGTTTAAAAATATTCAGAAGTTTTCCTACCTACATTTGAATAGAGATTGTTTCATGTTTTTTTTTTTAGAAATATTGATTTACATTAAAGTACTCGTTTTTTATTTGTACTCAATCTTCTATATGATTTCAATTTAAATTACTATTTTCTCCACAAATATAGATAAAATCATATAATATCGAGGTAACAGAGTTTTAAAAAAATCCTTATTTGGGTTTTCAATAACTTTTTATTTTTTTTTATTTATATCTGAATTAATCAAATCAAATTTATTTTCTTATTAAATAATATTAATTGGTGTCACTTTTTGGGATTTTAGTATTCTTCTTCAGTTGAATATTAATACAAGTATTTATTCCTTCAATTTATTTTCTGAAGAATATATATTATCAACTGATAATATCTTGTGAAAAGATTCCTACCTTAGATGACCTTAATCTATACCCAAAAGATAATTGAATTTTTTTTTTTTTGAAGATAAATTCATATCTATCGAAAAAAAATTTGAGTCTGTTTTTCATTTTCTGTTTGATTAATTATTATTTTTTCAAACCAAATTCCCTGGATAATTACTGTAAAAAGACCATTTTGGCTAATGTTTTTTTTCTTTCATATGAGGTCATTTTGAATTTTATAATTATTTATAGAGTTCTAATATTATGAGTTTTATAACAAACCATTATTTTGATTTCATAATAAAAATAAGATCACAAATTAATATTTATATATGTTCACTTAAAAACCCATTTTTTTAATTATTATGCTTTTATATGACCAAATAAGTTATTTGATATTTCTTCTTGATTGATACCCTTGTTATCTTTTATCAAGAAAATTTTACAGATTTATTACAAAGAAATTTATTAAGAGTTAGTCTAATAAGAGCATGAATAACCTAGTTAAAACTCTTGGTGATACAAACACTTTTAAAAAAAAAATCAAAAAAGACATGAAACCAAATGAAAAAAAAAAAAAAAGAATTTGAAGAAAAAGATTAATGTAAAAGTGTTGACTTTATCTTTATTTAACATATAATGAAAAAAAAATAAAAAAGAATAACCTCTTTTTTATTTTAATTGTTTTAATAAACTGTTAATTTTATCAAAATTTTGGAAACTTTTAAGAAAATGAGATTAAATAAAATGTATATATTCCTCTGTTAAATTATAACCTCTTTAATATATTATTTTGGCACACTTTAAATATTGTAAAATAAATAATGGGCTTGATAATAATTTATATGATAAAAGACCGTTTCTTAACTTACTGATTATCTTACCCATCCAATAATACAATATGAGTACTTGAAATTCATGTTTTATTTAAATCTTTTAAAAAAATACGAGATGTTTTTTTTATATATTTTAAGCACTTACACAGAAGGTTAAATCTTAGGTCTTTAACAGGATAAAATTCTATCCTTTGTTACTAATTTGAAAAACCAATAAACAATTGTGTGATATGTGGTGTAAAGTGAAAAGGTGAATGTAATACAAAAGGTAAGTTTTTAATAGTATTATAATAGTGTAAAAAAGGTATAATATATTATATAGGGGTTTATTTATCTTATTATTTTAAATTTGTTATAAATAATTTTTTTTAAAACTATAACATAATGAATCTGATTATTTTTTAAAAAAATTTTAATTGTTTCCTAATTTTATCGAGATAAAAAATTATAAAAATAAAAAAAAAATATTGAATTCAATATCACAATAAAGAATAAAATAAAAAAGTTGTTGTAATCAATTTTTTTAATTTTATTCTATCTAACTTATCCAACCTACTAAAACAAATTTGCCCAAAAAAAAAAAAGAAAATAAAAAAATGTTTAACTAAAATTAAACAACGATTCTTATTCTAAAAACCTTCTTAATTTTCAAATGTAATATTCCTTTTTTATCAAAATTTTTATAAAAAAGTTGTTTTATTACAAAGAAAATGCAATTCATTTATTAAAAAGCCCTCAGTATACAATATTAGGTTGAATATTCAAATACTGGGTTCACATTATTTCTAATTTTTTATCATTTTCTAAAAAAGTTACCAAGGTGAAATTTTGTGAAAAGATGGATAATGATGTATTGTGAAATGAATTCTTTGAAGAAAATCAACTAACCAATTTGAAATTTTCTGTAATTTATTATAATTATCAAAATCAAAACTAAATAGGAATATAATACAACCCCAGGATTTTACATTAAGAGATATTTTCAATGTGGGTGTTTAACTCTAACTCTGTTCAACAATATCCCTAATTCAGATTAAAACCACCTTTGCATATATTTTGCCAAGTTTAAAGACAATCCAAGGTACATGAAACTTACACACAAATAACCCTTTGTTTAGATGGGGAAAATTAGTTTAAAAAAAATACAAAAAATTATACTGGAAATAGGGATTCTAGTAAAATAATGTGTGCCAAAACAAAATTCAGATATTTATACTATTATCTGAGATTTTTCAATGTCTTAAATATCGTTCAAAGTTTGCGCCCCAAAAGTTAAACTTGTTGTATTGATTTTTTTTTGACATACAAAGTATTATTATCAATTCAAGAGATTCGACTTTTAGTAGGATTTTAATTCTAGATTTTTTGAGATTCTTCCGGATCACAGAAGAACAACGATTATTTTACACCATTATCAAGTTATTTGAATTTTAGACTTATCAGTAATAGAAGCCATTCTCTTAGGTTTAGAGATTGGTGTCTAAAAGGTGGAAGTATAAGAGTAAAATAAACTCTTTTTAATCCAAAATTACACATTTTTATTGAAATATTGTATATATTCTATGATTTTAAAGTATTTGAATCTATCTAAGAAAAAATATATATTTTGAAAATGTCCAAATTGAAATCTTTTTTTTCAAATTTTACTTTTTTATTTTCGATTTTTTTTGAACTCATGATTCATTTGAAATTTTTTTTTTTATTACAAGATCGATAGCCAATAATTAAAAAATTGGTATTCTATCTATGTGAAAGTGTTAAAATGGTTGTAGAAAAATCATATTGATTTAAATTGTAATTTTATTTGGATCTTCCATTAAAGATTAAAATAAACATTTTTTTTTCTGAACAGTGTTTCGCTGAGAATTTGGGTTTTTCAATTGTCATGAAAATCCATAATATAATAGTTTTCTTTCAGACGAATATCAACTATTCTTTGAAATTTTATTATTCTACTTATTTCTTATCTGTTCTTCAAAGGTTAGTAATATAAAAAAAATTGAAATTTATAGAAAAAAAATTGGGTCCGTTTGACTAAAACCAAATTTACATTAAATAACTTTTTTGGATGAATGTACCATAACAAAATAAGGTATTATCAATTCCATTGCTTTTATTACTTACACTTGTGATGATTTTGGAAATTTTAATAAAGTTTCTTCTTAAAGTAATATCAATATGATTGTTCTCCAAATTAAATCAAAGACTTCAAGTACTGTGAAAAAATGGGATATCAAAGTAATTATAAAAAAAAAAATATTATTTATCAAATATAATTAAAAGGATAAAAAATAAATTCTTTTTTTTTACAATTTTTCTTTTTTAAAAAATTATAATCTAATTATTAAAATTAGTCAAAAGGAACAAAATTCATCAGAATTATATAAAAGTAATTGAAATTTAGATGATTATTAAATGCTTTTAAGTAGTTTATTTGTGGGAAAATTAAAATTTTAAAAATTTGGTAAAATTTCAAAAGTGGTCAAATTCTCAATTTTTTCAAAATAATCAATTATATTGAAATATATAACTATATATAATTTAAAAACACTTTTTGAGTCAGGATAAGGCATGTTAGCAAAGGTTAGAGTATGTTGGGATGGGTTTGGATGATATGCTTGGTAATTTAGTTTCAGATTTTTGAATAAAAAAATAATTTAGAGACTAATTAGACTTGTGTAATTCTTTTAAGGAGGGAAAAAAAATTCACAATAAACTTTGGTGGTTAAAATTGGGTTTTGAAAATTTTTTAGTAATATTTAGTATTGGTGATTTCAACAGTTGGGTTTTTATACAATTTAAGTAATAAAATACTTCAAGTCTCAAATTATTTTTTTTGTTATTTATTACCACTATCCTTAAAAAAACTCTTAAAAAATCTACAAAATTATACCGATTTTAATAATCAAAAAACTCTTCGAATTAATACGAAAAAATTCAATTTGACCAATTTTGAAATTCTAACAAATTTGGAATTTACTAATATATCTTTATTTGTCATTTTAGATTCAATAAATTTCAATTTTACCATGAAATATCCAATAGAACATTGCCTTAAAAATTAAAAACTTTAAAATTTAATTGTAAATAATTTTAAATCTGAGTAAAAAGTGTATACTATTTATTGCAAAATATGTGTAACGAAATTTTTACTCAGCTTTCCAAAAAAAGATATTATAAATCTAGGGAACATTTCAAAGTTTTAATTCTCAAAATCAGCTTCAATTTTCCCCTTTTTAGAATTGAGAACTTTGGTGATTTATTTTAGATTCTTTTATAAATTTTTCTTTTGGAAAGCTGAATGAAAATTTTGATCTTATTATTTTACACTTAACAGTAGTTTGGTAAATTTATATCTCGTAAATTATAACTTATCAAAGATAATCAATAATTTTAAATCAGAGTGATTATTTGTATGTTAGAATAATACTTTCTTATTATTAAAGACAAACTTATTGAGAAAATAATAAATTATGGATTTTTTTATTTTTTATTGTAAATTTTAATTAGAATCTGAAAAATAATTTTTTCCAAGACTAAATATAAATATCAAGATTAATGCACAAAAAAGCAAAAAGATTGATAAAAAATCCATTAAATAAACCAAAAAAGACTAATATTACACATAATGTTTACAATGAACAAAGATAAAAAATAGTTAAAAAACTTACTTTACAGGTTTTATAAGTATAGATCTAAAAAAAAGTAATTGATTTTTACTACATTCTACAAGATGAATCTCGATGAAATTGAAACTCATAAAATCTAAATCAAAAATTATATTTCTATATATGGTTTAATCATCATTTGAATGAATAATACTTTTTTTAAAAAGTCTGATCATCACGAGTAATGCTCTCAATTTTATTTTTAAAAATGTAAAAATATCGTAAGATCTTCTTTCAGAAAATCAAATTATATTTCTTTTTCAATGACTCATTGCTTTGTGTTTTAAAGGACAAAATTCTGGTTTTCTTATTTTTCAAAATATTTGATCAAAAATTGAACAAGTAAAAACAAAACAATTTATTATTTGATTTCTTAAACTTATGAATTTCTTCATTCGTAACACAATAATCAATGTTTTCTGATTTAATTTAACAAATACAAACAATATCTTGTAATTTGGTTTCTAAAATTAAAACAGAAATGTTTAAGAAAAAAGAATACAACTGATGAACTTTGTGTTTTACAGACTATTGACAAAAAATCAAACTAATTATCAAAAACTTGGATGTTAATTTTTTTATTTTTTGATTTTGGGTTTATTTAAACCAAAAGCTATAATGAATAAAGAACAAATATTTGGTGCATTAAAAGACTGTTTTCCTCTTTATGAAACGGAAATAATAAATACTGTATTGACATATTACCATAAAAAGGATCCGAATGATCCCAATTTAATGTATAGAGTCTCAAATGAATTGTTAGCTCAACAAACAAAAAAAGAAAAACAAAACCAAAATAATCAAGAGTATAATCTTTTACAGAAGAAAGATATGTACCAAAAGCATAACCAGAAGAGAAATAGCATTTATAACTCTGAAACCAATTATTTTTCTTCAAAACTCAAAAAAGATAATCCTTATGAGAGTGTACAAAATCAAAAACAGAAGAAAAAAAAAATTATAAAAGATCCTCAAAAATCAAACCTTAGTCCCTACAGCTTTAACCGAAATGAAAATATGGATAAAAACAGATTTGATCAAAACAATAATATGAAAAGAAACAAAATGTCAAATTATCTTGGTTTTCAAACTAATTCCCACTGGGAAGAACTTGTTGATCTGAAAAAACAAAGACGAGACGAGAGGACACTCAAAAGAAAACAAGAACAATTAGATTTGTTGTTAATCTATTTTTTGAATATGTTCCCTACAATTGAAGAAAATGTGATGAGTGGATTGTTAACAAGTTATTTGGACAGATTGGTTAAAAAGGATGAGTAAGAATAATACCTTTATTATCTATTTATTTTATCTTGAAAATTAGAGTTGTTTTTGAAATTACAATTGATGAAACAAAGAGAGGATGTTTCTTTTACTCTTCAATTTTTTTTTTTTTTTTTTTTTTTATGAAGAGGAAAATATATTCGAAGAAGAAAAAACATTCATTTAATACAAAAAAAAAAAAGTAAATTCTGGAAGATCAAAGTCCCTTAATCTTAGGTATCAGCGATCTTTGTCTTATTATTTTGAATTTTTATAATTATCATTTTCAAAAAATTAATTCTTAATTCAAATTAATAATTCTAATAATCAAAAAAAATAATAGATAGAATCAAATCTTATTTTAAGACTAATAGTTCCTTGTTTATGCTCTTATTATCTGAAAAGAATATTTTCTAATCTTTTACATTTCGAGAAATTTAATAAAGGTTTGTGAATAAAATAAAAAGATCAATTTTTTCTAGATCTTCAAGGATTCAATATTCGATTTATTTTTATTTTATTTATAAAATAAGATTAAAATTTCAATGTTTATTTGTTCCTATAGACTCTCAGAAATTACAAAAAGTGAGGTTTCATAAAGATAAAAATGTTTTGTTAATTTTTCTTTTTCAATTTTTAGATCCTCAAATCCAAACCACAAAAGAATCCATTAATTTTGACTTGAAAATTTAATTGATAAAAAAATGGGAACGTTGCACCATTTTTTTTTTTGTTCCCTTGGATTAGTTTTGCTATATAACATCAACTTTCGAACAAAATGACATGAGTGTGTGTTGTTTATTAATACTAATGATTTCCAAACGTAGAAATATACCTTTTTTTTTTGAAGAAAGTTTTCAAAACTCGCTCTTATTTTTTGACTTTTTTGGTGTCAACCTTTATTCTAAACTGAGGAAATTCTATCTAATTTCAATTAGAAAAAAGAATACTTTTTGAAGATTATGATTAGTTGAAGTTGTTTTTTCTCAGAGGAAATGGTTAGAAATATGAAAATTTATAATCTCATTTTTTAGTTATTTTTCCGAATTTTGTTGTCGGAAAAATAAAAAATAAATTTAAGGACACGATCAAAGGAAAACATAAAAAAGTTTCTTAAGTTTGAAACAAAATAGCTGGAAAAGATTAGAAATTGAAATAAAACTCAATTTTAAAATAATAAATTATGGAATATGTAACCTATACCCATTCTTTGAAATTATAATTGTTGAGAACATGAAAGTTAAAAGATTTTTTGAGTTTAGAGTATTGAAAAAAATAGATAAAATGAAAATAATCTCTAACAAGATTTTTGATTGTGAATATTAGAGAAATTGTTTTGAAATAGCTGAATAATCCTTTTTATTTTAAATCTAATTCTATTATTTAAGAATCAAACTTTAAAATTATAACCCAACCACTTTTGAGAATGATGTCTCTTCAAATTACACCTGTTCAAAATAAAACCCAATCAATCAAAAAAACAAGAATAAAAATTATCATTTTCAAAACTCTAGTAAACCTCTTTAAATAACTCTATTATTTTATTACAAAAGTAGATCTACATATTTTATCAAAGAATTAAAAAGAGTAATCTATAGATACCCGACTTTAGTGAACTTAAAGTAGACCTATTACCGAGTTCATTAAAATTTAGATATTTACAAAAAGGATTTGGTTGAAAATAATTAAAATTAAACAACAATTCCAGATATTATCATGATATTCACAATAAAAGTGCAATAGTATTAAAAAATCGCGCTTAGTCCAACTTTATCACGAAAAATCATAAAATTGTGATAATCAACATTATCGAGATATTCATATTATCCCGAAAAAATGAAAAATTATTTTGTTGAGAGATTACCTTAAAAAAATCCATTGACTTTTACAAAACCTTGATACTTTTACTCACTACCTCCCCTTAAAAATGTTTGAAAGTGTTGTGAATTGTCTTCAAGTGTTTGAAAGTTTTGAAAGACAGAAAAATTTTATAAACTGTATGAGTTTGTTTATTGTGGAAAAAAAATTTTCTTTTTCATTGTTTTTATAACAAAATATAAAATCTCTAACAAATTTTATGATCAAACTAATAATTATCCATTTCAACAACACACTCGAATATAAGATAGATGTGTTTTCGAAAATGGAGTTGTTATATTCACAATTTTAAATATCCAAAAAGAATAAAGAATAATTTTCCTTCTTATTGGTGATCGATCAAACAAAAACCTCTAAGCTTTAATAGTGTTTTCTATCCAATACAAATATGCTCAAAGAAGAAAAAGAACAAGAAGAAGACAACAATTGGATAAAAAATCTTAATAATTGGTGATCATCTGGTAAGGATGTTGTTGGATCCTTTGAAGAGATATCCAACCTCTTTGAACTTTCTGAGAAAATTGAAAATATTTTAACCCAAGAACACATTCTTTAAAGAGCAGATAAAGGGTTGGTTGTTTTAGAAGTTAATTAATCAACTCAATTTCTAAAAGTATGTTTAACTGAAAAAATATTTATTTCTCTTTATTTCTTATTATTGTTGATCTTAAGGTTTACAATCCCTGAAATTTGAAAAAAAGATTATCTTATGTAGGGTGTAGTGATTTGTTAATTTGATTCTTAGCTGATCGATCTTGTACTTGGTATGTATTTTAATAGTGGTTCAATATGGCAATTTTCTGACAATTAATATTTTTTTTCCGAAATACGAATTGAAGAGTTTAAGATTGATAGGCTGTAACTTAAGTTAGAAAAAAATTCGGTTTGTGGGTTGTTGATTGAAATTTTTAATTAAGTTTGATTATATTGAGAGCTTTTAAAAAACATTGTTTTTTTCTTTTGGTTAATTGACAAAAAAGTCAATAAAGATTCTTTTCTTCTTAAACCCATAAATCAAAAGTTATTCTTGAACACCTACTAATCTATTAATCTTAAACTCTTCAATTCAAATTTGGAAAAAAAAATAATAAATTGTCAAAAATTGCCATATTGAACCACTATTAAAATACATACCAAGTACAAGATCGATCAGCTAAGAATCAAATCGACAACTCACTACACCCTACATAAGATAATCTTTTTTCAAATTTCAGGGATTGTAAACCTTAAAGGATCGATAGGCTTGTCAAACAAATAAAATAAAACCACAATAAAACTCTTTGATCTGATCCTTGATTGGATCAAGTATCCTTTTTGTTGTTTTTTCAAAGAATGACTTTTATCCTAATCTGTTTTTTGATCAAAAAAATTTTTTTGTGAAAATATTTCTCAATTATCCCAAAAACCTATCAACTATTATATCGCGTTTACTTTTTAATCGCGATATTTGGGCATTTATCACTATTTAATATAAATTTTCGCCATTTTAGAGAATATCACTATTTGTAATATTATCGCGAGAATATTGATATTTCGCGATTTTCTGATATATCGTGATTTGATAAAAATAATCGCGATTTTTGTAACTTTATCGTGAATTAAGCATGATATCATCAAAACTTCTACAGTCAGTTTCACTTTTAAGACACAAACTTGAAACGAAAGTTAAGGCACAAAATAATCTCCAATTCAGGCACAAAATTCAAATTCTAGTAAAATAAGATGAAGAAAATTTAAAATCCAAAAAATGTACTTTAATTTGAGATTTTTTTGTACCTTAAATTTCGTTGAAAGTTTGTGCCTTAAAAGTGGAACTGACTGTATTTTCAATATAAATGTTACAAATTACTTATCTTATTTTTCCGAAAAGTTATTTTTCAAAAATAATAATAATAATACCTTTTTTTAGTTGTATATTGCGAGTATGTTTATTATTTATTTTCAAAAAATCAAAAACTTCAATTTTTTAATATGTAAAACCCATCACCTTTTCTGGAAATTTTTTATACCATTCACAAAAATACCAAAACTACTTTAATCAATAATTTATTTATTAAAAAAGATATTTCAACTTCAAAAAACAAAAAATATTGATTAAATTGATATAATTCAATAATAATCGATATTTTGGATAATATATAACTCAAAAAAAGAAAATTGAATTTGAAAAAAATAATATTACAGTCAGTTTCACTTTTAAGACACAAACTTTCAACGAAATTTAAGGCACAAAAAAAAATTCAAATTAAGGCACACAATTCAAATTCTAGTAAAAATAAATTGTAAAAAAAAATTACAAATTTTGTGCCTTAATTTGAGATTTTTTTGTGCTTTAAATTTCGTTGAAAGCTTGTGCCTTAAAAATGAAACTGACTGTATTTTTTAAAATAAAATTTAAAAAAAAGTGCAAATATGAATTGTTTTACAGTCAGTTCCACTTTTAAGGTACAAAAGTTCAACGAAATTTAAGCCACAATAAAAATATCAAATTAAGGAACAATATTTTGGATTCTAGTAAAAATAAATTGTAAAAAAAAAATATTACAAATTTTTTTCCTTAATTTGAGATTATTTTTGTGCCTAAATTTCGCTGAAAGTTTGTGTCTTGGAAGTGAAACTGACTGTAAAAAAATTGAGTTTTTACAAGTTACGAGATAAATACCAAAAAATATTTAGATTCTAAACATAATAAAATAAAAAAAAATTACTGTTAGGGGGGGGTAGTATTTGTTTTCTAAAAATGAAATCTTATCAAGAAATTGAATTTTTTTTCTAATTTGTGTTTCAAATTATGAAATGGATGATTTAACAACATTTAAACAATTGATTAATTTGTATCCCTTTTTTGAAATCTAAAATTTACATTTTTCCAATATAAAACCAAAAAAAGTAAAATTTATTTTTATGAACAATTAAGTTAATTCTTGTATTTGGGGAATATTTTTTCTGTTTTATTTTTTAAAGTATTGATTTCGAAAGTAAATTTTTTATTTAGTTTTTTATTTTCTTTGAGTAATATTCCATTTCAAATCTTAACCAATAAAAATAATTAAAGTATAAATGATTCAATAAATGAATGTTTTTTAGATTGATCAAAAAAGTTAATTAATTAAATTGAGTTCTATTAAACAAAAATTTTTTTCTCAAATGTTTTTGAAAAAGTTGTTTTCTGATTTTCAAAAAATGAAAAAAAATAAAAAAAAAAAAATTCAATTTTGAAAATTTTTTTTAACAAATTGTTTGGTCTTTTTCACAAGAATCCTAATAACAATTACAATTATTTTTGGTAGAAAAAAAAATGATTTTGAATTTTAGGGATAAAATTAATTAATATATAAAATATCTTACAGTCAGTTACGCTTTTAAGACACAAACTTTCAACAAAATTTAGGCACAAAAAAATTCAAATTAAGGCACAAAATTTGTAATAGTTTTTAGAATTTATTTTACAATTATCTGAATATTGTGCCTTAAATTTGAGATTTTTTTGTACCGAAAATTTCCTTGAAAGTTTGTGTATTAAAAGCGTAACTGGTTCTATTAAAGAATTATTTGTTCTTTTTTTATTGAAAAAAAATATTTTTCTTCATTTTTCGTTAGGTTTATTTTAATTTTTTAGAATAATCCAAAACTTTTAGAAATTTTCAGTTTATTCCAAAAAAAAAAAAACTAGGACACTTTTGTTAGGTTTTCCAGAATTCAAAAGAATTGAGAAAAATCTATGGGATTTTACTCTATTCTTTAGAATTCTGGAAAATGGTCATTCGGTTTTTATACTTTTTGAAATAAAGAGATAATTAATTAAATTTTCGATTTATTTCTCAAATTAAAAAAAAAAATCCAAGGCACTTGATTGTAATTGACGGCACTCTACAGATATAATCAAGATTTATCATCAGTTTTTTTTTTTTTCTTATTCGGGTTTTTTTAGATGATAAGACTATTTGAAAAACTCTTTGTTATTATCTCTTGAAAAAAAATATCTTAAAGTTGAGTTTAAAGAAAATTCATTGCCCCCCCCCCCCGATTTAAAATTTTAAATACCAAAATATACCTATTTTTTGAGACTAGAGACTTCTTAAAAATCATATTAATATTAAAAACAATAAATACAACAGTCTCAAAATTTTTAAGAACTGAAGTGTTGATTATATTTTGAATAAACTCGATTAACTAGTATGAAATGATAATTGAACTTGAAATTTTGTCTAACTTTTTGTTTTCAATTTTATTTTTTTTTATACTTGCTAATAGTGAAAGTCTTAAATAAAAAAATCTTATTAAAAAAAAATATCATTTAGACTTTATGAGGTGCAATGTTATTGCATTATGGAGTTTGTTTTTAATTAACAGATATTTATTGCAGGATGATTACAAAATTGTAATTGGTAACCTTCTAGCCAAAATAGTTGCTAATAAAAGATAAATAAAATAATTTTTTTTTTAAAGATTAATTTCACTCAATTTAGAATTAAATACAATAAAAACAAGAACCTATGAGATAACTTTGAGAGTTTGTTCATAATTGTTTATAATATGAATAATTTTCAATCATTACTCAATAGAATTAAAAATATTTTTTTTTGAATTTTCCGAAATGGTGCAGCATACCCAATGAACTCTTCTTTCAAAAAAATGATAATTCTTTTCACTAATATATAATAAATGAGGTTAATTGATCGGATTTAATTGAGTTAATGAAAATAAGTTCTCTATTGCCTTTTACGAAAAAAATAACCAAGATTTAATCATAAACAACTTGGCATTTAATTATGTTTATAAAATATTTGATCCATTCCTCATTTTTTTATTTCATATAAGCTGTTTTTACAATACCATATTATTATAAAAAAATTTAAACTCACACATAATTGTTCTCTTCATAACTGTGGATAATTTTTCTTAAAGTAATGCGCTTGAGGAAATTACAGAGATTCTCAAAGATGCTGTCCAACCAAACCAAAGGCAGAAACAAGAAATCGTACAGGAGAACTTAATTTATAATAAGGAGAACTTGTTTGGAAAGGTTATTGACATTTTACCTGACATCGAGCATGAATACTTGAGCGATCTGATTGATCTCAAAATAAAATTTGAAAATCAATTTGAAAAAAGCAATACAGGGGAGGTTTATGATCCTTTTTTCCATATTATGGATCTAATAACTGAAAAAAAGTCATATCCAAAAGAGAAAAGGAAAAAACCAAAAAAAAAAAAAAACCCAAAGGAAATAGATTGGATGAAAAACGAAGAAAGGGTGAACAAAAAATATATTGAACAATGCTTTCGGTATTTAAAAAATGAGTTTTTGTTTTTAAATGCCGGTCAAATAAAGAATGTTATGAAAAAAAATAAAAATAGGTATGTACCCTCGTATAAAGAATTAGAGAACAAAAAACCTTCCATGTGGAACAAAAAACAAAAAAGAAACAGAGTCAAAATTGGCCTGGATAACTTTTGTGATCGGATGCAACAGGAAATAAAATTCATTAAAGAAGAAAAACGTAAAGTGGATGAGAGAAAGGATTTCGAATTCGCAGAAAAATTGAATGATCAAGAATATGAAGATATGGGAGCCAAATTAAATTGTATGTGCTGTTATGTGCCTGTTACGTTTGAAAAGATGGTCAGCTGCAAGGGAGGACATTTATTTTGTGTTGATTGCTTACACAATTTAGTCAAGCATGCCATTGGCCAAAGGAAAAAGGAAATCAAATGCCCAGGTGTTGAAAAATGCGAGTTTGGCTTTTCCAAAGAAATGATCCAAAAGGCAGTCCCTGAAAAGACTTGGGATCTTTTTGAAAGGTTGGTTCAAGAGTCTGAAATCAAGTCTGCAGGAATTGAAAATTTAAAAAAATGCCCGAATTGTGATTATGCAGTGATAATTGAAAGCAAATCAACATGTATTCTAGAATGCATGAACCCTGAGTGTATGAGGGAAACTTGCTTATTGTGTGGTGAGGAAGCTCATCGAGGTATTTCCTGTCAAGAGGTGAAAAAGGACAAAAATTCTGATCTCAGAACTTATATCGAAGAGCAAATGACAAATGCGCTATTAAGAAAATGCAATAAGTGTGGCCAAAGTTATTATAAAACAGAGGGGTGTAATAGAATTGTTTGCACAAATTGCAAAGAAAATATGTGTTATATTTGCCAAAAAAGTATAAAATGGGAAAAATATAACCATTTTTCAAATCAACCTGGGAGATGCAAATTGTGGACAACAAAAGAAGAGGACGAAAAAAGAATAAAAGTTGCAGAGTCTATTGCCAAACAAAAGGTATTAAAATTGCAAAAAGAAAGAGAAAAAAAAGACACTATGAAAAAAAAAAAGTTTATTGAGAATTATACAATTTTCGGTAGAAAATGAGTATTGCCTAAAAATTAATTTTTTTGAAAAATTCCTATTATTAGGTTAAAGTGTAGGTATATATATATATGTGTGTGTATATATATGATGTTTTCTTTGGGTGTGTAAAAGTATCTACTTTTATTAATTGAATATACCATAATATATTTTTCATAAAGGATCATCTCAATAATAATTTATTGTATAAAACTGAATTGTTTTTTTTTTTTTTTTTTTTTTGATTTTATAGATTGTTAGATCAAAAAAAGAGGGAAATTTTATGAAACATGTTCTCAAAATGTAAATTTTGTGTTTTTAGACAATTACTTGGTAGGCCCTACTAAATATCATGTTATTGTTTTAATTTATTTTTGAAAGGATTAATTATATTCTTGAAATGCTATTATTAAAAAAAAATTCAAATAAATCTTTACATAATATGAATACTTTAGTTAGCATTCTAGTTATGACAATGAATTTTTTTGAATTTTTTTTTCAAAAAAATATTTGTTAATAATTTACAAATTAACACATTTACCATTGTGAAAAAAATTTGGGTCATTAAAAAAAATTGGGTCTGTCAAAAATTTGTTTTCGTTTTTTAAATAGTAAATATTTGCAAAATGATTTTTGATCAAAGTAAAATTTTATGAACAAATCTTACATTTTTGAAAAACCAAAGTCACTATCAATAATAATTTTCAAAGGTAATGTTATTTCCTTGTATTTTGACAATTTAGAATTACTGTGGAACTCTAAAATACAAAAATTTACTTTTAATTGTCAACTTTACTAAAAATGTTATTTTTTTTTTATTAGGAAATATTTTAAAATCTATTAATTCAATAAGACATTTACTATTGCTAATTAACATGAATTTATCAAAGTTAATCTTAAATATCCTTTTTAAACCAAATTGAATAATAAAATCTTCCAAAAAAGCTATTTTTTCAGAATAGATTGTTTTCCACTAATTTTTTACAATCAAAACTTCAAAATAACAAAATATCAAGATTGTAGAAACCATTTAAATACTTTAAATCTCCATAGACAAACTTTAATTTAAAACACTTATTAATTTTTGGTCTTTTCAAACAATTAATAACTTGATCTTGGAATGTAATCTAATAAAAAAAATCAACATTTTTAGTAAAGTTGACAATTAAAAGTAAATTTTTGTATTTTAGAGTTCCACAGTAATTCTAAATTGTCAAAATACAAGGAAATAACATTACCTTTGAAAATTATTATTGATAGTGACATTGGTTTTTCTTAAATGTAAGATTTGTACATAAAATTTTACTTTGATCAAAAATCATTTTGCTAATATTTACTATTTAAAAAACGAAAACAAATTTTTGACTGACCCAATTTTTTTTAATGAACCAAATTTTTTTCACAATGGTTAGACCATATTGTTGAGAAATATAATTTATTTATCTTTTTTTATTAATCAATTTTAAAACAAGATGTAGGAAATTTTTACTTTTGATTTTTCATTGTTTTTGATGTTGTGCTATTTTTAAAAGAAAAAAAAGCAGAAAAATGATTAATAAAATTAAAATTAAAAGCATCCAATTAACAAAAAGTGACCAATTATTCCAAATTAATGATATATGGAATAAAAAACATTTGATAAAAAGATCAACAAAATAATAATTTGATCTGGTATTTCGTTCAAATTCAAAAGTTCATTACAAAATAATAAAAAAATATTTGTAACACAAATAAAAAAAAAAAAAAACATAAATTCATAAAATCCTTTGATTGATCTTACAAATTAATAACTTTTTTCATTTAATTTTTTTATAATTTTTTTTAACAATAAAATTCATAATCATTTTATAGGTTTATTTTGTTTTTTTTTATTGTTAGTATATTATAATTGTAATTTTTTTAGTGATGAGAAAACATCTTTAAATAAAAAATAAATCCTAAAATTCTCTTTTTAACATCTAATGATTCTGAAAAGGAAAAATTATTATCAAATTAAAGATAGACCTACCAAATACCAAAATAACAAGTCACCATACCTGTTACAATTTATATTTTTAATTAAATTTCATTTATTATCAATCTTAAATAAACAAATCATCAAGCGAAAAATATTCTGAAATGGATTGATAAATTATACCACCTTTTTTTATTTCTAGATTTTTTTTTGTAAATTTCTATTACTGAAAGTTTTTAATCAATTTTTCAGTGTTTTTTAAATAAAACTTCATTTCTGAAAATTTTAATATATATATAAAGAAATTAATAATTAATTCTAAAATGGAAATTATTTATTTAATTATCAATTCGTAAATGATCAAAAAGCAAACAGTAATATTTTAAGAAGTGATACTGAAGGAATTGAAATATATTTTTAAAATCCCAAATTATGAAAGAGGACAAAAGTATATATATATATATATATATATATATATATATATATATATATATATATATATATATACAAATTGTTTACTTTATTTGATCTTTTAAATATTTAACATAAACTATATTTCAAAAATTGTAGCTTACCTGAAAAAATAAAATGAAACAGAAAATAATAATTGTTTGATATTTTTGAAATAAATTTTTATTAATAAATCGTATGAAGAATAAAAAAAAATTACAATATTAAAAATTGAAAATATTAAATATAAAATCATTTTCTTGTATATTTATTTATTTATTTATTATAATACATACATACATACATACATATATATATATATATATATATATATATATATACCATAACTCTTAATATTGAACAATAACTTATAATTCTTAATTTACAAAGAGTATTTTGTAACCATTTTAAAAAATAATAAGAAATTTAAGTGAAAGCACTACAGAATATGATATATCAAATATACCAACTCCTAATAAATAAACCGGAATTATTATTATTATTTTACAGTAATTAGCTTTTTATTCATATTTTTCAATATATTTAAGTACAAATAATTTTTATGTTTATTTGAAATGTTTTTTGTAAATTATTATACAAATCATCGAGACTATATATTTTTTTATTTGTGCATTCAGGGGGAAAAGAATCGTTTCATTGCATTTTTTTTAAATCCTAAATCCAATTCCAACTTTGTTTTTTTTAAAGAATATTCAAGATAAATTTTTAACTTTTTCTTTACACCTTGGTTTGGATCAATTGAATTATTTGGTTTGGAACTCAGAATTTGAGATCCAATTTTTTTGAATTTTTGAAATTTAATTTCATTGATAGATTTAAATCTCATGGACTCTTTGGATTCCAATAAACTAATTTTTAATGTATGTTCATTAATTGGTAATACACAATGTTTTTTTGTAGTGGATGAATTATCAATAATTTCACCTTTTTTAAACAAAATTAAATAATAATTGTTCTTGGTGTTATTTTTATTGTTTTTTTTTTTATTTTTTTTATAATTATTGGGCTGTTTTACCAAAAATTTTAAACAATAAGTTTTTTTTAAATACAAGTCATTAATTTTATCTAATTTTCCAATTTTCTCTAAGGCAATTCGATTAATTTCCCCCAAAAAATAGCTTTGTAATATTTTGTGTTCTTTTTTAAATTTTTTTTTAGCTGGTAATTAATCGATGTAAATACGATTTTTGGGTTATAAAAAACGTTATAAATTGTTTTGTTTTTTTTTTCATCTTGCTATTGTTCCCAGAATTGTATTTTGGGGTTTTAATAGTGTCAAAGTTTTTTTGCAGATATTTATGACATATTTGTTTTAAAAAATCCTCTTTCTCAAATGAAAGAAATATTTGATCATTTTTGTTTATCACCTGAATTAATTGTTGACTTTTTTTTTTCTTCTCGCTTTGATTATATTGCTGAAACAAATTTCTCAAATAGTTGAGTTGTTGGTTTGTAATAAATTCTAAATGAATTTGGTTTGACTTGACATTAAATTTAAAATTACACAAATAATATTCCAAATGCCAAATACAAAATTTGAACCAAATATTTGGTTTGTTTCTGTGATCCTTTTTTAGTTTGCTATTCTTGTAATCTTTTGATGACAAAAATTCCAATATGTGGATTTTTGGCTTTAAAAAATCTATGAAGAGATCCATGGTCGCAATTTGTAAAGAGTTAATTTCAATTGATTTTTTGATTTTATCTTTGTCCTTTGGCGTCTGAAATTTGAGAATAATTAACTGTTTGTTTATTGACTCTTGTGTCAAGATGTGATATGTGACTTGTTTTTGTTTTTGTATTTGTCTTTGTCTTTTTCTTTGTTTGGAATATTCTTTTTGAAAAAATAAAGATAAAATTTCTTTTTGTTCAAGAATGATTAATCCTGGACTTGCTGTGTCAGGTTTTTGAATGTCCTCTATAAACCCATTTTGGTATGCTAGTTGGTAAAGAGAAAGTCTGGAAACCTCTGTTAAATTAAAAGGAAAGGTAAAGATCCATAAAGTTGAGAAAAACGTGATTTGTTTTCCCATTTCGCTAGTTTTATTCTGATTGTTGATTTTAAGAACTTCCTTATTGACCTGTTTCTGGATTAACATAAAATACCCACTTAACACTTCTTGTGTTAGGAATTGTTTACCACTAAATGAGGAAATCTTTAAAGGAAACTCTGTAAATGTCTTTCCGTTGATTACAAAGAATTCATAGTCCCAATTATATTTGACGAGAGGATCCTTTGAGTTGCCTACTTTTTTTCTTTCTGTTTCGCTTTCTTCTTCTTGCTGGGATCTATTATTTTTATTTTTTCGTTTTTTTCTTTTCTCTTTTGCAAGAGACTGCCGTTTTTGTACATGCATACCTTTTGTATTAGAATTCAAGTTATTCCATTCCCCACTCTGCTTGAAATACAAATAACGTTGATACAATTTAATCGCATCCTTTCCAATTTTGATTGGCCGAATTAACTGATTAGATCGTACCTGAAAAAGAACAACATTTGGTAATTCCCGATTTACAACGTTTTCATACCCAATGGGCTGTTTAAGATAAGGTGATTGGCTAGTTTGACTTTGAATTGTTATAGAGATATTATAATTGCTAAAATTAATCTGTGTCCTGGACAAGACGGTTTCCATTTATAGTTTTAATCAAACTAACCCAATAAATGAAAAAATGATTTTCAGAAAATTTTTTTTGTTGTGAATTTTTTTTATTCAGACGAAAATCGACACTTTCATTAAATTTATCATTATTTAAAAGCTTAATTGACTGTTCAATTTATTTTTGATATTAAGGAAAGTTTTTTTATCCTTTTCTGATCTGAAAAACATTTCTTAGATGATTTTTTTAAAGGATCAGATTTCAAGGCAACAAGTTTAAATATTAAAATATTTTATTGGTGATATTCAGTACTTGTAAATTTTTTTCTTGATTGAATTTGTGAAAAAATTTTGATTCAAGAAATCCTGAAAAGAAAAGTTTTCATAAAGATCTTTTTGTTTTTATTTTTTTTTATTAAAAGAAATGTAATAAGGTTTACAATTCCTCAAGAGTTTAAAATTATTGCCTTGTATTAGGTGTGAAGAGTTGTTATTTTGGTTATTAGTTGATTAATCTTGAAATTCGTTTCAATATTCAGATGTGTTTCAGAATAAAAATAAAAAAAAAAGGAAATATAAACTAAATTTCAAAATAAATAGACCATTTTACATTTGAATAATAAATTGTTTTAGTATCTTTTTGAAGTTTTTCCCCTCACAATGAAAAGTTTGCCAATAAATCATTTTTTCTCTTTTTTATTTTTTCCATAGTGTTTTGTTAAAATGGATAATGAAAATGAAAAATTGGAAAGAAGTAAAAGATGAATTAATGAAAAAATTAGTTTCGAATATGAAAAAGCGATTAGATTTAGTTATTCAAATGGAATGAGAATTGATAAATAGGTTTTACTAATTTTTCAAAACTTTCTATTTTTTTATGTAATGCTTCTTTCAAAATAAATGTCCCAATTATTTTTAACAGTTTTTTTTTTTCGTTTTTTTTCTTTTATTTTTAGACAAAAAATTAATAGCTCTTGAGTATAGAAATGAATCTAAAAATCGAAATTTTTATATTATAATAGATAAATTCAATTATTAATAATATTTTTCTATAAAATTAGATTTTTAATTGACCAATGATTTTGAAATGGGGTTTATATATAATTATCTAAACAAATAATCTCAAACTCTACTAAATACTTTAGGTAAAAAAAAAAAAATGAAAAAGAGGTTCACTTATATTATTAAAAAAAAATAGATAAAATTTATTTGAAAATTCAAAATTTAGTAAAAATATACAAATAATTTATTTTCAGTGTATATTATTATTTATTTTACTTTTAAATAAAGATTGGTACAAAGAATTAACTATATTTAATGAAATATTAATTGAAAAATAACAGAATTCCAAAATAAGAAAAGTTGGAAATTTTAGTCTTTAGAAAATTTAGAATAAAAAGGATTCAAAAAAAAGCAATATAAAATTTTTTTAAAATAGTAATATAACTCATGTAGCCCGTTTCTTAATTAATTATAATAAAAAAAAATATGATAAAATGTAGAATCTATTGATAATAATACATTTGGTTACAACTGATGATAATCAACACTTATTAAATCTATTAAAGTTTGGAATAGAAAAAATTCAAATTTATAATTAATAATATTTATCAATAAGGACATATATTGAATAATTTTGTGAAAAAAAATGTTATTTTAATTATACAAACTTCCACTTTTCAGTAATAAACTTTGAATCAAAATTAAGATATTATTTAAAACGGGAATAAAAAAGGTCATTTAATTGTATAGTTTATTAAAATGGTTTTGAAGTAATTG
The DNA here is from genome assembly GCA_027625915.1 of Anaeramoeba flamelloides. Lineage (NCBI taxonomy): Eukaryota > Anaeramoebidae > Anaeramoeba > Anaeramoeba flamelloides. Next base: position 806,319 of record JANTQA010000051.1, read on the forward strand.
TAACTTACTGTTAATTAGAAAATAAAATGTTCAAAATTTTCATTCAAGCTTTTCAAAAAAATCAAATTGAAGAATTAAAAAATCTTCGAAGTCCCCAATTCTAAAAGGAAAGTGAATAATTTAAGTTTCTTATCAGAGATAAAAGTTTTGAAAAGTATAATGATTTATGAAATCTAATTTTTATAAATCAGAATGAAATTTTTTTTTCTCTTTATTTGACAAATAGAAATTAATTAGATTATAAAAAATAAGTAAGGGGGTTTTGGATAAATTTATCTCGGAATTAGACTTCAAATATAGTAAAAACAAAATTTTTTGGAAAAAAATAATATAATAAGTTCAAAAACACTAACATGTTATATTAAAATTGAAAAAAAAAAGTTAGAGAAAAATACTTCATTCTTTAACCTTTTGTCTTGAATAATAAAGTTTATTCATGATATAATCAAAATTATAGAACTTTAAATTCATGTGACTATTGTATTTATTGTTTTTAGTATAAAAAACTCTTTTAAAAGTCTCTAGTCAAGAAAAAAGGGTATTTTTTGGGGTAAAACATTCCAAATAAACGGGAAAAATGAATTTTTAGTTAAAATCAACTTGGGGATATTTACTTTGATAGGTAATAACGAATAGTTATGAAAGCATTGTACTCATCTAATAAAACTGAAACAGAGAAAAAAAATTACTGGTGATAATTATTGAGAGTGTCCTAGGTTTTTTTTACTTTTTGGAATAAAGCGAAAATTTATTAAAATTTTCTGTTTATTACAAAAATTAAAAAAAACCTAACTGAAAATCAAAAAAAAAAGATTTTTTTAAATTTATATTAATAAATAATTCCATAATAGTCAAAATAATTAGTTATCAGTTTGAAAGATTTTTATTAAATTTAAAATACTTTTAAAATATATGATTATAACCTCTTAACTGTGTAAATAAAAATATTCAAATTTTTTACTATTAAATTTGAAAAAAATCTTACAGGAAAATAGAATTTTCCAACTTAAATTGTTAAATATCTTTAAAAGTATTTTTTGATCCAAGATCTTTTATATCTAATAGTGTTTGTTATAAGTGAAGTTATCAAAAAGTGAAAAATTAGCAAATGTTTGATTTTTTTTTGAAATAATTTTTTCATGATCATGAATTAATCAAAATGTTTTTAAATGATAACAATAAGATTTCTTGAATATTAGGAATAGTATAAAAAAAATCAATTGGATCAACTATCAAAAATGATAGATTTTAAAAACAAATTTAAGAAGAAGAAATTCATAAACTTTGAATTTTTTAGTTTTAATTGTACAAAATTTAACTTTGCCTCATAATTTCTATTTTTTACCAAAATTCTTGATTTTTTTAATAAACCCAAATATCTTTTTTAATTGAATCAGAGGAACTTTTTGTTCTATTTTTCTACTCAAAATTTGAGAGAACAATAAGAACATAGAAACTTTTGTGTTTGACAGTCAAGAAGGCAAACTTTAATTTTAAAATTTCTAACTGGTAGATACTGGTCACTAAAGAATAAATTGTTCTGTGTTGTGTCTGAAATCTTTAATCAAAAACAGCAACTTGAATTGTATTCTCGAAAACATTGGAAACAACAATTATATTGGTGCCAGATTAATTCTTAAAAATGATTGGTTGTTAAATTAAAAAAAGACAATCCTCAAAATATTACTTAATAACCCAACAAATACCTAGACAAGTCTTTGTGTTTTTAATAAAAAACCAAAGAAAGAAATTATTTTTTGACTTTTTTTTCAAGATTCTTTTGAACATTTTTTATTTATCAAAAAAGAAAACAAAATTTAAAAAAAGTACAAACAACAAGATGAGTTTTATTTTTCGAAAAAAGGAAGGGAAAGAAACGCCAAAAATGTTTTGTGGAAGAGACACGATCGAAGCATTAGATTTAGAACTTACAAAGGTGACCAATTTATATAAAAAGCTTCGAAACACCAAGGAGTCTGTTGCATCACAAGACATCACCACGAATTTAAAAATGAAATTGAAGGCTGCCAAGACAAGATTAAAACTCAAGCAAGAAGAGCACCAAACGTTGTTAAGCCAATTGGAAAAATCTGAAAAAGAATTAAAAAAATTACAAAAGGAAAACGAGCAAGACATTGAAAACAAAATGACTGAGGATGAACGCGAGCAAGTTGAGATCCTACGGGAAAGGATCACCAAGCACAACGAAGCGCTTGAGCGGCTAAAGCTGTCTGACAAATCCGAAAAGCTTGAGCTAAAGTTAAAAGAGGCACAACAGCAATTGAAGGGCTTGACTACCGAAAACAACCGTTTACGTAGCATTGTGAACGAAAAAAAAACAAGACTTGAGAAAATTAATGAACAGATCAAGGTCCAACAGAAAATTGATGAAGGATCAAAAGACGAATTACAAAAAATGAAGGAGACGCTTTTAAAAAAGCACAAAGATGAGATCAAGACACTGAAACAGACTCTCAAAAGACAAGAGTTTGAATTAAAAAATCTCAGAAAACAAGAAGAGGCTTCAAGCAATGTTGCTCAACAACAAAGGCTCGAATCATTCCGAATGCAACTCAAGTCCAAAACAGAAGAAAACCTGAGACTTGAAAAGGAATTAGAAGAATTGAAATCTTCTCTCAGCTATACAGAAGAGTCTGAGTCTACTCTTTATAAATCTGAACACACATTTATTTCTGGTAGTGAGTCTGAAATTTCGGTAATTCAGTTTTTTTTTTTTTTCTATTTGTCTTTTTTCATCTCTTTTGACCACCTTTTGGTTCTGTTTGGTTAAGAATTAGTTTTGGAGGTGAGTTTCAAAAAAGAAAAAAGATCGACAAAAAAACTTAACAAAATTGTTTTTTTTTTTTCTTATTATTAAATAATTTGTGTTTTAAAAAATCTCAAATATAGGAGTCTAAAATTGATGAAAAAAATCAAATCAAATTACCAAAAAAAAGCCAATCTTTTAATGAAATTTCGTTCATGTCAAAGGAAATAAAAAAAGAAAAAGAAGATCTTAACAAATCAAAGGGCTCAACAAAATTAGAAAAAACAGAAGAAGACCAAAACAATGACACAGAATCTAGTGAAACAGAATTAGATATTAAAAAAAAAAAAGAAATAACAAAAAAAGAAAATGAAAATGAAAAAGAAAATGAAAATGAAAAAGAAAATGAAAATGAAAATGAAAAAGAAAAAGAAAAAAACAAAGAGAGTGAAACCGAAAGCGACACAGAAACCGAAGAAAATAATGAATCTGATACTGCCACCCTTACAGATACTGACAATGATTCATCAACAGACGTGCCAACTGCAAGTATCTCTGAAAAGTCTTCAAACGAAGAAAGTGAATCTGAAAATGAAGTAGATCAAGAAATGGATCTCAAAAAATTGGATGACATTCAAAGTGATAACAATTTAGAAGAAAATGTAAATAAACAAAAGAAAAAGAAAAATGATAATGAAGAAGAAAAAATCGATTATGATGTTAAATCAATGGATATATTATTTACAATCCCAACAGCAGTCCAATATTTCCAAGAATTTTTGGTTGAACAAAGAAACCAAGAAAACATTTTATTTTTTTTAGATGTTAAACATTTTAAAAATTATTCAAAAAATGAAAAGGTAAGATTTTTACAGTTTTTTTCGATTATTTTTTTTATTCTTTTTTTTTTTTTTTTTTACAATCACAACCTTTTTTCTTGGTTCAAAACAATTCTTGTATTTTATTAAGATTATGAAATTAATACTGAAATCAAAATATTTATTCATTAATAACAGAATTTATTTGCAAATTAATCCACTTTATTGTCCCTTAATATAAATTCATAGATTTTAAATCCCAGGTAAATTTAATTTACAAAACTTATTAAAAGTTAGATATAAAGTATAATTTTATGAGCACTAAAACGAAATCTTGTTAGATCTATTGAAACAATCTGATAAAAAGAGGATTTGGTGATATCTTTTTTCAATTCACAAGAAAGTTTCAAAAACCGCGATTATCTTCAAAAATCACACTTTTTTAATCTTATAAAATAACGATATTACATAAAATCTTGATAATCAATAATATTGTGATATTCTTTAAAATCTCTAAATAAAATCGACAATTAAATAAAAATCTTGCTAAAGTTCAAAAAATGTGCTAAAATTCAAAATATCGTGAGAAAAAATTAAATCGCGAGATAATAGTTGTTGAATTTTAGGTCTAACTCACAAGTATATTTTTAAAACAAAAAAATTTGTTTGAACAAAAAATAGATCCTTGCTAAAAAAATTCATTATTTTAAAAAACAACAAAAAGAAATTCTAAAATCAGTCAAGGATCAGATCAAAGAGTTTCATTGTATTTTGTTTTCATTTGTTTGGTTGACAGATCGACCCATCCTTTAAATCAACAACAGAAATAACAAAAGGAAAATTCTTATAGTTTCTCATTCTATGTTTGTTGATATAAATTGCTATGAATGAAAAAATTCAATAAAAGCATTGAGCTTTCGTGCTTTCTTTAAAGAATATGTTCTTGTGTTAAAGCATTTTCAATATTATATGAAAGCTGAAAGGGGTTGTATAACCTTTCAAAAGCTTTTACAATAACCTAGCTCAAAATAATCACTAATTCAAAAGATTGTTTGGAAACTCTGTTTTCGTGTTCTTATTCTTCTTCTTCTTTTTCTTCTTCTCCTTCTCCTTCTTCTTCTCTTCTTCTTTGTACTGAGTATAAAACTCAACAAGAGTTAGAGATTTTTGTTTTGATCAGCCACCCATAAGAATGAAAATACTCTTTCTCCTTTTTGATTATTTAACTTTGTAAAGGTAATAACCCCATTTTTTTAAAAAAAACATCTATTATTTAACATTCAAATATATTTTCTGTTTCAATATTATTTGTTTGAATGATCATAAAATTCACAGGTGAATTTTATATTTTGTCATAAAAAAAAAATAAAAAGAAAAAATTTTTTTTCTTTTACAAAAAATACCATTCCCTTTATAAAAGTTTTCTGTCTTTCAAACCTTTCAACAACTTAAAGACAGATTACAACCCTTTCGAACTTTTTCTAGCATTTTTTAATGTGAATAAGTGTTGTAAAAGTATCAAATCTTTATAAAAATCAAGGGACTTTTTGTAATGTGATTTCAAAAAATTAATTATCTTTTTTTTGCGATAATGTGGAATATCGTGATTATATGATTTTTCGATTTTTGTAGATTATCGCGATTTTATAATATTATAAAAATTTATTGCTTATTTATGATAAAGTTGGATTAATCATGACTTTATAATATTATCGTGAATTAATTAGTAATGTAGTGTTAATCCATATTATCATCAAAACTTCTCAAATATATTTTGATTAATATCAACTGAAATTATTTCCCAAAAAATATCAATTTTCGAATAAGTTTTTTTTTTTTTTTTTTTTTTTTTTTTTTTATAATCAAAGATAACTCTACTTATCCATCTTTTTTTTTTTTTTTTGTCAAATATCTAGTATTATAGAGATCAATTGTATATATATCCCTTTTAGGTACGAAATAAACCATCAATGATTTTCAAAATTTTGACATGTTCGAATTCTACTTTGAGAGTATGACAAAATTTGAATTTTTTGAGATGGCCGATCTCCGTAGCTAAAGGAATATATTAAAATATATTTATATTGTTTATGTGTGTGTAAATGAAACACCACATCTAGACACATAATTACAAATAGGAAAAGATACCATTCATCATATTTTCATTTAAATTCAAATATAAAATTATTTTTTGGAAAGTTTCAACGTTTTTAAAATCATTTTTTATAAATTACTTCTTTTTTTCTATTTTGTTTTTCTAATTTTTAAAAAAACCTTGGCAATAAAACAAGTCAAATTTAAAAATATATTATTACCAAATATTCAAAAAATATTCGTTTTAATTAATGGTAATTAAAATACACCTACTTATTTAACCATTTCTGATACTATTTAATACAAATGAATTATATTTGTAATTTTCGCCAGATTAGTTATAAGCTTAATTTATAATAATTATTTTAAAAAAATAAAGTAGCACGTTTTTTTATTATTTTTTCTATTTCTTTGAGTTTTCTTTTATGTTAAGAATGGTGTGAATAGCAAGAGATTATGATCATTTAAAAATATAAACAATTCTAAAAACATACAAAAGATAATAGCTCTTTAGTAATCCTCATCTAATAATTAAAGATTAAAAAATAATCCTTTCCCAATTTTTGAAATGGAATATTATGTGTAGATCTTGACATAATATTAATTTCTTTTTGCAAGAAAATAATAATCGTAGAAATAATAATAATAAATAAACAAAGAAAATAATAATAAGATTAATAATCCATTATAAAAAGATCTTTTATTTATATTAATCTAATAAAACTTTACTTGTCTCAAAATTAATAATAATAATTTTTTCTATCATATTAAATAGTCAATAAATAGTATGGCAAAAAAGATTTTTAGTAAATATGTAAAACCAGGTGCAATCTTTGAAGTAAATATTGATCATAGAAATAGACAAGAAATAATCAAAATGGTTCAAGAAAAAAATTTTTCTCTAGACATGTTTGACACTGCACAGGAAATTGTATTTAATCATATGGAAAACAATTCTTTTGGGCCATTTAAAAAATCTGAACTTTATCAAAAATTAATTGAAAAATTAAAAACAGAAAAAGAATTTGATTTTTCTTCAACTCATAAAAAGGCGCTCATGGTATCTAGAAAAACTTTAGTTACTGCACTTAATGTTGATTTCAAATTCCAAGGAAATTCTCATCACCCTTATCGTGTGGCGACTGATTTAATGAATATAATCATAGCAATTTTTAAGGCTAATTATTCTATTAGTTCCAAACAGATTGATTTAAACCATATTTCACAATCGATCCCCTTCCATAGATTTGTGGCATCAACTACAGAATTACAAAAAGTAAAATTTATTTTTTTTTTTTTTGTCTTTATTTTTTTATATTAGAGTAATTTTTAAAAAGTGTAACAAAAAGGATTCGATCAAACAGTTTACCAACTTCAATAGACCTATTTTGATCAGGATTTTATTAAAAAACTTTTTTAAAATGACTTTATTTACAAACAATTTTTTTTGACTTTCTTTACAATTTATTTTTTTCAAAAATTAAAATTTTTTTTTGTTTTTATTTATTTTTTAAAAAAAAAAAACAAAATAAAAAACAATTAATTAAAATTTAATAATTTAATCTCATATAATCATTAGGTAAAATTAGATAACTTAAAAGAAGAACAAAAATTGCCATTTTTCTTAAATATTTATAATATATTATTATTGCATGCCACAATTGTCAATGGGATTCCACCTGATCAAGCAGCACTAAACAAATTTTATCAAGATTCGAAATATAAAATTAATGATCTAACCTTTTCACTTCAAGATATCAAAAATGGAATTTTAAGAGCAAACAAAGATAACCGCCATAATAATTATTTTAAACAGGATGAACCTCGAGCAAAATATACCTTATCGGAATTAGATCCAAGAGTCAATTTTGCTGTAATTTCTTTAAATTCCTCTCGTTCAATAATACAAACCTATTCTGTTGAAAAAATTAATTCCTTAATGAAAAAGGCTACAAAGGTACAACTGGCTAATTTAATCCAAATACAAAGAAACAAAATCAGAATTCCGAAATTATTCCGACAATATTCGAAAGATTTTGGTAATAAAAATTCCAAAATTATTCAATGGATTTCTCAATTTTTAAGCGAAGCAAAATTGCAACGTATTCAAAACCTCGAAGAAAGCGGTAGTATACAATATACAACAGAAACAATCGGTATTCCTATTTTTTTGATGGAAAAAAAAAGTTTGATTGCAAAAAAATTTGGTCTTCATTTGTCTCGTCAAAAAAAATAATCTTTTGTTTTGGCTTTTTTTTTTATTCTTTTATTATTCTTTTTTGCCTTTTCATTTTTTCTTTTTTTTTTTTATTTCTTTTTGATCTTTTTTCTTTTTTGGTTTTGTTTTTTTATTTCATTTAAAAAAATATCCTTTATAAAGATTAATAATTTTTTCAAATTAAAAATAAAAAAATTTTTGAATTATTAAATTTAAAAATTCATCCAACAAGTTTTTAAAAAAATAGTGAGAAAACAAGGTTTCAAAGGGATCTTTTAAATAGTCGGTCAACTTTAATAGAACTTTTTTTTTCAGCAATCACAAAAAGTAAAGTGAAAGATACCATCAATCTATTGACATATGATTAAATGATTGTGATATAAAAAAAATCTTGAAGAATCTTTTCTTTTTTATAATGAGATGGATATTTGTTTCCTACAAGAAACCAAAACAAAAAATAAACCAGATCTAACTTTTTATTATGTATTTTTTTTCTAACAATAATGAAAAATAGTCAGAGAGAAAAAAAAAAAAAAAATTGATTTATAGATAATATTTAAAAAAGTAAGTACATACTATAATTTTTAAAAATTTTAATTGTGTAAACCTTATTGATACAAGATTTTTTGAGTACCATAAGAATTTTGATACTTTGAAACACAAATACCATTCACTGCTCTATTTGTGAAAAGAAAGTGAACCCAAAGTAAATCAGAGTTGAATCTTTCATTTCTTGAATTTTTCAAATTTTTTTGAAAATTTAATTTTTGGTTTTATTAAATTAGGATATCGATCTAGAAATGTGGTTATGGGGATACTTGAAATTAATCATACTAAACCAAATAAGAAGACCGGGGTAGGTGAGATTTTGTAACAAAATATTTTCTTTTAGAAGACAAAATAAAAAAGATGGATCATCTTTGTAATAAATGTGTCTTAATCAAGAATGAAAAAAAAAAAAAAAAAGTCGATAAAAGCCTATTTTCAAAGACCTTTTTTATATTTTTACCTTTAATGAAACCAAACGGGTATTACTTTGGATTTTTCACCCCATTACTATTTGATATTATTTTACACAACATTTTTTTACAAATTTCTTTTCAAAATTCTTTTTTTCAAAAAAAGCCAAAACAAATCTTACAGTTTCACCGATTAAACAAAAAGTGCTTAAATTCTCGAAATCAAAAAACAGATACAATAGATTTGATTCAAAGAAAAAGTTAAATTGGGAAATATTTCTATCATATTCCGAATTATTTTGAGTTTTTTAATTTAATCAAGAATAAATAATTATCTAATAAAACAAATCTGTCCAATAAACCCTTATTTCTGAAAAATAATTCAAAAAAGGTACTATTTTCTAAAACAAAACTGAAATTAGATGAATTAAATAAAAATAGTTTTTTTAAAATTCAATTTGGAAATTCTTTACTTATAACAAGTAATTTGTTAATCATAAATTTTCGAAAAAACATTCTTTCATTTGGAATTAAAAATTAATCAAGTAAAGAAGAAGTAATTATACAAAATGTTACAGTGAAGATTAATATAATTTTTTTTGTTTTTATTTTGTGGTTATCAGAAGAATTTTCATTTTTTAACTTTAAAGAATAAAAAGGGAATAAGTAGAATAATACACTTTGAATCACTGTTAATATCTATATTAAGTGGATCTAACCCATCAAATTTTTTTTTCAAAAAGATTATGTATAAAAAATATTTGGAACTTGAAATTTTTTTTTTGTGCCTTTGACAGAAACAAAGTTTTGGAGAGCTTTAAAAAAACAATAGAGCATCTTGAAGGGGCTTTGTTGATATTTTTTTTAATTCAAGACAAAACTTCAAAAATAGTGATTATCTCTATCAAATTGCCATATTTTTCTAAAATTACCAATAATCAAAAAATTATAACAATTGTGACAAATTGATACAATTAAAAAAATCACACAATTAATATTCTAATATAATGATATTATATAAAAATATGAGAATCAATAATATTGTGATATTCTTTAAAATCTCAAAATATCCAATAAAATTAGAATTAATGTTAATTAATCATAATAAACAATTGTTTGTGATATAATAGTTGATGAATTTTTTATCTAAATCAACTATATTTTTACTTCATTTAACAACTTTTATTTAGACAAATATCAATTTCAAAGTAATCAATTGGGATGTGTGTCGATTTTTATCTGATTGAAGAATTTATACGAACGTGTGAAATACTATGTCAGGTGAAGAATCCAGAATGGAAACAAATATTATAGAATTGAAAAAAAATGATAATCATCGAAATTTTTCACTTAATTAAATTGCAGACGCCTGTACTTTAATAAGAAATTTAATACTTTCAATTTAAACCATTCTTTTATTGAACAAGAGACTTTTACCTATTTGTATTTCCCTGGTGTGTACTAACAAGTTTCTAAAAGATGAGAAAACTTGATTTGATAAAAGATTCATTTTTCTAATCGTTAACAATTAAAAAAGTAAATTTTGTTAATTTTCCCTTTTCTGAAAATGACGAATTTGAAAACCATAAAAATCAAAACAGTGAAAGAATTAAATGAGGAATTCGATAAAAACTGGTTAATAGAATGCCCATCGTGTAAGTGTCCCAATTGTAAAAATAACACAAGAAGGATTTACCTTTACATACCATGCAAGAGGTGTACAACTGGCTGTAATTATTGTTATTCTGGAGTTTATGCCATCAAAGCAAAGCAAGGTTTTTATCGCATTCACGGGAAGGACGCAAAAGTGTTTTTCGAAAAGCAAGGAATTTGTCTTGAATGTTTAGGTGGTAAGAGAAGGAAAAATTGCCGGTGTTGTAATAACAATAGAAAGATCTATAATTTCCACAAGATTTGTACAAAGTGTCAAGGTACTGGGCAATTCTCTTACAGCCAAAAGAATTATTATGACAACAAAATAAAGTGTGACCAATGTAAAGGGAGGGGGGTTCCATTAGGCTCCTTTGTAGATGGTGATTCCTTTAAATTTGGACAAAAGGAACAATTTAAAAAGCAAATCAAAAAAATTAAAAAGGCTTTAGGTTCAATTACCGAGAAGGTTTTATGGGAAGGAAAGGAAGTTGATTATAAACTGGGGGCTGCTCTACAGGGTAGCGGGCTAAGGTGGCAATTTGTAGGTATCAGAACTTTATTGGACATCATTAAGCGTTGTAAAAAGAAGCAATTAACAAAACTCCTTTTGACCTCCAAAAAAATTGATGTTGTCTGGAGGCTTGCACATTGGTGCCATCACCTAGAAGTTCCCAAAAAAGAAGCTGGCACAATAATAACTGCTCAACATTTGGGCTCTACTTTGGAAACATTAAAGGATATCTTATCAGATATCTATGAGATATCTTTTACACAAGAAGTAATATCTAATAATCACCAAAGTGCCCGGAATTCTGAAAGCACAAAAAACTCTGAAAAACCTAAAGCACCCAAAAGCTCGAAGAAGCCTAAAAGCTTTGAAATTTCAAAAAACACACGAAATTCTGAAAACTCTAAAATTCTGAAAAATCTAAAGTATCCAAAATCTCGAATGTTCACAAAAAACCCTGAAATTTCTAAAAAAACTCAAAGCTCTCAAATTTCCAAAAGCTCTCAAAAATCTAAAGCATCCAAAAGCTCGAAGAAGCCTAAAAACTCTGAAATTTCAAAAAACTCCCGGAATTCTGAAAGCACAAAAAACTCTGAAAAATCTAAAGTACACAAAAGCCCTGAGAAGTCTAAAAGCTATGAAATTCCAAAAAACTTTGAAAAAACTAAAAGCTCTCAAATTTCAAGAAGCTCTCAAAAATCTAAAGCACCCAAAAGTTCTGAGAAACCTACAAGCTCAGAAATTTCTGAAAGCTCTGATGTTTCTGAAAGCTCTGATGTTTCTGAAAGTTCTGAAAATTCCACATACTCCCAAAGCTTTGAAAGTTCTGAAAGTTCCGAGAATTCCACAAGTGATGAAGATTATAAACAATCAGAAAGTTCTGAAGATGATTATGATGATAGTTTTTCTTCAACTTCTGATTAGCCAAATTCGGAAAATTTTAGCTTCAAATATTTCCCAAAGCTATTGAAAATAAAAAAATGAAATGTATAAATTTGAGATCCAGCCTTTTCAATTTCGGGATTTTTTTTTTTTTTTTTTTTTCTTCAATATATCAGTCCTTGTTGAAACTTACATTAAATAATTATTTTAAGAAAATATGACTGATTCAAAATTGGTAACCACTCATAAAAATCGACAATTGAATTCAAAATCAACCTCGAAAGGGTTCGAAAATCTAAATACCCTTATGAATGGTTCTTCAAATTTATATAAAAGATTATGGAGTTAAATAAAATTTAATTAAAAAAAATCTACCCTGTTAAAAGTTCGGCAAGAGATAAATCAAATGGATTTACAATTTTCATTGAACTTTTCGATCGTTTTTTTTGAATCAATCAATTTTTTTCTGAAATCAACAAAAAAATATATATATTTATTGTATTTTAACTTTTCTTCTGCTTATAACCAATTAAATGGTTTTTAAAATTTGGACAATTGTTTTTAAACTCCACATATTACAAAATACGGATAATCAATATACTTGTATTTGATATTTAAAGGAGAAAAAAGTTCCAAATCAGTTTCATATTCCTTTTACATATAGGGTTTGTTGAAATATACAGAAATATATGGGTTTTTATTTTATTTGTTTATTACAGCTGTTCCAAGGCTACCATGAATTTTTTTCAATATTAAATTTTGATATTGATATATATATATATTTAAATCTAAGAATATAAGACTAAGAAAGCTTATATTGAAAATATTTTTTCATTAATGAGTTGATATGAAAAATATTCTTCTAATGTGATTGAAAAAATAAATTTATTTTTTAGAGGAAATTTTATCTAGTTTCTTAATGAATTTTTGATTTTTTGAGTCATTTTGGGTTCTGAAAATTTATTTTTTGAAAATCAGAAAAAATTCTTGAATATTGTCTCATTTAGGGAATTTTTTTTTCAATATGAGCTTTATTATTCTCAAATTGAACTTTTTAAAAATTTATATCAACATCAAATTTTGATATTGACAAATTTTCACGGTAGCTTTGGATTGACTGTACATTTTTATTTTATGAATATGTAAATTTCGAATCCTAAATTGAAACACAAATTAGAATTGTAAAAAATGAAAATTTTATCCAATTTAAATGTCAAATATTTATAATATGTTTGAAAGGGGTTTAAAGGAAATTAAAAGTATCTTTTAATAAAAAATTGTTGTACATAAAAGTATGTTTAAAGGGTATTTGTTTTTAATCCAATTGGTAAAGCTATAAAATTCCATTTTCACAAAAAAAAAAAAAAAAAAGAAATTATGGTTATAATAACAAAGCGGGTAGAGAGTTTAATCCGTGTTTTATACAGTCAGTTCCACTTTTAAGGCACAAACTTTAACGAAAATTAAGATACAATAAAAATTTCAAATTAAGAAAAAGCATTCAGATTCTAAGAAAATAATTTGTGTAAAAAAAAATTCCAAATTTTGTTCATTAATTTGAGATTTTTTTGTACCTTAAATTTCGTTGAAAATTTGTGTTTTAAATTTGAAACTGACTATAATAAAAAACGTGTTTTTTTGTTATTCGAAATCTTTACACAAACCAATCAAAGAAACTAACAATAATCCCGTATTAAATATTGGAATGATTTCTTAAATTTTTATTATTTAAAAAGAAATTCTAAAAATTAAGGATCAAATTGGAAAATTTATCTCAAAAAATAGAGTAAATTTGACAATTACTAAAATTTTTATCACCAAAAAAAAACAAAAAAATTTCAGAAAAACTTAGAAAATTATGAAAAATTTTCAACAAATTGCATTCATAATTGATAATTTACTTGAAAATAACCAAGAATTTAACTTTCAAAATTGAATTGAACTTGGGTATACTATTGAGTAGTAAATTGGGTGTTACATTGGAACAAGAAGAAAAAAAGCACAGATTATAGTCATTGTTAATACATATTTTTGATCACTTCAAAATCATATACAGAAAGTCATAAAAACTCAAAACTAATTTTATTTTGTATTGATCTGTCGTAGAATATCGATTAATGAGTTTTTTTTAGAGATTTTTTAAACTTTCATAACCTAACCATATTCCCCTTAACTAAACTAAAAAAAAAAAAATCATTTTGAAAACAAAATTAATTAGAGATAACTTTGGTTCAAAATAATTTTAATACCAAGTTTATCTCTAAAAAAAAGCTAGTAAATATTTTCTTTCAATTGCGCTTTCCAAGACAAGAGTTAATGGTTTCAACTTGAAGAAATATCAAAATAAAAAATACACAACAAATCACTTTTTAATTTTTTAATAAAATAGATGATGTAATTTCCTTTTCAATTTTATTTGCCACCAAAATGTTATTTTATTCTCAAAGCAAGTTCCAAATTCCTCAACTGAATAACCAAAAATGAAATGATCAACAAAAAATTTCTGAATAATTGTAAAAAGTGATTACCTTTTGGAAATACCTTTAACAAATCGAAAAAAATTGAATCTATTGGGAGAGTGGATTGCTGCTCTAGCCAAAACAACACTTTTAAATTTACAAAAATCGCAAAAAGAAAAATAAGAATTTTGCATTGTTTAACAGCATAGCAACTTGTTTTCAAAAGAACTTTCACAAACACAAATACTTGAATTGAAGTTAGATTTAAAAATTATGAAATAAAACATTTTCTATTCTTTCATAAAACGAGCTTTTCTTTTTATTATTTAATTTTTTTTTAATTTTTTTTACGGATTTTTTCTTCGTTTTTTTTTTCATATCTTTTTTCCTCAAGAAAACATAAAAATGAATAATTTATGTGGTTTAACACAAACTTTAATTGAGTTCTGGGTTGATTTTGTGAAACCTACAGAACTTAATGAAAGGAATAATACACCAGAACACTTGCAAATCTTTGAGAATTCGAGTTGTAATTTGAATTCAATAAATGCGACAATTTCCAAAATTTTTTGTTCGTGTCCAAATTCTTACGAATCATTTGTTCATTCTGTAGAAATGGTGAGAAGAATTATTGTTCTAAACAAAGATTTAGCCATCACCCCAAAAAATTGCATTAATTTTTTGATCACTTCGTAAGATTTTTCTTTCATAAAATTCTAATTACGAAATTTTTTTTTAGTTTTGTTTATATTTTTATTTTTGTTTTTTGTCTTCTGTTTTCTTCATTTTCAGTTACCTGTTGAGTTTTAAAGCTTTAACTCATCTGAAATGGTTCAATCCCTTGAAATTAACTTGATTTTTTTTTTTTCAATCTTTTTTTATTTTATAATTTGCAAAAAGTCATTTTTGACTTTTACAAGCTTGAGAGATTTTTGCTTTATTTTGGACTAAAACCGAAATATTCTTTTTTTTAGATCTGTGAATTGAAGCAAATACTAAACTCAGAATATTTGATTTTAATCCCTTTCAAGAATTTATCGAAATTTTGATACAATAATAAATAGTAAATTTCAACTTAATTTCAACTGTTTCTCAAACAAATGCACTTTTACTTTATTTCTTTTAAAAACAAATACTCTTAATCAAAATAGAATCATGGTTTCATCCAAATTTTGTGATGATGTTTGCTATGACAACCAAAGCTATGCACAAATATTCGGGATTTCACTTGAATTAATAAACCAACTTGAGGTTGCATTTTTATTTTCAATAAATTGGAACCTTGTCTTGGAAGAAGGTGAATTTGAGGACACCCTTGACATCATCTATAATAGACAATATGGGCTTTTTTATCCAGATGGGATTCAAAATTCCGAAAGGGTCACTTTGACTGAATTATCAACTTCTCCAACAACAACAACCAAGAATTTGAATGAAAGGATACTGGGTTCTGAATTAAACCGTGAATTTGATTGGAAACCACAAGAGGAATCAGAAATCACAAACATTTCACCAACTATCATCAAAAGAAATTCCACAAATAGCACCAACTCAAACCAAGTCTCTTCCAAAGAAAAGATTCGTCTGGTGGCTCATAATTATTTTGAGAATGATTATCAACCATTCAGTGATCGTTCAAAATATGTCTCTTCTTCCTCTTACTCTTCTTCCCCATTTTCTTCCTCTCCATTTACTGATGAAGAACAAAAGTTTTTGATGAAAACAGGGAATTATCCAAATGAAGAAATATTCAACCAAATTAATTATCACCCAAACCATGATCTAAATGATGACATTGATAATGTTTTTAACAACTATGATCATAAGATCTCCCGAAAGCGTGAAATACCCAAAAAATATTTTAAAGATCAAAACTTGTCTAAAAATCGAATAAAAAATCTAAACTATTCCAAAACAAATCATATTAATGTTTCAAATCAGTATTACTAATATTTGAATATTAATATTTAACTAACTTTATGTACATATACATATAAAAATAATCTTGTTTATTTTTATTTTTTCATTTCCGAAAAAAGAGTTTGGTAATTTCTCGATAGTTAATAACTAATCAAGATTATTATAGCACCACACTCTTTTCTCCACTCCCATACCCACTTCCACATTAACCTTCACCTTTTTTGTGAACTGTCTATTATTTGCTATACTAATTTGTTAATCCTTTAATAGAATTAATTAGATTTTTTTTTTCTTCGTTGACTTTTAGATTTTAGATTTCGATTTTTAGAGATTTTTTGATAGATTTTATTTCATACTTTTTTCATTCTTATAAAGTTTTTTATGAAAAAAAAATTTTCATTCAAAAATAAAATACCATTTATTACTTTATATTTTTTTCGTTTTTTTGTTTTATTTATCTCTTCTGGGATCATTTTTTCATATCAACAGGGCAAAATTTTAAAATATGGTATTGGTGATATTACTTAATTACTTATTTTGCTAATGTGAAGTCTCCAAAACAATTATGATCTAAGAATGAATCCATAAAAGAAATTTTTTTCAGTTATATTAAATTTTTTTTTTCCAAATTATTATAAAAAAGAAAATTATTAAATTTATTTTATTTTTTACAATTTAAAAATTTTTTACACTTTTTAATACTATTTTCATCAATATTACAAAGTGGTTAGTATTTATTTTTATAAATATTTATGTGGAGATTTCCTTCTTTTTTTTTTAATCAATCTTTTGGTTAAACAAAAAAAAAAAAAAAAAACATGCTAACGAGTTAATTCAATATGTCATAATATTAAGTATTATTTTAATATACATTGGTTTTAACCATAAAATTTTTATTCAAAAATTTTGTTTTTTATTGTAATATGAAAATTTATATTTTCAAATAAAATTTTCTTCAGGATAAACTTATGCTGCAGAAAAGTTCCCAAAACGCTTTTCAAATATCAATTATGATTTTTTATAACTAACCTTTAAAGAAAAAAAAAAAAGAACTGAAATAATAACTATCAACGGAATAGTTGATATTGTTATGAAATTAAACTTATAAATCAATAGATTTTCATAAAAATTTCAAAACACAAATTCTTTTATTACTATTGACAAAACAAACAATGTGAATTTTGATCTCGAAGTTAAAATCAAATAAAAATCAATAGAAAAAGCATACGATTTCTCAAAAGAGTTTTCACTGTTTCAATGATATTAAAACAACACACTTTAATTTCCCAATATAGGTCTTAAAATAAAATAAAAATATTTTGAAAAAAAAAATTAAAAAAAAAAGAAAGTAAAGAAAAAAAAAAAGATTAGAGAAAACTAATTTATTTCAACAAAAAATCTAAAAAAAAAAAAAAAATTAACCTTATTGGTTCTTAAGGCGTTTTTTATTGTATTTTTTATTCTGATTATTTTAAAACCCTTTTTAATTGCTTCTTTGAAAAATATTAAACATTTTCTGAAAGGGATTATTTTCTTCAAGTAATAAAGACTATAAAAAGATCTCCCTTTTCCATTTTTTAAAAGATCGAAAAATGAAAAGGTTGTTGTATTTATGATTATAAAATTAATTTTCAATTATTTTACTGTCTCATTCTGTTTTTTTGTCAAAATATTTTTTGGCCTTTTGTAACCATTGGATTTTGTAGATATCAATAGATAATAATTACAAAACAAATAAATAATAATTTTTTACCATTTCAGGTAATATGGGCCTCAAAGTTTACAATCCTTGAAATTTGAAATAAATATTATCTTATTTTAGATGTCATAACTTGTTAATCTGGTTCTAAGCTGATCGATCTGGATTTTTGATATCAGTTTTAATAGTGGTTCAAAAAAGTTGGTTTTTGGCAATTTATTTTTTTTTTTCCGAAATCCTAATAATAGATTGTAAGACAAATTATTTGTTCGGAAAATTTTAAAAAAATATGAATTGTCGGTTATCATTTGAAAATTTTATTTTGGTTTGGTTTTATTTGGTACTTTTAAAAAAAATATTTTCTTCATTTTCTTAATTGACGAAAAAGGGAAAGAAAAATATCAATCAATAACACAAAAATCAAAATTTATTCTTAAATACCTCCACAATCTATTTGACTTCGACTCTTCAATTTGGATTTTAGGAAAAAAAAAAAATAAATTGTCAAAAATTTCCTTTTTGAACCACTATTAAAACCCATATCAAGTTCCAGATTGATCAGCTTAGAACCGGATTAACAAGTTACAACATCTAAAATAAGATAATTAGTATCCAAATTTCAGGGATTGTAAACCTTAAGGGCAGTAATAAAGTCAAAAAAATCTTCGAAACTAACAAATCTAAAAATAGAAATAATACCATAATGAATAGTTGGGATTTAATAAAATTTTATGGTATTGGGATGGTTAAGTTTGAAAAATGAGTTTCTGTATTTATTAAAATTGGACTGAAATAAGTTGTCGATTGGAATGAAGCAGAAATGGTATTTACTGATTTTTACATAAGATATAAGAAAAAGTTGTCAATTCATTCTCTTTATTCAGAAGCTTTTACATCTAGAGTTTTCAACACCGTTTTTAGTAGTTCGTGATGGATTTTCGAAAAAGGAGAACATGGAAAATGAAGTGGAAATTATTTCCCACACAATATTTCAATCCCAATAATCCAAGAAAACCAATCTAAAGAAGAGTCAAATAAAACGTTTTGGATTTCACATGCAATAAGAATAACACAAATCAAGTAAAAAAAATCAAAATTCTTTCAAATAAATCATTTAAAATATCACTCTTAAATAGTTTCTACAAATCTTAATTTCTCTTTTGAATTTTCAGAATTAAAGAAAAATATTAGAACTCAAATTTTTACTCAGTTTTCTTTTTTTTTTCGCCACATGAAGACAATACAACAAATAAGAAATAATGTTACACTTTGAGATTTTAAAAAAGAAATAAAAACCTAAAGTAAACAAAACAATAGAATCGTTAAAAACAAAATTTTTTTTTTTTTTTTTTCTTAAAAACGTATAGTGAGGAAACAAACAACATAGGAAATTTATTCAAAAAAAAAAGCGAAAGTGCACAAACCAAAACTATTTTTTTGAATTTTTTTCTTCTTTTCTTCTCTTTTCTCTTTTTTTATCTTTTTAGAAAAGTATCTTATGCTAAGACAAAGATTAGAAGAACTTCAAACACTCTCTTCTCAAACTAAACGGGATCAACCAAGGCTTCAGACGATTGTTGATGACATTTATGATTTAGTGCTTATCAGCGAAGGAAGCGAGCAGAACGAAGCCTTAACCTTTTCCTTATTATTTGATCCAACGATTGGGATTTTTTCCTTTCTTGAGAACACGAACAACGTTAATTTGCCAACATTCCGAAAATCAAGGTCCTCGCTCTTATTTTTCATCAGCAAATTTGTTACAAGGATCAAGAAAAGGATCGGTGAGTATGCGAATGATATTTTTAATTTTTTGATATCTTTTTTTCAAAAAGAAAGATCGAATATAATCCGTGAAGCCACCCTTGCAGCTATTAACGCACTGTTAGAATTAGAACTTGAAGAATTAAAGGAAGGAACTATTGACATTCAAAAAGCTGCCGAGTTAATCTACAAAGAATTGATTGAACTGAAAAAGAAAATCTCACAAACTGTTCGCGGCAAAATTATTGAAACGTTAGGGCTGTTTACGAAATTGTATCCAAACATGTTAAAAGACAAATTACAAACACACGTTTCGCTTATTTGTGAAACCTTAGAAAATCAATTACACCCCTTGTCGACACAGAAAACCGAATTAAAAGTCATTTCTGGTTGCCTAAGGGGTATGTCTCATTTGTTAACCATTTTCCCAAATGCTTTGGATCAACAAAATGAAAACGAAAACAAAAACAAAAACGACAATGAAAACGAAAACGAAAATGAAATTGAAATTGAAGAAGAAGAAGAAGAACAGGAATTAACAATAAAGAAAAAACAAATTAATCAAATTGAATTGCATAACAAAAACAAAAAAATGACGTGGTATAAATTATTGTGCTCTTGCTTAGAGCCAACGAAGCAATTGAAAAGATATGAGGTACCACGTAGCGGTTTACAATTTTTAACAAGCCACTGTGAGCAATTCAAAGATTATTTGTTTGCAGATTACGAAAAAATGTATGAACGATTACAAAAACTTGCATTGCATAAGAATATCAATTTAAGAAAGATCGGAAGACAGGCACTCTCAGAATTTTTAAAGATCAACTGCGATTGCATTTTGGATGAGGAATATTTTTCTGAAGATAGGGTTCAAGTCTTCAAATATTTCATCACCAAATTTATCAGAATCACCTCTTCGGACGAGAGTTCTGTACGTGAGCTCTCGCTCGCCATCAGGGGGTTAGGGTCTTTAAGCGTTGCGATGAGCGAATATATGAAACCGGGGGAAGTGAAGACCTTATTCATGGATCAATTAATTCGATGCGAAATTGGGCTTACAGACGATATCAACGAAAGGTCTGAATATTATATCAAGATCAATAGCTACATCTCCACGTTTGCAAGTTTTATTTATGTGATTGATGACATCGACTACATTATTTTGGAATCGCTTGAAAAATTACTCTGCTCGTTGTTCCAAGCCTTTCCAACTTTTTATTACAATCAAAAGTTAAACTGTCGGTACACTGTGATCAAATTATTTTCGTCATTGTCACAAAAGGGGATTGCACTTGAAAATTTATTGTCCACTCTCTTCCCAAAGGCATTATTATATTCGTGCTCTGAAAAGGAGCGAAACATTGGCCTATACAAGATTACTAAATTATTTAGTGAGCAACCAGAAGAAGGAACGAACAATGGCAATGGGATTGACAAAAACAACAACAACAAAACAAACTTTGCCGAGTATATCAATTTTTGGACGAGCTTTTTCCAAAAAAAATATTTGATCAAAATCAAATGGTTTGATTTTAATAATATCAATATTTTCCATCAAACAATTTTTGATCAAATTATTCATTCAATTACATCCTATTTTGGTGAATTTCAAGAACTATCCAAATTAGATAACGATGTCATTGGGACCTATTTAAAAATTATTGAATTATTTGAAAAAATCGTCAGCTATGATCAGAATTGGAAATTCTTTGTCAGATGGATCTATCTATTTGGCGAAAAGGTAATCAAAATGAGCAAATCAAACCCAAATTTTTCTGGATTTTACCAATTAATTTCAATTATTTTCCAGACTTGTATCAATTCAAATTATTTTCAAAATATCAACCCAAAGCTTGGAAAGGAAAATGACAATGATGATCTAAATGACAACCAGATCGAAAAATTAATTACCAAAACAAAATATGAATGCTTGAAAATTTTTGAAAACTATTTGAAAGAAATTCTGCCCAAAATACGCCAATTAAAGGGGAAAAGTTTGCAAAGTGCTTTAAATTTGATGTTGTCTTCACCCATCGAATTAATATACACTCTCAATTTAAATTCGGTGATCTCAATTTTCCAAACATGCTTCAAACTCGGCTTTTCATTTCCAAAAATAATTATTAATTCAATTGATTCCTTAGAACGGTTATTAAAGAAAAATTATTCCGACTTGCCAGATCTTTTGAAAAAAATTTTACCCTTATTACAGGACTATTTAAAAATCCACTCAAAGTTTTTAGAATCGAATGACGACATCAGTCTATTTAAAAAAAATAGAATACGAAAACTAATCAAATCCAAAAAATCCATATATTCAATGAGCGTGAAGGATGAAATCGAAATTGAAAGACTACAGAACAAATTAAGCAATGTCAATATATTTAATAAGATTCGATTAAAGATTTTGAGATTTTTAGGAAAAATCGGCGGCAAATTAAACATTTCATTAATTAACTACCAGGATAACAGTAATAGCGATGGCAACGATAATATAAATAATAATTATGAAGGCATGATGGCCTGGGAAACAGAAAAACGAATCAAGTTTTTGTTCCCCCTAAGTGACGTCAATTTATTGGTTACCCTCGATCCGTTATTACCAAAATTTTTGCATTTGGCAGAAACATCCACTGACTTGCAAACCAAAGTGGCAGCCTGCGAAGCAATTCACTGGATCATCTTATATATGGTTGGGTCAAATGCGTATAATACTACAATTAGCGAATCAGCAAAGATCAATTCCATCAAGGAAAAAAATATGGAGATCAATTTAAAAAATTCCAAACCGACACAATTCTATAAGCTATATAGGAAATTGTTTCCAATAATTATTAAATTAAGTGTCGACAATTCGCCACTCATTTCCAAAATGTTCAAAACACTGATAATTCAATTAATTCATTGGTTTTCTAAAAACATTTTGTACGAAAGTAAAGAAACCATTGCCCTGCTTGATTCAATCATTGAAGGCGTGGGTGATCCACAGAACGCCAAACTTCGAGAATTTTGTGCCAAATGCCTTGCAGAATTTTTCAAATGGAGCTATAAAAATTTCAATATCAAACTAATGAGCCAGAATTATCAAAATGTGCACAATAGCAATAATTTGCAGCAAACAAAAAATGATTTGAATTTCTTGAATAAAAAATATAACATCAATAATAATCCAGTTAATGTCATTTCGTTATTAAGAAGATTATACACACTATCCCACCACCCGGATCCCTATAAGCGAGTAGGCTCAGCGTTAGTGCTTGAATTAATATTTAATGATCTGATCAAATCACCAATTTTGTTTCGATCGTGCTCAATTGAAATTTTGAAAAACTTATTATTTAGCTTAAGATTTTCCAAAATCGAATTAGAAACACCAATATTTTCCCATTCAATTATTTCCACAATCACAAAATATGCCAATTTAATTAAAATAGATAAGAAAATTAATAAAAAGCCTTTAATAAATTGGCTTTTCAAACAATGCAAAAGCACCGAATTTGTTTATAGAAGACAATCCATGCGATTATTTGATTTATTGTCTCACAACGAAGATTTTAAATTAATTCAAGAAAGCGACGATCACAAATTGAAAAAAAAAAATAGATTAAAATTGATTAAAGAAATGAAAATAAATTTAACAGTTTCAGATCATAAACTATTGCAAGCCGAATTAGATTTTTTAATTTGGCTATTCAACAAAGAAAATTTATTACAATTTTCAGAATTAAAAAAATTTAATTTAAAAATAGTAATCAAATTAATTAACTATTTTATTAATAGCTTAATAGAAAATACTACTACTACTACTACTACTAATAATAATAATACTATTAATAATAATGAAAACAATGATAATACCAGCAATGATCATTTAAATAGAACAATCACTACATGGAGTATTTATTTTATTTATAAATTTTTAAATTTGTTAAATAAAAAACTAGACTATACCTTTATTACCAATAATTTGAATAATTACTGTAATAACACTTTATTTTTTAATAAAAATTTTTTCAAATTTTTATTTTTAACATTAATTAACCCAGAAAAAATTAATATTGAATTAAATTTAAATTTAGGTGTCAAAAAAATTAAAAAGGAATTAAAGAAATTTTTTAATTATTTTTTTAATTTAAATAATGATAAAGATAACGATAACGATAATTTGAAAAGAGAAAATCATAATTTGGCATTAAAGATACTAAATAAATTAAGAAAAAATGATGACTATAATTTATTAAGCTTTGATTTTGAAAATAAACAGAATCTATTTTATCAGCGTAGTCAAATTTGGATGATTAATAGTTACATTATTTTATTTCAACACGAATTAATTGTTGATTCTGAGGAATTTATTACAAAGTTTTCAAATATTATATTCCAAAATACAAAAATCAAATTGTTGCCAACGACTTTGAAAATTTATCAACACTTGTTAAAATTGTGTTTTAAATTTGGGCTGTCTAAAATAGATTTAATGACAGAATTAAAAGATAACACTGAAATTATAAACAAATTAAATAATAACCAAAAAATTACGAAGGGGTCTTTACTCTATGAACAATATTCTAAGCAAATACTTAAATTTGTGTTAAATAACATTGAATCCTTTTCAAAGGCATTGTTTAAAAATAAAACCAAAAATAAAATCTTGAATTTATTGCTAATGGATGTAATAGATTACCAATTATTGAAAGAGACAAACATCGAAAATAAAACCAAATTTATCAAACAATTTTTAAAGGAAATAAAAAATTTAGAATTATGGACAGTTATTGATACTTCAATTGAGGAAACCAAATATTGCTTACAAATCTTATCAAAAGTTTTGTTATTAAACAATTCGAATAATATTAATATAATAGATACAAAGACCAATTCATTTTCAATCTTGAAAAAAATGTTTTTAAACTTATTAAATAATAATAGTATAAATACAAATTTAAAAATTCAAGTTATTAATACTGCAATCGATTTTTATTCTCAATTCAAAGACCATTATATTGATGAGATTAGAAGAAAAATTCTCAAAAATATTAAAAATATCATAAAGTTGCGAATATTTGAAAATGATAATATTTTTATGAAATCTAAAAATAAGAAAAATCAACAAGAAACTGGAAATATTCTTAAGAAAGAATTAGATCAAAGCAATAATGATGATGATGATGTTGATGATGATTTTGATAATATTGATACTCTTCAACAAGAACAATATTGGCATTTGCTTGAATTGTTATTACAAAAGCTAATTAAATTAAAAGATAGCTTTGTTTTTGAATTGATTATTCCCTTTTTAAAAAATAAACAAACAATTAATAACCTGAGACAAATTAGATTAACAACCAAATATATGAACAAATTTTTAAATAGTTTGCAAACTGATGAAGAAATTATTAACAATTTTAAATATTGCTTTAATTTGTTTGATACTACAACCTCAAAAAAAGTTAAACAAATTGTCACTTTGAAAGTGTTAATACCATTATTATCAAATATTACAATAAACCAATTTTTTACATTATTTTTACCACAATTAAGATATTTATTAGATAATTTAGAACGGAGACTACGAAGAACAAAAAAACGATCTCATTCTAATAGTGACAATGAAAAAAAGCTAGCTTTGACTCAAAAAATATGTTCATTTTATTTGATCGAGTTACTTTATAAAAGAACAGATAAAGAACAAATCCGTACAATAGTAAATAAGGTTTACCTTGGTGAAGATTTTGAGAATATTCTTGAAAATTTAAATAAAAAGAAAAATGATAACGATAAGGAAATGGGAAAAGAAGAAACAGAAATAGAAACAGAAACAGAAACAGAAAAGGGCAAGAGCAAAGGAAATGAATTAAATGTTAAAATTACTAAACTGTGTGTTTCTGCTCGAAATACGTTAAGAGAAATGGATACGGTAATAATAGGTAAAACATTAATTCGAGAATACCATTCAAGTTCATTGAAATGCTTAGCACAATTAATGATGTCGACTCAAAATAATGAAAAATTATTTAACAGATTTTTTTTTATGGATAACATTAATAAAAAAGATTATTTATGGGAAAAATTAATAGATCTAGATCAAAAATTCCAATTTGAAGCAGAAACTAATTTTCTTATCAATGAACAATTCCACAATAATAATCAATCGATAAAATTATTTAACAAAGATTTTGCTAATAATGAGGATCAGAGTAATAATAAAGTAGATGATAATAAGGAAAATGAGAATAATAATACTGATGAAAATAATTATAGAAATAATCAAAATAATAATAATATACATGTTTATCAAATTAAAAACTCTAGTGAACACGATCTTGATCAATTTAATTCAAACCCAATAATGAGTAGTTATCTTCAATTAATTGACTTTTTAACAAAGAATTATCAAACCAAAATATTTAGTGATTTATTATTAGAAAAATTTAATAATCCAAAAACGGACATTAATATTAAATTATTTATTATCAAAATTATTATAAATAGACAAACAATATTTAAAAATTTCAAAAATGATTGGAAAATGGCTTTAATAAAATTTGCAATGAAAAGTGATCAATTTGGTATTGGTATCCATTATTTCCTTAGAGATCTCTGTAGTGTATTATTATTATGGGAAATCAAACCAAGCAATAAATTCCAACAATTAATTGAAAAGAACAATAATAACAAAGACAATATTAGTATCAATAATGATGATGAGGATGCACTTCACGACGAGGAGAATATGGTCAACAAAGAAGAAGATGATGATGAAAATGAAATTCAATTATTTTCTAATTTTGTAAATTATTTAATTGAAAGAATTTATCATGAAAATAGTTTTATTATGAAACTAAATATGGAAATTATTTTTTCATTTATTAACCTATGGAAACAATATAATATAATCATTAATAGAAACATTTTATTACAATATTTACAAAACAAAGAAGATTCAAATTCAAATTTGATTGGATTAAAAATATATTATAATTTATTGAAAAACGATTTACCATTGGTTGTTGAAAATGAAAATAATCTTGGAAATAATTTTGATACCAAATTTGAGAATATTTTATTAGTGGTTTCAAGTTTTTTAAAATCAAATAAAAAAAATATTTATATTATCACTTCGAAATTATTTGGAATTATTTTGAATACATATAATAGGAAAAAAAAAAAGAACAACAAAGAAAATGATATCTATTTTAACAAAATATTAAATCAATATAAAAAAGTTTTGAAAACCTTTTTTGAAAAAGGAGAACATCAAAAATATATTTATTCGATTCAACAATCTTCAGCAGAATTCCCAAAGCTAATTGACTCCCTGATTCCTACAATCTTAAGATTTTTACCAAACGTATTTGGTGAATTTAAAATAATTCTAATTAATTTGCTTTTGATCCGTTCAAGGAAAATTGAAGATTTATATTTAAGAATTCAACTTTATATCAATGACTTGTTAAGCCATTTTGATACGAAGACTCAGCAAATGACACTAAAATTGATCTTAAAAATAATTGATACTTTAAAAACTGAAGACATTGAAAATCAAATTTTGCCCTTATTATTTAGTAACTTTTCAAAGCATGAAAATGACCAATGTAGAGATCTATATTTTGAAATATTGTTTTGGATTTTCAAGAATAAAGACTCCTTACAAAATATGATCAAACCCTATTTAATATTTGGTTGCTCAGATCAAACTGAAAAGATTCGAATCAAAGTTTTAGAATTTTGGGATAATTCAAAGAAATTACCAGACTCTTTGTTCGATAGATTCATTTCCCTAATGGAAGTCCTCTATTCTTCCAAAAATGAAAATGTATGGTTAAATTCTTCCACTTTTTTATTATTAAATCTTGCTAATAGAACAATTGAGCAAGAAAAAAAAATCTTTTATCCCTTAGAAGAATGTAAATTAAGGGAATACGATATTATACAAACACTTCCTTCTTCACAAGAACTTTCCAAAATAGTTAGTTCAATGAGTTCTTTGGAAACAGAAAATGAGACAACTACCAAATCAACATCATCCACTACAGCTACCACAATTACAGCGACAATACCATCAACAGTTCAACAAACCCAACAAAAAAATAAACAAATGGAAATTGAACCAACAATACCTCAAACTATTGTGTCTTCCAATCAATCAACAATTCCTCAAACTATTGTTACTTCTTCTTCGAATCAATCAACAATACCATCTACAATTCCATCTACAATTCCATCAACAATCCCATCAACAATACCATCAACAATCCCATCAACAATCCCTCAAACAATCCCTCAAACAATCCCTCAAACAATACCATCAACATTCCCTCAGACTATTGTTACTTCTTCTTCGAATCAATCAACAATACCATCTACAATTCCATCTACTATTCCATCAACAATACCATCAACAATCCCTCAAACAATCCCTCAAACAATTCCTCAAACAATTCCTCAAACAATTCCTCAAACTGTTCAAACAACCATCGAAGAAACCATTGTTACTAATAATGAAATTGAACAAACAATTCCACAAACAATTGTATCTTCTAATCAATCAACAATTCCCCAAACAATTCCATCAACGATTAGCCAACAAACTATCCCATCAACAATCCCATCAACAATCCCCCAAACAATCCCTCAAACAATTCCTCAAACTATCCAATCAACCATCGAAGAAACCATTGTTACTAATAATGAAATTGAACAAACAATTCCACAAACAATTGTATCTTCTAATCAATCAACAATACCCCAAACTATCCCATCAACTATCCCATCAACAATCCCATCAACAATTCCATCAACAATCCCTCAAACTGTTCAAACAACCATCGAAGAAACCATTGTTACTAATAATGAAATTGAACAAACAATTCCTCAAACTATTGTATCTTCAAATCAATCAACAATTCCTCAAACGATTGTTACATCTTCTTCTAACCAATCAACAATCCCATCAACTATTCAAATGGTAAATAATGAAACAGTTATTTTTAATAATGAAAATGATAATAATATGGGAGAAACTATTGTTCTGGAAAACGATAACGAAAACAAGATTGAACAAACATTAATGATTGAAAACGAAAATGAAAATGAAAATGATAATCAGCAAACTATTCAAATATCAAATAATATTTCAAATGAAGAAACTTTGCAAATGAATGAACAATCGACAAACAAAACAAAACAAATAAATTTAAATCAAGGATCAAGAAATTTAGTTAATATTGCAAATTGGGAAAAATCATTTGATTCAAATTTTAATATTGGTTCATTAAATTTTGTGGATGATATTGAAACTGATTCCACTCTTAATTCCAAGCAATCAATTACATCTATGAGAACGGGCTATGTAAGAATGACCATGTCGCAAGAAACAAATTCATCATTTTCAAGTACATACAATCAATCAAATGTCACTACTGATACGAATACTACTACCAGCACGAATACTCTTTCTGGAAAGATTAATTTGGAAAATTTAAGAACACCAAAAAAAAATATGATCAACAAAATGAATGAAAATCGACCAAATTCTTCCTTTACTCAGACACCAAAAAAAAAACAAAAATCCAAAATTGCAAAAAATAAAAAAGAATTTACTCTACAAAGAAAATCGAATTGGAGAAAGTTTCTACGAATAAAAAAAATTAGTGAAGACGAAAAGCAGGCAGTTTTTTCAAGGTTAAGTACACAAAGGAAAAACGAAAAAGAAAAATTTATGCAGATGAAAAAAAAAAAAAGACAAAAAAAAATAATCCTTTATCGAAAATATAAAGAGGGAGAATTACCGGATGTTCAAATAACAGCAAGCGAATTAATAAAGCCATTACAATTGTTAGTCTTTAAGGATTCTGATATTGCCAAATGCCTACATAATTTATTTTTCCAATCATTATTTAAATTTTCAGCAAAGATCTCCAAAAAAGACTTTGTGGTGAATGTTCAAAAGAATTTGATCAAAATGTTGCAAGAATCCACCTCTCGAACAACCCCATTTATTAATTCCTTACAGACGATGATTTATTATTCCCCGGATTTGTTTCCTAATGCACAATTAATCGGCTCTACTAGTTTATCAAGTTTAAATTATCGATCTGGTATTATTGTCCTTGAAAACTTTTTATTAAGGAAAGACGATTTGAATGAAAAAACACAAAGAGAAATTTATCAAGAATTATCAAAATTATACAGAGCTCTCGGCGAAAAGGATATTGTTTTGAATTTAAGAGTCAATGTAAGTAGTGATTTGAACACTAAAAAGGCTATTGAAAATGAACTCAGATCACAGCATATGGAGGCGTCAATTTACTATGAAAATGCATTAGAAATTTTTAACAACAATGAAGAATTTGAAAAGGATGATGATCGTGATGAGAAGCATAGTGGTTTGGATTTGGATTTGGAAAGGGAAAGTGAAATTGATTTTTGTAAAATAGGGTTTGTGGAATCTTTATTTAATCTACAGAATTGGGATGATGTCTGTAGATTCATTTGGGAGGAAACCCAATTAATACCGGAAGCATTATTTTTAGATCCCAAACAAAAATATTTGAATTCCTTTTTATTATCTGTCATGCATTTAGATAATGAAAAGATCAAGCAAATGATTGAACATTTAAGAAAGTCATATACTGCCAATGAGGAAATTCGAAAGGTGTTGGAGTCCAATTGGTCGGCAGAATTAAGCCTGTTAGAATTATATGACACAAATTATGAAAGAGCCAGGTTTTTTGTTTTGAATTCATACGAAAAGTTTTTAAATGATTGGACTAATTTAGATCCCCTGTCCTTTGAAGGAAGAAAAAATAAATTACAAAAATTACAAAAAATTTATGAAATCGAAGAGTTTTTGAATTACATCTCGGACTATTCAAATTTTCAAAATATGAAGAATTTTGATAATTTATTAGGCCAATGGAAAAAACGATTACCTTCATACAAGCTTGACAATGTGAATGTCTGGGATCAAATCATTTTGGATCGTAGTATCTTTTTCAACCAAATTTATAATAAAACAGTTAAATTAGAAAATGACTTTAATGTAAATGGCGGTGAGAATGAAGACGAGAAAGAGAAAGTCATGGGGATGGATATTGAAAATAATCTTACTCAAAGCGGCTTGAAAATAAATAAAGATAAAATCAAAAATTTAATTATTAAAAATTCATTGAACTATCATAAGCAGTTTATTAAAACTGCAATAAATCAAACAAATTTCTATGTTGCCAAAAATGCCATTTTGAGTAAGCCATTTGTCCCTTTAAAAGTATTTGATTACGATAATTGGAGAGTCCATTTTGCAAAATCAAAGAATTTGGACTTGGAGCAAGTTGAAGACTATGGTTTCAATAACGAAATAGAAACCGAATCAGGATTGGAAATGGAAATGGAAATGGAAATGGGGATGGGGATCAAAATGGAAACCAGTGAGGAAAGGGTCAAAAACAATCAATTTAAACAAAACATTTTGATCAATAAAATGAAATTAAAATGGCTGGAATCAAAGCAGTGGCTTTATCAAGATATTGATAACGTCAAAAAAGAATTGGACCTAATTTTACAGAAACTATTGAAAAAGCAAAACCAAAGCAACTTGCAAATGGGAAAATTAAAAACGAAAAACCTATTAAAATTCTACAACATTCAAGGAGAACTAACAAGAAATCTATTTTCATTAATTAATGAAAACTCGAATAACATTAATAATTTGATATTCGAAAACCAGGAAAATGAAAAAAGTAAGCTAATAAATAATTTAAATGACATTGGGTTTAAATCTTACAATAAATGTATCAATCTATTGAAAGAATCAAACACCATTTCAGTCAAGAAAAGGGGTCAAGTGCATTTCCAATTTGCAATCTTTAATGATTTATTACTGAGAAAGTTTCTTGACGAAAACACAAAAGAGATCGAAACCAAAAATTCGAATATATTATTGAAAAAAAAATACTTTGCCAAGAATGTGATGACAAATTTATTAATAAGCATGAGCTATTCAAATTCAAATGCCGTTGATCGGTTCCCTCGAGTATTAGAGTTATTAGCCGAAAATAACGAAGATCAGGAAATAATTAATTTATTTGAAAATGAAATGAAAAAATTGCCGCTTTGGTTGATCTTGAGGTGGAAATCGCAAATGTTTGCAACACTAAATTCCAAAGAGGGGATCTACATTCTTCCGATTTTGGTCAAATTGGCAAGGGCATACCCACAGGCATTATACTATCCATACAAAATTAGTCAGGAAAGCTATAGCGCCAATACGAAAGACAAAATCGAGGAATTGGATGGGCTGCTAAATAATAACGTTATTAATAAGTTTATTAGCCATTTGGAATTATTATTGGACCCCCATTTAAGATTTAAGGATTCAATGGAGGAAATTGAGGTGCTGATCGAAAGCTATTACCAAAGGGGCAACAGCATCCAAACGCAGCAAAAGGAGAAATTGAAAAAGTCAATTGAAGAAGGCTTCCAAACCCTATTCAGGGAGCTCTTTAATGGAGACTACCCGCAACTTGGCGAGTGGAATAAGCAATTTGCCACCGGCAAACACAAGGAAGATTTCCTCAAGCACTTTGGGGCGAAGGGCGAAAAGATCAAGACCAAAAGGCAATTTAAAAAATTCAAATCCATGCTATCTAACAACATGAATTCCCAATTTCGAGAAAAAATGAAAACCGAAGGAGAGAAATTCCCAATGACAGATTATTCCTATTGGCTTTCCGAATATCAGCAAATTAGCCAAAATTATAATGGCTTCTCAATAGAAATCCCTGGGCAATATGACGGCAATTTCCAAGAAAGCAAAAAGCCCAACCCTGACGATCATATCAAGATCCTAAACTTCGACCAAGAATTATTAACAATGTCTTCGATGAGGCTGCCAAAAAGAATCATCATCCACGGCAACGATGAAATCGAATATCCATTCTTGGTGAAGGGCGGCGAAGATTTGCGGCTTGATCAAAGAATTGAACAGCTGTTTGAAGTGATCAATTATTTGATGATCGCAGACCCCAAGTGTTCGCAAAGGAGACTCTCGATCAAGTCCTATAAGGTGATACCCTTTACAACAAAGGTTGGCATAATTGAATGGTTGCAAAACACAAAGCCCTTCAAAAATGTTCTGACAGACGTATTGAAAAAGTTTAGCAACAATGATGAAAGCCATCATTTGCTCTTCACCAACTGCCATACCAAGTACATGGAATGGCTCAATAAATTCCAGACCTTTGGCAAAAAGTCGTCGCTCATGAACAAATATTTGAAAATGTACCAAAGCGCCTCCAAATCAGATGTTATCGAAAATTTCCAAGCAATCGAAAGGGACATTCCCTGGTATCTTTTCAGACAGGCATTAATGTTCATGTCAAATTCACCAGAAACCTTTTTGCAAGTTAGAAACAACTTTGCCAAAACCCTGTCCACGTTTTCCATCTCCTCCTATATATTGGGAATTGGTGATCGGCATCTGTCAAATTTCCTCTTGGACTGCTCAGACGGATCTGTAATCGGAATCGACTTTGGCTACTCCTTCGGCACAGCGACACAGGTCCTGTCTCTTCCAGAAATGGTTCCATTCAGATTAACCAGGCAAATGATCGGTACGTTGCAGCCCCTGGGATATAAGGGCCTTTTGGAGAGCAATATGATCAATACCTTTAGAGCCCTCAAGGAAAACCAAGACGTGCTCTTAAATGTCATGGACATCTTTTTAAAAGAGCCACTCCTCGATTGGCAAAAATTCGCAGGCATGCTTGAAAAAAGGATCGGCACAGTGAAAAAAACTGAAAAGGATTCCACCAAAATGGAATGGTTCCCAACAAAGAAAATTGAAATCGCCAAAACTAAATTCTTCGAACACCCCAGAAAGGTTTTCTTACAGGAAATTAGAAACAGTATACATGTCGGAAAGCCTTATTTTAATGCTCTAGAGGAAATTATAACAGGTGGTAGCGATTTACAACAAGCCACTTCAATAAATCAACAAGTAGAGTTTTTGATAGACCATGCAACAGATCCAAATATACTTGGTCGATTTTGGAAAGGATGGCAACCTTGGGTTTAAATCCTTTCTTTTTTTGTTTTTTCTTTTTGAATTTTCGTTCAATTATTGAATTGTTATTTTCATTTTTTGATTTTTGTTTTTCTTTTTTTTATTCATTGACTTATTTTTTTTCCTTACTTTTTATATGATCTCTTATTTTTTTTTTAAATAAAAAATTTTAAATTTATTTTTATTTTAACCTTGCTTATTTTGAAAAGTTTTTGAAACCAGTTAAATTGAAATTAAAATATTGCAAATGCCTAAATTTTTTGTCAAAGATTCTTCAACAATCTCAATATTTATTACTTTTATTCATAACAAGTAGCTTTTGATTGAAAGAGATTTTAATATTTTTTGGTAAGGAATTTTTCAGCAACGCTCTTTTGGTTCGAAATTTTTTTATGTAGATAAAGTAAAAATAATAATCAAAAATTAAAAATAAAAATTATTTACAATAGTATTAGTTAATCAAAATAATTCTCATTTCATTAATTGAGTAAAAAACACTTTGAGATCTTGTATAGGATTTTTTTAAATGTAAAAGAATTACGTAAAACCAAAAATTTTTCATAATGATTTTCGAATTACAAAACCTCATGGTAGTACAATGATAATTAATAATAACAATTTTTATAATTACATATATTTATATTCATATTTTTTTTCTATAATGTTTTGGAGTGTTTTTTATCTCCTATCATATCCCTTAATATTGATATTTATTTATTTGGTCAGATAAATGGTTTATTTTAATTTATTTTAATATTTTCTACAGAAACTAATATAACAATATTTAATTTTAATTGGATATTTACCAAAAATCGAAAAATCTTTTTAATGTACTTGTAGTAGAAAAAAATATTACAAGTTTCCTTATAATTTCTTTGTAAATATTTTGAAAATTAAATATTTTTTCTTTTTTGTGAATTCATATTAAAAAAAAGATAGTAAATATACATTAATGTTCAAAAAGGATTTTGTGAATTAAAAGAAGAAGAGAAAATTTCTAGTTCAAATGTTATATTTTTAAATCAGAAATAATAAAGGTAAAATATCAAGAATTTTTATTTTTTTTTTAATAATTATCTCGTTCTTCTTTTTCAAAATAGAAGGAAATTACAATTAAAATTTTAATTTTTTTTACTCAAGAAAATTCAACTAAAATGCAAATTATCTACCTTGGATAAAGGGCATGATATTTAAAAAAATAGAAAAAATCTACCAAACTTTAAAAGTTTAAATTGAGTTTTCAGAAGCCAAAAATGATTCTATTAATAATTTTTTTTTCAAAGAGTTTTTTATTATTATAAAATCTTCTAACATTGTTGGAATTGCATTTAAAAACAAAAATTTAAAAGAATAAAACATCGAATATTTTTTTAAGAACCACGCTATAGATATTTATAAAAAACAGAATATTTTCATTTCTTTTTTTTTTTTTTAAATATTTTGACTGATAAAAATTAATCCTAAAATGTAAAAATGTTTTGATTATTCTTTCTTCTGATTCAATTTAATTCTTTCATTGTTTTACTAATTCTAAATCATTTTTATAAAATATATCCAAAATGATAAACTTTAATTATTATTATATATTCAATAACCCATTTTTTGTTGTTTCTTTATGTTTTAAAAAATTTAAATGTTTTTGAAATCAATAATTGTTGTTTTTTGTTTACGTAAAGTTTGATTTTTTTATAATATTGTAATAGTCATTTATTTTGTGTCTTCTTTTTAAATAAGTACCTTAATTTAAATGATACATTGATGGACCTTGATTAAGAAAAAGGAACTTTTTTGAA
Source organism: Anaeramoeba flamelloides (assembly GCA_027625915.1). Taxonomy (NCBI): domain Eukaryota; family Anaeramoebidae; genus Anaeramoeba; species Anaeramoeba flamelloides. The sequence continues at coordinate 841,918 of JANTQA010000051.1, forward strand.
AAAAATTTGAAAAAACTTGAAGCTAAAAATAAAAGATATTTTTTTTCAAAGCAATTTCCTTTTAATCAAAGAAAATACCTTTTTGTAGACAAATATTTGTTTTATTTATAATAAAAAAACCCATGAAAATGTATAATTCTAACATACGGGCAAAAAAATAATAATAATAAAAAACTCCGCATTTATTTTAAATATCTACAAAGTTAAATCTGAACAATAAAGTTGAATTTAACTAAATTCCCAAAAAAAAAAAAAAACATATTTAGACTTTAAAAAAAATAAATTACAAAAAAAACTCAAGTTTATGAACTTTTTAAATTGTAAACTAGAATATTTTAAATTTATATACATTCACAAATTATAAATTAATAAAAGTAAAATATACCTTTTTTATCTTTTATAGAATGATTTTTTTATTCATTGAGAATTTTTTGTTGCGAAAAAAAAAAAAATTATTCACTTTCTTTTAGGAAAGATTAAGATTGTATCATTTAAGTAAATATCTAATAATTTTCTTCTTTCAAAGAAAAAAATTCAACTTTAAAATTGAACTGATCAGTAAGAATATTTATTTTCTCCAAATGTTAAACAAAAAGTATTGAAAAAGCTAAAAATGAATCATTTAATAAAAAAAATGGTGTATTTCTGTTTATTGTCTATATTTTTATGTAATATTAAACTGAATCAAAGAATTTTAATAATTTATTTTTTTTTTATTTCATAATTAAATATTACTAATCCTATATTAATTGGTTTAATATAAAATATTTAAATAATCTAACTTTTTAAACTATTGCTCAGAGAATTGTCATCGAACAATTGTTTGGAATTGGTTTGTGTCGCTTTTTATTTTTTTCAAATTATAAACTATATGTGAAATTTTATCGAAATAAATACTCAAATATTATAATTTTTTTAATCTTTTGGTACTGTCGGGTTTTTCTTTATTAGGTTTTAATCCAAATTGAATAATAATTTTATATCTAGAATTTAATCTTTGGTTTAAATTATTTTAATTTCCATTTAGTATTAGGAGTAAATCATCGGCCAATACACTACACTACAATGAAAATTTTTTCAAAAAAAAATCTCTAAATTTTGTATTTTTCCAATACACTCATATAATAAACATTATTATACATAACAATTTTCAATGAGGTTTACAACTTTAATAGATATTAATAGGAATTGAAAAAAAAATGAAATTTTTCAGTAATATTTTTTTCATTTTTAATTGTAAAATTTTTGAATTTTTTAATTGACTTAGTAGAGAGATAATTTTCAAGTATTTTTTAATATAGTCTAAAAAGAAACATATTTTTCAATTCTAAATAGCACAAAATATTCCAATCAAAAGATATTGCTCAATTAAATTGAATATCTGATTTTTTATCTGTTTTTCGAATATTTTTTATCATTTTATTTTTTTCCATGTTTGAGTTTTTATATACGTTCCCAATTGTTTTCTGTAAATTGCTTTAACATATATTCTTTTTTCAATCTTAATGTTCAATCAAAAATTAATTCATTTCAACTTTTTCCATTAAAAAAATACCCTGAAAATAGGTGTTTTTTTCAAAAGTAAGGTATTTTTGAAAAGGGGGGTATTCAGATTTTCATGAGTTTAAAAGCTATCCTATTTTTATTACTTAAAATTATGATAACTTTGAAAAAATAATTTATAAAAGAAGTATAACTGAAATCCAATGTATAGTTTAGGCTAACTTAAATTTTCGGTATTTAAATTTTCCTTGTAGTGTATTTACAATGATTTCTTAATGATATGATTTTCAATAAAAGAAAATGTGAAATTAGAGCAAATATAATAGGAAACAATGCGTTTCCTAGTAATTTACCCAGTCCTTCCCCTTGAAAATATTTTATTAAAAAAAATTTTGATAATTTTATATAAAATAAATATTTTTTATTGTTTTTCAAATTATTTTAAAATTGATTGAATAAAATAATTTGCTATATCAATTATTAGAATATATTTTTTACCATTTTTTATTTTCTTTATATGAATTTTTTATAAGTATATTTGAAATTTAATTAAAGTGCAATTATCATATTTTTACCAAAAGCCAAATTGTGATTTGTGAATAAATTCTAAAAAAAGTTTCAATTAGCTTATCTAACATTTTTAGAAATAATCTTGGTAAACTTTGGTTAATAGAAATTGGCTGATTGTTTAAAGATACCCCTTCATTTCCTTTTTTATGAATGTATAAAATTGATCTTTTTTTAAAATATTCATTATTATTCTTATTAGGGTTAAACAGCCAATTATTAAAGATTTTTTGAATTGAAATAAGATAATTTTGATAAGTTAGATATTCAATTGAATTTATATTATTGTCATCACTAATATAGTTATCATTTTCAATTTTTTGAAATCCTGTAACTGGTTTATTTTTTACATAAAAATTAATTTTTTTAAATACTCCAAATAAAACCAAACCTAAATGAAAATTTTCAATTCAAAGCCAACATAATCTTTTTATATTATTAACATACCTATTAATATATAAGTCCTACACTCTTAAATTCTGATTTCAAAAAAAAAAAAAAAACAAGTTAATTGTCAAAAACTACAATTTTGAACCACTTTTAAAACTCATACCCAAAAAGTTCACTCATCTCAAATCCAAATTTAACAACTTACGGCACACCAGACAAGAGATTATCTTTTCTTCAAATTACCGGGATTGTAAACCTTAATATCTTGTATTGTTCTGAATTTTATTCTGATTTTAATTCTAACAGACTTGTTTTTGTTTTTCAAAGTAAAGTTTGTAGCTTTTCTTGTTCTATTCATAATTCCAAATCTAAGAATAAACTATGAAAAATTTTTTTCTCTCATTGTAAAATAAAAGCGATGGGAATTATTTCAAAGAAAATATTGTTATTCAAAAAAGTATATTTCCTAAATATTCAACAAACCAAATATAGGTTGAGATTTCAAACAATTTAATTTTGTTCTAAATCAAATGAATTCAAGTTGAAACAAAAAAAACCATTTTTTTGATTTTTTCTCAACAATAACAAGCTTCTAGAAAATATTGGGTTATGACCAAAAATAAAAAGTAAAGTCTCTTTTGGGTAGCGAACCTATCCATTTTCTACATAAATTTAAAAACCTTTTTTCTTTTCCAAAAAATAAATAAAAATAACAAAAAAATTTTTCTTTTTGGCACTCGAATTTCACGAACAAAAACAAAAACAAAAAACAAAAATAGTAAACCTGAATCAAAAACAGAACAAAAAGACCCTAACAAAGAAACAAAATCCCAAGGCTCCAATGAAGAAAAAACAAAAGTCGATTATAAAAACTTGCCCATCTCTGATGAATTTGCTTTAATTGAAGAGTCAAAAAAAAAACATTCAGAATTAATCGAAAACGAAAGCTGGTGCTTAATAAATTTTTCATGGTACAAGCAATGGACGGAGTACATTGAACAAAAAGACCAAGAAGATGTTGAAAATTTAAAATATCCCAAACCTGGAAAAATTGACAATTCCCCTCTTTTTGAAAAGAATAAACTTAAAAGAGATCTCAAAGAAAACGAAGACTATACACTTGTACACAAAGAAACCTGGAAACTTTTTCAAGAAATGTAAAATTCGTTCCCCCTTTCTGCTTCCTTTTTTGAATAATTCCAAACAACAAATGTGCTAACAAACAAATCTTCAAAAAAACAGTTCGAGATTTTTGTTTTTTTTCACTATCAAAGCCATTTTTATTGAAAGGAACAACAAACCCATTTTAATTTTGAATTTAACGTTCGTAAAAATCTTCTCCAGAACAAAAAGATAAACTTTGAAGACATAATGATAAAATATTTTACAATTCTCCTTTCTCAATTAACTTGAATTTTTTTTTTGAATTGCAAAATTCTAATCCAACAAACAAATTTTTCAAAAAGTAATTTATCCAAATTAAAAAAAGTGCTTTAAAGACGATAATGGAATACTGTTTGTAGAAAAATAAAGGGATCAAAATTTTCATTCATCTTTCTAAAAAAAAAATTTTATAGATCAAAATTTGAATCATTTAATTCCATAAAATCTTGTAAATAAGCTATATTTCCCTTTTCGAATTGCAGTCTCTGGCGATTTATTTAAATTATTGGGATGGGTTTTTTCGAGAAAGATGAAAGCTTGAGGAAAATTTTGTTCCTTTTATTTTGAAATTAACAGTACTTTACAATACTGTTATTTTCCAATTAATAAATGAAAATTTTTATTTCAATTTCCAAAATGAATATTAATTATTTCGCTACAACCAAATTAGCAGAGTAAAAATTTTATCTGAGGGCTCAAGATGGAAGTTTAGTTTATTGTCTAAAAATATCATTTCTAAAAGATGTTGTAAAGATCTTTGGATTTGCTTCAACTTATATATTAGAAAAATATTTTGGAAAATGAACTAAAAATTTTCATTTTTTAAGGATTCTCCGAATTTTATTCTCTGTGGGTACTGTAATACAATATCACAAGTAAAATAAAACATTTAATTGATTATATCTTAAAGGAAAGCCAAAATATTCCTATTTTAGGATTTTTGAGGAAAATTAAAAAAAACAGTTTTTGATCAAAAACTTGTATGACTTTTCAAACAAAACAAGGTAAATTTAAAATCGATTTTTTTTACCCCTTGGAAAACTTTCACTCCGGATTAAATTGATGTATGTTTATTCCCTTACCTTTTATTCGATAATACTTGAATATAAAGTGGAGGGACCGTACTCCAGAGACTTTTGGATTTTTAATTTTTAGTTGAAAAATTATTGAAATTTTGAAAAATTTTAAAATTTGGAAATGATCTTGACTCTTTTATATTTTCATCCACAAATTTGGTTTCAATGGTTAAAATGGTTAAAAGAGTTTTTTATTTTTTTTTATTTTTAAATTTTTAAATATTTTAATTTTACAAAAAAATTGTTTTTAATTTTGTGAAACAAGAAACGAGATTTTTAAACTAACTTCAAAAAAGGCTGAAAACCTTTTACTTTCAAATTTCTTTGGTTTGGAAAAAAAAAGAAACCAAAAATCATTTGCAAAACTCCATTATCAAATTCAAAAGATCCCTTGATGTGGAAAACAAAAACTTTTTTATTACCAATCTGAACAGCACAGCCCATTGAAATTTTAGATGGGAAGAGAAAAGGAATTAGAAAGTTTGGTATTTTGAATGATATCACATACCAATAATAGTCACTTTCAAAGGCGCTCTCATAATCGACTGGAAATAAAGAAACATTAACTACCTTCCTAATGTAAACAAGCTGATCTCTTCACTTATCACATTTACTAAAATTGAGAGAAGACACAGCACTAACCCAAACATACAAAACCACCAAAACAAAGGGAAAAAGGAAACAGAATGGGTTTATTGATCCCAAAGATTGCAAAATTGAAAAAGTTCAGAAACCATTTCCCTACACTTTCATTTTGAAACACCAACGAAACAGAAATCTATCCCAAAATAAATAAATAACAAAGAATCTGGATTTAGACCAACTGCAATGGGAAGAAAGGTTGTGGATTCTTAATTTTGAAGAATCGTTGGAGAGAGCTGTGGTTAAAATGACAAAGATGTTAAAATTTATCAAAAAATGTGTTTGCCTTCCTCAATTTTTTTGAAAAAAAATCTTATTTTTTCGAGTTAAAAAGATCTATTTACTCAACCGGGTTTTAAGTTAATAAATATGTTTTTACACACCAAACGAGTATTCACAGATCATGAAATTCGGAGAATCCTTAAGGGTGTTTGAAATATTCTCGAAAATACCCGAAAATCGAAAATACCCGAAAATTTTTTAACCACATAAAAACACGTTATGGACAACTTCGAAGAAACCCTAGTGCCAATATACTCAGTTTAACAGCAAAATAACAATTTTAGTTTCAGACAAAATATATTTTTTGAATTTTCTACTTGAAGATCCCCTCTAAAGAGGTTTTGGTACCTTTTGAGTATATTTGAGTAATTGTTGGTACTTATTAGGGAAAGTGTACGTGTATGGTTATGCCAGGGTATTGGTATGGGTTGTGTTAGGTTTGGTATGGTGTGTGTTTGTATGTTATTGTTAAAACAGTTCCTTTTATGGAATGGGAAGTTAAATAAAGTTTGGCTTGAGTCACCTTGTGTAGGGTATGGGTATGTATTGTACGATTAGATATTACTCGGTTATTTTTGGATTGTAAACAAGATTACAAAATTATGGGTAATGATACACAATTAGAAATTTTCTTTACAAGTATATGTTCTCTCATTTAGTTAATACCATTTTGAAATGATCAGTAATGTTAGTCATCCAAGATACCAATCCCTTTCACACAAAATGAGTTGAATACCATTCCCTAAAATTTAATTTTTTTGGAATTTTGATATTTTGAGAAAAAAAATTTTAATCGAATAAAATAAAATTCCAAATTTACCTTTAGTCTGACTATATTGGCACTAGCGTTTCTTAGAAGTTGTTTAAAAAGTATTTTTTTTTGGTTAAAAAATTTTCTGGTATTTTCGATTTTCGGGTATTTTTGGGAATATTTGATAGATTCTTTTTTAATTGGAAAATAATAGTATTAGTTTTCAATCTCTACTTTTTGTCAAGGGACTAATCTCTATTGAATTTTTTTACCAAAATTTAATAGAGATTGAGAAAATTTTTTGCCAATTACTTAGATTTGAAAGATCCTGTTTATTTTTCATATTAAACTTATTTCTAGATAAGGAATCCTTATTTAGAAATTGGTCAAAAAAAAAATAATAGAGACTAGTTCCCGAAGTGAAATTCTTTTAATTTTTAGGAATCAAAATAAATCAAAACATTGATAACAAAATATAGCAAAATTTGGTTCCCCAAAGAGTAAATAATAAACAACCAAACATTATTCTTTATAAATTTAGATTTCAATGTGATCAAGTAAGTTTAAAAAAGTGTAACAAAAAACCTTTCAAAAGGATCTTTGCAACATTCAACAAACTTCAATATAACTATTTTTAGGACGTATAACCATCCCATTTGACCTGTGAAACCCTTTTCTTTATAGTGTGCTCAATAACCCGTGTTTGCTGATCTCTTTGTGATTTAAACAATTTAAATGTTGTCAAAATAAATAATTGTTGTTTTTTTCTGTTTAGGAAGTGTTTTTTTTTTTAAAAAAGTATTGTAATAATTATTTATTTTGTGTTTTTTCAAAAAAGAACGAACTTTAAATTGAACACATTCGTTTGGTGATCCTTTATCTTGAAAAAATGGACTTTTTTTCAAAAAACTTGAAAAAACTCCAAAGTCGAAAAAAAATTTTTTTTGGTACAATTTCCTTTTTAAAAGTCTGTGAAATCTTTTTTCAAAGAATATTCAATCAGCCTGAAAAAATCCAAGAAAATGTAAAATTCTAACACTACCATTCAAGCATAGAAAATCTTCAAAACCTAAATTAAAAAGCAACAATTATTCTGAACACTCCCAAAGCAAAATCCGAATAACAATAATTATTTCAACAAAGGTTCAAAAAAAAACATTTAAATTCTTTGAAAAATTAATAAAACACAAAAGCAAGGTTATTTCACAGACTGTTGTTTAAAGAAAACCTAAAATTTTTTAAATTCTTGAAACTCGGTTTAAGTGTTCTTTAAAAATTTCAAAAATTTTAGGTTTTCTTGGCTGGTCTTTGAAATTTAAATGGGATAAAATTTAGCCTGATTATATTTTTTATAATCCTGGAATCTTACTTTTATTTGGGATTATTGGTTCCAATATTTACAATAAAAAAAGTACCAGACAAAGAAATAATGATCAAAAATACCCATTTACTACTTGAAAACTCTATTTGAAAATGTAAATGAAAATTGTATGGATATTTTTTCCCATTTATTATTGTAGTACCAGTAAACTAAAGTAAATACAAAAATTTTAAAAGAAATTTAAAGGATGCTTAAAGAAAAATTTTTTTGATCTTTCATACATGTTTAAGGGATTAGCGTCTACCAAGGAGAAGCCTAGGAACAAAGTGTGTTGTTATTGGACCTAACCACATTCGTGCTACATGGTTCAAATGTCTCTAAAAAATCGATTAGTCAAGCAGTAAAATTTGTTGATCTTATCAATGAAAAATGATCCTTATATTTGTAAAAAACTCAAAAATTTCAGAATAAAATCTGCATTTCGCCATAAATTTAAAGGTTGAATTATCAATATTCAGACTACAGAGTCACAAAATATCTTTCTTAAATTTGTGGCGAAATGTAGATTAGTTACTAAAAAATTCGTTTTTTTTTAAAAATTAAATAATTAACCACTAAATTTTTTTGACTAATTATTTCTCAAATCATGCAAATATATTGATGCTACAAGTATCTTTAGCAAAAGCAAACAAAACTAATCAGTTTTTCGGTTTTTATGTTGATCATTATTAAGTTAATCTTTGAAAATTAAAAATTATAAAAATAGTTACTTTTGAAGGTTCTAAATCTAAATTATTAAATATCAGAATACTGTATTTTGGGTTTCTATTATTAGACTTGGAAAAGGAATTAAAAAAAAATTTTTCAAAATGAAACTTTTTTAATTGTGATCAATAGTAAAAAATGTAATAATTTTTTGTGCAATAAGATTTATAATAGATTTTTTAGAGCTATTTGAGCCATGGTGCACTAATATCATTTATACCCAATTACAACATACTTTGATTATAGAGAAATCTATGGTGACGCTAATCCCTTAAAGAGTAAACATTCAAAAGTTGAATTGAACGTCTGTGTATCCTAAAAATAGTTATATTGAAGTTTGTTGAATGTTGCAAAGATCCTTTTGAAAAGTTTTTGGTTACACTTTTTTAAAACGAATTTATACAAGTGCTATTTATATTTTATACTAAGTTCTGATTAGTTTTATAACCAATGCCATATTTATCAAAGTTAAAGAATGGAGAGTAAATGGATCTTGTTAAAATTTATAATTTATAATTGTTTTTGTACAAATTTTGACATTTGGTAAAACCTTTTCCACTAATCAAATTCGAAATTTACCTTTAAAAGGTTCCAAAATCAAAATTTCATTATTAAAAAGCCACCACTCCAGTTTCTTTTCAAGTGTTTAATGAAAGGGTATAAACATTCTTGGAAATAATGTGAAAAGGAGGTGACCTTTCCATAATGGGGGTGTGTGTTTTGATTATATCTTGTTTTGTTTTATTCGAGAATTACATTAACATTTTTTGATTAATAAATTTTTTTCATTCAAAACCCTCAAAATAACCCAAATTTTGTTAATTTTGAATTTCCTTTAATTTACTTTATTTTAAATCATTTGTTTTTGGTACAAAGTATTATATTTCAACCCCCAGTAAAACATAAAATTTGAATATCCCTTAATATCTGGAATTATATATATATATATATAATCTAATTTAAGGGGTGATTTTTTAAATTGTCTTATCCATCGTTAGGTTTTCTTGAGTTTTCTGTTTATTTGTAAAATCAATAGATTTTGATTAGGTTTTTTTGAGTTTTCTATTTATTTGGAAAATCTATTAATTTTGGTTAGGTTTTTTTTACTTTTTGAAATAAACCGAAATTTCTTAGATTTTCTTCTTCTTAGTTAAATATAAAAAAACAGCCGTTATCCTTTCCAAAATTTAAAAGAATTGAGTAAAATCAAAGATTTTTTTCTTTTTTTTTGAATTCTAAAACCCCCTAGTTACTTGACGGCACTCCACATTACCCCCACTGCACTTGATTACACAGCTGTTTATTAATGTTGTAAAAATATTACGATAATGAATTATCATTTTTCTTTATCGTGAATAAATGACAAGTCAAATAAAATAAAAAAAAAATAATGTTACAAAAGTTTTGTACGAATAATTTTTAGATTTTATCTTTTTTTTTGTATTTTAAAAATACTAATTAATTCAAATTAACCTATTAATATTATTATCTATATACTATACAAAAAAAAATAATTTAGTTATGGAGATATGGAAAAAATCACAAAAAAGGTCATAAAGATTGGTAAAAAGAAACATCAAAAAATTGTGGAAATTTATAACTTAACATTTTATATCCATTGCTTAGAAGATGGAAACTTAAAAAAAAAGGCAACTGTTAATCTTTCAAGATCTTTAAAGCATTTAGACATTTTTGATTTAATTGCAAATACATGGAAAGTGCCCATCCAAAAAGTTAGAATCTATATTTTAAATAAGGAAAAGAAAGGAAAAGAAATTAAAAATAAAAAAAAATTTTTATATTCCTCAAGGCTTGAGGATTTTGAAAGAATTTTTTTTGAAATCAAAGGTTACAAAGAGCCACCAAGAGTTATGAAAAAAAAAAAGAAAAAAAAAAAAAAAAGCTCAAGTTCAGATAACGATCCAGATCCAGATCCACAACAAACAAAATTTTCAGTCTTGAAAGTATGGAAAAAGAAATCACAACAAAAAAATAAATTAAACAAATATTCTGGATTGGTCGGTTTAAATAATCTTGGGAATACCTGCTTCATGAATTCAAGTTTGCAATGCCTCCTAAATACGATCGTGATTAGAGACTACTTTTTAACAAATAAATATTCGAAGGAAATTAATAAAAAAAATAAAATAGGAATGGGTGGGAAGCTTGCCAGGGCATTTGCAGATCTTGAACAAAACTATTGGACAACAAGCTCCTCGTCAATTAGCCCGAGGAATTTAAAATATGTGATTGGCCGATTTGCTTCGCAATTTATGGGGTTTTCTCAACAGGATTCTCACGAATTATTATCCTTTTTATTAGACGGCTTGCATGAAGACCTCAATAGAATCAAAAAAAAGCCTTATGTGCCCGATATTGATGGAAAAAATTGTAAAGATCTTCCCAAATTGGCTCGCGATAGTTGGAAAAATTATAAAAAAAGGAATGATAGCTTTGTTGTTGGTAAGTTTTTTTTTTTTTTTTTTTTTGTTTTGCTTATTTCCTGTTTTGTTGATTTCCTTTATTATTAGAATTATTTCCTCCTATGAAAAGATTAGTGTAAGTTTGAATCGGTTAGTGTAAGGAAAAAAAAACCCAAGTTTTTCAAATTGGGATTATAAACGCTTTTTCAAAAATTGTATCATATCAATTTTTGTAATTGAGAAAATTTCTTTCAGATTATTTCGTATTATAAGAAATATTATTTAAAAATACATTTGGTGTCTCACTAACTATTATTTAAACCGATATATTTTGTTACTTGAAAAATGTTAATCATTTAAAAAAATAATAATACAGATTCAGAAAATGGGTGTGTCATTAACTTTAATTTTGAAATGAGAAATCTCATTTTGATTTTTTTTTGTGTGTGTTTTAAACAAAGATTATAATATTGATTTCTCTTGAAATTCGATACTATGTTAGTCATTTTATTTATATTGGATTGATTCATTTAAAATACTTTTTTAAAAATTCAGAATTCCTTTTTACTTTTTCTTTTTGTTTACATTATAAATTTTTTTTTTCTTTTTGTTTATGGTTATAATTTTTTTTCTTTGAAAATTCTTTTTTCCTTTTCTTTGAAAATTGTGTTGATTTTTGAAAAATGTTTTGATTTACAAAAGGGCACTAGATGAATGATTTTTTGGAGAACTAAATATTGTTGTTTTGTTTTGTTTTGCACAGCTCAAACAATTCTTCGCGTAATTAAATATACTAACTTAATCAATTTAATTTCTTTTTAAAATTAAAAAAAGATCTTAATTGATCTAAATTTTATTAACAAAATGAATAAAATGAATTAAATAGTTACAAAACAATGATAAAATATAAAAAATTTACCTACATCTCCTATTAAAACTTTAAAGTGTTTTCATTTTATTTATTACATTTTTTTAAGAGTGTAGGTAGTGAGTGTTGTGGAGTTACGTCAAGTGCCGTAGAGTGCCTAGGTTTTTTTTAATTCAAAAGTGTTGAGGAAAATCAAAGATTTTACTCTATTCTTTTAAAATAAAAATGCTAACGGCCTTTTTTTTACTTTTTATTTCGGAAATATATTGATTTTACAAATAAAACAAAAAATAAAATAAACCCTAACGATGGGTTTTTTTCAGAATTCAAAAGAATTGGGGAGAAAAAGAGGTTTTTATTTTTTTGTAATTTTTTTTTTTCAAAATTCTATCTTTTTTTAAAAAGAAATTTCCCCTTCCCAAGATCTAATCTTTTAAAAAAAATAATTCGCTTTTTTTAATTTTCAAAATAAAAAATTCAAAATAATTCCAATTCTTGTTTTACCTTTGTTCGCCAAGCATTGTATTTATAATTTTAATTAAACATTATGAAAAATAATTATCATATCAAAAAAAAAAAAAAAAAAAAAAAAATAGATCATTTCCAAGGGCTTTTAAGAAATCGACTTGAATGTCCAACGTGCAAAAATGTATCTTATAAATTTGATCCATGTAGATATTTGTCTGTACCTTTGCCATCTTCTCTGGAATTCTCCATAGCTGTAACCTTGATTCCAGTTAATAAACAAAAAAAAATGTTAAAATATTATATTACTATTCAAAAAACGCTTGGTTTGGATGGTGTACTTACTGAATTATCAACCTTGGCTGGCATTGAAACAAATAGGTTATGTCTTGCAGAAATTTATAACAATACTGTTTATAAAATTTTTACTTCTAATAATGCATTTTTTAAAATAAGCAAGAAAGACATCATTGTAGCGTTTGAGTTTCCTGAAACCCCAAAAGATAAGAAAGATAAGAAAGATATAAAAGATACGAAAGATTCGAAAGATTCGAAAAATTCGAAAGATTCGAAAGATTCGAAAGATTCGAAAGATTCGAAAGATACTAAAAATAAGAAAGATACTAAAAATACTAAAAATAAGAAAGATACTAAAAATACTAAAAATAAGAAAGATACTAAAAATACGAAAAATAAGGAAGATAAAGAAGATAAAGAAGGCAAAGAAGATAAAGAAGACAAAGAAGATAAGGAAGAGTTATATTATGTACCAATGAATTATCAAATCATGAAATTTAATAAATTCCGTTGTACAGGAATACCGGAGTTATTTAGATTGCCTTTAAAAAGTAAAATGAATTATGAATCTTTTTATTCTTTATGTACTGAAAGGCTTTTTAATTGCATTCCAGAACTTTTAGAAAAAACAGAAAAATTAGAAAAGGAATTAACCAAAAAATCAAATCAAAGTGATAAATTTGACCTCAATTCAGAATCATCTAAAAACGAAAAGGAAAAAACTGAAGAAGAAAATGAAGAGGGAAGCGAATCAGAAAAGGGAAACGGAAACGGAAAGGGAAATAAAAAGAAAAAAGAAAAAAAAAATAAGAAAAATCAGAAAAAAAAAAAAAAATTATCAAAAGAAGACAAAGCTATTATCGAGCAAGGATTCCAATTAAAAGAATTATACCCCTTGTTTCGAATTGTTACGGTTCATAAAAGAAAAAAAAAGTCTCAGTCAATCACACTTTTGGATGAAAATAGTGAAATATCGATTAAAGATAATATCCGGATCTATCTTAGATTTAATCCATATTTGTTGCAAAAATTTCCAAAGATACTCGATCCTTTATCAGAGATTGAACCACATCCCAGTTTAAAAAAATATCAAAAGAGTTTAAAAAAGGGCAAATCCTCAAGTCAAACTAGTTTGAATAAATGCATAGATTGCTTTTTAACAACAGAAAAATTAAGTAAGGAAAATACTTGGTATTGTTCGGATTGCAAAGAACACGTACAGGCCTGGAAAAAATTTGATATTTGGGAACTTCCCAATGTATTAATAATTCAATTAAAGAGATTCACGCAAAGTAGATATTCGAGAAGAAAAATTGATAAATATGTTGATTTTCCTGAAATTTTGGATATGGGCGATTATTTAATTGGGCCCAATAAAAATTCGAAAAAATATCAATATAAGTTATACGCGGTGTCAAATCATTACGGTGGTGTTGGTGGTGGGCATTACACAGCCTATGGGAAAAGCCATTCGACAAAGAAATGGTATTCTTACAACGATTCTCGCTGCTCAAGGGTGAATGGTTTCGAAGCAGTGAAATCATCTGCTGCATATGTTTTATTTTATCAAAAAATCAATCCTCAAGAAAATAATAAAGAAAGGGATGAAGAATCAAACAATGAAAACAAAACAAATAATAAAAAAGAGAAAGAGGGTAAAGAAAATGAAAAAGAAAATGGGGGAGATAAAGGCGAAGAAAATAAAGAGAACAAAAAAAATGATAAAAAAGATAAAAAGAACAAAAAAAATAAAAAAAAAGATAAAGAGAACAAAAAAGACAAGAAGGGGGGGAAGGATAATCAAGAAGAGGAAACTAAAAATGAGAAAGATAAGGATAGCCAAGAAAAAACTAACAAAGATGAAGAATCAGATAATAATAAAAAAAAGAAAGATGAACAGCAAAAGAGTGATGAAAATAAGAAAAATAAGGAAAAGAGAAAGAAAAAGAAACATGATAAAAAAATGGAAAATGGAAAAGAAGAAGAAGAAGAAGAAGAAGAGGGTGAAGATGAAGGAAAAAAACAAGAAGATGAAAAACAAGAGGAGGAAGAGGGAAAAGGGGAACTGTCTGATAATAACAGTGATGAAGAAGAAAATGAAACAAATAAGAAAAATCATAAAAAATTGAAAAAAGATAAAAAATTGAAAGAGGAGAGCAAAGAAAATCAAAATGAAAAATAAAATATAATTATAGATAACTAAATCTAAAAAATAAAGACCAAGAAATCAAAAAATATTGGTAAAAAAAAAAATTAAAACATTAAAATATGGAAATGTAAAGGATAATGTTTAACAATAATTTAAAAATAAATTTTAAAAAATAAAATTTTGCTTTTTCTTTTTTTTTATTTTCTTCAAGAAATATTCTTTTTTTTTTTTTTTCAAATTTTATTTACAAAATTTTGATAAAAAAAAATATTTATGTTATTTCGTTTAATGGGGGTATCGTCCCCATAGATTTCGATATTACCCTAGTATATACCACAAATATATTCTTTAATTTTTTTGTGATCAACATTACTTTAATATTCTTAAAATCATTTCTTTCAAAAATAAACAAAAGTGATTGTAAAAGGAAAAAAAAAAAAATAGTCCGAAATATTTTTATAGAGATACTAAGAAAATTAAAAACAAAACAATTAATAAAAATCAAAAGAAATTTTTTGAAAAGATTATTTTTTTAAAAAATTACTTCTGAACATACTTTTAATATTATTTAAAAGTATGAACCAATACTAATTTAAGCTTGTAATTTTGTTCAAAGTTACTTAGGTTATGTTTTTAAACAATAGAATTAACATTTTTTATAAGAAACGGTAATATAGTACTTTGGTACATTCAAATCCTTTTTTTTAACTAAACAATTTTTTTAATGATCTCGGTAATTAACATACCATATGCAGTTAAAGTGGGGTGTCTATAGAATACTTCAGTAATTGTTTGATAGCCTAAGTAGATCTACTTTTTTTGAAAAAATAATTAAGTTTTATTGGGATTTACTAGAGTTTGGAAAATGATATTTTTTATTCTGGGTTTTTTGATTGATTGGAATTCTGTTTTGAACAAGTGTGATTTATTTAATCATCATTCTCATTAGTATTTATTTCTTATTTTAAAAATTTTTTTTAAATGAAAGAAATTAGACAACAATTTTTCTAATAATTTCCCTACTATTAAAAATTAAAAATCATTCAAGGGATTTTTTTCACTACCATATAAACTATTCTGTAAAATGAAAAAAAAAACATTTAAAAAATAAATCAGATTATATTCATGCTAGGTGTTTTTTTTTTAATACTATAACTATTTTTGAGACCCCCTTAACAACTTATACGATTCAGAATACGAAGGATAATCTAATTTGTATTTATTGATTCTGTGAATAGACAGACAGTGGTGTAAAAAACCTATGTTTTTTATGTTAACCCATTTAAAGAATTTAACTCACGCAAAAAATAATTGGTTGACTGTTGAAATAAAAGAAACAAATCAATAGGATGACAAGAGTATATAAACAAGGAATAGGGTTCTTTAAATAAATTTTAAAAAAGATTTATCAATATATTGAAAGATTAAAATGTAATTTTTTGCTCAAAAAAAGAGAAAAATTTCATTTTATAAATTTTTCAAAAAAAATCATTTTTTCTCAGAAATTTTGTAAATATGATAAAATTTTTGAAACTAAACAAATAATATTATTGAACCATTTACACTAATAAAAGATCTATCAAAAGCCAATTTAAATCTGAACCAAGAGTAAATATATCACAACCTATCTTCCAAATATCCAACTCTGAAAAAAACACGAGTTAAATTTTTGTAATGGGTTAAACGTTGTCAACCTGAGTTATTTACACCACTGTAAAATGAATTATTCTTAGAAATTAATTTATTACTTCTATTAATTAAGCTTATGTTTACATTATCATATTCTATTAAGGTTTACAATTAATAATAATGTTGTGCTTTTTTTTCCTGTTTCACTTTTTCTTCCCAAATTGTAAAGCATATATAACTTAAAAATAGACTTCACAACTATTGTTAAAATATCCCTATCTTTGGTAAAGTTGGTTATATAAAAAAAAAGTTATGTTTTTTATTCAAGAATGCTTCTGTTGTTGAAAAAGTAAATCTGAAATATACCTTAACTAAATAAATCTTTACTCTCTGAAAGTTTTCCAAGTGGAAAAATTCAAATTTAACGAATAAGTAAATCAAAAAGTAACCTTTTCTCAAAAAAAAAAAATTTTCAAAAAAAACATGACATATTTTAATCTAATAAAGCCAAATTATAATTCAAATTTTAAACCATTAGTCAACAGTTAAACCATCAAAACTGATTTAATTTTGGATATACTATTGGATACCAAATTAAATGTTGTTTTGGAAGAATAGGAAAAAAAAAAGAAGAACGGGTATTTGATTTTTAGATTTTTTGACCCTTAAGATTTCTTTTTTTTACTACTGTTTTATTACTTTTTTTTGTAAAAGTCATCATTTATCAAGACTGATCTTTAGAAATTCATCGTTTTCACATTCCAGTTTATATTGAATTCTTGAAAAAATATTCACTAACAATGTATTAGAACTAAAATTTCAATTTCAAATCTCAAAATACTGGAAAGAAGATAATTTAAGAAATTCAAATGAAGTTTACAACACCTTTCGAAAACAAAATTGCTTTTTATTGATCCACTGATTTCTTTTATTTCGATCCTTCACGAATAAAAAAACGAAATTTGATTAGTTGAAAAAAAAGTTGCACAAATGAAAAAAACGAAAAAGGAAAAAATTTTTACTTTTTATTTTTTTAAGTTTTTGCTTTAATCCAAAAAAAAAAAAAAAAAAAAAAAGAGGAATGAGGTTGGTGAATTATCTTTCAAGGTTACCCTTTTATTTATGATTTACTTTGTTTGACTTTTTTTCAAACACACAAGTCACAATTCCAAAAATCTTGGTTTTTGCCAACTAAATGGGAAAAAAGTTTTACTTTGATTTCTTTGCATTTCCTTTTGAAAAACAAATCAACAAATGGCAACCCACTTCTTTGAGAACTCTATTTATAAAGACAAGAAAACATTCTGAAAATGAAGTGAAAATTTTTTCCCATTTAAAATACAAATAAAGTAGTTTAGAATTACATTCAAAAAATGAAAAGAGTTTTTTTCAAGTATTTGTTTTGATAAACCTGTTGAAAAATAGAATTTTTAAGGCTAACAAATTTGTGTCTCCATTTTAACACCCAAACAAGTTTTAGATCATATTATTTTCAGAGACATTTCAAATCAAAAAGAGAAAACATTTGGAAAACTCATAATTTTTTGGATGCAAAAGTGAAAGGTCTTTGGAAAAATAAGAATGTTTCCAAAATAAAATTGTCAAACTTTTGGAAATATTTCCTAAGAGGATATTTATTCTTGTTCTTTCAAAAAGAGAGTTAAAAATTGATGCAAATTTCTTCATTGTTCAGATTTTGAAAAAAATACTCAAATAGCAATTCCTTTTTTTATTTTTTTTTAAAAGTCCCCATACACCAATTCCTTGTGGATTGAAGCCACCACCCAAGTTTTTAAAATCAAACAGCTCTTTTGCAAACAAACCAAAAAAAAAAACAACCAACCAACCACATTTGCTATAGTAAAAAGAAAAAACAAAATTCGACGAAACAGCAAATTTTGTTTTTTCGATCTAAGAATGGCAAATAATAACAATGTAACAACCTACCATGATTTGTTTCAGGACTGTGGAATGTCTAATGTAGAGTTTGTGATCGGGAAAAGCCAAACGACTATTGAAGGGCATAAATTGATTTTTGCCATGTCTTCTGACTATTGGAAGAAAATCTTTTTCAGTCGAGCTTGGCAAGGATCTGAAACGCAAATCTCTCGTGTTGTCATTCCTGATCTTGATGAGGAAACATTCCAAAGTGTTAAAAGGTATATTTACCTCCGTGAATTTATAATAAACGACAAGATCTGCTTTTCCTTGTTATTGGCATCGACGACATACCACTTGGATGGCTTACAAAGCAAATGCAAAAAGTATATTGGAAAGAAATTGACAATTGAGAATTGTCTCTCGTTTTTAGAAAAATGTATTTATTACCAAAGCAACCATGAGATTTTGAAAAAAATATCCCAATTCCTAACTGAAAACGCTTTACAAATCTTCCAAATAAAGAACTGTTTCAATACAATCAGCCAAAAACTTTTAATCTTAATACTTGAATCTCCTTTGTGCAAATTTTCTGATTTACTGCATTCAAGGCTCATTGAAAAAGGCATTTCTATTTGTCAAGAAAAACAGTTGCCTGCATCAGAAGAGAACATTAAGTATTTTATTAAGCAATTACAACATATTTTAATCAATTCCAATTCTTTACAAAACAAAATGCTTTCTTCTGAAACAACAAAGCAACAGAACGGATCATCAATTCAGCCGAATAACCAAGACTCTTTTTCGTCCAAAAATGGGAATACTAATAGTCAATTGTTTTTGAATAGTCTTGACACTCAAATTATTAATAAGAACCAAATTGAACAATTGAAAGATAATAAGAAGAAGCAAGATAATAAGAAGAAGGAAGAGGAAGAGGAAGAGGAAGAGGAAGAGGAAGAGAATAAGAATGTTCAAAATCTAATCAACCAACAATTTGTCAGGCTTTCCAATGATTTAAATTTGTTAAATGTTCCCGTCAGGATCCGGCTCTTTAATCGAGTGGAATTGAAAAAAAATCGGCAAGAGCTTGCAATTAATGAGAAATTTGAAGTATTATTAATGACAACAGATTCAAATAAAGTCCACCACCAAGACGTCATGAATTCAATCTCGAGTGTTGGCAACTGCAGAATCTCCTTTATAGATGTTTCTGAAATCATCCCTAGCTTTTATGAGCTTCGGAGATACGACTCGATCTTCCTTTATTCATCAATTGACCCTTTCCTCGATCCAATCAAAATCGGGAACATATTAGCAGAGTATGTCAAAGACGGCGGAGGATTGGTGATTTGCAGTTATCGCGCCTTAATTAAAAATGCCTTGAAATACAAAAAGGCGGAGCTCCAGGGGAACATTTTCCAGCAAAACTTCCTCCCAATATCAAAAGGGGAATTAAGAAAGGAGGCAAGGGGATTTTTAGGGGACATCCTGGAACCAAACCACCCCATCGTCGATGGAGTGAAGGAATTCAACGGTGGATCATTATCCTATAGAATTAACTGCCAAATAAACTACGAAGGAGAGCCACATTATTTAAAGGTAATCGCTAAATGGGACGACCAAAAGCCCCTGATCGTGGCAAAGCAATTGAAGCCAAACTACGGCAAGGTAGTGGCCTTAAACCTATGGCCAGTCTCGGGGGAAATCGGATCAACCAAATCAAGATACGCATTTTGGTTACCGTCAACACATGGCAAATTAATTATTGCAAATTCTTTAAATTATGTTATGAACAAAAAATAAATCTAAGGCCGTTGCTTTATGCTACACAAACATTTTCGAAAATAATTTTTCAAATCCATTTCTTAAAACTAACTATCTTTGTAACTTGCTTTTATTTGAAATGTTCATTTTTGACTTTTTTACTGTAGAGCTAAATTATTAATGATCTTGACATATAAAAATTATAAAAAAATACTCAAGATCTTTTTTTTTTTTTTAGAGTAATAAAGCGATATATAAGGCGACACTTACGACATTTTCTATCTTTTTACATAGAAGAAGCGTCAAAATGGTGAGGCTTTATATTGTAAATATTACCCGAGATTCAATTTATTTTTGATAAGTGTATTTAAATTAGCTCGACATTAAAACTGTTTTTATATAATATCCAAATCAAAACATTACTAGACGATATCGGTTAATTTGCAAATGAAACTTCAAAATGATATTACTTTATAAAGAAGTGTTGTTTTCGTTTCTTTTTGGCTGCTAAAATTCGTGATCAAACAAAGATCCTTCAATCTATTTTTTACATATCTTTTATATAATTCGTTTTTTTTAAAACTAAAAAACCATATTTTTTTTTAATAATATTTTTTTTTGTTGTTTTTAATTGTTTTTTGTTTTTCTCAAAAAAATCTAACCAATTTGCATCTAAAGGAATAAAATGAAATCTTTAAAATTTTGAGTTAGCCAAAAATTGCATTTTTAATTTCAATTAACTTTTAAACATTACTTATTTTGGAATAATAATAACACGGTTAATCTAAAAAATGCGGATCCATTTTTCCACTTCGGGGAATTTGCCTTATATTTGAGTAGAAGAGTTACAAAGGAAAAAGATCAAGTGGATAACCTGATAACACAGATGAGACTGAAACACGAAAGTATGAGTAACTTGAAAAAAAAAATCGAAAAGGCAAAAAATGATCAAAGGTTTGAAAAAAAGAATAAGATCAATAAGAAAAAAGAAATTTACAACAATTAAACAACGATCCCAAAAGAACATTGATCATCAGTAATAAAATTAAATTTTTCATAATTATCATTATTGCAATTTTAGGTGTTCTTTAATTCAATAATAGTACTGACTGTTTTTTGATTTTTTACCAATTGTTGCATATTAAAAACACCCCAAAAACAATTTTTTTTTATTGAATTCAATTTTTTCAGTCAATTTTTATTTTACACTTTTTTAACAATAAAGATTATATTGACCAGCCTTTTATACAAAAACAAAGATTAATATACACAAATAAAGTCAAAGAAATAAATCGAAAAGAATCACTTTTTAACAAAGATAGCTGGGAATCATTGTCTTTATTAATAATCCTGAAAGATATAAATTTAAGGATAAATTTCTGAATGGTGATTTAAGCAAAATGATAATTCAGTGTGTCATTAACATTCCTTCATTTATAATAATATTTAATTTTTCCTCTTGATAATTTCCAGAATATTTGATTGCAAATTTTTTTTTTTTATTTTTGATTTGAGAGGTTTATTTTATAATGAAAAAAAAAAGGAGTATTTAAAATTTTTGAACATCACAAACATCATATATAATGTTTTTTAATATCTACATTATTTATGAAATGTTCAAATTATATTTTTACATTAGATTAATTAACCCAATCCATGAAATTTATTAAATTTATTGAAGAAAAAAAAATTTGATTTGTTCACAAACATGGAGATGTGGGTATCTCATAAAATTATAGACCAATACCAATTCATAATACTTTTGTAAAATTTTTATAAAACTTATTTATAAAGGGATAGAAGATTCATGGTATCTAAACCCTTTTCAAAGAAAAGGGAACACCTTCCAAATCATCAATACTATTAAATTTAATTGTTAATATGATCATTACTTCTTGATAATTTTTATTTTTTTTATTCATTTTTTCATTTTTTGTTTCTTTATTTATTGATATTGGACAACCGGAAAATAATAAAAAAAAAAAAACAGGATAAGAAAAAAACAATTTGGAAATAATCTTCCAATATATAAATGGAAAACGGTTTACTTTTGATTTTCAAATAGTTAGATCTAGGAATTAAGAAAGAAAAATATTGGATTGATACATAGAACAAATTAAATTGAAAATAAAGAAAAAAAAAAAACAATCCCAACAAAATACCGAGATGAATTGTGACTTTATCTTGAAAACGGGACTTTAAAGATCAGAAGTTTTACCTGTAAAGAACTTTTTTAGAATTCGCCATGTTCAAAGGTTTTTATCAATTTTATAATTTTTTTTCTTTAAAATTTAGAAAAACGAGATTACTCATTTCAAAGAAAAGGTGACATCAATTTTTAAAATATTGAATTTCAATTTTTATTTTTTTGTTTTAATGAGTTTTCAATCTTCAGTTGTGTTTTTTTTTATTTATTTTTTAATGAGTTTCTTATATTTTAGAAAGATACTAAAATCAATTTGATTCAATTATGAATAATTCTTGAAAATTTCTATCTCCTTTTCTTTGAAAAAGAGTTTAGTTCGAAATTCTCAATTTAGATTTTTAAAAACAATGAGATACAAGAACCGATGTTCTAATTTTACTACTAAAATTATATAATTCAAAAAAAAAATCTATAAAAATGAAGAATTTTTAATCATCACAATTAAAATAAAAAAATGTTTTGAGACAATAAGTCATATAATATTTCATTAGAATCCCAATAAACGTACTAAAAATGAAAAAAAAATGTAATTTCGTAAAAAAAAATATTATAAAAAAGAAGGAATAGGTGTTTATCAAGAATATTTCAACCTTTAATGTTTTGATTTATCAGACACTTTTTAATTGAAAAAAATAAAATATTTAGTCCAACATGTTGAAATATTTTCAGATGGCTTGATTTTACTATTGGAAGGACCCTTTCCAGAAATTGGCAAAAAATTAATATTAATTTATAAAAATATCCAAGAATTTGGAATGATTTCAAATATTGATAAAACTTTTAAAGCAAATTAAATATTCAAAATTAAGTATTTAGACGTTTCGCTTGAAAAAGACCAACATTTACCAAAATACTTTAAAAAAGTAAAAGACACTTTTAAAAAACTCAAAATAATTTTGAACCAAAAAAAAAAAAAAGATAATTGATTAAAATTAAAAATGTTTAAATTGTTATGTATTAGTCAACTATGTTATGACTCAGTAATTTTCAATCTAACCCAAAAATATTTCAACATTGTGATGCTTGGATGAATAAAAAACGTCATCAACTATTTTAAAAAAATTTTCCATATTTGACCTATTATAATTTCGAAAAATGAATTAAAATTTATCAAGTAAGAATTTCAATATATAAAAGAAGATTTTAACTCAAAAAAAAATTAGAAATTCTTGTTTTTAAATACATAAAAAAAATTTACAAAAGTTTCAAAAAAAGACAAAAATTACAGTCAGTTTCACTTTGAAGGCACAAACTTTCAACAAAATTTAAGGCACAAAAAAAATCTCAAATTAAGGCACAAAATTTGCAATTGTTAATTTTTACAAATTATTTTTACTAGAATTTGAATTTTGTGCCTTAATTTATGATTTTTTTTTGCCTTAAATTTTGTTGTAAGTTTGTTCCTTAAAAGTGAAACTGACTGTATATTAATCGGAAAGTAGAAAGTTGAAAATTACTATTTGTAATTCTTAATTAGTTTTAGACATAACCTAATTAAAAATTGTTCTGGGTGGATGAAATAATAATATTTTAAACTTATTAGTTATAAAAATCAACTAAAAAAATGCGAAAAGAACAGAAAAGTTTTGTAGAGTACTATATAGTACCTAGGTT
Source organism: Anaeramoeba flamelloides (assembly GCA_027625915.1). NCBI lineage: Eukaryota > Anaeramoebidae > Anaeramoeba > Anaeramoeba flamelloides. Next base: position 865,675 of record JANTQA010000051.1, read on the forward strand.
TTCTTGAGGTTTTCTATTTTATTTGTGTAGTGTTGTAGTTTTCCCAAGGTGTTCTGTTTTATTTGTAAAATCTGTTGATTTTTCAAATAAAAAGATTACTCAAGATAAGATAAACAGCTGGTTTTTTTATTTTAAGAAATAATAAGAAAATTTATTTAATTTTTGATTTATTTCTCAAATTAAAAAAAAAAAACAAATGTAAATATTAGGAATTAAGAACTCTGTTGGTAAAGAATAATAATAATGTGGCTTTTCTTGGTATTTTTCCAATACCAAATCAAATATTATTATCTAATAGTCTACTTAAGTACTAAATTAATTTACAAAGTAAACCCAAATTATTATTTTTCGGTAAATTTTGAAACAAGAATTGAATTTGTATCAAAATTTTTGTACTTTTTCGTTTATTATCAAATTCTACAGTTAATTACTTATAAAAATTTTAATTCATGAAAATTAACTAGATTTTTTGAGTAAAATTATTATACAGTCAGTTTCACCTTAAAAACAAAAACTTACAACAAAATTTAAGAAACAAAAAAAATCTCAAATTAAGGCACAAAATTTGAATACTAGTTAAATGATAAGTATAAAAAAAATCCAAATTTTGTGATATAATTTGAGATTTTTTTGTTTCTTAAATTTTGTTGAAAGTTTGTGCCTTAAAAATGGAATTGACTGTATTTGATTTTCTAATTTTTAATTCTTTTTTAATAATAGAACTTTTTGAAATCAATATAGCATTTTTTATGATTGATTGTTGGTTTCTTTGATCATTTAACCTGTAAAGCTTTCTATAAAAAAGATTTAAACTTTTTATTTTGAGATACTGGCTAAACAAGCCAATTTTAGATATTGCAACAAAAATACTAAAAAAAATTGTTATTTTATCGTAATTCATCAACCGCATTACTTTTATTGAATGTACAATAAATTTACAGAATTTTTTTCAACAAGCCAAAATCTAAATAAGAAATTAATAGGAAAAAAACAAAATAGTTTTAACAATATTGATCGAATGAAGGAGTAATTTTCTCCCTCAAACCAAAAGACAGGTATCATTTATTTTCTTTTTCTACACTCTTATGCAAAAATGAGAAGTGTTTGTGAACTTATTATAAATTCCCTTACCTTAAAACTATCAAATCAAAATAAGATTATCACCAAATTTATTTTTTCTGTTTTGAAGAATTTCCAAAAAATTTATTTATTTATTTTTTCAAAATCAAATGACTCAACCATTAAAAAAGCCACGTACACTGAACGAGAAAACAAAAAATGATCAAGATTTTTTAAAAGACAATGAAAATTCTTCAACATCAACTGAAAAAACAAAGCCAACAAAACCAAACAAAGAAAAAGAAATAATGTTGGATCAGTTTGCCAATTCACCGAGTCTCTTAGTGTCACTTCTTAAAAATAACAAAAGACCACTAAAGTTAATTAAAGGAAACCCTGATGAAATTCTTGATGAGAAAAAGGAAAACGAAAATCTGATCTGTAAAAGAAAAACAAATGTACTTTCAAGAAAAAGGAAAACTCCTTATCAAGAAAACAAAAAACAAAGAAATATTATCCAAATCGAAGCAAAAACACTGAAGAGTGACAAAGTCTTTCGGGTACCAAACGGTTGGGAAGAGACAGCCAAAATCGGGAAAATTATTGAAAATTTAATTATTCCACTTAAAACGCCACTTGACAAGAAGTAAGATCACAAACCCTGACATTTTTCTTGTTTTTTTTTTATTTAATTTTTCGGTTTTCAAGGATCCAATAAGGATCTTCTTTTAAACAAGAATCTTTTTTTTTTGTTTGAAAAAAGAATAAAATTGACAAATTAAGAAAACAAAACCTATTGATCAATAGACAACCGTTTTCATGCATTTTTTGTATTTTTAGAATCTTTTCAATTACTAAACAATTTAACAATTCGACAACATAAAAGTTATCACCCAAAATCTTGTAAATTGAAATAAACCAAAATCCAATACCAAAACCTATAGTGTATTATTTAATCGTATTCCAAGTTCTAAAAACAACAACAAAACACACCATTTTATAAAAATTTGATTTAAATTCGCTTTCAGATGATTTTAAAAACTTTCTCGACAATTTGAATTCCAGATAAGTTGTAAAAATTAGTTTCCAACTATTTGACAATAAAACAAGGGAGTGGTTTCGATTAGAAAATCGACATGTCAAACAGCTTTCTTAAACATTAAATCCATTTACTTTTAATCAATATTCCAAATAATTGTCGCTAAATTCATCTAACACACTAAAATTAAAAGTGGTTTATTGTGTATAATTATTAAGAGATTAGTGTCTACAAAAAAAGAAGTCTAAAATTAAAAAGTATGCTTTTATTGGATGAAAATCACATTTGTGCTCACATTGTTTAAATGTCTCTAAAAATTCAAATAGTTATAATAGTAAATATTTATTTATCTTATCAATTAAAAAAAATCCTTATATTCGTAAAAAAACTGAAAGAATTTGAAAAAATAATCTTCACTTCACCAAAAATTTAAAGGTTGTGTCATGAATATTCAGATTTCAAAGCGGCAAAATATCTTTTACAATTTTTTTGAAATGTAGATTAGTTTTTATTGTTAAGGGTTAGATGAAATTCATCTAATTTTCCAAAGAGAAAATTTTGAAGTGACTAAATTCGAGGCTTCCAATTCAAAGAGTTTCTAAGATAGACACAGTGATCAGAAGTAATTGAAACTTAATTTAGTTTTCTGAAAGAAAATGAAATTTAGATTGCTCGAATAAAAAAAAAATTATAACATGTTATAAACGTGCTTTAAACGTGTTACAAATGTTTAAAATATTTTAAATCTTTAAAATGTTATAAAATTTTGTAAAACTTATGTTTGTTATAAAATATGTTACAAAAGTTGTATAAGAATATTTTTTTTAAAAATATATACAAAAAATCATCATATAAAAGGGAATATTGTTATAAAAATGTTATAGAGATGCTATATTTATTTTTTTTTTAAACTAAAACATTTTATTTGAGAAAATTTTAAGAAAAATAAATTTGAATAAATACAGATAAGAAAGTGATTGTTTCTCAAAAAAGTTTAGTATAACACTGTAGTTATTGTGTAACGATTTTGGGAAACACTTTGGTTATTAGGTAAAGTTGGAAAATTTTCTGATCTTCGTTTTTGAGATTCTAATTGAGCGAAAGTGGATGTATTTTACTAATAAATTATACTGTAGAAATGTTATTAAAAGTTATTTTAGAACACTTTAACTATTTTTTGCGCCGTTGTAAATTTCATAAATTCCAAAAGACTGCTCGTCTCAATTGCCAATCTCTTTGAACACATAATTTAGTTCAAGGAACCAAATTATTATTTCAAATATAGTTCATAAAAAAGTCCATCATTTAATGTGCGCTGTTTGCAAATGGAATAAATTCCATTTCTTTGATTCAAAAGAATGTCGAAAACCAAACAACGTTTATTTGGTTTCGGTCCGAAATAAACCAATATCATTTTTCAAAAACAACAAAATATTTTTCTAGGATTATCACAGAGAAAATTTTTTTTTATAATATCCTATTATAAATCATAGAATTCAGTAATAACATATAATATAAGATATATATATCCAGCCATTTGGTTAGATAAATAAACTCATTTAGAATTCAGCTGTAAAAAAGTGATTCTTAATTTTGAAGTAATATATATATATATATATATATATATATATATATATATATATATATATATATAATTAGAATAATATTGTTGTTTTAATCTTATGTTAAAACTTTTTGATGAAAAATAAAAATAGGTCAAATAAATAGCTTTTGAAGCAAAAAAAAAAAAATAAAAAAAAATTAAATTCCTCACAAGATGAACAAGTTTTAAATTTTTGAAAAGAAGTCAAAAGTAAACTCATATTATTTAAAAATAATAACAATCTTCAAAAAGAATAATAAAAAAATCTATCAAAAGATATAAAGAAAATAAATACAGATAAATTCAAAAAATCTTTAAAATTTTTTTTTAACTCTCTTTGAAGAAGAAAGAATTTTATTCATTTAATATGAAAAGAAACAATAAAAATTAGTCGATTTTGGAAATCTTCTTTAAAATAAAATGTTATGAAAACAGAGTTTTATAAGTTTTAAAAAAAGAAAAATTAATCTAAATTTTGTGTAATTTTTTTGAATTTATCAGAATATTAAATCAAACAGTTCACCCTTTGTTAAATTATTAGATAATCAATTCAATAAAAAAATAATTTACTTTTCTTCTTATTATTCGAAATATAGATTATTTATTTTAAATTTAAACAATTAATTTCAAAAATTCATAATTTAATGTAAGGTATTTCCAAAAAAGTGGAACATTTTTTTTTTCTCTATATATTTCAAATACTATATCTCTTTGGAAGTATAGTATATTAGTAAAATTGGCAATAATAAAAAATTAAGAGGAATTTTAATATTTATTGAACCAGAACCTATAGTTGGAACTTCAAAATATATTCATTAAAACTTTCAAAAAAAATGAAAAAAAAAAAATACACACTTTTTTTATACAAAAGGAGGCTCAGCAAATTTCAATTAAAAAATTTACAACATGATAAAGATACAAATAATTTTACAAATAATAAAATAAAGTTACAAGTTTTCCATTCTACTGAGAAATTTTATCAAGATTAAATCTCTTTTGAAAAATTTTTTTATTATCAATAAGAAAAAAATAACTTACCAATTTTCAAACCTTGAAAAAATCTTATAAAATTGCTATATATATTTTTTTATCTCAAACATTTCTTTGGAAAAATTTAACTATATAATTTCAAACAACTACTCATAAGAAAGTGATTGTATCACAAAAAAGTTTAGGATAGTATTGAAATCACTGTGGAAAGATTTTCGGAAATCCTTTAGTAATTAGGCAAAGTTTGGTAATTTTCTGATCTTCTTTTTTTGAATTCTATTTGGTTAAAATAAGAAGTATTTTACTATTAAATTCCACTTTAAAAATGTTATTTAAAGTTATTTTAGAAGAGTTTAACCAATTTATTTTGCCAATTTTTAATCTCATAAATATATAAGGTTTTGCCGCGCTCAAGGATTTACGATATTGGAAAATTAAATTGGTTCAAGTCACTCAATTATTTGATCAATAGACGACAAAGAAAAAAGTCCATCAACTTTCCCGTACTGTTTGGAAATCGAACGAATTCCCTTTCTTTGTTTAAAAACAATGTATAAAATCAAACAACGTTTTTCGGTTTTTTCTCCCAAAGAAATCAATCTCATTTTTAAAAAAAATTAAAAACTTTTGGTCTCTTTTTTCTTCGAAAAAAGGAGAGAAAAAACCATTAATAAAAGATTTTCAAAAGGAGAAAAAAAGATTTACCAATTTAAGAATTTAGAAAAAAAAAAAACCATTTTATTTTACAATGTCGAGTCAAGAAATTTTGGAGGAAAATGTTCAAAATAGGTCACTGTTAAGAACACACAATATATGAGGAGTTTCATGTTTGATCGCTTTCAGAAGTTTCTTAATAAGCGGACAATAAAAGCGGAGATAGAAACCCATTGAAAAGTTGAACGATCTGGTTTGTTTCTGTATGAATTTAAACAAGTTTTATCACCGATGTATGAAAATGTAAAATTTAACTTCAGTGTTTACAGTAACTTCATTGGGAGAAAAAGAACCTTTGAAGAGTAAGTTCTTCAAAGTACCATTGTAAAATAACAAATTGGTTGTTTTGGTTTAAAAATGTGTTTCTTTGTTTTTTATTGTGTAGAGTTAGATCCCGAGTTAAAAAATAAATAGCACCACATATTGCTTCATTTGTTCAAAAATCACCTTTTATAATTCTTCGTTTTGGTTCTCCTTCCAGACTCAAAATATGATATTGTTCTAGTGCTAAGATTATATTAATCGTCGTTCTTCGAACTCCTCAACATAATCTTATATCACTTCGAACAATATCATATTTCTCGTTCTTCCAGGCCAAACTCGCAACGTAACAAGGTGATTGTTTCCAAATCAAATCAATAAAGAACGAGATAAGTAAACTTTAATATCTTTTATTAAAGTAATATCTTGCAAATAAAAAAAAATCATCTTATTATTAAGAATCTATCAATGATGAAGGACAATTTTGGGGATTTAAACAGTTGATATTAGATTTAAGTTTAATAAAGATATTTTAAAAATAATTTTGTCTTACTATGATTGAAATAGCTCATATTTTCCCAATAATCGAGATATTGTGTGTTTTCAATATAAATACCTTTTAGAAGATCGAATTGTGTGTTGATTGGCTTGGGGGAACATTTATTGGTATTGATTAATTGATCATGCAAGTAATACCGAAACAAATTAACAAATATTGGGAAAAGTTTGAAGTGTTGTTGTTTGTGAAATTTGAAATTGTGAGATATGTAATTCAGTACTCAATTGACGAATTTTGGAAAAAACTATTTTTTTAACAATTTAAAAAATATCGACACCTATCAACTATTCAACTACTGACAAATAGGTTGATGTATCAGAATAAATAATGATAAAAAGTTCAAATAAAAAATGAAAATAAAAAAATTTTGTTTTTTTTTTTTCGATAAATTGGGTTTTCGGAAAACAAACATAATCAAAATAATTTGTGGTAATGATAATCGCATTTATTACATGATCAATTAAGTGTAGAATTTCTTTTTAAACATTACCAACAATAATAACAAGGTTGTCTTGGGTTATTGCAGATTAAGATTTGTTTACCCTTAAAATCATTTCAGTAAAACAGAACTTAAATCTTTCGCCCATTCAAACAAAAAAACATAATCTTGCAAATTTTTTTCTGAACCATCAACCGATAAAAAAAATCATTTTTGTATTCGGAATTAACATTTTAAGAAAAAAAAAAAAAAGCACAAATCACTTGCAATAAAAATACTTATGTTCAAAAAGGCAAGCATTTATACCTTGTTTGGCCTGACTTATCAACAAATCCATATTTACTATATCACCAACAGTTTTAAATTTTTTAATTTTTTTTTTAAGATTTTGGATCTTTCTTTATCCTTTTCAGTTTGGCTTGTTTCCCATTCTTATTTTGAAATGCCAGTTGTTGTTTAATTAATGGATTTGATAAAAGGTTTTCAGAAAAAATAATTTCCTCAAAATGTAATTTGTTAGATTTTTGTTGTAATTTGAGAAAAACACCTCTTTGAAATTCAGATCAAGGAGTCAAATTTTCAAACATTTACACAAGTATTTTTCTCCTTTCTCTGAAAACTTCAAATCTGAAAAAGTAAATTGTAATTTTCTTAATGAATTCCGAAAGAATCAAAAAAGTAAAAAACAAAATGTTGATAAACACTCTTTAATTTATTCAAATTTGGTTTTAAAAAAATCAAAATATAGAAAATAATTGAAAAGGTGCGTAAATTTTCCTTAAATTTCAATTTTGTGAAAAAAACACTAGACTTTTTTAAAAATTATATTTAATTCTTTCTTATTTTAAAAAACATTAAAAAATCATTAGACTAAAAAACAATTTTAAATCAATTCTTATATTTAAAAATATTGTTACGTTTCTCAATTTTTTTTAAAGTTTATTAAATAGGATTCTACCTTTTTTCAAATTCAAATTTTGATCTTTCTATAATTAATGAAATCATAGAAATCACAGTAACCAATTTTGAATGATCAGGAATTTCAAACTATTAGAACATGTTTAATAAGAGTCTAACTCTCTATTTAATTTTCAAATTGAAGATAAATTCTGAAAAATAATTTCCTCAAAAAAAAAAGTTCGTTAATTGTCTAAAAAGACATATAATGAAAAAAAATAAGTTACCAATAATCCAAGTTAATACTAGAAAAACAAATAATTGATAAGAAATAAAACCAAAATCTAAAATTATTTAGGAAAAAAAGTTCAAATGTGTTTTTAATTGGGAAAAATTACTTAAAAATGAAAAGTCAGGATCTATTAATAAAAGAAAAAATAAATGATTAAAAACAAAATGGAGGTATTAAATACAAGAATAATTTTTATAAAACCTTCTTTTGGGTCAGTTTTTTTTATTTGATTAATCTATCATTAAAAATTTGTTCAAAAAATATACTATTTTTGAGGATCTCCAAAACCAACTGATTAAATTTCGATATAAAAGAAGATCTAAAGTTTATTTTGTTTATTTGATTGATAATAAAATAATGAATATTTCTTTGGAGTTAATTTGTTTCTTTTTTTAATTGAAATTTCTTTTCCTTTTTATTAATATTTCCAAATAAACAAAATTTTTGACTTTTTTCCCTTATTTAACTTTTTTTCTCCACAGCGGTTACATTCAAGTTCTTTTAAAGTAAAAGAACTTGTCGACTATCTTTTTTCTTTTATGTTATTTCTAAAATTTTTAAATTACTCTTTGTTGTCAATTATTTCATCAGTCGTGTATTTTTATTAATATAGCCATTTCCAGAATCTTCAACCAATTCTCATGATTATATTATTTTTTCTTTTAAAGGAATTTCAAAAAGAGAGAAAAGTAAAAATAAAATAAAATGAATATAAAGGTTTTTTATTTCAAACTTTTATATTTTCACTCTAAAACGTTTTAATACCCCCCATCCCCAAATATATTTCTCTGAAACTTGATGACTTACTTTTTCTCCTTGGATCTGGGTTTAAATTTTGAAACTTTTTGTAACTGTTTAAATACTGAAACTTATATAAGTGTTAAATTTTTGATTCGAGGCCTGAAATTTTTTAAAAACCTTTCAAGGGAATTGAATTTTTTGATTGGCACAATTGCAAAATAATTCAATACATCTTTTATTTATATAAACACAGTTAACATAATTTTATTAAAAATTATATCTAATTTTTAAAATAATTAATTACATTTTTTTCTCTTTCTTTATTAAATATTTAATATTCATTAATTTGATTTATTTTTTTTATTTTATTAGATATAATTTTTTTTTAGAAAAAAAAAATTATTTTACCCCAAAGATGTTGATTAAAAATCAAAATGAGATATTTCGTCCAATTGGCTTAGTAATTGATTTAACTAATTCCAAAAATTATTATGATCCAAAAGTTTTTACTAATAAAGGAATCCAACATAAAAAGATTTTCTGCAAGGGGCATTTACAAGTACCCACAAACAAATCGGTGGGTATATTTATACGAACGGTGCAACAATTTAAATCAACAAATCCAAACCTTTATATTGCGTGTCATTGTACCCATGGATATAACCGGACAGGATATATGATTATTAGATACTTGCTTAAACTTGGCAAATATAATCTTTATCAATGTATAAATTTATTTAAGCAATCAAGGTATCCTGGTATTTATAAAATTGGTTATCTCGAATCACTATTTAAATTCTCATTAAATACTTCTATACCTAAAAATTTTCCTATGCCCAAGCAACCGTTACGGAAAAGAAATCAAGACAAACATGACTTAAACAAAAATAAATCTTTATCAAAAATATCTAATCACAATAAATCAAAAATTAATATACAAATACAAAAGAAATTACAAATCGAAATAGAAAACCAAAGTAAAACAGATACAAAGCCAGAAAACAATGACCACATTCAAAACCTTAAAAAAATTTCAGTTGTTGATCAAAAGAATATTGTAACTATTCCTCAAAACATCTTTGAACTTATTGGGGAGCGAGCATCCAAAAAGCAAGAAAGTCAATTGCGAAAATTTATTGGAGATTGGTTTAATAGAACTCCTTATGATCCATTTCCCGGGTCACATCCTGTTTCATTGGATGCATTGAATATGCGATATCTTTCTGATAGTAATTATTATGTGACATGGAAAGCTGATGGTGTTAGATGCATGTTGTTAATTATATCTGGTGCATGTTTTTTAGTTGATAGAAACTTCAAATTCTATAATGTATATCTTTCTTTTCCAGGGGTTATTGAAACTTTGCTTGATGGTGAGATGGTGTTGGAAAAAATTAAAAAAAACAATATGGAAATTAAAACTGGAAAAAATAATAAGAGTCTCAAAACAGAAAGTAAAGCTGAAAAAAGTGGTAAAAGGGAAATTGGAAAAAGCGAGGGGAATGGAATTGAAAAAAGTGGCAAAAATGACATTGAGGGGGGAGGTGTGAATGGGGATTTAAGTGAAAATAATGAAATTGAAAAAAAAATGGAAATTAAAGACAATACAAAAGAAGATAATGAAGATGAGAATAAAAATGATATTGAAAAAGCAGAAATGAAAACTGAAAAGATAGTCAATCTAGAAGAAGAAAATGAAAAAGGTAATGAAACGGAAATTGAGAAGGAAGATTCTAACATTGATGAAAAATTAAATAATGAAATAAATGAAATCAAAGAGAGGTATGTATTTCTTGTTTATGATCTAATGTATTATCAGACTGAATCATACTTAAATTATACATTGCCAAAAAGATTAGGAGCTGCAAATTTTATGATTAGTAATCGAAACAAAACTGTATCCAAAGAGAAACGCGATTCAGAGCCATTTGAAATTCGTTTTAAAGAGATGTATCATTTAAGGTATACAAAAACCATTTTACATGATCTATATAAACAATTAAATCACGAGACTGATGGTTTAATTTTCACACCTGTGGATGAGGCATACTCCGTAGGTACTTGTGAATCATTACTGAAATGGAAGCCCCCATATTTAAACACAGTTGATTTTGCTATTAGAGAATCATTATTAACAAATGAGAAAACGGCAACTTTGAATGTACTTTCGCTTAATCGAGAAAAGCCTGTTAATGATATAATATTTGAATCACCAGAAGAAAAAAAAAAATATTTAAATAAAATTGTTGAATGTTCTTTTGATTTGGAATTAAAAAATTGGAAAATTTTGAGAATTCGATACGACAAATTACATCCAAATGGATTTTCAACTTATCAATCAATAATTAAAAGTATTTTTGATCGCATTAAAGAAGAAGATTTATTAAAATGTATTGAAACGATTGATTATGAGAAAATTAACAAAGAAAATTCTTCGGAAAATAATGATAAAAATTAAATTATTTTTATTGAGATCAGTTTGTTTTTAATCATTTTAACAATGTAATCTTTTTTTAAAAAAAAATTAAAAATAAAAGAAAGCGTTATTATTATTGTAATTTTTAATTAAAAATCTAATAAATTTATTTTTAATAAAAAAAAAAAAAAAAAACATTTTTTTAATTTAAAATGAGTTTAAATATTTTTAGATTCATGAAAAAAAGTTATATTAATTCAAAAATATTCGGTTATCTAAATCTAAATTAACTAAACTCTATTTCAAAAATTATAACTCGCCTGAAATAATAAATTGAAAAAAAAAAATTCTTTTATGTTAAATAACGATTAATTGTTCGATCTTATTAATAATTCACTTTTAAAATTCTTATCTAAATAATAAAAAAAAATCTGATCTTTTAAGTATGATAAAAAATACAATCAAAAACTAAAAAAAATGTGAATCAAAATTTTTGAAAAGAGGATAATGAATTTTTTTGCATTGAACTATCATCAAAAACAGGTTAAAAAGAAGATTTTTTCATTTTTTTTTTCCATTAAAGAGTGGGTACTAAAAGTCGACATGTTTGCCCGAATCCCTAATTTGAATTAGAGATATTGTTGAACCAAGTGAGAGCTGGTCATTTCTCCAAAAAATCGGATCCGCTCCATAAATTGAGAGGGATTTTGTTCCAATTCCGTTCAGTTTTAGAATAGTCAACAAGATTCAATTTGGTCAAACGATTTCTTCAAAGAATTAGTGGTTCTAAGAAGCATAAGCCCGATTTTTAATTAAAATTACACCGTGGTGGCTATTTGAGAAAATGGTAAACAATAAGAAATAAAAAAAGAAGATTTTTTGCTTATCATTATCTGAATTTTAAGAGGCCTTACAGAGTTTCAAAGTTGTTTAATGCTTATTGGTTTTTTTGAAGATCTTTTTTTTTTTCCACATGATCTTTTGAAAAAAAAAAAATAAGAAAAAGAAAAAAAAGAAAAAAAAAGTATCAAAAAAAAGAAAAAGAAAAAGAAAAAAAATTGTTTAAAAATTTAAAAAGTGTTTATAATTTGCAATTGGTAAAAGAAAAAAAAATGTGATCATATAATTAAGAACACCTAAAATCACAGCCACATGATAATTTTTGGTTAATTTAATATAATGGATAAATAATCATGAATGTTCATTTGGGGTTATTTTTTTCAGATTTTTGTTAACTTTTAATAATATATTTTAATCTTTCTTAAGACGTGGTTAATGAATTAACAATTGTCAAAGAAATCAAAAACCTTTACTTGCCAAAATAACAACTATTTTAATTTTCGTTAGTTTAATAAACACAAACTACATTTATTTTTTCATTCTGTAAAGATAAAAAAAAAAAATAATATTAAAAAATTTGTTAAAAAGTTGAATTTTTCATAAATTCACTTATAATAATCACTATTGGTATATAAAAGATCTTGGGTAAAAAATTATCTTTTCAAGTATACCCCTACGACCCAAAAAAGCACTATAAATGGAAAACTGATCAAATACTTTCCATAAAAAAAATGAAAAAAAACTAAATGAAAAAATAAAAATAAATAAAGTTTCCATTTCACTTTTTCTTGAAAATATTTTTTACCAAAATCATTGAATTCAAAGTTTAAATTATGTATATTTTATATATACTATCTTTTTTAACCCATTTACGAAAACAAATTCTAAATTATGTGAATTTTATTTTCACCAAAGGGACTAATTAGGTATTAAAATGTTTTTTTTATCTTAAAATGGTAAAATTACAAAAAAGAGATTAACTAAAAAGATAAAAACTCTGAAAAAATATTCTAATTTAATACATTATATTATTCTTTAATTTCAAAATTTTTTCAACCCCAATTTTTCAAAAAAATAATAATAAAGAACACAGTAATTTCAAAAAATATGTTCGATATTGAAAAGTTGAGAGTGTTTTTATTCTAAAAAATTTTATCCCAGTGTTTAATTGAATGAAATTATAAGCTATATTTCGAAATATATTAATCAGAAAAAAACAGTGCTTAATTTTATTAAGTACATATTTCACATTTAATTTTGGAAAATACAATTTTCTAGATGGTTTTTTTTCGAATTTAATAGTTTAAAATAATTTTTTTATTTTTTTTTCATATTTAAGTGGTTAATATAATATCTTTCAAAAACTTTTTAATTTTCAAAAATATTTTTCAAATTGGGAATCAATTATTTGGACTAATAATGAATTATTTGTTCATTTAAAGCAAAAACATTTTTTTTTTGATTTTCCGTTAGGTTTTTTTTAATTTTTCTAATAAACAGAAACTTTAATAAATTTTCGGTTTATTTCAAAAAGTCACAAAAACCGCCGATATGTTTTCTTGATTTTTCTGTTTATTTGGAAAATCTATAGATTTTCGTTAGATTTTCTTGATTTTTCTATTTATTTGAAAAATCAATAGATTTTCGTTAGGTTTTTTTAATTTAGAAATAAACAGAAATTTTTAATAAATTTTCGGTTTATTTCTAAAGTAAAAAAAACCTAGAACACTTCACAAATAAAATAGAAAATCTCAAAAAAACCTAGAACACTTAACAGATAAAACAGAAAACCTCAAGAAAACCGCCGTTAGCTTTTCCAAATTTAAAAGAAGATAGAAAAATCAAAGATTTTTATTTTATTTTTCAAACTAAAAAAAACCATCGTTCGCTTTTCCAGTCTTTCAAAAGAATTGAACAAAATCTAAGCTTTTTCTCTATTCTTTTGAATTTTGGAAAAGCTAGGCACTTGACGGCACTTGACGGACACTTTTTGTTCGGTTTTCCAGAATTTAAAGAATTGAGTAAAATCTATTGAACAGGCAATACTCTATTGTTTTGAATTTAGGAAAAATTCGACACTTGTCGGAACTTTTCAATATTTATCATCAGTAATTTTTTTTATTTCATTTTTAGTTTTTTGGATGAATAGAGTATTTTTAAAACTAATTGTTATTATCTATTCACATATATATCTAAAGGTCAAATTTAACAAAAATTCATATTCAAACCTATTTAAAAATTATTTCTACCAAAAATAGACCTTCTTTTCTTGACTAGAGACTGAAAAAAATAGCAGATTTCACTATAAAAATTAATACAATAGCTTCAAGATTTTTAGGATCGGAAATTTCATTATTAATAAATAAACATTATTAGTTATGATTAGAAGTTATATAAAATCTTGGTTTTATTTAACTTGGAATTTTCAATTTTATTATTTCATACAAGTGACTACATTCACATAATTATTAATAATAACAACATGAACTACAGTTGAACACATATAAAATTTCTCATGTCTCTTTTTCCTTGATATATAAACATATTATTTAAATATTGGTTTCTTTCATACTATTTTGAAATTACGGGTAATTGTTTTTAAAATATATATATATAAAATACTCCACGCTAAGATTATTTAGAGAATACTTTTTTCATAAAAAAAAAACATGTTTCCTTGATTGCACAATTAATGAAATTTCAATCATTTTTTCTCAAAATGTTATCCCAAAAATTGATAATTATTTTAATAATCATTTGCTGTATAATTAACTGTTTACCAAGTTTTGGAGCAACTCAACTTAATTATCTTGGTTTGTTTAGCAAAATATTGACTTATGTTTTATTATTTTTGTTTGGTTACAGCAATTACAGAGAAAGCGAAGAACAGGAAAGCCGAATAATGGCTCTGGTCAACCTTGGGTTGCTTTTTTCCTTTATTGCAGATTTATTGCTTTTTTTTAAAGCAAACTTTGCAAGTTTCTTCTTTTTCTTCTTGGTGCCCACGTGCTATACTTGCGCAATCTTTCCAAACAAACCATACAATTTCAAATGGATCGCAATTTTCCCTTTTTCAATTATTCTAGTACTTTTTGATACAAACATATTGCCACTTATAGATCCAACTCTCAAAATCCCAACAATTCTATTTTCTATTTCGTTTGTTATTGCTGTGTGGCTTTCTGCCGAAAGAACGATCAAGTTGCATACCAACTCCTCCAAATATAATTTTTTAGGTTACATCTCATTCATGTTTGCTGCAGTAATCTTTACAAGCACAAAAACTTTTGTTGATTTGGATCTTGATGACTTGATAACTTTCCCTTTATTTGTTTTTAGCCAGGTTCTTATCCTTTACTCGTTAAAAACAGAAAAAAAAAAAAGTCAAAAGGAATTATTGGAAGAATTGATGAAAAAGAAGAATTAATAAAATTACAAATAATTTTCTTTTTCTTTTGTTTATTCACTTATTTATTTATTTACTCAACCATCTGTGAACTTATTTATTATTTCATTTTATTTGTGAACAAATGAGAGGGGGAGATCAAATATGTGGTAAAATTACTGTTTTTTTTAATTTCAAATTCATTTAAGGATTAAGTACCTGAAACGGGAAAAAAGATTATTTGTTTGTCTTGTAATTTTCTATCGATAGATATCATTTAAAGCCACCAATTGTCAAAATGCAAAAAAATATTTTGATAAAAAGCAAAGGTACAAACCAATCAAAATTATTAAAAATTGATTTTTGCTCGAAAATTTTTGAGAGTTTTTTTCGTTTTCATCTAAAAAGGTTCAAAATGAAAAAGAATTTTCTTTTTGATTTTTTTTTATTATTGGAGAAGTGCAAATTACACTCTTGGTGTACTTAAATTTACGTAAATCCCATTACAGAAATTTAAGCGTAAAATCATCGATTTCATGATTATTAATATATGAAAATATTTACCTATTGTCTTGATTTTAAAATTAATTCATTACGATTTATTTCTTTTAATTTATTTTGAAATATACATCTATCTTTTTCATAGGAAGAACATAACCTTCATAAAAAATGATCAATATTTTCTATTATTTCCTTATGTTCATCTTTTAAACATAAAGGAACAAAATTTATTTGAAATTTTATTGATTATGTAGTAATATCTATTTAAGGTTTACAATCCCTGAAACTGGAAAAAAGATTATCTTGTGTTGGGTGTGTCAACTTATTATTTTGGTTCTTAGCTGATCGATCTACAACTAAGTTTGGATCGTATAGGTGGTTGAAAAAGGCTATTTTTGTGATTTTATTTTTTTTTTTTCCGAAATCCAGATTGATGAGTCTAAGATTAATTAATTGGAAGATATTTAATTAGTAATTGAGTTTTTTGTTTTCTATGTTGAAATTTTTATTTACGCTTTGTATTATTTGATGCTTGTAAATAAATTTTTTTTTATTTACTCCTAACTCGGTAAAAGGAAAATGATAATTTCAATTGACAACCCAAAAATTAACACTTTCAATTCAATACCTTCCAGTCAATTAATCTTAGACTCATCAATCTGGATTTCGGAAAAAAAAAAAAATAAAATCACAAAAATAGCCTTTTTCAACCACCTATACGATCCAAACTTAGTTGTAGATCGATCAGCTAAGAACCAAAATAATAAGTTGACACACCCAATATAAGATAATCTTTTTTCCAGTTTCAGGGATTGTAAACCTTAAGTAGTTTGTAATTGTTCTGAATTTTAGAATTGTTGAACTTGATGGATAACCGTTATTATTTGAATGATTTCGATTAATAAAGTAATATATTTTTCTTGAATGGGTGGTATTTATAGCACCTCTAAAGAAAAATATATTTCTTATTTTTGAAACAATCTGTCAAATTATGTGCCGTTATATTTGTTGAAATGTGAGGATCTTTAAGGAGAAAAAAAATACAAAAAATAATCAAAAAAGTTTATCAAAGTTTTGTTATTCATTTTTTTAGATCATTAAAGATAGAAGACTTTTTGAATTCGAATAAAAATATTAAAAGTTATAGCTCTCAACTGAAAAACAAGCGTTATCTAAATTATATCATTTAAAAACTTATTTTCTTCACCCTCTTTAAGCTCTCAAAATATTTAAATATCCCTTATAAATTGGTTATTTTTTGTCATTTTTTTAGCTGTTCTTACAAAAAAAAAATAATAATAACTTAAATACCTTTGGGTTGTAAGTAAAGACTTTTGCTTTTTTTATTTTGTGAAATATTTTTTTAGAGTGCCGTAGAGTGCCAGGTTTTCTTGGGGTTTTCTGTTTTATTTGTTAAATCTATAGATTTTCCGAATAAACAGAAAACTCGAGAAAACCTAAAGGTACTTTTCAAGAATTCCAAAGAATGGGGAAAAATATTTGATTATACTCTATTCTTTTAAATTCTGGAAAATCTAATGGCTGTTTTTTTTGTGTGTGTGGTTTTCTGTTTTATTTGAAAAATCAATTGATTTTTCAAATAAACAGATACCCTAGTAAATTTATATACAGTTTTTTGAAAAACGTATTTTTACTTCAAAAATTAATGGTTTTTCAAATCATAACAAAATTTTATGAAAATTGAATAACTTTTTTCTCAGTGTTTTTTATTTTCTTCTGATAAATTAATTGATTTTCAAAATAAAACATAAAACTTGTTAAAATTAAGCAATACTTTTTTTTTAATTTAAAAATAAAAAGAAAATTTCTTTAATTTTTTTTTGATTAATCAAATTATAAAAAAAAATCCTAAACACAATTTTCCAGAATCCAAAGAATAGAGTAAATCTTAACTATTAATCCATTCATTAAAATTTTCAAGAAACCTAAAATGTATTTCAATCTAGTAAATTCAACAATTGTTAATGTGTATTCTTTTAGATTTCTTTTTTATAGTTTAATTAAATCTATTGAATTCCAGTTGATTTTATTATTAGTTATTGAATTTTTTTAATTTTTCTTTATAATTCAGAAATGAGAGATGCATTTTTTTTATTATTTTAATTTAATTTCATTTTATTTGCTTAAATTACCATATTTTGAATTTTAAATTCTGTTTTTTAAATAAGAATTGGTGTTTTTCTATTTATTTCAAATATTCTAGTAATACACGAATTAATACAAGAATTCAATCAATTCCAAAGTTTTTTTATAGATAATTAAAAACTTCTAACCCAGATTTTAATTGGCTAATTTAAAGGATTTCAATTAATCTAATTTTCAAAATATTATTTTTTGAATTGTTATTGTATATTATTTTGAGTTGATATGATTTTATTTAGATTTTTTCAAATTATAAACTATATGAGTAATTTTGTCTAAATAAATACCCAAATATTTAATTTTTTAAAAATCTTTTGATATAACTGTTTTATACACTTCTGTTTTAATCCAATTTGTATAATAATTTTATATAGCTAGGGTTTAATTTTTCATTAAATAGTTTTAAATTTTCTTGTATAATTAAGATTAAATCAATCTTGTACATTTTATAATGATTTTTTACAGTCAGTTTCACTTTTAAGGCACAAACTTTCAACGAAATTTAAGGAATATAAAAATCTCAAATTAAGGCACAAAATTTGGAATTTTCTTATTTTTTACAATTTATTTTTACTAGTATCTGAATTTTGTACTTTAATTTGAAGTTTTTTTGTGCCTTAAATTTCGTTTAAAGTTCGTACCATAAAAGTGGAACTAACTGTCAGGGAATAATTTTGAATATAAGAAAATTGTGAAATTAGAGTAAATAAAATAGGTGATAAGGGATCTCCTTGGAATATACCAAGTCCTTCAAGTTGATAATATTTTAATAAAAAAAATGTAATAATTTCATTTAAAATAATTTTTTTATTGTTTTTCTAATTATATAAAAATTAATTTAATCAATTTATTTTATGATACCAATCGTTATATTATATTTTTTATCATTTTTATTTTCATATTGGGTTTTATTGTATTATAAGTTATTAAGAAATTTTATTGCAATAATATTATTCATCTTTTTTTTTCAAAGGCTAAATTGAATTTTCTCAAAAAAAAAAATCCTAACAAAGTACAAATGATACATATAACATACTTAGAAATAATATTGATAAAGTTTTATTACTAGAAAATATGTGAATGGGTTAACGATTCTTCTTCATTTCTTTTTTTTTTTTTATGAATAAATAAAATTGATATTTTTGTAATAGATTCTAATCTTTTATTGATCATATTTATTCGCCGATTATTAAATATTTTTTGACTTGTAAAAAGATATTTTTATCATTTTTATATTCAATCGGTTAGAAAGAGTGATTTTTTCATCATCAATAAGATATTTTCAATTTTCAATTTTTTAAGAAGCTAAAAGAAAGTAGGTACATTTTATCCTTTCTAAAATTTTCAATGACAATAACCTCACTGAAAAATGATTTTTTGGGTACCACGGAGTATTGAATCTTTTTTAAAAAAATATCGTTCACCATTTTCGAAAAGAACCAAAGTAAATGTGACTTGAATCTTTAATATTTCAATTTTAGAATATTTTTTTTATTAAATTTTTGGATTTATTAAATTTTATTTTGGATCAGTAAATTTGGTACGGGAACCCTTGAAAGTAATAAAAGAGTAAACCAAAAAAATAGACCTGAAAAGGTGTTTATTTTGAAAAAAATATATTCTTTTAGAATATAAACAAGAAGGATCATACATTATTTAAACATATATTTTTATTTTATGAACAAAGATAAATCAAAATTCTGTCAAGTATGCAAAAAGTCAAAAAAAAAAAAAAAATAGATATCATTGAAATTTTCGGTCATTTTCTATGGAATTGCCTTTTTATGAAAATAATCCTAAAATCTGGATATCTGAATTAAAAATAAATATAATATATCTAATATATTAAAAAATAATAATATTATATTTTTTGATATTATTAGAAATAGGGATGGATCATATTTTTTAGCTAAGTAGGTAATAAATTTATTTTTGAGTCATTATTAAAATTTCTAAATAAAAATTTAGGAATTCGTGAAGTTTCATCGAGTGTCGAAGGTTTACCGAAATTCAAAAGAATTAAATAAAATCAAAGACTTAACTCTATTCTTTTGAATTATGGAAAACCTAATGTGAAGTGCCTAGGTTTTTTTTTTTCTTAAATTAATTAAAACCTAACCAACCATAAGAGGATTTAAAAACTCCTCAGCCAAATAGTAAAAAAAAAAAAATAATAATTTTTTTTTTTTATTTTCAAATATACCATTTGGAATAGAATTATAATTTTTATTTGTTCTCAATTTAAAATATACATAAACTTGTTAATAATATTCAAATTCATTCAGTTAATTTGTTTATGGAAATAAATCTCAAAGATCTATTTTTTTGAAAATAACTCTCTTTTTTAAAGCTTTTCTATTTACCATTATACACTTAACATCGAAAGAAGAAGATACCGTTTTTCAGTCCAGCAATTGAAAACTACAATTTATACAATTAATTACACACTAAATGTCAGTTTAAAAGATTAATAAGATATAAACTTCAAATTAAAGACAATAGTACCCTCAAAGCTAAAAAAATAAAAGAAAAAAAGACAATTATAATTTATCAAGTTAATCATAAGCATAAAGATATAAGAATTCTAAGACTTTGTATGATTTGCGAATTTCAAAAGGAATCACTTTGGAAAAATCAATAAACTCATTTTTCCTCCAATTTTCTTTACTTTTTTTCAAAAACTGATGTCTTCACTTTGGAAAGCTATTTGTTTTGGACAACTGGGAAAGCACACAAAGCATCTCCAAAAATCCTTTTCTCCATCAAACGTACTCAAAATCTCAGCTCACGATTCCTCAGGGCTATCTTTAGGAACACTTGCAAAAGTACGTCATACCCCCCAAGGATGGGTCACCAATACGATCCTTTCTACAAACTACCATTTTAAAAACTTTTGTAAAATATCTGCTTCATTCACTTCAGAAAAGCAAGCAATCTTAAACGTCTCTACTTCTCCTGAATTCAGTAAAGATCTTTTGATCAGTTTGATAGGTAAGCAAATAATTTTTTTTCAAAGATAAACTTTTTTTTCTCCTTGCTCATGTCACTTTAAAAAGTCTGTTACAAAAAAAGTTCACAAAAATGTACCAAGGAAACAGTAGTCATCCCAAAATAGAACATTTTCCAAACTGTTTTTTTATTTGACACTTTTTTCAAAAGGGGTTTTCTTTATTTTTTATTTTTATTAATTTCTCTTTAAAAGTGCTAAATTAACTTGGTAGTGCAATTAATTCGACGATCGATCAAATACCTAATTTTTGGTTCTCTTTCAAAAGAAAAAAAAACTAAAACCACAATAAAGATCGTTTTCTTACTTCAAATTATACAGACAAAAAGAAAGAAAGTTTTCAATCTTTTCCATTAGGATTCACAAAAAGTATTCATAGTCCCGAATTTAATCGTATTTTTTTTTTTTTTTTATCTTTTCTTCTTTTTTTACTTTATTAATAATACTTTGGTTGAGGAAACCAAAACAAACCAATTTCCCAAACTACTGCCATAATGAAATTAAGCTCAAACAAGACCATTTTCAATAATTCCCTCACTTGCTTATCAAAACAAATCTTTTACCATTGCATCCACCTTAGATCTCATGGCACGTAATGTCACTGTGTCCTGTGGCACGTCCTTTGGTAAACTTGCAATGGGATCTTTAATTCAGGCTGATGCCCAAAACATGGAAATTATTCATGCTGTTGCCTCTGTAGAATTGTCAATCACCGACGATTTAATGATGAATTGTACCCTCAAGAACAAAGGAAAGGCAATTGATTTTTCTTTGTGGACAAAATTAAACCCAAATTTGACCCTGGCCTTTCTTTCCTCCACAAATCTTGCAAATTACGAAACACAATTACAGGGCGAATTAATTGGAACAATTAACGAGAAAACAGAAATTAGCACTGGTATTAATTCGTCTGGTCTTTTGGCACTTTCTCTGTCTCGCCATCTTTCTGATAATATCAAAATTTCCGCTAATGGCGTTTTTGATGTTCTCCAACCACAAAAAATCTCTGCTCATAAACTTGGAATTAATTTGTTTATTGATAGCTTTTATTAAATTCCATTAATCACTTTTTAATTGAATTGAACAAATTATATTCTTTTTATTTAATACACAAAAATCAACTTTGTCATTTTTCACAAAACTGAAAAAAGAAAGTTTTAAAAGCTTTTCACTTTATTGTTCTATTTCTTCTTTTATACTGTTTTTCCTGATAATTTTTAAAACTTTTTTTATTCATTTTTTTTTAAATGTCATTAATAAGAAAAAAGTTTTTACAACTATTACTTAATTATATTTTTACCTTAAATTTTTTTTTCTCTTTATTTCTATTTTCTTTATTTTTATTTATATTGATATTATTTGAAAATTTATGAAAACAATTACTTAAAACTAAAATTGAAAAACATTATGGTATTCTGTATTTTGTGTTTTATTAAGTCAATTTATTTCTCCAAATTAATTTATAATTGTGAAATTTATTTTTTTTTTTTTTTTTTTTTTGTTATAAAAGCGAATGATGTTACTAGAAATACTTTCAATTTTTTTTTTTCAAAAATTCTCAAATAAGGTATAGATTGAGTTATTATTTCGGGTGTACAATCTATTCGATTAATTCTGAAGATTGTGGTCATTTTTTAAAAAATGAGATAAAAAGTTTTGAAGAACCTTTTTTATTGAATGGCATACTTCAAATAACTATTTTTCATTTAATCATTAAAATCCTTTTTGTTGAACTTTTTTAAAATAGATTGATTTTATTTAGAATTATTCAATTTTATTTATCTAAAAAGTTAATTTTTGAAATGTTTCTTATTTAATTCGAGCTAGTGCAACTTATAAGATCGAGATTTTGAACTAGATTTAGGGTAATAAAAAATAACAAATTTAAGTAATTTTTTTCAGAATTACTTTTTAACAGAATTATCTTTCCTCGATTAAGTATAAATATGTATTTTTTTTTTTTTTGTTAAATAAACTTTTATTTAAAATTTGGGTATGATAAGCCATGCTGAATATAAAAAATGCATAATATATTAGCCATTATTATTTTTTGTGTAAGGATATTAAATCTACTCTCAATTATCTAAAATATAATTTTCCAAAAAGAAAAATATATAAATACCTTGGTTTTATTATTTTTGTTCATAAGTATCAATATTTGATTCACTTGAGACTAAATTGAATAAATTCTTTGTCTTTGTTTCAAATCGGTAACTGAAACATTTACTACACCTATAAAGTTCTGGTTTATAAGGATTAGAATTTGATTTGAAATTTAAAATTTTGTTTAAAAACTTTTATTTATTTTTTTAAATGTAATTTTTTTTTTTTATGTTATAAGTTACCAAATATTATTTTCACAAACTATCACTATAAACCGCGAATAATTATTTTGTAACAAATACAAGTGTTAGAAAAAAAAATTATTAAGAAAAGTTTGTACAGTCAGTTTGGGTTTTTTTCAAATCGAATTGGTTTGCTTATTTCACATCAAATAATATTATTTGGGTTTGGTTAGTTTATTTTCGTCATCTTAAATTCAGTTTTTTTTAAGGGGTTATAAGATTATTTTTATTATTTCTTTTTATGATTTTTTATTCTTTTTGATTGGAATAATTTGAAAAAAAAATAAAAAAGTTTGGAACCTAAACAACTTCCAGAAATAAATTTGTAAAAGGTAAGATATATTAAAAAAGTAAAGAATATATTTTTTATTTTTTTTTTTTTGCAAATTTTAGAAAAAAGAATAATAATTATAATAATATACTATTTGTTCCTTCCCGTTTATAAACAAGGAATGAAATCAAGTTTAAATTACAAATAAAAATACAAAAACTTGTATTTAGGGAACTTAGAAAAAGTTAAATAAAAATAATACCTCGAAAATATAGCCATAATTTGGTATTTTTTATTCTTTATCACTGATTGAAAGTTAGTATCAAAAAAGTGTAATTGGTTATATTCAATGTAAACTATTCTCTTTTTTTTTATTTTTTGAGTTAATAAATAATTGTTAGTAATTTTCGATTTTCAAAAAAAAATAAAGTTAACAACTGTTAAAATAAAATCAATGAATTTTAAAGTTTGGATTGTAAAGGTAATTCTTTTTCAAGTCAAAAATCAAAATATTTAAATTTTGATCAATTTTTTGAATTAATATTTTATCTAAGTTTGAATTCGTTCTAAATTCTTCAGTAAAAATATCAATTAATAGTAACTTTTTTGTCAATTTTTGAAATAGAATTTAATTTTTTTTAAAATAATGAACAAACTTTTTACCAATTTTATTTTTTAAAATAACTTCTATTAAAAGAAATAATTTATCTGTTGATAGACTAATATTTAAATAATTGTAAGAAAAATACTATTTTTTGACTTTTTCCACTTTTTCATTGAGAATTAAATACCTCTCTAAAATAATATAATATCATTTATTAACTATTAATCATTTCTAGTACATATTCAAGAAGCATTTACCTTTTAATTTGCCTCTTCATTTCAGTTTCAGATACTCATTGAAATAAACAAATGAGAAAAGGAAAATCAAAACTATTTTTTTATCAAAATAAAAAAGTAAATTATAATTACGAAAAAAATTTCAGACATAAAAATAATCCCGAAAAAGATTGTGAATTGTGAATAATAGGAAAATTGGTGGGTAATTTCCTCTATTTAAAATAAAATCCTTTTTTTAATGGCCAAATTTTTTATGAACTTAGTAATAAACCTACCTAAAGTTCATTAAAGTGAAGTTGTCTCTAGAATACTCAAGTAATTGTTTGATAAAATAGGTAGATCGACCTTTTTTGAAAAACAATTGTGTTTTGATAGAGGTTTGCTTGAGTTTGGAAAATGATAATTTTTATTATGGGTTTTTTGATTGATTGGATGGTGTTTTGAACAAGTGTAATTGAATTAATCATCATTCTAATAAGTACTGAGTTATAATTGGGAGTTTATTCTTGGAAAGGGGGATTTATATTTCAATAAAAGAAATTACACAACAGTTTTCCTATTATTCACATTTAAAAATCTTTTCGGGGATTATTTTCATGTCAGGTATTTTTTTCATTGAAAAAACCTCGAGTAAAAATTTGTGGTTTATTTTTCCTATATTTGAAATTAATTTGTTATTTTTATAAAGAATAGAATGTTTGGGTGAGTTTCTTTTTTCTAATTTTCTGATCTTTAACGTATGGGGAGTTTTTTTTAACCTCAAAAGGTTGTTCTGCAATTTTCAATTTTTAGTAATTCTTCATTCGGTAATAATTCCTCTTATCCTGTAAATGTTCCAAAACTAAAGCAATATTAAAAGAGGTGTGTTGTTATAGTTGTTGTTGGATGTGAGTTTTGGAGATCATAGTTATTTTCTCTCTTTGAACATTTCGTTTCTTTTGATTTTTTTATTAGTCAAAAATTACTTTTGATTTTTATAAAAGATTTTAATTTGAAAAATAGATTTAAAAATTGAATTTTAGTCATATAAAAAAGTCAAAATGATTTCTACTGATATGAAATTAACTTAGTATATAAAAAAAAATGATTTCAGATATCTAAGAATACAAATTATTGGATATTTTTTGAGATTGTAGAATGGGATTATTTTTACAATAAAACATCTTTATTTAATATTTTGAAGAAATGTCAGATCCTGGCATTTTTATTCTTATAATTCTAATAGTATTTGAGATAATAAAATCAAATATCAATTTTTTTCAAAATTGGTTCACTATTAAAGAATTTCAAAA
This sequence comes from Anaeramoeba flamelloides, assembly GCA_027625915.1. Lineage (NCBI taxonomy): Eukaryota > Anaeramoebidae > Anaeramoeba > Anaeramoeba flamelloides. The sequence continues at coordinate 891,329 of JANTQA010000051.1, forward strand.
AAATCGAGGTTGGTTATTGCTATAAGTTAAAAAGTTTGATAAATACTCAGTTTTACTTAGAGAACTGTTAATAATCAAAGAATAAATAGGTAAGGAAATAACAATCTGTAATTAAAATTTTTAAAATGATAAGAAAGAGTAATAAATTAAATTAAAAAAAAATAAATCTAAAAACAAAAGAAATTTAAGATGATTAAATTTTAATCCAATTTATTTTTTTTTTTAGAACAAATTTTTGATTAAAAAAAAATAATCAAAAATAATTTATTTGTAAGTAACTAATATGATAAATTTGTATAAAAAAAATTTTTTTTTTTATTTAAGGATTTGATTTAATTTTCTCTGACTTCTCTAAGACGTCTAATTGTTGATCTTGCGGTGACTGCAGAAGGTGTGCTATTGTAAATAATAAATTTGATTAGAAAATAATAATAATAAAAATAATAATAACAAAAGGTTTTTAATTTAGTTAATAAAAAAAATTCTCTATATTTTTTCGTTTATGTCAGGAACTTTGTGAATTAACTTTAATTGGATAAAAAAATTAAATTTATCAATGGAAAAAAATTTTATAAGCTTTTGTTCAAACTTTTTGAACTATTATTTTTTTTTATTTTATAAAATAAGAATTGAAATTTACTAATTCAGCTTGAAAATAAAGTGATCTATTGAATATTTTAATTAATTTCCAAAGCAATTAATTCTTATTTTTTTTTTTTTAAATAAAAAATATAATTTGATTTGATTCAGTTTAAATTTTAATTCTAATAAAATTGAAAAAATCTTGGTGAACATTTTTTTAAATATAATTTATTGGAAATAGAACTTTTAACTAGTAATCTGGTAAAATGAAAAAATAATTTTATTAATTTTTGATTTTCGATTTTAGAAAAAATCATATTTCAAGAATAATGTTTTATTTGATTTAAACTTTTTAAAAAAAAAAAATAAATTTATAATGAGACTTGAAAAAAATTGTGTAATTTCATTAATTACAAAAAAAGAAGTAATTATGCCTGAAAATGAGGAATAAAGAATTCAATTTTTTGGTTTTCAAATTTTGATAATCATAAGGAGCTAAGTTTCTTTTTTTGTATTTTTGTTTTTTTTTTTTGAGAAAATATGTTTTTTTTGTTTTGTGTGAAAATTACTTTGGTGTTGTTTAATTTTATTTTATAATCGGATTTTATTTTAAGGTATTAAAAATTAAATATTATTTTATTTTTTATAAAGTTAAAATAAAACAATTAGAAATTCAAATCAAAAATTGTTGTTATTTCACTAATTTTTGCCTACTAATTATTAAAACAAATTTGGATAATGTACATTTTAGAGTTTGATTTATTTTTATATTAATCATTTCTAGTCATTTTTCTTGATCAAAAGAGCCAAGTAATTTGGATTTTAAAATCCATAAAAATAACTAATCGTTGGATAACATTTATATTGCAATTTATTTTTTTATGGTTTCAGTAAAAAATTGTATATTAATATTATTTTGGGATGTTGGTTTTTAGTTTATTCTTGTTATTAATTCCTTTAAGAGGTACAAAATGAAATTAACAAGTGGTTGAAATTAAATTTTAATTGGAAAAAAAAAGTTTTTAGTTCTTGTTTGTTTGTTTTGTTTTTTTTTACAAAGTCAAAAAAAAAAAAAAGAATTATATTCAAGAAAAGTAATCTGTTTTCAAAAAGTGCAGATTAAAAGCTTGATAAAGTGTTAAGGGACTAATCTCTATTAAATAATTTTATCTAAATTTTAATAGAGATTGAGAAAAGTTTTACAATTACTTAAATTTGAAAGATCCTGTTTATTTTCATCATTAAACTTATTTCTAGAAAAGGAATCCTTATTTAGAAATTGATCAAAAAAAAAAAAATAATAGAGACTAGCCTCTTAATAAAAAGGCTTATTCACGTTTTAAGTCCTTTTAGTAATACTTTATAAAACTTTTAGTACTCAATTTTTAAAAAAAAGTCTGTTTATGAAAAGAAATTCTTGAAAACTCTTTTGAATTGTTTTTTTTTTTAAAGAATAAAAATAATATGTGTAAAGATGAAAGGTGATAAAAATATAATTTTAAGATCGAATTCAATTTTGATTTTCGATCAACAACAAAGAAAAATAGTTAATCTCTAAAGGTATTTTTTCAAGGTTAACGAATCAATACCAGTAACTTTTATTGAAATTTTTGGATCTCAATCAAAAAGAAAAAAAATTTTACCTTAATGTGTAAGCACCACCAGCCATTGTGTGTTTACATTTGGTACAATGCCAAATTCCCCATGAAGTTCTCTTCACAGCATCCTTTTACAATAAAAAAAAAATAAGAATAAGAAGAACAAGTAAATTAAAAAAAAAAAATTAAAAAAATTTAAAAAATCAAAAGGAAAATTAAAAAGCAAAATAAAAAAAAAAGAAAAAAAAAAAATAAAAAAAAAATAATACTTTTCCACAAAAAGGACATGTAAATCTAGAGTGTTGTGCAACTTCAATTTTTCTGATTTGTTTACGGCTATTCGGATTTATTCAAAATGAATGTTGGTATTAAAAAAAAAACAAAAGATCTTTTAGTTAAAGGAAACAGAAACAAATTTTCAGTAAATAAAGAAAAAGATGTACAGTGAAGCACCATATCGTGGTCCGTATTTTCCTGTAATACCAACTTTTTTTGTTCGTCGACCCATTTTGAAAAAGAATTAAAACTAATAAAAATATTAACTAAAAAAAATGAAAACATATTTCTAAAACCATAAAGAGAATTCACACTCGATTTGATTATTTGAAAGTACCTAACATTTCTAATTTTATTCTTTCGATGGGACTATCATTTTAAACACAACAATTCGACTCGAAAATTATCCATTCGAAAGAAAAAACTCAAAATTTTAAAAAAACTTGCAATTTAAACACCTTTATACTCTTTGATTTTTGAAATTTTGACACTCACTTTTACAAAACACTTTCTAGTTGGTGTTTGGATTTATGAAATCAACAAATAAAAACTTTTTAAAAAAAAAAGGAAAATAAAAAGGAAAAAAAAGCAAAAAAAAAACAAAAAAAAAGATGAAAAATTCTAAAATTTTATTTTATGTTTGTTGTTCAAAGAAATTAAACTTGTGTTTAAATGAAAATCTTTTTTTTTATTTGTTTATTGGGAGAAGGGGTATTTTATTTTTTAAATTTGGTTTTATTCTCTTTAAATGAATAAAAAGAAAGTTGTTCGAATTTAAAATCTTAGTTTTGTGAAAAGCCATTTGTTTTTTCCATTTAAGTATCTATTCAAAAGAAAAGTTTTTGTGAGAAGGTAAATTAAAAAAGAAAAAAAAAAATTATTCAAAAAAGAAACAAAATATTAGTTTTGGAAAGTTAGATTGTTTTTTTGTTTTTCGTTTTAAGTTTTTGGTTTTGTTGTCTTGAGTTTTTTGTTTTTTGTTTTTTTGTTTTTTTGTTTTTTGTTTTTAATTTATGGTAAAAAAAAGAAAAAGAAAAAAAATTTCTATACTTTTTTGTAAGGGCTTTCTTCAATTCTTTTTTCATTTCGCTTCTTGTGGAAACGTCGCCAAAAAGTTTAAGGTTAGCCTTTTTTTTAGAGACATTAAGGCTAATGTTATATCTTGTTGGCATTAAATGGGCTTGGTTCACAACTTTGACAAAAGGCTTGACTGTGGATCTTCTTGCTTTTTGTCTTTTTTTCATTTGTCTGTTGATCTTTTTTGGATAATGATCAATACCAACAACAAGGCAATGTGGGAAGTTGTAGCCTTTTGGGTTGGCTTCGTCCCAGTTTTGGATAACAACAGCTTTTCTTCCTGCAAATCTTCCTCTAAGAAGGATTACGGCTTTTTTTTCTTTGTAGATGTTCATTAAATATTAATTACTTGAAAAGATTAAAAAAATGAAATTATTCTCGAAAAGAAAAATACCATGCATAGATGAACCCACACTAAATTAATGGTAAAATAAACAAGGAGTAATTCTTGATTGGAAAAGATCAAAACCTCTGTGAATTAAAAATCATCAAAATTCGAGGTTATTTTTTATTGAAATGCTTCAGGGGGTTGGTACATTTTTATCAATTTTTTTGGTTTAAGAAACCAATAAAATAATTCAATTTGAAATTAACTTAATACCATAAAAATATTGGTTTTTTAATAACTATTAGAGTGGAACATATACTAGATAAAGATATTTTCCTACCAATTAAAAAATTTATTCAAAATCATGAAAAAATTGATCAAGAAATAATATTTCTGAAATCATTTATTACTTGATTAGATTTGTAATTTTTCACTTATTATTGCTTCTTAACTCATACTGATTTTTATTCTTTATTGAAATACTTTTGTTTGAAAAATTTTTGAGAAACAAATGTTGGTTGTATAACTAACCCATTTTTTGAACTTTGGCCCATTATGGTAATTTCTCTGAATATTCATGAATTATATAAATAAAATAAACATCTCACCATGATTAAAATAGGTAGAAACAAGAGGTACCCCCCTTTTTTTAAATTTTAGAATTTGAATTATAAATATATTATAATATTAAAGTGTAATTTTTGTACAAAAATATGAGAAAAAGTTCTTTTTTTAAAATTTTAACGAGTAATTAAAATCACAACTTTTGTAAATAAGAAGACAATTTTGAAAAATAAGAAATGAATATTTCATAACGAATTATATTATTATTCAGAAATTTAACCGCAAAAGCCAATTTACATCTGAACCAAGTCTGTGAATGTGTCTTCATATCTTCAAATACCCAAACAAGAAATAAAATAAAATGTGAGTTAATTGTATGTAATCATGAAAAGTATGTTAACACCGGTTATTTATACGAGTCTATTTTATATTTCAATATACCCCCCCATTTATATGCATATCTATTTAGCTCACTGGAAAAGGATTTTTGTTCGAATGGAGTTATGACTATAATTTTTATTATATATGAAAACTTCATAATACTATATTTTTTTATATCCAGTATTATCTATTTTCGATTTAACACCCTTTATGTAAATTTAAGAGAAAAAAGGAAAATGGATAAATAAAAAAACCCCAGTTTCCAAAATCATAAAAATTACAAAAAAAAAAATTGTATTTGGAAAATTTGTTGAAATTTCACCAACAATTATTGATCAGTCAAATAATAAGATACCGTTGACTTATTGTATCTGTTTTTTTTGTATTTAACAAACTCAACTTTAACCATGAAACACTAATTTCAAAAAAATTCTCGTTTTTTAAAGAAACTGATTAAATAACTGGAAAAACAGGAATGAAAAAAAAAAAAAAAGAAAAAATAAAAAATAGGAAAAATAGTTCTTAAAATTTCAAATTAATTCGAAATTGAATGGAAAATGTAGTATTATTATTCTTTGAACTGTTTTAACCTTTTCCCAATTTTTGGAATTTAGATATATTTTTATTATTTCAACTTCTAGAAATCACTTTAAATAGAATCCACAATATGAATTATTTATTATTTTGAATATTAATTCCAAATTCAAAACCTTAAGCAAATCTACTGAAAAAAAGAAATTAAATTATTTTCTGCTTATTGAAAATGTAATACCAGTAAAAACCAAATAATACCCCTAGCACTGTTTTTTGTTTTAATAAAACTCATTTTTTCTCTTATAGGTAGGACACTGAATGAAAATATTTTTATTTTCAAATTGTATCGAAAAAAATTTAATACACGCATATACTAAACTAGATTCCAAAAATTTGGACACAGTTTAAACAGTGGAAAGAACATCATTACTGCACTTTTAATTCAATTTGGAAAGAATTTTGATTTTACAAACAATTTCATTTTTTATCTTTTTTGATTTGTTTTCATTTCCTTTTTTACAGTTACGTAATCTGTTTCGTTAGATCTAACATTTTTTTTCAATGATTAATAGTGAGTTTAGTGTTGAGTTTGTTAAATTGGAAAATCACATACAATTGGTAGATTTTATCTCAAAATTTTATCAATCAACAATTGTTGGTAAAATTTCAACAAATTTACCAATACATTTTTTGTTCCGCTCGTTTCATTATTTTGGACACACCTGTTTTTATTTTTAAGTTTTATATTTTTTTCTTTTATTTGGGTTAAAATGATTACTTATTAAAACATTAATACTGGGTAACTTAAATGTGGTTTTATATTAGGTTTCGAAAAATACAATAAATTGGGTTTTATTTTGCCTATTTTTGATTGTTGGTGTGTCCAAATTTTTGGAACGGGGTTTAGTTCGAGAAATATAAAGAACTTGATATCTCAAAATCACTTTTTTTAATTGTTATATTTTTAAATTTTTAAAAAATAATTAAAAAATTATTTCTTGAGAGAAAGAAGCAATCCAAGAAAATTTATCACAATAAAATAAAAAGAGAAGATAATAATAATTAAAACTATTAATCTAAAATAATAATAATATCATCTGCATTACTAAATTAAAATTTTCTCTACTGTGGTGATTTTTTTTTAATTTAAGAAATAAAAAGAAAATTAAATTTTTTTTTTTTCATTTCTTACATTAAAAAAATCATCGTCTGCTTTTTTTACTTTATGAAATGTAAAGAAAATTTATTAAATGTTCTTTTCATTTCAAAAATTAGAAAAAACCATTGTTTGACTTTCTTGAGTTTTCTGTTTATTCCGAATATGTATAGAATCGCCGTTAGCTTTTCTTGAGTTTTGTGTTTATTTTTAGAAAATCTATTGATTTTGGTTAGTTTTTTTTACTTTTCTTTATAAACCGAAAATTTAATAAATTTTCGGTTTATTTCAAAAAGTAAAAAAAACCTAGAACACTTCCAAATAAAAAAAAAACCTCAAAAAACCTATAAAACTTTCCAAATAAAATAGAAAACCTCAAAAAAACCTAGAACACTTCACAAATAAAACCCAAAACCTCAAGAAAACCTAGGCACTTGACAGCACTCTTAGGCACTTGAATACACTGGTAGTTAGATTTTTCAGAATTAAAAAGAATTAAGTGAAATCTTTGATTTTACTAAATTATTTTGGATTCTGGATGACCAACGTTAGCTTTTCTAGACTTTAAGTTTTGATTAAGAAATCAGTAGATTTTCGAAACAAAAACAAGAATTAAAAGAAACTTTCATAACCTTTTCCAGAAATCACAAAAATTATTAAAAATTATAAAGTTATTTTATTTTTAATAATAATAAATATTATTTTAAATTAAGAAATATGAAGTAAATTAATAAAAACATCCCTTTATTAAAAAAAAAAAATCATATTAATCCTTATCTAATCGCGCCCTTCCCCCTTTTTTATCATTTCCATTCAACACAATAAAAATCAAAATCAAAATCAAAATCAAAAACGAAATTTTATTTTTCCTTATCCTTCCCCTTCTCCTTCCCCTTCTCCTTCCCCTTCTCCTTTTCAGTTTTGGAATTTTTATTTAATTTTTTTTTTTTACTGGTTGATTTTTGGTTATTTTTCTCATTTGATTTTTTCATAGTTTTATTATTACTATTATTTTTTTGTGATGATTTATTGGAATTTTCATTAATTAAAATTTTAAATAACTTTTGGTAATCTAATAATTTACTTTGTCTGGTACTTTTATTCAAACCGGACATTTCTAAAACTTTTACAAGGTCCTCTTCAGATCCATTTTTTTGGGTCATATTTAGATAGGTGTTTACAATATCGTCCTTTGAAACCATTGAGACCTTCAATGCGATTTCGACTTTAGCTAATTCTTTATTGATGTATTTTTCATAAGTCCTAAAGATTCTAAATTTCTCACCTTTATGAGTTCTTCTCAAGCTCGGTATATTGATTAAAATTTGTTTCACTAATTGCATGTCCATTAATAACTGCGATCCACCGACGCCTTGGATTTTTCGGAGTTGGTAGATGCAATTCGAAAAGCGAGGAACAAAATCATTAATTAATTTATTACAGAAAAATTTAAAATAATTGTCTGAGAGATAATGGGAAATTAATGGGATTATTTCGCTAATAACTGAACCGATCTGTGTTACGAAATTTGATTGATCACCCATAATTGTCATTGAAAACCATTTTGTATTTTTCATTTCAATTATAAATGGTTCCAATTTCGTTTCAATACCAGCAACTAATATTGCAACGGATCTGTTAATTGTTTTGATAAAATGATCTAAAGTTTGATCGATTTCAATCTTATTTTTATACTTTTCATTTATTTGTTTTGATACAGATTGATATAATTGCTCTGCTAAACCATAGGCATACTCGCAGGTATTGATAATACAGGACACATTTTCAAATTGATCATTGGTCATTTCAATCTTGTAATCCGATTGCGCCTGCGATTTCCCACTGCCCTTCTCCTTCTCCTCCCCCTTCTCCTTCTCCTTCTCCTTCTCCTCCCCTTTCTCCTTCTCCTTTTCAATTTCTGTTTTCTCCCCTTTTTCTTTCCCAAGTTCCTTTGCCTTTTTCTTTTTCGGATTAATAATTGAAAAAGATTTAAAAGTGTTATATTTTGGTAAACTGTCGAATAAAAAATCAGAATATTTGATAAAGATCTGTTTATATAGATTAAACATATTTAGAAAAGTGGACCCTTTTGATAAGGCAAAAGTTTTATCAAAATTTTTTCTAATAACTAAAAATATTTCTGAGCAGGATTTTAATTTCTTTAATCTTTTATTGAAATTTAATTCAAAATTTTCTTCTTTAGTAATCCTCCCAAATGCTTCATTTAATCTTTCCCTTTCTTTATCAATATATACATTGCCAAACTGCTCAAAGCCACCGGTCATAGCGCCTTTAAAAACTATCGGCTTTGGTTGGAATAGTTTCATTTTTTCTAATGGGTTTTGCTCTAACTCTTCTAATTTTTTGTTTTGGATTTCCTTTAATTTTCTTTTTAATTCCTTTCTTTCCTTTCTTTCCTTTTCCTTTCGTATCTTTTGATATTTTTCTTTAATAGCTAAAGCCGTTCTTGGCAGGGTAACCAAGTCATTAGACTTTGAAGAACTATTGCTATTACTATTACTATTACTATTACTATCACTATCATTTTGATTCATTTCGTCAAATTTATTATTATTTTTATTATCATTATCAGAAGATGAACTATCTGAAAAATTTTGATATAAAAAATCTGGATCATTTATATTGAAGACATTATTAGTCTCAATTTTGTTTGAAAATTTTTTTGTTAAAAAATCTTCTAATGAATGAAATAAAGAAAGCGAACTAACCCATATTTTTGAAGTCAATTTTTCTTCTTCGTTTTTTAAAATGTTATCAATATCATTTCTAGTTTGCATAACAAATTGTTCAGATAGTTTCATTGAAACTCTCCAATACTTTGGCAACACACCGGCTAAAAATCTATTATAATATCGGAATTCCCGTTCCAGCCAGATGGATCTCTGATCTAATTTATTTAAATCGTCATTATTATTTTTATTTTGGGATGGTGAAAATTTTTTTATATAATCCTTTAATCGATATGTATAAATTAAATATACAATTTCTCTTCGAAAATCAATTCCTAGTGAATCAACCACTAAACAACATTCTTTAAGTTTGGCTTTAGATTCTTCAGAAGTTTCGATTTTCGGTAATAATGTTTCAAATTCATTAATAATGTTTTTTCGTAAAGTTTTTTGTAAAGTATTAGATACTTCAATTAATTTTTCTATTTGAGCATTTTTTTTAAAATTATTCTTCTTTTTATTTTCGTTTTCAATTTGATTTTCATTTTTTTTTTCATTTTTTTTTTCATTTTCATTTTTGTTTTTATTTTTATTTTTATTTTCATTTTCATTTTTGTTTTCACCTTCTTTTTGATTATTCATAATTAGTTCAAATTCTTCAGTACTTTTTTTAAGTTCACAGATCAATTCAGGCATTTTGGAATATTCATTTTTACCAATTAAAATCGGCAACTCGTCAGTAGTTTTAACTTTAATTATATGACAAATATGAAGAATAAGAAAATTTTTGTTTTTAGATTCGAAAAATATGAATTAGTATAACAAATTAAATGGAAAAGATCTTTAATATTTTATAATTAATCAAATATAATAATATATGAAACATGGAATTGGTTTGGATATTTAGTCTAATTTTTTTATCAAAAATAGAAATTAAAATTCAAATTATTTTTTTTAAATCTTATTAAAATAGAGGTTTCATTTAGAAGATTATAACCGACAATAATAATTTAATATTTATCAATAGTTTTCCTTTTGGTATTTGTTTTGGAAAAAACTTTAACACAAAGAAAATCGGATTTGTTTTTAAGTCATTAGTATTTTTTAAAAATAAAAAGAAAATCTTGTAAAGATCTTGAAAAAAATTTTTTTGTAATTTCTGTTTTGGATTTATGAAATGGATGAGTTAACCTCATTTAAACAATTTATTAATTTTGAATCTATTTTATGAAATCAAATTTTCACATGTTTTTAATATAAAATCAAAAAAAGATAACTTATTATTTTTATTAAAGAATTAAGTTAATTCTTGAAAATGGTGTAACATATTTTTAGTTTTATGTTGGAAAGCATTGATTTTAAAAGAAAATTTTTATTTTGATTAGTATTTTTAATTATTAATATTTCAATAAATCAAATCTCAATAAATCAAATCTCAACAAATGAAATTAATAGAAGCACAGATTGAATAAAGAAATCTAAATTTGATAGAATTTGAACAAAAATTTATTAATGGAAATTCAGATCTATTAAGTAAAAATTTTTTATTCCTTAAAGTTTTAAAAAAGTCATTTTCTTGTTTTTCAATTAAAGAAAAATAAATTTTTCAAAATAAAATTTGCAAATTTTAAATTTTTTTTTAAAAAATTGTTTAGAATTTATTACAAAAACGGTGTTTTAACAATTTAAATCATTTTTGAAAATTATGATTCTTTATTGAAATTTCTAAACAAAAATTTAAAAATTAGGTACGTGTCGTTGAGTGCCGTAGTGTACTGTCAAGTGCCTAGTTTTTTTTTTAATTTGAGAAATAAACCGAAAATTTATTTAATTTTCTGTTTATTTCTCAAATTAAAAAAAACCTAACTGCACTTTTACATAACTCAAAAGAATAGTGTAAAAGCAAAGATTTAACTCAATTCTTTAAAATTCTCAAAAGCCTAACGAAAAGTGTCCGTCAAGTGCCGTCAAGTGCCTAGCTTTTTTTTAATTTAAGAAATAAACCTAACGGTCATAAGAGGAAAATAATTTACTCCCTTCAAAATAAAAAAAATTTAAATCATTTTTGGAATAAAAAAAATCGATTTTGAATTTTTAGGGTTGATTGCCTCATTCAAAAATACGTGATATTTATTAAATTTCAAATTTGGCCCAATTCTCAATGTTTTTCAAATTCTCAAAATAGTCAATTCCATTGAAATCTATTGGCTGTAGGTATTTTAAAACCCCTTTCCGGGTAGTTTAAGGTATGTTAAGGTAGGTTAGAGTCCGTTTCGGGTAGGTTAGAGTATGATGTGGGTAGGTTTGGATGGTTTGGATGGTATGTTAGAGTGTTAGTTCGGAATTTTGAAAAACCAATAATTAAGAGAGGAATCATACTTGCTTCACTTGTTTTAAGGTAGTAAAATTTTCACTTAACTTTGGTGGTTGTTTAAAATTGGGTTTTGAACAAATTTTTAAAAAAGTATTTAGTATTGGTGATTTCAACATTTTGGATTGTCTATAATTTAAGTAATAAAATATTACCAATCACAAAATAATCTTTTTGATTTTTCCTTCTACAATCATTAAAAACTCTTAAAACCTTTCGTACCTATAGAAATAATCAAAAAACTCTTCAAAAATACGAAAAAATTCAATTTGACCAATTTTGAAATTTGATAATACCCAAAAATACCTTTAAGAAAATTTTATTGAAAAAATTACTTTTTATTTTTGTTATTTTATGAATTTTTGTAAAAAACTATTTTTTCTCTGAACAATCAAAATGAAAATTCTGTGTAAAGTATTTTTTTTTTTTTTAATATTGTTTGTTAGTGTGATTATTTCTTGTGATTTGCATAACTATTAATCGGAAAAGAAATATAATAAAATTGAAAAAACTTTCCATTTATCTTTTCTATTAAAAAAAATTAACTTTAAATAAATCACTATAATTCCTAACCTAAAAGAAAACTCCTAATCTAAACAGTTTAGTGTCTTAAAGGTTACACTTTTAATAAAGAGATCATTAATATTTTTTGGAAAGAGAAATAAAAATTTTGTTCTCATCATCTTTCAACTAATAGTAAACTAAAATTTCAAATTATAGAAAACTAAAGTAAGTTTCAAATTCTTCTTTTAATGATTATGTTTGTCCACTCTTTGGATTAGAAGTTACTAATTTAGCCACTTCAAAATTCTCTCTTTTACAGATCAAGTGTTTTTTGATATTTAACCCTTAACAATAAATCTTCTCTCAAAAATTTTTTACAGAGACATTATTTTATTTTGATTAATAAGTAAAACATTTCCCGGTCAAATGGGCCCAGTTGTGGAGGATGAATTACATGTGTTTAAAGTATTTGTATGGATATTAGAAGAATAAATTTATTTCTAAAAATTCCAAAATTGAAATCATTTTTTTCACATTTTTTAGCTTTTTGATTTTTTTTTTTACAACCAAATTCATTTGCAAAATTTTTTTTTATTGTAAGATCGATTGTAACTAAGGTAAAAATGTGTTATTCTAATGTTATTGATAAAGTAAAAATGATTGCAGAGAAACCATATTTATTTCTATTGGAATTTTATTTGATCTTCAATTGTATATCAAAATGAACATTGTTGTTTTTCTTAATAGGGGGAACTTAAGAATTTCAGTCATTCAATTTTTAAGAAAATCTATTGACTTATTAAATTTACTTCAGACAGATATCAACTATTCTTTGAGGTCTATTATTCTTCTTGTTTCTTATTTAACCTTCAAAGGTAATTTATAAAAAATATTTGATATTTGGAAAAAATGTTTTTTTTTTGATAACCTTTGACTGAAACAAAGTTTATTTATTTTTTGTTTTATGGGTCTTGTAAATTATAATTATTAACATTGCAATTAGTCAATGGTTTTAATTTAGCATTTCTTAGAAGGTAAACTAAATTCCAAAAATTTGGACACATTTTAAACAGTTTAAAGAATAGCAATACTACATTTTACCTTTAATTTCTAAATATTTTGATTTTACAAACCATTTCATTTTTTTGTCTTTTTTGCTTTGTTTTCATTTCCCTTTTTTCCAGTTACGTAATCTGTTTCGTTAGATCTGTAATTTTTTTTTGATGGTTTGATAGAAGGTTTAGTGTTGAGTTTGTTGAATATTGAAAAATCACATACAATTTGCTGATGATATCTTATCATTTGATCGATCAACAATTGTTGGTAAAATTTCAACAAATTTACCAATACAATTTTTCTGCTTGTTTCATCATTTTGTACACACAGATTTTTAATTTTTCAGTTTTATAATTTTTTTCTTTTTATTTGGATAGAAATTGATTACTAATAAAAAAATTAATAATGGGTAGATTAAATGTGGTTTAATATTACGTTTGATAAAATACAATAAATTGGGTTTTATTTTGCCTATTTTTGATTTTGGGTGTGTCCAAATTTTTGGAATGGGGTTTATTTATTTAAAAAGATTTTTTTTTCAAAAATTGAATTTTTGTTTGTCAAAAATTTTGAATTTGGGAATACTGTTCGGGAAAAAAAGTTCAACATGATTTTTAATTGGTAACATTAATAGAACCTGAAAACGAAAAATAAAATCAATTAAAAGAAGAAACAAATTAACTTTTAAAAATAATTCATTGTATCATTTTTCCAACCAAACCAAAATAACAAACACAATTTAAATTTACTTTATTATCGAAATTGTAAGAGTGGTTTTGGAGATCGCAAAAACTATTCAATTTTTTAAACATCAATTTTTTAATGAGAGATCAATCAAAGATAAGGCCAGACCAAAAAGATAGTATTAGAAAAAACTGTTGTTGTGTTGTATTCTCCATTTTGTCTTTAATCATTTATTTTTTCTTTTGTTAATAGATCTTACTTTTGAATTTTCAGGATTCTGTGATTTCTGTGATTCTATTAACGTTCCCAATTAAAAACAGTGGGTAACTTTTTTTCCTTATTTCACTTTTTTTCCCAAATGGTTATTATTCTTTTTAGAATTCTTTGTAATTTTCTGAATTGGTAGACTGGCATTAAAAATTTAAATGGAATAAAATTTCAACTCATTGTCTTTTCACAATTTATGGATATCCCTTTATTTAAAATTGGAAATTCACCCAAAATTTAACAACACAAATAATAAAATTTAACATACAGAAAAAAAGGGTTCACAAATTTCAATTTCTTTCTTTGAAATTGGGTAAGAAAAAAAACAAAAGAAAATGAAGCGAAAATTTTTTCTTTGTAGTATTTCAAATAACAGTAAAAAAAATAAATCAAACAAAACAATATTTTCATTCACAAAATAGTATTTCGGCTCGTTAGATCTTTTGAATTATTTTTGAAATAAAAAAAAAAAAATGATTAGTTGTAAAATAATTATAGTATTGGCTTCCTTTTGAAGAAAGGGTAATGGGTTTCTTATTGAACGAATGAAATGTGATTGTTATTTTTACTTTTTGTATTTGTTTTTTTCCTTGATTTGATGAAGGAAAAAATAAAAAAAAAACAAAGTCTAACAAAGGAAAAAGAAAAAGAAAAAGAAAAAGTAAAAAGAATAGTGTGTTTGAAAAAAAAAAAAAAAAAAAAAAAAAAAAAAAAAAAAAATAAAGTTTACTGAGTGATCGAAGTTGTTCAAGCAGCTTTATGGAGGTTGTTAAATTTTTTTTTGAACTATCAAGCTTTTTTAAATTTTTACAAATTTTGTTCACAACAGTTTTGCTTTGCTGCGCCTTAGTTTTGATTTCTGTAATTTTTTTGGATAACGAAAAAATTGTGCTCGTTGCTTCTGAAATGATTTCACGAGATTCACCATTTGATTCGGCCTGGTGTTTAATTGTTTCAAGTACAATCCTTTCACGATTTCTTAAATGGTTTTTTACCTTTCTGATTTGAGAATTGATTCTGGGTAATTCTTCTTGTGAAGGTAAGAGTTTGTTAAGATACGGTACAACACTAAAGTTGTTGTAGTCATTAATTTGTAAAGGCTTTTTTTTTAAGACCTTGGCTATTACCTCATGCAGTTTTTCCGATTTTTCTGTTGTTTTGTTTTGATCTGATTTTGACTTCTTTTTCTTTTTCTTTGTCTTTTTTGTTTTTTTTTTTTCTTTGTTTAATGAAGAATGTTTCAATTCGCTCATTTTGATAAGAAGAAAAAAAAAAAATTTAAATTTTTGAACAAGCCAAGAGATAAAAAATGAAATTGTATTTATGTAATTTTTATTTGTTAAGTTTCTTATTGTAGAAAGAGATTTTACAGTGTGTCGAAAAACAACAACACCACTTCAGTAGAATCTCTGGTTTTAAAATTTCATTTGTTTATATAAAGTCAAGAAAATCGAAGAAAAAACCATTTTGGGTTAACTTTGATCAAAATGCAAATGGTTTGATTTTTTAGTTACCTCATTGAATATTAATTGATCAATCTTACATTGCTTTTTTTAGTGAATGTTTAATTTTACATTTTTGTAAAGTTGATTGTGTTTTTTTATCCCAAAACCAACTGTTTTTTAATTTTAAAACTGTGTAATTTTGTATCAAACTAAACCTGAGTTTTTCTTATCATTTTTTAAAGAAATACTATCATACGGATCATATTTTGCCAAAAGTATATAGATAGTATAATGGCCCTTAAATAAATTTATGGTTTTGAGTGAATGGGGGGTAATTTTGCTGAAACGCCCCTCTTCAAACATAATAAATATAAGTTTTTTATTAAAAAAATTCTTTATATCAGCACTTAGATTGAAAATAGTTTGTGAAAATGATGTTTCCTTTTCATTGGATCGAGACTTCATATAAAGTTTGTCTTCTAATAATTTGATTCTTTTTTCTTTGAAAACCAAAAAAAATGTTATTATTAAAAAAAAAAATATAAATTAATTATTTCTTTATTTTTTTTTTGAAAAGATAAACTTTATTTCTATTTTTTTTTTAGTTATTTAACTAAATTGTAAAATATTAGCCTGTAAATTATAATTTAAATTTTTCTTTGATAAGAAAATTACTTAAGATAACTTCATTTTTTGAAAAGAATAAATGACAAGCTGATAATTTATTTAAAAAATTAAATAGATTCTTGTTTTAAAAACTTTTCATAGTATGTCAATAAGAAAAATTCAAATTAATAATCTAAAATTTCATATTATCAAAAAAAATCTATTTTATGTTGTTTTTAATTTTAGATAGGTTAAAATTCCTCAAATTTCAAACAATACTTTTTTCTTTCTGAAAAATATTATTTTAATTCAATTTAATTCAATTATGGTTGATTTATTAACTATCTGTATTTGATAAAAAAAATAGATTTTAGGACTATTCTTTAGGTAAAAATAACTGGCTGAAAGAAAAAATAATAAAAAAAATTCCATTAGATTTCAAAGCGTACCCAAGATTCACACCCAGAAACGAGCAATTCGAATTCAAATTATAATTCAGTTGGGCTTTTAAGGTAAATATAGTGTTATTATTTTGTATATTTTTTTTTTCAAAAATAAACTAGTTTCCCATATTTAATTTACCAAGATTTTTCATTCATCGCATATTAATTTATTTTTAGATGGTGGTAGCTCTCTTAAAAAAAACACTTTATTTTTATCTCAAATTTTTTTTTTTCCACAGTATCTAATAACTGGGGTTTCTTAAAACTATTTGTCTTTTTGAAAAAAATAATTTTGTAATTAAACCTAACTATTTTTTTTTATTTTTCAACTTGAGTATATTTATTTTTAATTGTTGTTCAAAAAAATTATTTTGAGTCTAACTAAAAAAATGTGTTACAATAAAGCAACAATCAGTATAACAGATAAGATCAAGATGTATTTCAATATTTTATTTTTTTTTTGGAAATTTCCCAAAATTTTTAATCAAACCAATAAAAAATATCCTCACCGAATAAAAAAATGTTCATTGTTGTTAAAATAACCTCAAATAACTTTTTTCACCCAAGTTTTTAAATTAAAATTACGATACTTTTTTCAAGAAAACATTTACATATAATGGTCAAAGAAAATGGTAATAAACATTAATTAAATACATTTTTAGTTTCTTAAAGTTCTATTATTATAAAAGAAATTCTCAAAATGAAGGATCAAATTTACTCAATTTTTTCCAAAAAAATTGTTATTTTTAGAAATTGTATCAGCAAAAAAACTAAAAATTTTTAAAAAACAATCAAAATTGCACAAATTTAAAAAACTGTTAAATTTAATTCTGAATTTACTCATAATATCTTGGATTTTTAATTCAAACTATATTTTAGTATAGACATACCCTGTGTGGCAAACTAGATATTGTGTTTGAAATAACAATAAAAAAATAACCCTGTTTTAATTTTGAAGCACACGTTTTATGTCCTTTGTATGTTTTTTTTTATCATTGTATTCGAAGAAAATAAAACACTTAAATTTTGTATTGCCATAAGGACACCAAAAGTAAAACGGGGAAAAAAAGTACAACACTATTTCTAATTAGGAAGATCACTGAAAACAAAAGACAAAATCAATTAAAAGAAGAAACAAATTAATAAGTAAGACTAATTCAGTATAATATTTCCACACAATCCAAAAATTTCCAATTTAAATCGACTTTATTATCGAAATTGTTTCAGTGGTTTTGGAGATCACAAAAATACTCAATTTTTTAAACAAGTTATGTAATAATTGATCAATCTAATAAATGCACTTTATAATTTCAGGGTAATATTAAAAAAACTGTTAATAAGTTTAATTATTCATTTTTTATTTAATCATTTTGTTTGTCTTTTATTAATTAATCTTTCTTTGAATTTTCAGGTTTCGGTAATAGGATTTCTGAGATTTCCAATTAAAAATCTTGTTTTCAAATTTTTTTCCTAAAGGATACAAAATCAAAAAAAGAAAAGTTATCACCTAAAAAATCAAAATATCAGTTTAAACTTTACGTACTTTAACTTTTTTAAAGAACTAGATTTTGTAAAACATATTTTTAGTACAAAACTTGTTCTTGTTTCCAAAACCAATAATTATTCTAACTTGACCAATTTAAAATCTATTTACCACATTTATTTTTCAAAATTTGGAAAAACAACCTTTATTGTTTTCATTAACATAAATTGCAATCAAAAACATACACTATTCAGGGTCTCTGTACTTAATAGAACTGACCTAAATAAGAAATTTCACTTTGAAATTTTATATAACTGGTATTTGAATAAACCGAAAAAACTTTGACTTCATTTTCACTTTTCTTTTTCAAACAAGGTCATAAAACACAACCCACTTATTTGTGACTCTATTTAGTAAAAAAACAATCATTGGATACACTACAACTTTCTTTGTAGAACCCAATGGCATATTACAGATAAATTGCAATTTAAATTTTGATCTTTTTACTTGATTTTCCTTTTTGAAATTTTTATGTTCAGGCTTTGAATAAAGCATTTTATAAAGTCAAGTGTTAAGATACTCTCTATAATTAGTTGTTCTTCAAAATATTCTTTGTACTGGATTGTTTGATATGAAATAGTTTGAAGATTTATGTAAATGGGCAATTGAACTAAAAATTTTTGAGATTTTTTAGAATTTAGTGGTTACATTAAAACTGGAAAAGGAAGAGAAAATTTTTTCCCATTTAAAATTCAAAAACATGTTTAAATTTATAATTAATAAACTCTTCTTCTTTTCATAAATTGAGTTACTGAATGTATTTTTCTTTCTTTGTAAAGATTTCAAGTTCAACCCTAAAATAAAAAATTTATACTAGATCTTAAATAAATTGGAAAAAATTTTCACTTAATTTTCGCGTAATTTTTTAACCAAGAAACTTTTCAAGAAAATGATTGTAATTTCTTTCTCACATTATTTTGGTGGTCCTTTTCAATAAGATATATTATATGTATTTGAGTAAATGAAGAATCCCCAATAAAACTAAGATTTCAGTATTGAAAAACCAAAATTCAACCAATATATTGTACCTTTAAAAGTTTCAAAAACCCAAATTACAATTAATATCCCAAAAGGTGTTTTCTTATTTCAACTTCAAATCTGATTCGATCTCAAAACAGAAAAGGTTCTTAAATCTTTCAAAGAAATAATAATTGATCGTTTTTTGTAAAGATTACAACAACACACACAAATAATCTCTTGACTTTTACAAAGCCTTTTCACTTTTATAACACATCTCCCCTTTAAAAGTGTTGGAAAGTGCTTGAAAGGTTTCTGAAAGTGTTTGTAAGTTTGAAAAGGCAGAAAGCTTGATAAAAGTCCTGAGATTTTTTGTAGCGAAAAAAACAGGCGAATAACCATTTTTTATTATTTTTTTCTAAAAAACAAATAGATTTGAAATATTGCTCTACTGAATAAGTTTAAATTTATTTTTAGAATTAGGGTTTATCAAGTTTAAATGTTTGGATCGTTTGCAAATCTTATTTCTTGTTTGCCATTTATCAGCCTTGAAAAAATTGTGAAAAACAAAAGCCTATGGATTAAAGAAACAACCAATGAAATTTCAAAACATCAATACCATTTACACAAACAAAATACTTGCGTGATCTTAGATAAAAAGAAATTAAAGATGAAAAACCAATTGAATTATCCAAATTTAAGCCAACTAAAAAAACCACAAGTCTCAGCAAATTTCATTCTTGAAGAGCTGCCAATAGAAAGTAATTTTTTAGTCTTTTTTTTTTGTGATCATAAAAAAATAATAAAACTATTTTTAAAAGGAAAATCAAGTCTAACAGCACTTTGGGTTTAATTTCCACCTCTTCAATAACAAAAAACAAGAAAACTATTTTTGTTCCAAACACAGCAGTTTGAGACAAGTGTTAATTGCAAAATCAAAAAGATCAAAATTGTCATTCAAATTTCCTAAAAAAAATCACATCTCAAGAATAAAGCCAAATCATCAAAATCCACAATTCTATAAGGAAAAATCATAATTTAAGATAGTTTACAGAATTAAAAAATTTGAAATGTTTCATGATTTAATGAAAACTTTCTTTTTTTGGAAAGCTGAATGAAAAATTAGTTTCCTTTTATTTTGCAACAAATAGTATTTTGTTGAAACAATTAGGATTAAAAAAAATTGGTTCTTTGTCAACAAAGTTTCATGGTGGTTTCATAGAAAATATTTTTTGTTTGATGATTTTTTAAGAAAGAAAAACTTTTACAACAACAAGGTTCCCCCAACAGAGTCAAAAGGTTTCCAGTGTTCATTTTTTTTTTTTTTTGAGGGTTTCAAATGGGCGAACGAAACAGTAATATTACCAATACTTCAATTTTTAAAATTAAAAAGAAATGGGTTTTTTATTTTTCATCAATTTATTGATCGAGATTAAGGACTACCTTTGCAATTGAAATTCAAAGTAAAGTGTGTTTATATCAAGGGTTTGGTGGTTGGTAATTCTCACAAATATTCAACAGAAAGATCTTTGAAAGTAAAAAATGATATTTCGATCCCACATTTGTCTGATCTGGTATCTAATAATGAAAAAGAAGCTTGGGAAGAAAACAACTTTTTGAAAAAAATTCCTTCCTTTATGAAAAAGTGACTAACATTAAGACACTGTTTATAATTTTCTAATCAATTTTTTTCGATGTGTGAGCCCAATAGTTTACAGGGTATGAACTTTTACCGAAGGAGTCAAAATTGAGATTAATGTTAAAAATTTGGAATTATTGTTTGTTATTTTTCTGGTGATGATATAATCTTCTAAAAAACTGACAAAGTACTTGATATTGTATAGAAATCACCAATACCCACATTTCCTCAAAAAAGAAAGATCATTTTTTATTTTTTGACATAAATTTTTTGTTATATAAAAAAATTATCTCATTTTCACAAATCTAATTTTTTTTTCGATTTTTAGATATAAAATTCCACAAAACCTTTCCCTAGATTCCTAACCGAAATCTGTCTTCAAACAAACACTTGAGAATTGAGAGAAACGACAAAAAAAAAAACAAAAATTGTAAACATAAATAAACCAAATGTTTTGGGTCTTTGGTATTGAGATTCTTATCAAAATATCAAATAGAGTAAATACTATCCTTGAAAAGGGCTGTTTGGAACTTTAATCCAAGAAAAAAACAAAAAGAACCCAAAAAAATAGACAAAAACTAAGAGAAAATCGCAACTTCTTTGAAAGAATTTGTTATGATTTATAATGACAATTGAACAATTCAAGTAACCCAAAGTTCAAAAATCGTTGAAATGCGATCTTTGAAAGTTAGGGATATTTATTAAGAGATTTTTTAAATTGATCGTCATTTTTTTTGGCAAGAAAATTGTGATCATTTTTCTTTTTCATTTTTACACATTTCTTAAAAAGATTTTTCGAGTTTAGGTATCTCAAAATTTCTTGTTAAATTATAATTGAAAAATATATTATAAAATGATTTTTTGATCCAAATTGTAGAATATTGCCATTAACACGACTTTACAATTTAAATAAGATTGAAGAAAAAGTTCTTGAGGAAACTTGGTAAATTTCCAAAGCAGTAGTTAAGCTCTAGCCATTTATAATCTAAAAAAAAGAGTGATCAAAAAAATTTTTAAAATATACCACACCGAAAAAATGAATTCTGAAAATTAAAGTTAGCCAAAACTACATATTGGATTTCAGTAATACATCTTTCATAAATTATTTTTTCAAAATTATGATTATTTTATGCCATTAAGAAAAGATAACCATTAAACTAATTAAGATTCAACTACCCACCTTTTTCAAAATTTCGGACTTTTGAAAAAAACACCTATTTTTGGAATATTTTTTTTTTTTGAAATTCGTTACAACGAATAGCTTTATTGAACATTAATTCAGAAAAAAGAATAAATGTTAAAAAAAATTGCAGAAAAAAACATGGAAAATACATTAAAACTCAAACACGAATTAAATAAAATAATAAAAAATATTCCAAAAACAGAAAAAAATCATTTTTTTCAATTTAATTAAGTGATACCTTTTGAAAGAAATATTTTATTTTAAAATTGAAAAATATAATTTATTTTAGACTATTAAACAAAATAGTCCCAAATAATCTCTCACCAAACCAAAGAAAAATCTGTTGTTTTCCTTTGATATCTTTACATATAATAGGTAAAAAACAATCAAAAAGAAATTTTTAAAAAAAAATTAAGAAATCTAAATCATTATAATTTATTATAAAAAAATCATGAAATATATCTTTAATAAATTTTTTTTTTTTCATATTGTTCAAAAGATAAATTAGATTAAATATCATTATAAAATCTTCAAATGATAAAAAATTCTCAAAACAATTAATTTTTTTATTATTTTATTTCTGCTCTTTTTTTGTTTTTTGAAAAGAAAATTTTTTTAATAAAAAAACACGAGAAAAATAGATGAAAGTGTCCCATCTATATATATATATATATATATATATATATATACGTACGTATGTATGCATTTATACATGTATATGTATTCATGTGTGTAATATTCCTTTTTTTTTTTTTTTTTTTGTAATTATAAAAGAAAAAATATTAACATTGAATAATAAAAAATATCATCCTTGAACATCTTTTTGTATTTAAAAAAATCAAACAAAATTTTATTTATTTTTATAAATATAAAAATTAAACATTATTCTTTGATCTTACTAAAATTCCTTTACTGTTTATTTTATAAACAATTATTAATTTCTATTAACAAACAATTTTTAACTTTCTGTAATTATCTTGTTGTAATCAAAAAAAAAAAAAAAAAAAAAAAAAAAATTATAAATCTAAAAGTACTTTGGATTATTTTTGAATATTTACATCCAATTCATTTAGGCTATATTCGTTTGACATGTAAAAAATTTGCAATTGCATCATATGATCAAGAATTATGGAGAAGGGTGTGTTTCACACATGAACATTTTTTCATTTGGCAATCATTGCACATTCCTGAACCAAATTTTGCATTTAGCACAAATATCCAAATTGTAGGTATTGTTGACGATCTATGGAATAAATTAAATTTTGTGTGCAAAAAAAAAAAAAAGGGATTTAAAATAAGATTACCAAACCCAATTTTCAAAATTTGTAAAAATGAATTAACGGAATTTAAAAATAAGAAGATTGTACCATCAACAACCAGGCTTAGTAGATTGCTTTATATTCAAGAATTAGAACAACCAGAACAAGTTTTAATTGAAAAGATCTCACAAATTAATAAAATAAAAAAAGTTGTCAAAAGTAAAATTAAACAAAATAAGGAAATACAGAAAAGGAATGAGCACAATTTAAACTTTGAAAGGGGGTTGTTAAAAATCACTGGTATCCCACTGGTGATTTTCTTGTATTCATCAATTGCCTTTACAATTTTATTAAATTTGTATATGATAGGAAGAATTGACAAAAAGCATAGGTTCTGGGTTTGCTTTCCGTTTGTATTGGGGTTTTCGGCGGTACTATTGTCGATCACTTTGACAGTAATTTTTTTGTATTCGAGATATGTGCGGAAACAAACTTTGATTGTCGTCATGATTGAAGTCTTTGTCATGTTGCCCATCGCGTTGATCATCTTAAAAATTACCGGTTTAATCAATTGGACATATTCACAAACCTTTATCCCCTTATTTTTTACCTTTTTATTTTGTGTAATAACATCACTTCTTTATCGTATTTATCGTGACCTTAATTATTTACATTGGTATTACATTATTGGCCAAGTCTATCTATTGCTCCAAATCATTACACCCTTTCTATTTCTTTTGTTTTTAGCTTTAAAATTAGATTCTAAAGTAAACTGGAAATGGAACAGTGTTTTTATACCCTTATTTATCTCCGGATTAACTCCTTTTGTAGGTGGTAGTATTTGTGGCTTGATTTATAAATTATTTGTGAATAGACGAGAATTATTTTTTTCTTTGCTGCTATGCCTAGCAATATTCGCAGTGCATTTACCTGCAATCATCTTTGAAATTTTATTAATTCTGTTTTTAGAAACAGATTCAATCCCGAGTTTTTCATATGTAATGATACCTATCTATTTTTTTGACTTTTTCATCTTTATCTTTGCTACATTTCTCGGATTCTTTTGGTTTAAAATTAGATGGTTGAAGTGATTTCTCTTAATTAATATTTAAGTTTGGTTTTTTTTTATGTTTTTTATTTTATTTTTTTTTTTAGCTGAACATCATTAATGTTTTTTATTGTTTTTGAATATTTTTTTTTTAATTTTATTTTTTTTGTTTGAATATAAGACTATTTGATCTTGAATATTAAAATAATTATGTAAAATTTTCCTCTTCTTTTTTTAATAAGTTTTGTTGTTCTCTTTTTTTATTTTTTTTTTTTGAATAAGAAAAATCGACAATGAGTAAAAATTTTTTTTTTCGTTTTTTTTTTGGTTTTTTACTTTTTTTATATATCCCTTAGCACCCCAAATATACTAAAAACATTTCAAACAAAAATTTTAATTTGAAATGTTATCAAAGTTTTATAAGATATAGAATTGATAATCAATTATCTTAGAAAGAAAATTTTATAATTAACAATTGTATAGTAACTTATAATAAAAAAATAACTTGAAAAAACAATTTCAACATTGGGAATTTTTTTTTGGTTATTGTGATTTTATTATTTTTTTTTAAAAATTTTGTCAAAATAAATTTTTTTTTTTTTTTTTGAAAAGTTAGTCGAGACATCAAAAACCTCTTAGTTTTAATGTTAAAAACACATCATACTTTACTGGAAATTTTTTGGGTGCCCTTTGCACCCCAAAATTGCCTAAAATGCTTTATTAAATAATTTATCCATTACAAAAGTTATTTTGACATCACAGAGAAAATTTCTTTTATCAGCTGATTACCACTCAATAATGATATCTATATTAGATTCTAAATAATTTAAAAATAAAAAAAAATATAAATTAAATTGGAAAAAAAAATAATATTTTTTTTTATTTATAATAATTTGTCAGTTTTTTTAACAAGATTTTTTTTCAACAATTAAACGATTTGGCCAATTGTTCGAGTCATATTAATATTGATTTTTTTTTTATTTTTTACTATTTTTTAATTTTTGATTTTTTAAAATCTAGACATAAAATAAACAATATTATTGAATTATAGACCATATATCAGAACTTATTTAACAAGATCTGGATTAATTTATAAAGGAAAAATTCAAATTTCGCAAATATATTATTCAAATTTTTTTCAAATACAATATGCAATAAAAAAAATTTGATTTGGAGATTATTTTATTCTAATGGAATAATATTTAAAAGTTATTTTTTATTTTTTTTTAAATTTAGGGATAATTATTTTATCGATTAAAAAGTAATTTATATTTGTTTTATTCCAATTTAATAAATATAAATTATTTCACATTTTTTTTTGTTTGTGTTTTCAAATATTTTCTATTGATTTGATTTTTTTTTAAGAAGCTAATCAAATTAGACTTGTAATTTTTTCCGTAATAAAGAAATTTAATTTTTCTCTTAAAACAATATTTATTGAAATTTTTTCTAAAAAAAAAAATTAAATTTCAAAGTAATTTAATTTTTTATTTATTTTTTTTATCCTAAAATTACCAATATTTTTTGATTATAATTAATAAATCAATGTATTGAGTTTTGAATTACTATTACTAGAATGAAATTTCTGATTTAAAAAATTAAAATAAAAATTAAAATCTTTTAAAAAAATGTAAAAATGAATAATTATTATTTTTTTTTTCAATTTAAAAAAAAAATCAACAACTTAACTACTTTATCTTTGAACTATTTTGACTTTTTATTATAATTCCAATCTGGATTAAAGACAAATAAGACAATTAATATATTAGTACTTCAATATCATTTTAAATCTTTTATTTTAAACTTGATGAAATTTAGGCAAATCCAGGGTGCTAAGGGATATAAATTTTTTTGAAAACATTTCATCTTGAGACTTATAAAAGATGAAAAAAATAATTCTAAACTAATATTCAAAAATTTCACCACAACTAAAAAGGTCCAAATAATCACAAGAATACAATTTCACTCAAATTGGAATTAATTTTGAGTTTTTGTAAAATATGAAAAGCGTTTTTTATCTTTTCGTTTTAGTTTTTTGTTTTCATTACATTTTTTGAATTACGTAACTTGATTTGTTAGATAGGAATATTTTTTTCAAAAGTTGATATTAGTTTAAACTTGAGTTGTTCCAAATTGAAGAATTCGAATAAAATTACTTTGATTAGTATCTAACCATTTGATAGATCAATATTCCTACAAGAATTTAAACAAATTTAGTAATCAATTTTTTTGTTTTACTCTCTCCAAAATTTTTAACTCACTCATGATTTATTTGTATTGGTAATAATTTATTTTTTGTTTTGTGAGTATTGTAATTAATAAACAGGTGTTAACATTTCAAATAGTGAATGGTTCTGATTTGGTATTTCTTCTGAGACTTGATTAAATAAGTTTTTTTCTTCAGAAATTGAATTTTGGTATGTTAATAATTTTGAATCGGGGTTTATTTTGTGATTGATTTTTTTTTTTTTTTTGAATAATTAAAAATGACAAAATTTATAATATAATTGAGAAAAGATAACAACTTTAATAAATAACCTGAATTTGATTACAATTATTAAAACAATTCATTTTTCAATGAAATTACAGATAATATATCTTGTAGGATTTGTGGTCAAAACAATCAATTATGAACGGTCTTTCGGTGAGTTACATCAGATTTTTTTCGAGAGAAATTGTCTCAAGATTTTTTTAATTATATTTTTTAAATTTCATTTATATTTTTTTTTCAAAATCATTTATTTTTTGGTAATTGGTATTCTTTAATTAAAGTTAAAAAGACCCACTCAAAAATAATCTTTTTTGATTTAATATTTATATAGCTTCTCGTCATGGATATTGCGTCAGTTATTTCTTTTAAAAATTATTGTTTTATAAGACAAACTACTTAGGGCATCTTGATGAAATTGTAATTAAGAGAATATCAATAAGATACTATATCAATTAAAGGGTTCTAATCTTCATTTGGAAATCTTCTTAACTTTAAAAAATTTCTGGCGGTTTTGATCATTTTTACTAATTTTCTCGATTAAATTTTTCGAATTGCAAAAAAAAAATCAAGGTTATAACTTTTTACTACAGGAGTCCAACAAAATTATTAAACAGTTTTATCTCATCCTAATTATGATGGAGTTTCAACATTACATAATTCAATTCATCAAACCTTACTCATAAAAAAATGGTTTACACTTAATGAAAAATTTTGAAATTCATCGTTTACAAAAATTCTCTTTTACAAATTTTTCAAAACACATTAACCAAATTAATTTTTTTTGTGATGATCTTTGATGAATTAATAACAATTAGATTTCAATTTTCGTGTTTAAAAATAATTTTTTTAACATTAATAAAAGACTTGTAAATTTTCGTTATGAAAAGTATATGTTAAAATGAAAAAATCATTTTTACTAATTTTTTGTTTGTTGCAATATAAACTATATTCCAAAAATTTGTACACGGTTTAAATAGTTGAAAGAATAACAATAACATGATTTACATCCATTTGGGAAGTAATTTTAATTCCAAACGATTTCATTTTTTGTCTTTTTTGTTTTGTTTTCAATTCCATTTTTTCCCGTTACTTAATCTATTTCGTTAGATCTGGAATTTTTTTTCGATGGTTGGTAGAAGGTTAGTGTTGAGTCTATTTAAATAGAAAAATCACATACAATTGGTAGATAGTATCTTATCATTTGATCGATCAACAATTGTTGGTGAAATTTTAACATATTTACCAATACATTTTTTGTTCCGCTCGTTTCATTATTTTAGGTACATAGATTTTTATTTTTTTGTTTGATATTTTTTTCTTTTATTTGGATTAAAATGATTGCTTATTAAAACATTAATACCCTGTTACTTAAATGTGGTTTTGTATTAGGTTTGAAAAAATACAATAAATTGTTTTTTTTTTTTTTTTGCCTATTTTTGATTTTGGATGTGTCCAAATTTTGGGAATGGGGTTTATTATAAGAAATATAAAGAAAAAGAAAAATTCATAAAATATAATTTTCATTATTTGTCAAATATTATTTTCAATTTTTATTGGTTTTAATTGTAAGATTCAAATTGTGTAATGTTATTCTAACTTAATTTTATCTTCTATATCAAATTGACGAACATTCAATATATCCGAAAGGGGTTTGGCTATTTCCTCTAATCCTTTACCTTCTGATGATATACCAAAAAAAATTTCAACAATTGCAGCAACAAACATTAGGCAAACGGCGACCAGATAGCCAAAAAAAAGATTTGTTCTGTTATGTGTCGAAATTAATTTACTAAATAACACAGGGCCAATTGTACCAGCTGTGCCAGTGCCTAAAGAATAAAAGAATGAGATGGACAGAGAACGTATTTCAAGAGGGAAGATTTCAGAAATTGTTAGATAAGCAGCGCTGGCACCGGGGGATGCTACAAAGAATAAAGCACCCCAATAAATTGTTTGTGTCAATGGTGATAATTTATTTTTCAGAAATAAAAAAGAGGAAAGTAATAAAATTAGGCTTGAAACAAAAT
Source organism: Anaeramoeba flamelloides (assembly GCA_027625915.1). NCBI lineage: Eukaryota > Anaeramoebidae > Anaeramoeba > Anaeramoeba flamelloides. Next base: position 920,038 of record JANTQA010000051.1, read on the forward strand.
ATGTTAATGAAATCATAATTTTTCTTCCTATGATATCAAATAATGAGCTTAACACTAACGGCCCTATAAAATTTGCAATACAAAAGCCAAGCAAATAATAGCCTAATTCATTTTCATTAACATTATAAAACCTTTTCAAAACTAGTGCATATGTGAAAAATAAAGCATTATACATAAATGCTTGGGATAGCATTAATATTAGGCCCAGAATTGAACGTTTACGAAATTTATAAAATAAAATCTTGGCAATTCTTTTATATCCAATGGGTTTATTTGTTTGTGAAATTTTTAAAGGTGTTTTATTAATTATTTCTGGTATTACTTGGCCTTTATATACCCATTGTTCAATTTGCAATACAATTTCTTCAGCCATTTCAGACTTATTATGAGTAACTAACCATCTAGGGCTTTCAGGAATTTTGCTTCTTAAAAATAAGATGACAATTCCCATTGTTGAACCAATGCCAAAAAATATTCTCCAGCCAAGATTTGGATTAATTTTCTCTGTGTTGAGTAAAAATAATGATGCGATAGATCCTAATGTTGCACCAAGCCAATATGACCCATTGACAATAATATTTACTCTGCCTCGAATTCGGCTCGGTATAAATTCGTTAACAGCACTATTGACTCCAGAATATTCTCCTTTTGATCAATATTTATTCGAAAGAATATTTTTGTTACAAATAAAAAGAAAAAGAAAAAGAAAAATAGATATCATTTTAAACCATTTTCCAGTCAAAGGGGTTAGGTTTAATGGACGAATTAGATGTACTTTAAGGCTTTGAATTGATATTAGAAGAAAAAAAAAATTATTTTGGAAATTTCCAAAATTGAAATCATTTTTTACTTTTTTTTACTTTTTGTTTTCCGTTTTTTTTTTTGTGACTTAATTCATTTTTAAATTTTTTTTTTATTGCAAGATCGATAGTCACTTGGTAAAAATGTTTTATTCTAAGGTTATTGATAAAGTAATAATGATAATAGAAATCAAAATGATTTCTATTGGAATTTTATTTGGATCTTCAATTGGAGATCAAAATGAACATTGTTGTCTTTCAAAATAGGGGGTACCTTAAGAATTTGGGTTTTTCTATTTTTAAGAAAATCTATTGTTTTATAAGATCTATTTCAGATGGATATCAACTATTCTTTGAGGCTTATTATTCTACCTTATTTCTTATTTAATCTTCAAAGGTTATTTGAAAAAAATAATGAATATTTGAAAAAAATTTTTTTTGGATTTTTTGGGTAACCTTTGACTGAATAAAAGTTTATGTGATTTAATTTTGGGTTTCATTTAGAATGGTAATTCAGCTGTAAAAATTGTTTCAATTAATGAAAGTTGTATCTATTTTGAAATTTGGTTTTTTCAAGTAAATTTTTAATGATCAAATAGTTTAATACTATAAATAAAAAATAATATTAGAAATATTTAATTTTAAAAGTTTAATCCGTTTCAAAAAATGACAAGTAGGAATATAAAAAGGCTATTGTTTGAAATAATTTTTGTTTTTTTTTATTTCTTTCAAAAAAATTTGCATATCTCTTTGATAATCATATCCTAATTTAATGTTTTCGTATACCCTTCTCAATTTTCAAACCTATTACTTTGGTAATTTCCAATTATAAAATCTTTTTTATTTTATTATTTATGGGTGATAATTCGAATTAACATTTATTTTTCAATAATTTGATTCTTATTGAAGAGATTATCATTTTTAATAATTGAATTTTCTATTTTGAGAATTAAGGTTTATAAACCATTTTTCTTTTTGAATGTTTTGTCAATTTAAAATTTGATTGGGGGGGGGGGGGGTTATGGGTAGTTATAAAGTATCAAATCAATATCTAAAAAACAACTCAAGTTAATTTGTCTTTCATTTTTTTTTTTATTTGTAAATGGATTATTAATGAAAATCCAAATTTTAGGTTCTGTTAGTTGAAATTCAATGTATAACATAAAAAAGTACCAAATTAATAAATATAGAACCTAAAATTACAATCTATTTATTTGGAATTTAATTATTAAGGAAAAATAGGAAAATGAAGTAAACAATTTAATCAGTTTAATAACCAATATAAAAGATTTAAAAGAGTGTTTGTTGAATGAAATTAAAAATCTTGAATAATTTTGTATTTTAATGGGAAAACATTTATTGAAACAAAGAATTTTTGAAATTATTTATCAAATCAAGATTGATTTATTGTTTTTTTCCATTTTTTCTCTGGGTGTTATTTTTTTTCTTATTGCAAAGAAGAGTTACAAAGGAAAAAAAAAAAAATCAAGTGATAACTTGTTAATACCGAGATACTGAAACATGGATATCTGAGTAACTTGAAAATAAAAAAAAAAGATAAGTAAAAAAATATCAAGGTAAAAATGTAAATCAGATCATAAAGAAAAAATAAATAGGCATCTACTCAAAGAACTATCTCAATACTGGCCTTTCAGGATTGCTTCAAACTATAAAAAAAATTTTTTTTTTCTAAATAATAATTTAGGAATTCGGGGAGTGCCGTCAAGTGCCTAGGTTTTCTTGAGGTTTTCTGTTTTATCTGTTAAGTGTTCTAGGTTTTTTTGAGATTTTCTATTTTATTTAGATAAGTGTTCTAGGTTTTTTTTACGTTAGAAATAAACCGAAAATTTATTAAAATTTTCGGTTTATTTCTAAAGTAAAAAAAACCTAACGAAAATCTATTGATTTTCTAAATAAACAGAAAACTCAAAAAAACCTAAAACAATTTTTCAGATTTTCCAAATAAACAGAAAACTCAAGAAAACCTAACGGAGCTTTTCCAGGATTCAAAAGAATGGAGAAAAATCTTTGATTTAACTCAATTCTTTTAAATTCTGGAAAACCTAACGAAAAGTGCCAGGTTTTTTTTAATTTGAGAAATAAACCGAAAATTAAATAAATTTTCGTTTTATTTCTCAAATTAAAAAAAACCTAACGGCAAAAAAGAGGAGTTAATAAACCCTCCCTTAAATAATAAAAAAAAAAAAAAAAAAAGAAATAAATTTTTAAATAAAAGTGTCAGGGTTGTGGAGTTGTGTGGTCTTGATTAAACAGTAGCATTGAGTTCTATTTTTTTTTAATTATTTTACCAATTGCTTATTATAATCACCTTTAATAATGTTTTTTTTTTTTCTTCTTTTTTTAATATTAAATTTTTCTTTTGATTTTTTCAGCCAATAAAAAACTTGGAACTTACTGGATTCCAAAATATAGTTTTTTTTTTACTGATCATTTAAATTACTAACGTACAATAGTAATCAAGTACAACAATTGGATCTTTGAAATCTCCGTTTAGTAACAAAAAAAAAATAATAATCAAGGTAAATTTAAAATAATTTGTTACCTCTTCGCTTTCTATTTAAGTGTATTTATACGCTTACACTAAATTCCTATAATACTTTCAAATAAAGTGGATAGCTAGAGGTAATCACGAATTATAGTTTTTTGGATCTTTTCAAGGGAAATTTCGAATTTGGAAAAGAGTAACACAAGAGTAAATATGAATGTTGTAAAAAATAGAGTTTTTACAATTTTCAAGATAAATAAAGAATTCCATGTATTTATCCAAATTTTGGTAATAGTAAATATAATATCTGATTATCTTAATAGAGTAATAATAATTTTAATCAAAAAATCGTTTGGCAAATACCCATCTTTCACTTTTCTATAAAGAAAAAATTTTCAAACAAAGTATTGGTATTTGCCAAACGATTTTAAATTGAAAATCCCTTTGAGGTCAAAAAATCAAAATGGGCGTTTGGTTTAATATTACCAAAATTTGGATAAATACATGGAATTCTTTATTTATCTCTAAAATTGTAAAAACTCTATTTTTTACAACATTCCTAATTTACGCTTGTGAAATTCTTTTATCCATATGATTAGAAAATTTTGAAAAAAAACCTAAATTTTAAATTTTAGAAAGATCTTGACACAAAATTCCATAAATCAAACAAATACGAAGGTAAACAGAAAGGTAATATTCGTTCAATATAAAATTCGGATAGTTCTTAATTTAAAATCGTTTTTGGAGGTATTTTGAGGTTTGAATTTTTTAATTGGGTAATTAAAAATAGTGTTTTCCTGCATTTTTTGTTTCTTTGATTATTGAGGTGTAATTAAGGTCTTAGTAAACTAAAAAAAATCTTTATGTAAATTTAATAACAAAATACAAAAATAACCTTCTCGAAATTGAAAAATAAGAAAGTAAAAATCTGATTACCTGAAGACCAAACTTACTTTTAATTCTATTTTCCGAAATGGATTATTGTTTTTAACAAGTTTGATCCATTTTTATCTTTTTTGGAAGGTTCAAAATTCAATAAACTTCCAAATTATTGCAAAAAAAACTATTTTAGTTGAAGAAGAAAGTAATCTTTTTGGATGTGAAGGGAGTGTAACAAAAATACACATTTAAAATTAAACAACTAAGTTTTAAAATAACCCAATACAATAAATAATTTGTTTAATTTTAAAAAAAATTACAATTATTATTTTAAACTTGAAAAAAATATAATTTTTTATTAGACTCAGGGAACAGTTCTAATCAATTTTTTCTCTTTATTGGATAAAAAAATCTAATAAACCAATATGTAATAATATGTTACATTACATTAAAAATTCTTCCAAAATATTTTTTTAAAACCTGGAAAAATCAAGTTATACTCTAAAGAAATACTTTTCAATTTGATTATTTTTTAATCAAAAATTAATAACCCAATATTAATTCTTTCCAGTGAGTGAGGAATAACCCAAGGATTAAATGTATCAATAATCTTTATTATTATTTCAAAATTTTTTATAAGGTTTTCAAATAAATAAAACTAATACAAATTAATACTGTTATTTTCCAATGAATAAATGAAAATTTTTATTTCAATTTCCAAAATGGATATTAATTGTTACTGTTACAACCAAATTAACAGAGTAAAAATTTTGTCTTAGAGTCCACTAAGGTAGTTTAATTAAATGTCTAAAAATATCATTTTTCAACGATTAGTTAATATATTTGGGTTTTCAACTTATTCATCTAAAAATAATTTGGAATGTGAACTATAATTTTCATTTTTTAATTGGAAAATAATAGTAAAAAAAAATATCAAATAATTTTTTCAAAAAAATTTTTAGAGAATCTATTATTACACACCATTAAAAGAAAATACTCTTTTTCTCATCTCTCTCAATTTTTTGTCATGTCTTATGGTGTAAGTACTCCCTTAAGTGAAATTTTCTATTTTTATACATACATAAAAGAAAAAAACTTTAAAACCAACTCTTTGTTTTCTAGTGCAATCTTGTACAATGAATTAACTCTGAGTTAAGTCTAAATTTTTGTTTCTGTGTTCGAACATGAACAGGAAACAATTTAAACTTCATTTTCCGATTTTTCTTCAATAAATAGATTTCTCAAAGAAATAGTGTGTAATTTTTTTTCTATTTATTTGTTTGGTTCTTGTTCATGTATTGATGTATATTGGGCAAACCAAGAATCCTAAATGAAAGGAAAAGAATCTAGTATTGAAAAAAAATAATCATAATTAAAATTATCTCCCATTCAAATTTCAAATACCAGCAAAGTTTAAAAAAATCTCCACCAAATAAAAGGGTAATTATAGGAATAAATAATTCCACAATTGTGCATAGGTTAAGTTAAATTGAAGAATTTTGAATCAAGCTCAATTTGGGGGAAGGAAAGAGATTACTTTCCTAAAAAAAAAAGCAAAAGTGTACGATTAACAAAAATAATAATAATGTCTTTTTGAAGAACAAAAAAAAAATTACCTCCAATGCCAAACCCCATAACAATATTAAAGAATATTAACCAAGGAAAGTTCATTGAAAAGGCGATAAATATTGAAGCTGCCAAATAAAAAATTGGACAAGTCATAAAGACTTTCTTTCTTCCATACCGATCAGAGATCCAGCCAAAGACAAGCGATCCAATCACAGCACCAATTAAATAAGTGGTGCCTATCAAGCCTATTTCAAGATCAGACAAACCAAGAACATCTTTTCTTGCTAGAATGGTGCCAATGGCGCCAATTATCATGACTTCTAGTCCGTCAAGGATCCATGAAATTCCTAATGCAGAGATGACCAAGATATGGAATTTTGAAAAAGGAAGATGATCTAATCTGCTTGCTAAATGTGTTGTAACAACTCCCGTGATATATAAGTCATCGTTTTGTTTCGTATCAATTGTTAAGAGTATTTCTTTTTCTTTGGTTTCATCTTTTGTTGACATTTCACAAGAAACAACAAAAGCTATCTTCAAAAGTAAAATAAACAAAAAAAAAATGATCAAAAAAAAACTTTCCCACGACAAGAATAGCACAAAAATTGTAGTCACTTTTTTTCCTTAGCAACACTTTGTTTTTTTGAAATTGTTCCAAATTTTGAAAGGAATTAGAAGATCACAATGCAACAACTTTCAATTTAAAAGTTTTTACAAGTTAAACTTTTAAAAACATGTAATTTAAACAACTTTCCAATTTTTGATTTTCATAAAAAGAGTTTTAGGTTATTGAAAGTTTTCAAATATTTTTCTTTGAGATAACTTTCAAAAATTTCAATTAAATTCAAAATGCTATCTTTTGTTAATTATTATTTTTATCCCTTTTTTTGGCTTACAAAAGTTTGTATCAAGTATTTGAAATTTGAAAAAATATGAAAGAATATCAGAGACTGAAATCTTTCAGACTGTCAGTCTGAAAGTTCGAAAAAGTCTTGAAAGTATTTGTATGGATTGGGCTATTCTTGTCATGCCCAAAGAACAATAATTACTCTGAAAATGTGAATCTTTCGTTTTTGATGAACCCACAAATATAAATAAACAATTAATTTACTCTACAAGACTCTATTTCACAATAGAGCTTTTCATGATTATTTGTATTAATTACTTGATTGATTAATGATCTTTAATTTTAAGGGTCTAGTTACCATTGGAAATTTCCTTTCTACTCATGAAGCGGCTTCCTCTCTGAAAATGGTAGTATGAATATAACTTTTTTTTGGTTGTAGAATATTACAAAGAAATTATAATATAGAATAAAAAATAAAGTCACGAAAATAAGTTTTCATATTTGGAAAATATAAAATCAAATCCTGTTTATTAACTCACCAAATTATTTAAGAAGCACCTAATAAACCTATAAAAAGTTCACTAAAGTGATTTTTATAAAGAATACTCATTAAATTGTTTGTACAACCAAAGGAAATCTAACCAGAACAAAAAATATGAATTTTCCAAAAGCCATAAGAAAAAAAGTTAAATCAAAAAAAAAAAAAAACTTTTTACAGATTTATTTAGTGTTTCGTAACTTTTAATTATTTTTCACTTGAGAATAATACAGGACTTATTTTCTCAAATATTTAATTAGAATGGATAAAAAACTCAGTTTATAAACTTCAGATAGATAAATTATCATTTTTTACAAGAATTAATTTTTTTAAATGAATTCGTTTTTACCAATTAAATTTTCAATAATGGGATTTGTTCCTTTTTAGTTTGCATTTTTAATTTGAAGAGAAAGATCTTCCTTTTTTTAGATATAATCTTACTTTTAGTAATTTCTGATAGTTTTTATCAACAAAAAAAAATCTTGAAATTTTAATCTTATTTTAAAAAATCCTAGAAAAATAAATATAATATTGAAACCTTATTATTTCAGAAAAAAATGGATTATTTATTTTATTTTTAATTAATTTATATTTAATTTCTTGATATTTAAAAGATTAGTTAATATTTTTTTTTTAAAGTAATTAGAGAATACATAACAGATTATTATTATTATTTGAAATAGTTATTATTTTTTTTTTGAAAGCTAAGCAAAAAAAATGATAAAAAATAACATTTTTTTCTGTACATATTTATATTATTTATTTCTAGAAAAAAGAAATTTAATATGTTTTTATAATTGAAGAAGTGTAAATTACACTCTATTAGCCCTTAGACTTAAATTTCTGAAAGGAAATTTAAGTGAAAATTCATAGATTTCACGATTATTAATTAATGGAAATAATTTCAAGCTGTTTTGGTTTAAAATTAATTTATTAATACTTAATCTTTTAATTTGTTCTGAAATATCAATCTATCTAATTTATAGGTAGGAAACACCCATAAAAAATATCAGTATTATCTATTATGTCTCTCTGTTCATATTTTGAACATAAAGGAGAAAATTTATTTGAATTTTTGTTGTTTTACATTATAATATCAATTTAAGCTATAGATAAATGATCTGAATTTTAAAATTGTTGAACTTGATGGATAAAATTATTTTTTTTGTTTTTTAAATAAATAATTTTAAATTTTAATTATTGTAAAAAATATTTTTGTAGGGTGTCGGGGAGTGCCGTCAAGTGCCTAGGTTTTCCAGAGTTCGAAAGAATAGAGTAAAATCAAAGATTTAACTCGCTTCTTTTAAATTTTGGAAAACCTAACTGCGCTTTTCTTGAGGTTTTCTGTTTTATTTGTAAAATCTTCTAGGTTTTTTTTACTTTTTGAAATAAACCGAAAATTTATTAAAATTTACTCTTTATTTCTAAAGTAAAAAAAAACCTAAAGGAAATCTATCAATTATATAAATAAACAGAAAACTCAAGAAAACCTAATGGTTCTTTTTTTAATTAAATAAATAAAAAGAAAATTTAATAAATTTTCTTTTAATTTCTAAAATTAAAAAAAGCTAATGGTGGTTTTCCAAAATTCATTATATGAGTTAATATATTTCAATTTTAAGTCCGATTAAAAAATTTTGAATTCCAATTAATTTTATTATTCATTAGTTGATTAAATTTTATTAATTTTTCTAAAGAAGAAAGATATAAATTCCCAGATTTATTTTTTAATTTAAATTTTTTTTCTGTTCACTGTAATTATCATATTTTCAATTTTAAATTCTATTTTTACATGAAATTAGTGTATTTCTGTTTTTTACCTATCCCGATAATGCATGAATTAATCCAAGACTTTTAATAATTAATTGTTTTTATTTCATATTTTAAATTTTCTTAACGTTATGTTTATATTAATTGGATTAATATAAAATATTTAAATAATTTACCTGTTAAACTATTGTTAAGTGGTTATAATTGAATAAATGTTTACAGTTGGTATATTTTTCTAAAGATTTTTTTAAATTATTAACTATATGCAAAATATTATCAAAATAAATATCCAATTATTTAATCTATTTTTAAATCTTTTGATATAAATGTTTTATCTTTATTATGTTTTAATACAAATTGAAACATAATTTTATATATTGAATTTAATTTTTGATTTATTTGATTTTTATTTTCTTTTATAATTTAGATTGAATCATTGGTTAAACATTCGACAATGATTTGTTAAAGGTATAATTTTTAATAAAAGAAAATGGTAAATTATATCAAATAAAATAGTGGATAGTAGATCCCATTGGAATATACCAATCAATTCCCCTTGATAATATTTTAATAAAAAATTTTTGATAATTTTATTTAAAATAATTTATTTTGTTATTATTCTTATTATTTTATTAATGACTGTGTCAAAATATTTTTACTAAATCAATCATTATAATAGTAAATTTTATCATTTTTATTTTCACTATTTTATTTTGTTGTATTATAAATATTTCTGAAATTTAAGATTGCAATTCAAGTATCAAATTTCTTTTCTAAAGTAAAATTGTAATTAATGAATACATTCCCGACAAGATTCAATTAGTTTATATAGAAATTTTAAAAATAAACTTGTTTAACTTTTATTAATTGGAATTGTCCTATAATTTAAAGCTACCCCCTTCATTTCCTTTTTTTAAAAATAAATAAGATTAACTTTTTTGAATATATTCTATACTATTCAAAAAAGATCTTTATCAGATAATACTCTACTGTAACGATTATTATGATTTTTTCTTGTTTTTTTTTTTTTTTGTTTTTTAGAGAAAAAAATTATTGAGTTGTTTATTAAAGTCACTAAATATAAAAAAATAGATTATACAGAGGGATAGAAGAAATGTGAATTTTCTCTAGATTTTAATTATCCCGTTATGTTTTTTATTAAAAAAAAAAAAAAAAAAAATAGAATTCAAAAGGTGTTTTTATTGGATAGTGTTAGTTTTTTGGGGTTTTTTAGGGGGGGGGGGTGTAAAAAATATCTTTTTAAAAACCTTATAATGTAGAAAAATTCATTTTTTTTTTTGATAAATTACTTTTCAAATTTTAATTTATAATTTAAAAATTCATCTAGCTTTAATGATCTATAAAAAATGAATAAAAAAACTTTTTAAGAATTGTTTCTATTTTTTTTTTAATTAATTTTTTTTCATCAAAGATCCACACTATTTCAACAAATAATAATACCTACAATTCGAATCATTGTTTCAACAATAAGTAAAGTAATTTTCTTTCTATATGGTCTATATACATATTAACCTCCCAAGAAAAATATATTCCCTATTTTCTCAAATTCCCACAAATAACTAGATATATTTAATAATATATATTATTATTTTTATGATTACAGTAAGTTCCACTAATAAGGCACAAACTTCAAAGAAATTTAAGGCACAATAAAAATCTCAAATTAAGGCACAAAATTCAAATTCTAGTAAAATAAATTGTAAAAAAAAAAATTTCAAATTTTATCCCTTAATTTGAGATTTTTTTGTGCTTTAAATTTCGTTGGAAGTTTGTGCCTTAAAAGTGGAACTGACTGTAAAATTATTAATAATAGGAAAAGTTTTATTTTTTTTTTTTTGAATATTTCAAAATGGTTAGTTTACAATAAAAATTATTGTGACTTTTCTTTTTGTACTTACTATTGTCTTATTGAAATAAATAAAATGATGTTATTAAATTTTGTAAAATAATCCAAATTTTCTATTTTGTTATTTTTCAAATGATTATTATATTGGTTTTTGAATTTTTTTATAATAGTTGTTTGGATTTTTCTTTGGATGTATATGTAAAAAGTGTATTTTTTTAATTTTTTTTTGGAATATCCTCTATACTTGGTTGATAATGGATGAATTCTTATAATTTTTTGGATTGTTTTTCACATTGAAAGGAAATTCTTTCGAATGGGGTTTCTCAGTTCTGATAAAAAGGAAAGTGTCTTGATTTTTTTTTTTCGATTTTTGTTTCAAATTCTTTCAGGTTTTTACAAAATATTTATTTTTTTTCGAATAAAGCTTCTCAATGTGTGTTTTCAATTTTATAATTGTTTTTTTTTAATAAAACACAGAACAAATAGATCTTTCAATACTTTAAAAAAAATAAAAAATTAGGTACCTGGTATTAACAGTGAAAAATCAAGTTCTGGAATGGAAATAAAAATTGTAATTTTTAAGATTATTTAATACCAATCAAAACAAATCAAGATGTTGTATATGATCGATCTCAAAAAATCAACAATTAAAAACCAGTGAATTTTTAGAAAAAAGCGCCTAAGAGTGACATACAAGTTCTAATTGGAAAGGCTTTGAATGATAATTTTGAAAACAACCAAATTTTTTTTGAAGTTCCACTTTAAGGAACTTTTTCAGATCTTACAGATTTTTTTTTTTTCAATTTTTTTCATTTTTCAAATCAGTGATTTTTACATGGAGAATATTACAAAATAATTACTTGTTAAATTTATAGGAATGCAAAATAACCCGGGATTAAATCGAATCGAATCATTTCGATTTTGTACTAGAAGAAAAAAAATGTTACTTAAATTGAAGTAACTTAATCCTTTAGAAATATACCATTAGAGTTGATTGGATTTTTTTTTTTAATTTGATTTTTAAAAAATGAGAGCCAAATTTAATTTTTTTTTTTTATTGGTTTTTTGTCAAAGAAAATACCATGAATTTTTTTTATTGTTATTTAAATTTTTTCAATTAAAATAAGTGCAATTTCACAATATAATGTTTGATGTCTAAATTTGTCCTTTGAGTATGGATGAAATTAATGGTAAGTGACTAGAGAGTTAACAAAAAAAAGGTTACTTGAATTATTTAAATTTTCTAAAAAATAAAGAAATCAACAAATATGAGTTATTTTACATATTACAATTATTATTTTTATAATCAAATTCAAGGGTTATTAACTATTTTAAGGTTTAAAATATTTGAAGAATGGGAAAAGGATTTTCTTATATTTGGTTTGAATTTCACTTTTTTTTAGTTCTTAGGTGATCGATCTTCGACTTCATATTAATTTTAATATTATTCATTAAAGGAAATATTTGGAAATTTTTATTTTTTTTTCCAAAATGGTTTTTTAAGAGTGTTTAAGTTTAATAGATGGTAATCAATAAAATAAAAATTACTCTGATTTTTGTGTTTTCAATCAAAATCATTATTTTCCTTTTAATTAATTAATTAAAAAAAAAATTAATTTTCAAAAGCTTCAAAAAAAAACATTCCTAAAGAAAATTTTCAATTAAAAACCCAAAAACCACATTTTTTTCTTAAATATTTTCAAGTTTTTAACCTGAAAAAAACAAATTAAAATTTTGAAAAAATAAAAATAAATTGAAAAAAATTACCTGTATCAACTACTATTAAATTTCATAACATGTTCAAGATGGATCAGCTTAGAAGTTAACAACAAGTAGGCAGGCCTAATATAAGATGATAAACTTTCTTTTTTACTATATTGTCAACCTTAAGTTAAATTTTGCAAGTTTTCAAACAGTTTTTTCGATAATTTTTAATATAATTGTTGAGTGCATTTTATATGTTTTTTTGTTTAAAAGAAAAGAAAAAATTGAGTCAAACTGTACTTGGAATTAATAAATTATATTTTTATCAAGTTTAAAATAATTATTGTAATTTTTTTAAGATTAAGTATATTTTTTATGCAAGGTAATTTCAAATTTTAGTAGTTTTATTTTTAATGTGTATTTTAGTACACTTCCTTCAAACAGATTATAAGATTTCTTTTTTCTTTCATTTCTAAAAAGAATATATTTTTTTGAAAATAATTTGGAAAAATGTTGGATTTTAGTACTTTTTCTAAAAATAAGAAAAATAGATCAAGCTTGGGAAAAAAAAATTTGTTTTTTGAAAAAAACTTTATAGACACTTTTAATTGTATAATAAAAAGATCAAAATTTTCAGTAAACTTTCCAAAATAATCCCAAAGAAAAAATTAAAATAAATCCTCAAAGTCGCCAATTCTCAAAGAAAATTAATAATTTAAACTAAACTAAAATTCAAAATTTTCCACACAGTTAAAACGTTCCAAACAATCACAATAATACGATTTCATTGAAATTTGAGATAATTTTGATTTTTTGTAAAATATGGAAATCATTTTTTCATCTTTTCTCTTATTTTGTATTCATTTCATTTTTTTGAATAACGTAATTTACTTCAGTTGGATCAAAATTTTTCTACAAGGTTTATATTATGTTAAAGTTAAGTTGTTTCAAATAGAAGAACTCAAATAAAATTAGTTGGTAGTATCTAACCTTTGATCGATCAATATTCCTAATAGAATTATAACAAATTTACCAATGAATTTTTTTGTTTTGCTCTCTCCAAAATTTTTAACACACCCATGATTTATTTGTATTGATAATTATTTATTTATTGTTTTGTGAGTATTTTATTTTATAAAAAGGTGTTAACATTTCAATTTGTGAATGGTTCTAAGTTGGTAAATCTTCGAGAAGTGGTTAAATAAGTTTTTTTTTTCACAAATCGAATTTTGGTGTGTTAAAAATTTTGAATTGGGGTTTAATTTATTGAATTAAAAAATTGAAATTTTAACTGATTTATAAACTGTGATTGTGGAAAGCTGAAAAAAAAATTTGTTCCATTAATTTTGTAACAAATAGTAACTTTTGTGTTCTAGATATCAGTTTTTTCATATATTTGAAATTTCAAGATTGTTTATTTTTTTTTGAAAATTCTTTTTCAGTTGTCAAAATAATAAATATAGAAAAGTTTAACTCATGTATTCAAAATAAAAAGCATGTTTTTTTTTAAAAAAGGAGATCAGTAAATTAAATTGATCACAGAAACCGACATCAAATAAAAAGTCAATATGGGTTTGGTTTCTTAAAGTTCTATTCTTGAAAAAGAAAATCTAAAAATCAAGGATCATATTGCTTAAATTTGCCTCGATAAATCGAGTTAAATTATCAAGTTAATTTTGTCAATCAAAAAAACAAAAAAAATTCTAAAATTCAATACAATTCGAAAAATATGTGACAAATTGCCTTAAGAATTTTAAAATTTTATGAAAAAATCAAGGAGTTTACTTTCAAAATTGATTTGAACTTAGTTATATTGTAGATAATGAATTAGAGTTTCCATTCAGAACAAGAAGAAAAAAAAAAAAAAGTACTGACTATATTTGGAAACATGATAAATCGGTTTTGTAGACTTATTTTTTTGATCCGTAGGCTGTTCCTTTCAAACCAAATTTTTGAACTTGTATTATTCAATATCATATTTTTAGATGTCTTGCCAACTCGCATGTTGTCAACAAATATATAAGTTTTCTGGGTTTTGTGATAGACTAAAATTCATTCTTCGAATCACATGAATTTATTTAAGAAAATAAGTTATTACGTAAAAAAGTTTAAAGCAATTTTGTCAATTCACCTATAACTTTTCAGACAATTTTTTATATGTGTGGTTGTTCCTTAGGGATGACTATTACTGAAATGAGAAAAAAATAGATCATGATTAAAAATAGAAAACTCTTTCTTTTTTTAATTAAAATAAAGTTTTTTACTTGTTTATTTTTTATCTGACTTTTTTTCAGTTACCTTTTCAAAAGTATTCTCGTATTTTTTAGAATTTTGTTTGCAAAATATACGTATCAGATAAATATTGTAAAAAAGAGAATAATTTGGAAATCACAAATCCTGGTTTAAAAAAAGTCCAAAATAACATCTTTTTCAAAATAATGGATTTTGGGTTTGTCAAAAAAGAGTTGAATGATCAAAATAAAACTTTTGTTTTTGTTAATTTCTTGTCGATTTTTTAAATAAAGTTAATTACGATAAAATAGAAATAGAAATAGAAAAAGTCCAAAAGAGGCTTTTTTGAATTTTGGGTAATCGTTTCAAAAACAAATTTAGCGAATTGTTATTTTTTTTACCTCTTTCCAAAAAGTTAACGAGTAAAAGTAAAACAATTGGTGGGTATTGATCAATACCTTCAAAAGTTGAAAAAAAGAATTATTGGTTCCTAGATAGTTTCTTTGTTTTGTAGTTTGTAAATTGAATGACAACCCTTGTCCTGAATTACTTTGAGGAAATATTTTTCAAGATAAAAAAAAGAGAAATATTCTTAAATTGTAAAAAAAATCATACAACCAAGAAACTACTTTGTTTGGTTGAGAACTTGGACTTATCGGTTTTAAAAGAAGAAGTAAAATTTAGAAAAAAAAATTATTCTCCAAGTATTTTCGAACTTTTGCAAATTTATTAATGATCAAAACATCTTTCTTAAAGTGATTAAAAATTCAAAAACTCTATCATTATTGGTTTTAAAAAGTTGAGATTTTTCAGTAAAACCAACCCAAAATAGAATTTTGAATAAAATAATTTCATAATGAATTAAGAATCATTTCAAGAATTGAAATGTTCTATAAAAAACCTAACCTCACCTATTGTGGTCAACAATTATTCAGAAAAGATTTTATTTTTCATTTCTTTTCTTTTTCTTTTTTTGTATTAACACAGCATGAATGTGTCTGGAAATCTTTCAGACTATTTAGTTCAAAAACTTATTGGAGTTGGTAGCTATGGGAAAGTTAAGCGAGCAATTCATATTCCTACCCAACAAACGGTAACAATTTTTTATTGTTTTTTGATTTTGTTTTCCAATTTGACAACACAAAAAATTGCGCTTTCTTGCAAAATAAAATAAACACATTTTTCATTCAGCTTTCCCAAAAAAGGCTGAAAGGATCTAAAAGAAAAAGTACAAGACTTTAAATGGATTAAATTGGTTATCTTTTCAATTCCTCTTTTTGAACAGGAACTTTATTGGTTTATTTAATTATTGGATTTTTTTTTTTTTTTTTTTTTTTTTTTTTTGGGGAGAGGCAAATGAAAATGAAATTTCATTAGTTTTTCAAACGACAGTAATCTTTGGAGACTACTTTTCAAAATTTGATGGTGTTTGCTTTGTGCTCTTGAATACCTAAATTTTTTTTTTTGTAATTTTTTGGTTGTTTTCATATTTTTATATAAAGGTCGCAATCAAAATGATTAATAAAAGTGAACTTCATTTGAAAAAAAAGGAATTTCAGCAGTTACAAAGAGAAATTCAAATACTTCAAACTTTGAATCACCCATTCATTATCAAACTTTTTGATATAATTGATACAAAAAAGGCATGGCTGATTGTTACAGAATATTGCGATGGTGGCGAACTATTTGACTATCTTGTTCAAAACAAAAAATTAAAAGAGTCTGTTGCTCGGAAATTCTTCAGGCAATTATTACAAGGTACGTTGAGAAATTCAACTTGTTTATTTTGCTTTTGATTTTACTTTTTTTTATTTTATTTTTCTTTGTTTTTATCACAAATTAGAATTTATGATCGTACAAGAACACACTTGTTTGTCAAACTTTTTTGAGAGCCTTTCTCACTCAAAAAAGACTCACTTTTGTTGAGTAAATCTTTACTTTTTTTTTTTCCCCAAAGGAGCAAAGATCCCAATATTTGCTGTTAATAGCAAAATAAAAAGATCAATATTTGCATTCAGCTTTCCAAAAAAAATCAAAACACCTCTCGAAAGAATTAAAAGAAATCATCAAAGTTCCCAATTCTAAAAAGGCAAAAGATTAAACAAAGCTTCTTAACAGAATTACAAAACATTAGAAATATTCAATGATTAAAATCTTTTTCTGGAAAGCTGAATGTAAATTTTGCTTCCTTTATTTTACAACAAATAGTACTACTGATAAATTCATAAAAACCTCTCCAATTGTTCTTAAATTTTTTGTTTTTGAAAATGTTTTTATGAGCTTTGAAAAAGACCTCAAGAAGTAAATATAAAGAAAACTTGTAAATTACTGTTGCCCAAATAATACCCAGAGAAAAGTTTAGTCCTATTTCAAATGAAAAAGCGGATTTCTTTTTTCGAGAAAACTTAAACATTAGTCCATCAAAAAAACCTTCGATAAACAAGAAGAAAACATGTTATCGATTTCAAAAAATTTTTTTTATTTAAGGGTCAAGTCATTACGGTGAAATTTTTTTTCCTGAAATTGTAAAAAAACTTTTTAGTAATTTTTATTAGGAATAATTCCAAAAATATATCAATACGTGAAGTGTAAACGATCTCCAAAAACCAACAATCAAAAAAGAGGATATTTTTAGAAAAAAGCGCCAAAGATCTTCACTCAATTTCCAAATAGAATGGTTAGATATTATAAATTTTGAAAACAACTGTGTTAGATTTTGAAGTGTCGCTCTTTCGAGCTTTTTGGAATCTTGAGGATTTTTTTTTTCATTTTTTATTATTCTCAAACAAGTTATTTTTTTCGGAAAGAATATTACAAAAGCCTTACTATTCCAAATAAAGAGAGATTCAATCTAACCACAAATTAGATTAATTCGAATTCAATTGATTGTGTACTTAAAGAAAACAATTTGTTTTAAATTGAAGAAATTTAATCCATTTGGAAATTGAAAAAAAGAAAAGATAATTTTTTTATTAATGTTTGAATTTTTGGAAATTTAGAATTCTTTTAAACTTTTTTTTTGAATGGATTTTTTGGATTTGAGTCTGCTTTTCAATTTTTTTATTTTGATTGACTGAATTTTTTGTCAAAGATTATCCTCTCAAAAATTTTTTTTTTGTTATTTGAATTTTGTCAACCAAAAGAAGGCCTATTCCACAATAATCTATTTTTATGTTTCTAGTCACCCCCCCAGAGTATATGGGTCAAATCCACGGTAAATGACTAGACGCTTAAAACTAAAATCTAATAATGAAGGATCACATTGGAAAATTTTTCTCAAAAGTTCAAGTGAAATTTTTAAAGAGAATTTTTATTATCATTAGGACTTGTTTTTTGGTTAACTTTTTATTTCTAAATTTCCAAATAAAAAGAATAAGATTCTAATGAAGTAATTTCAAAAAATAATCAATTTCGAAAAAAAAAAACAACAAATTCAATTCCTAATTTAAAATTTACTTCAAACATCAAGGAATTTACTTTTCAATATCGATTTGAACTTTTTTATAATACTGGGCAGTTAATTCCATGTTACATTCGAACAAGAAAAAAAAAAAAAAGCACTCATTTTCTTTTGAAACATGATATTATAGTTTTGGACACATATTTTTTTGATCACTTAAGTTGGCAACAAGACTTTAGTTGGAAAAAAAAAATGTTTTGAAAGTTTGTTGACAAGATATCTAAATAATTGAAATTGTAACAAAAGAGTTAAATACTTTTTTTTAGAATTTATCAGAAAAATAAAAAAAAATCAACCATTTTCACAAGATGAAGTTGAATTTAAAAAAAAAGCCAGATTCTTTCATAAATGTTCACAAACAAAGCGTCTTAGAATATAATACTAATCTCTATCCTAAAGACAAAAACACAACAAAAATCGTATATTTGAAAATACTTTACATTTTCTAAGAAATAATCTGAAATAAAATATTACTTTTAATATATTTATATCAGCAATTACAATTAGGGACTATCTGAATTTTAAGTGTTCTGTGATAGCTGAAATTCAATGTTGTAAATCGAAAAAATGATTTGATGGTATAATTTAAAGGAAAGACAACATATTAAAAATTTAGGTTTCTTTAAGGATTTTGATGTGAATGAAAAAAAAAAGGGGAAAAGTATTACTTTTCAAATTTGGTAAATTTTCAAAATTGGTCAAATTCACAATTTTTTCTAAAAATATTTCAATTATATTGATATTAATTTGCTGTAGAGATTTAAAAACCATTTTTCAGTTAGGTTAAGGTAAGTTAGGGTATGTTTAGAGTAGTTTGGGTGGGTGTTATGAAATTTTGGGTGGTATTTTGAGAGAATTTTAGTCAGAATTTTGATAAAACCAATAATTAAGAGAGGAATCAGACCTGCTCACTTGTTTAAAGGGGTAAAAATTTTTACACTAAACTTTAGTGGTTAAAATTAGGTTTTGAACAAATGTTTTAAAAATATTTATTATTGATGATTTCAACATTTTGGATTTTCTACAATTTAAGTAATACAATACTACTAATCACAAAATAACCATTTTGGTTTTTTCTCTCACAATCATTAAAATTCATTAAAAACTATCATACCGATGGAAATAATCAAAAAAATCTTCAAAAATACGAAAAAATTCAATTTGACCAATTTTGAAATTTGATAATATATCCAAAAAAAGCATTTATTGATCAAATTGTTTTCCAAATTCTCGAATAAAACAAAATAAATTTTAAAAAGCTGTTTTTTTATATATCTTACTTTCAACTTTATATGAAAGTATATTTATACACTTTTCATCAACCCTAGAACATTTCATATTGAAAGTGAAAAACAAGTGAAACAAGAGGATTTTGATTTTTGAGCCTTTCAACGTAAATTTGGAATTTGAATTGTGAAAATGGTTTTACCCATACTAAAAGACAAATTTTCCAAAAAAAAACCTTAAATTTTAACCTTAACAAGAATTCTTGGGATAAAATTCTTTTAAGTCAATAAATGTATTTTTACTTATAAAATTAATATTCGCTGAACCATAAAATTCAGATAGTTCGTAAATAGTTTTATTTTAATTGATTTGAATTTATTATTACACACACTCAGTATTTGTTTCCCGTTTTTAAATTTACTTCAATTTGAGCTCTATTATTAATTACCTTTTATTCCAATATATTACAAGTAATAAAATCCATTTTAAGAGAAAAAAACACTCAAATATTAATTAGATTCATGATTTGGAAATAAACTATTTTCCAGCCAAAGGGACCTAATTTTTAATGGATAAATTAGATATGTTTAAAGAGTTTGAATGGGTATTAGAAGAAAAAATATTATTTTGGAAATTTTAAAATTGAAATCATTTTTTCACATTTTTGCACATTTTTTTTTTTTTTGTTTTTTTTCAATTTGTTTTTTAAATCTAATTCAGTTACAAAATTTTTTTTTTATTACAAGACCGATGGTCACTAAGTTAAAAACTTGTTATTCTAATGTCATTGAAAAAGTGTGTAAAAATGATTTTAGAAAAATCATATTTATTTCTATTGGAATTTTATTTGATCTTCAATTGAAGATCATATGAGTATTCTTGTTTTTCTCAATTCAGCCCAAAGAATTTAATTTATTCAATTTTTAAGAAAATTCATTGATTGATTAAATTTACTTCACTTGGATATCAACTATTTTCCGAGGTGTATTATTCGGCTTGTTTCTTATTTGTTCTTCAAAGCTCAATCATAAAAAAAAAATTTGATATTTGAAAAAAATGTTGGGAAACTTTTAACTGAAACAAATTTTATATACTTAAGATTCTAGAAAAATCGAATTTAAAAAATAACTTTGAAAAAGAATTTCTCTTTGGGGAAAATGAAAAACTATAATTTGTTTTTTAGCACTTTTTAGATTTGATTCCTTATTTTACCAACTTTAAAAGTTTTATTAAATGGAACAAGTTCAGTTAAACAATAATAATTCTCATTCAAGTGGAGAAGATATGAACATACAGGTAATTAAGAGACGAATCATTTTTATTAATTTTTTTTTTTTTTTTCTTTTCAAAAAGTTAGATCATTGCCATCAGTAAATTGAACTAAACGAGAAGACTGTTCCCAAACAATGTTAATTATATGTATATATATTTTTTTCTATTGAATTATTATTGAAAGGTATATTTTCAAAAAGAAGAATTACTTTAGTTACAGAAAGTTTTATTTTCAGATTAACTCATAACAATATTTCTTTTCTGGATAATAAATTTTTTAATCATTGGGTTTTTTTCTTCAATTTTTATAATTAGTATATCATTAGGGCCCCTTTGAATAAGGTATTTCCAAAAAAGTGGGTAATTTTTTTTTACATTTCATTAAAAATCATCTTTTTTAGTGAAAGTATTCATTGATTGACAATACCAAATTAAGTTTAATATTAATACTGATTGAATAAATGACCAAGGTATCCATTTCAAAATATGTTCGATGAAATATTTCCAAAAAAATGAAAAAAAAAAAAATAGCACTATTTTTGGAGAAAACAATGTACGACAAATTTTAATAAAAAACTGGAAATATGGAAAGGGTATAAATGATTTTTTAAACAATAAAATCTAACTATATGTTTTCAATTCTATTTGAAAATTTGTTGAGATTAAACAAGTTATGAAAACGGGTTTTTCATCTACAAAGAAAATAATAAAGACCAATTTTCACCACTAAAAAATATCAGATAAAATCAAGTGCAGAAAATTTAATTTCCTATATTTGTGTAATACAATATTAAAAAACAAATTGAATTATTATCAAGAATCTATTAATGGTTGTTAATGATTTTGGATATTGAAATACTTTTTTGAAGATTGATTTTAAAAGATATATTTTAAAATAAATTTGCCCCACTTTCTTGGAAACAGCTTATGTAATCCATGTTCAATTTGAATTGTATGGATTTTTATTAAATATTAAATAAAAATATTTAGCAAAAAGGAAAAAATAATAAACTTTGTGTCTTTATTTATCGTTTGTTTTCAGATAAGTTTATAAATAAAATAAAATAATATCATTCAAGTTAATAGAAGAAGGCAATTTCCATTAAAAAGTTGGTTTAAATATGATTAATAATCATTTACAAATGAAACAAAAAAAAAAAATGTATTTTTGTGTTTTCATACCTTTCGTTTATTTTAATAGATTGACTTTGTTACAAATGTTTGTTTTTTTAAAAAAAAAAACACCATGGAGTTGTAAATTAATCTCTTGGGTTCGTTTCCATAGATCATTGAAGGGAAACATTCTAAATCAAATAAGAATGTAGATTTTGACTTTAATTTGTTTTTTCAAAATTTTTTTTAAGACAAAATAAAAAATAATAGTGGAAAAAATGCTTTTTTGGCGAGATAATTTTCTCCATAAGAGTAACTAAGAACGTGGTTTTTATTGGGTGCATTATTCATGAACATTGTTACAGTAATATGGTTGGTTTGTAATTGACCACTTTTTCGCAAAAGGGTCAATGTAAAACAATTGAAAAACATAACAAAATGTGAAATTAACGATATACCAATTTGTACAAGAATGATGTGTTTTAAAAAAACTTTCTTTTCTTTTGATTATAAAATAATAACTTATCTAGTTTTACTGTTATATGTTAAATAATAAATTAAAGTTTACCAATGCAATAGTAAACAAAGGATATTACAACTAATTAATTCTTAAAAGTAAATGGAAAATTGAATTATCAAATAAAATTTATTTATCAATTCTTAAATGAATAAGAAACTTTTGAGTAGTACTCAGTACGTAATTTAAACTTGTATTTAAAAACCATTATTGTAATAATAAATAAAAAAAAGGCTCTTCAATAATCTTCCAGGTACATTTTTGTTTAAAAAACAATTAAAATTCAAAAAAATAAATTGATTTGATTTTTATTGACTAAAATCATTAGAAGAACATTTGATCAAAAAAAATTTGTCATAACAGTATATTATTTCATAAAATTCAAAAGTTTACGAATTTTTTTAAAAAAGATAACATATTAGTTTTTCTTTTTCTGAAATTTTACTAAATTTGATAGCCAATTATAAATATATCACATTTTAAAACTTTAATAATAATCAACATAACTATATCTCTTGAATCATGTATTTTTAAAAAAATTGAAATAAATATAAGAGATATCGATGATAACATTATTATCATGACATTAGCAATAAAATCGCCATTATCTTAAAAAAAAACACGACTAGTCCAACTTTATCACGAAAATTCATAAAATCGCCATATTCAACTTTATCGCGATAAAATTAATTTCGATAAAATGAAAAATTATTTTTTTTGAAACCCACCGAAAAGAAAAATCTCTTGACTTTTACAAATCCTTGAGACTTTTACAACGCTTTTCCACTTTAAAAATATTAGAAAATGTCTGAAAGGAGTGTAAAGTGTCTACAAGTGTTTGAAAGGTATGAAAGACCAAAAAACTTTTATAAACAGAATGAGATTTTTTGTAGTTGAAAAAAAAATGTTTTTTTTTCATTTTTTTTTTTTTACAAAACATAAAATCTCAAACAAATTTTATGATCAAACAAATAATCACCCTTTTTAACAATGCACTTGAAAATAAAACCGATGTGTTTTTTTAAAATGGATAATTATTACCTTCACAAGTTAAATAACCAAAAAGAAGAAAGAGGAAATTTCCTTCTTATTGGTGATCGATCAAACACAAAAAAAACCCTCTAAACTCTAGTTTTGTTTTCTGGATAATACAAAGAAATGAGAAGAAGAAGAAAAAGAAAAAGAAGAAAACAAAGGTACAAACAATCTAAATAATTGGTGATAAATCTAGGATGTTGTGAAAGCTTTCGAATAGTTATCCTAACTCCTTTCAGCTTTCCTAGAATAAAGAAAAATGTCTTTAACCAAAAACACATTCTTTAAAGAACGCGTGAAGGGTTGGTTGTTTTGGAAGCCTTTTTATTCAACACAATTTATAAAACCACGATTGACTGAGAAACTATTTATTTGCCTTAGTTTCTTATTGTTTATTGATCTAAAAGGATCAATATGTTTTTGAACCAAATCAAAAGAAAATACAACGAAAACTCTTTGATCTGATACTTGATTGTATCAAGTATCTTTTTTTGTTGGTTTTTTCAAAGAATAACTTTCTATTCAAAAAGATCTATTTTTTGATCAAACAAAAAAAAGTTCTATGTAAAAAATAATTGTTGAATGAGACCAAAAAGCCATCAACTATTATATCATAATTAAATTTTAATCATGATATTTTTACATTTATCACGATTTTTTAGAAAATTATCGTGATTTTATAGAATTATCTCTGATTTTCTGGAAATTATCACGATAATATATTATCGTGATTCTCAATAATATCGTGATTTGATAGAGAATAATCGCGGTTTTTGAAGCTTTATCGTGATTTGATAAAAATAATCACGATTTTTGAAGCTTTATCGTAACTTGACAAAGATATCGTCAAATCCTCTAAAAATTTTCACTTATGGCACAATTCCTAAAAATTAAGATAAAAAAAAAAATTAATCTAAGATTTACTAAATACAAAAAACTAAACTGGGATATGTATCATCTGTTATATATTTTTTTGATAGTAAAATATTGTTTCCAATTTATAGTTGTTTTACATTATTGCAAAAGTAATTTTTTGATAGTTTAAATATTTTTTCTGTAACTCCTGTCATAAAGTGCCATAGAGTGTCGTCAAGTGTCTAGGTTTTCTTGGGGTTTTCTGTTTTATCTGTTAATTGTTCTAGGTTTTTTTGAGGTTTTCGATTTTATTTGTGAAGTGTTCTAGGTTTTTTTTACTTTAGAAATAAACCGAAAATTTATTAAAATTTTCTGTTTATTTCTAAAGTAAAAAAAATCTAACGAAAATCAATAGATTTAACAAATATATAGAAAACTCAAAAAAACCTAACAACAATCAATAGATTTTCCAAATAAATAGAAAACTCAAAAAAAAACGAACGGCGGATTCTTTTAATTTAAAAAAATAGAGTAAAATCTTGGATTTTACTAAATTCTTTTGAAATTTGAAAAAACTATTTTTTAATTTTAGAAATTAAAGAAAATTTCTTTAATTTTCTTTTTATTCCAAATATATATATATATATATATATATATATATAAAGAGGCTAACTGTGATTTTATATACTTTTAGATTTTAGTCGAAAATTTATTGATTTTCTGGAAATAAACAGAGAACCCAAGAAACCCTAACGTTGCTTTTTTTAATTCTTGTTTTTGTTTAGAAAATATATTGATTTTTAATCAATTCAATAATTAAAAAAAAAAAAAAAAAACTTAAGAACAGGTTTTCAAGAATTTCTGTTTTTATTTGGAAAATTTATTGATTTTTGAAATTAATAGATGTTTTGGAAACAAAATTTAAAATTCTGGAAAACTGCTATTATCTTTTTTAAAAATATCTATTTTTTTTTTTTATTATTCTTTTAAATAGTTTTTTAAAAACGTTTTTAATACAAATTTGTGATTTTCAAAGTATTGATCAATTATTAATTAAAATGAAATAATAATAATAATAATAAATCAAATAATAATAATAATAATAATAATAATAACAAAAATCAAAAATCAAAAATAAAAAATCAATAGGGATATCATATTGTCATTTTCATAATATAATACATCGGGATTTAAAATTAGAAAATTTATTATTGGATAGAAATTTAAATTTAAAAATTATTGATTTTGGGTTATCAAATTTCGAACAAAAGAATCAATTATTAAAAACCTTTTGTGGGTCGCCAACGTATTCTGCACCTGAAATCTTAAGAAGAGAGCAATATTCCGGGTTTAAAACTGATGTATGGTCCATGGGCGTCATTTTATATATTCTAGTTGTTGGGAAACCACCATTTATTTCCATGTCTGTAAAGGGTCTATTTGAAAAAATTGTCACAGGATCGTATATTCTACCTAATTATTTATCAGAAGAACTTACGCATTTATTATCAATGATGCTTTGTGTTGATCGTATGAAAAGGATTTCTATTCAAGAGATGTTTACTCACAAATGGGTCATTGGAGATCTGGGACCCATCGAAACACAAGACATTGAATCACAATGTATCACCCCAATGGTGGATCCATTGATTGTGTTAAAAATCACAGAAATGGGCCACAATTTTGAAACCGTAATGGATGATTTAGAAAATAATAAAGAATCAAAATATAGAGCTACTTACAATATTTATTTGAAAATGTCGAAAGAAGGTACACTTAAAATGAATGAAAGAATTTTCTTGGTACTCTCAAAAAAGAAAAAAAACAGGAAAAAGAAAAAGAAAAAGAAATTAAAAATTAAAAAAATAAGAAGCCCTAGAAGTGCAAAAGGTCAAAGGGGTTATTTAAATAAAAATATGAATAAAAATCGAAAAAGAAACAAAATTAAATCAAATAAAAATTTAAATAATAATCTTGATTCTATGTTGAATAAGATTGATGGTTTTAATCATAGTCATAATAATAATGGTAATGGAAATAAAAATGATAATAATAAGAAGAACGATAATAAGAATGGTGATAATAAGAATGATATTAATAATAATAATGATAATATTAATAAGAATATTAATAAGAATAACAATAACAATAACAATAATAATAATAATAATAATAATAATAATAATAATAATAATAATAATAATAATAATAATAATAATAATAATAATAACATCGGGTTACAATTAGAAAAAACAAAATTAAATAATCTAATCCATTCAAATTATAATCAAAAGGAAAATGGATTTACGCATTTAAATAAAATGGGGGGTAAAAATAAAGATATTCACAATAATCAAAATATTGACCCTTATTCAACGGATTCTGAAAGGGGGGTTGTTAATAATGATAATAAGAACAATAAAAATGAGAAGGAGAAAAAAGAAGATAATTTAAATACAAAGAACAAAATAAAATTAATTCCTTATGATGATGATTTATTCACAATGGGCAATGAACAAATTTTTTCGAATTGTTTGCCAACTGATATTTTGAAAAAAAAATTAGAAATAAAAGAAAATAATACAATGAAAAGATACAAAAAGGAAAAAAAAGAGAAAAGAGAAAAAATGAAAAAAAAATTAACAGGGAAATTAAAATTGGAAATCAAGGATCATAAAAACAAAAGAAAAAAAAACAAAAAGGATGATAAAAATGTAATAAATAATGGGAAAAGTCTCAATAAATTAAAGAAAAGACAAAGGAAAGTGAGCAAGGTAAAGAAACAAAAGAGAGTCGATAAGAAAAATCAGATGAAGAATAAAGGGAAGAAAAATAATAAGATAAAATTAAAAGCTTCCAAATCAGCCAATCATATTGGAATTTTATATAAGCTGTTTTCTGATACAAGCGAACAAAATAAAAATAATAAAAAAAAAAAATTCAAAATGAAAAGAGATTTAACATTTTCTTCATTTTTAAGATTTACGCATAAAAGCCATTCAAAGCAAAATTATAACGCAAATCCAAATTCCTCGTCTTCTCTAATGTCCATTGAAGATGAGGAGATCAATCAATTCAAAGGCCCAATAAAGCCTAATTTAGTGACCATGAAATCACCAAAATTCCTTATGAAGCTATGCCAAAAGGTTTTGAACGATTTGCAAATTATTTGGAAGCATCGATCGAAATATTTATTGGAATGCTTAATTGACACACAAGATCAATTAACCCAAAATTTTTTAGAATCAGACAATTTTATAGAAAATGAATATTATGATTCTGATGAAGAAGAGATTAAGAATAATTATTATGTCAATGATGACAAGGAGGCCGCGGTCGAGGATGAAGATGATGAAAATGTTGATTTTTTAATTGAAGTTATAAAAATACCAAACCTTAAAAATGTAAAAACAGTGCGATTTAAAAGAATCCAGTCTTCAATGGAAATATACGCAGAATATTATGATTTAATTACTGAAAAAATCGCAAAAAAAATTAACCCGAAAATGAAATAATCGAAAAACTTAAGGTTATGTTTATAATCTTTATTTTAAGATTTATCCCAATTTATTTATTTATTTTTTATTTAATTTTATTTTTGATTTTTGTTTGTCCATTTATAATTATTTTTTTTTTCATTTTTTGTTGAATTTATTTTTTATTTTATAACTTTTTTTTTTTTTTTTTGAAAAAAAAATGTTTATAAATTTAATATCATTTTGTAAAATACGTCTCGTCATTCATTTATTCGTTTTTTGTTATGTTTTTGTTTTTGTCCCTTTGCTTTATTTATAATAATCCATTTAATTTTGTTTTAGATCTTTTTTTAATTAATTTCAAAAAATAATATCAAAACATAAATTTTTTTTATTTTATTCAGATTGTTTTTTTTTTTTTGACTTTTCACTGTGAAAGAATTTTTAACTATTCATGAGTTGATTTGCTTTTTTTTCCGTTTTGAAGTTGTTTGGGTTTCTTCGGTTCCTCCCATCTCTTTGTTTTTTTTTTTTTTTTTTTTTAAGTTTATGGTACAAGGAATAAAAAATCATTCGACGAATTGGCAAAACTGGTTCATGATTAGATTTTTTAAACTAAATGAACTGGTCCTAATTCAACTAAAGTGATCCAATGTCAACTTGTGCAATTTGAAACAGATTGAAGTGAAACGTATCAAACTTTCTATATTATGTGTCTATTTGGAATTAGGGATGTGTGAGGGTTGTAGGTTAGTCAGCATCTTATTAGGGTATTTTGGCAAAAACAAAATTTTGTGAACTTGTTAAAAACAAAATAAAACTTGCAAAAAAAAAATTATATTCTTAAAAAAAGATCACTTATTAAGAAGAATGTTATATAGAAAAATCAAATTTAAATCTACATAAAATAACCTAAAATCTTTTTCAGTCAAAGTGGCTCAGTTATATTGAAGAAATAACCCATACTCTATAAGTTTAATTCATTATTCTTCTTAAACTAAAATTTCAATTTTTGTATCAAAATCATTTTTTCTCATTTTGTAAATTTTTTTTTTTTTTTTTTTTTATTATTTGATTATATATTTATTTTTTTTTTTTTTTTGTATTTAAAAAACAAAAAAATAATACTTAAACTACAAAAACATTTTATCACAACACCATTTCATAAATTGTAAGTTACCTGAAATAATAAATTGTTATATAAACTCAATTTCACTCAAAGGTTCTGAACCAAAAATAAAAAAGTAACTTTATTTTTAAGAATCAACCAAACTTAGATTGTTTAGAAATACGAGAAATAATAAACTTCATTTTAGAGTCAAAAATCATAAAAGAAAAGCCTGAAATAACAATATATTTCTTAAAATAAAATTTTTAAAAAATTTTTAGGAACAATTTCATTGGATGGTCTCGTGCAAAATTCTTAATTTTTTTAGGAAATTAAAATTGTTTACAATAAGATTTTTAACTTGTAAATGTATGAATTTTAAAAGAACATAGAAAATCCTCAATTTTCTTAATTTTAATTTGGATTTAAAATATTTTTTTTTTTCAAATTTAATTTTTAAAAAAATAAATAAAAAAAAAGTAAAAAGCAAAATACAAAAAAAAAAAAAATTTACAAAATGAGAAAAAATGATTTTGATCTAAAAAAGGAATTTTTCATTTGAGAAGAATAATAAATTAACTTATAGAATGTGTTCTATTTCTTCAATAAAACTAGGACCCTTTGACTGAAAACAATTATATAAGATCCATTTCACTCAGAGTGTCCCAACCAAAAATGAAAAAGTAACTTTATTTATTAAGAATCAACTAAACTTTGATTGTTTCGAAATACAAGAAATAATAAACTTTATATTAGAGTTAATAATCATAAAAGGAATGTCTGAACAAACCATAAATTTCAAAAAAAAAAAAAAATGTTAAAAAATTTTTGTCCCTTTTCATTGGAATTTCCCGTACAATTTTTCTAAATTTCTTTAGGGAAATAAAATTGTTGATTAAGATTTTTCAACTTGTTAATATATCAAATTTAAAATAACATATAACACCTAACTTTTCTTAATGTTAATTTTGATTTAAAATATTTTTTTTTCAAATTAATTGTTAAAAAAAATAAAAAAAGTAAAAAAAAAACAAAAAAAGATTTTGCAAAATGAGAAAAAATGATTTTAATCTAAAAATTGAAATTTTAGTTTGAGAAGAATAATGAATTAAACTCCTTGAATGTATTCTATGTCTTCAATAAAACTGGGCCCCTTTGACTGAAAAAGAGTTTATAAATCATTTAGTATTCAAGAACAGCAAATAAGAAAAGCTTTATTTGTAATTCACTTTTAAATCATTCTAAATATAAAAAACTCCCATAAAAGCCATTTCACTCAAATTTCTCCAGCCAAAAATAAAAAATTACCTTTTTTTATAAGAATCAAACAAACCAAAATTGTTTAGTAATAAGATAGAATAATAAAATCTATATTAGAGTTAATAATCATAAAAGAAAAGTCCAAACAAACCATAAATTAAAAAAAAAAATGTTAAAAAAATTTTTTGAACTCATTGAATTCTCTCTTGCAAAATTCTCAATTTTTAGAAAATTAAAAATGTTGAGAATAAGATTTTTAAATGTATAAATGCGATTTTAAAAGAAAATACAAAGTCACTAATTGTTTAATTTTAATTTGGAGTGAAAACCCCTTTGTTTCTTAATTTACTTTTTAGAAAAAAGACGAAAAGAAAAAAGATAAAAAAAAAAAAGAAACAACTAAAGAAAAAAATTAAATAAATTATAAATTTAATCAAAAAACAAAAAAAGAAAGAACAAAGCAAAAAAAATGACTAGATAAGAAAAAAATTAAAAAAAAATTTACAAAAAATGAGAAAAAATTTTTTTGATCTAAAAATGGAAAATTTATTTTGAGTAGAATAATAGATTAAAATCATAGAATATGTTCTACTTCTTCAATAAAATTGGGTCCCTTTTACTAAAAAAGAGTTTATTTATTTCTCTTTTATTAAATTAATACCAAAAATTTTTTTAACAAATATAAATTGTAGGTTTTTAATTGAAATTTTTAATTCAGTTTGGTATTATTAAGTGCTTTTAAAGAAAAATTCATTATTTTAAATACTCAAATAAAACCAAAACTAAATGAAAGTTTTCAATTCAAAGCCCACATATAACCTTTTTATTTATTATACTTCCTACCAAAAGTCTTGGTCTCGTTATTTTGGATTTCTATAGAAAAAAAAAAATTGAAAAAAGTACTATTTGAACTCTTGTTAAAACCGAGACTGAATTCGAAGATCGATTTGAGAAGAATCAATCTAACATGTTGTATTACACATGACACAAGATAATCTTATTTCAAATTTCAGGGTTCATTAACCTTAATAAAATAAATTTGTGTGTGTTATTTTATTCTTAATCGAAATTAGAAATTAAATGATGGGGAATAAAAATTTGGATCTAAATTTCAGAGTATATCATTATTATAGTATAGATTTGAGAATATTTTCTTATTTGTTGGAAAAGTTTGATGATAAAAATAAAGTAAAGATGGATAATTTTGAAATCAAATAATTTTTTGGAACATTTTAAATAACATTATTAAGAAATCTTAATTATGACAGTATGGGTAAATAGCGAAGTGGTATCGCGTCTCATTCGCATTGAGGAGGCCCGGGGTTCGATTCTCCGTTTATCCAATTTTTTTTTGCCTTATTGAGCAATACAATCTGGACTCTAACTGTTTGATTTTCGGGAAGAAATCCAATATTAATAATAGGATTTTTTTTTTTTTAAAAGGAAATAAATTACATTTCCAACAATTTTGTTCGACTTTTTAATTGCGAATATTTCCAAAAACAAAATATTTTTAAATTTTAAAGGAAAGTCTCAAACTCAATTTCAAATTTTTATATTTCCTTGTTTAGTTATTTGAAATCAACTTAACCAAATTGTTTCAACTGATCTTTCTATTTTTTACTGTTTTTGTTGATGTTTATTTTTCTTTTAATATTTTTGTTTCCTTTTTGCTTACTTCCTTCTACTTTTTACCAAGTTTACTTTTTATGTCTACCCTATCCTAAAGAAGTGGCAACAATTATAACACGTCTTCTTTCCATGTTATACAAATACATGATTTTAAAACAGTGAAAGTCTCTAATATTCTTTCGAAATATTTGCAAGAAAGAATTGTGGGAATCTGTCGAAACAACACTACATCCACACAAGGCTTAATAACAGAAGGAAGACCAGCCCCGGGGACTAACTCAAGAATTGATTTACAACAAACACCTTTAAACTTTTTGGATGCTTGTCCTTCTCAAATTGAGCACATTGTGAGAATTGAATTACAAACACAGTTACCACACTGTTGTCCAAAGAGTCGATGTAGAAAAGATTAATCCATGTTTCAAAATAAAAGGCTATGTGTTTTTTTTTTTATGAAAGAACTATACATTAGTCGATCACAAAAACCTGCAATAAACCATAAAGTAAAGATGATAGTGTTTTCTTAATGTTCTATGATTCAAGGAGAAATTCTAAAAATGAAAGCTCAAATTGTAAAATTTAACTTCAAAAAATAAAGTTAAATTTCAAAGAAAATTTTTATCATCAAAACAAAAAAACAAATGAAAATTACGAAAAAATTTTGAATATTATGGACAATTTTGAACAAATTGCATGAATAATTTAAATAAAACTGAAAAGATCAAGACCTTTACTTTCAAAATTAATTTGAACTTCGATATAATATTGGGTCGTGAATCAAATGCTGTATTGGAACAAGAAGAAAAAAAAGTACGTATTACTGGTATTTGAATTTACAACAATAAATATTTTCACTTCATTTCAAATAACCTTTTTCAAATAGATCCAAATAAGGCATCCTACTTCTTTGGGAACTTAATTTAGGAAAGAAAAATCTAGAAAAGGAAGTGAAAATTTTTTTCCATTTTTTATTCAAATACCAATATATCTTGAAACAAGGGTTTTAGACTTTGGGAATGTATTATTTTGATCACTTTACACTTGTAGTTTTGGGTAATTAAAATTCTTTTTCCATTTATGAAAATCTCGATGCTACATTTTGTTAAATAACCTCTGTTGTAGTTTTAATATGTGTTTTTGAATATTATTTGTGTTATTTTTTGAAATAACTGTTGGTTTTTTTTTTTTTTAGGCGTTTATTTTTTTTAATAACTGTTGTTTTTGTTTTTTATTTTGTGTTTCAATAAAAAAATACAGTCCATCCAACTATACTTTCAAATCAAACAATATGTACACTAGATCATATTATCCAAGTATTTTTCTATAACCTTCAAGTCCAATCTCCTGATAAAAGATATCTAATTCAACCAAATTTCAAGCAAAATAACAAAATTCACAACAAATAAATATTTCAATTTGAATAAATACAAAAAAAATCAATAAATAGGATAAAAAGAGTTTCTAAAAAACTTTTTTACTGATATTTCCACATTTAACAAAATGAGATATCAATTTTTCAAAGTTTTTTGAAATTGAAACCAAAAAAAATTCATTTCATTTTCCTTTTTTCCTTTAACCTATTTTCTTCAAATCATATTTTGTAATCGGTTGACTTTATTTATTTGTTTTCATTCCTTTTTTTCCTTTATTGGATGAGATAAGTATTCAAAATGAAAGAATATTTCATAATGAATCAAAAATTAAATTATCCAATATTTTATCTGATTAAATTCTTCAAGAACATGGCCAACGAAAAAATTATATAAAAATCAATTCATTTTCAACAAGTTTAATAATGAGAGGAAATTAAAACTCTAAAAAGACGAATTTTCATTGATTAGTACGAGATCTTTCAATTTTTCAATCAAAATAGAAGAAAAAGTATATTAGGAAAACTTTGTCTAAAAAATTTCTTTTATTACTGTGAAAATGACAATATTATCAACAAGACAGACTCCCTTTTTATAATTAAACATATTCTTGAAAACTTTTCATTTCAACAACAGACGAAAAAAGAAAACAACTGAAAAAAGTTGGAAAACAACACTTAAAAACACATTTTTCTGGACAACAACAGCAAAATTTAAAAAAAAATATTTAAATAAGTCAACACGGGTTATTTAACATACTGTATACTTTTAAGGGGAATTTAAACCCAAAAAAATCTTTAATAAATTACTGAACAAAATCCAAAATAATTTTACCAATACTTGAAATTTCAAAACGAAAGAAAAATCTGATTACTAAAAGAGTAATCTTGCTTTTAATATGATTTTCCAAAATGAAATTTGTGTTTTTAAAAATTTTGATCCATTTTCCTCATTTTTGAAAATTTCAAACCTCAACATATTTCTGTATTATTTTAAAAAATATATTCTTTTCTCAAAAGAAAAAAATCTTTTTGTTTTTAAAGGACTTGTACACAAATACAATTTAGGTATTTTCCAAAAAAGTGTGGCATTTTTTTTTTTACCTTTCCTAAAAAATATCTTTGTTAGGGAAGGTATTCATTAAAATAACGATATCAAATTAAGTTTAATATTACTTCTGATTGAATCAATAACTCTGGTATTTATTTCAAAATATTTTCCATGAAATATTTCCTAAAAATGAAAGTAAAAAAAATAACACTTTTTTTTGAAAACAAGATACGACCAATTTCAAGAAAAAACTGAAAATATGGAAAGGACACAAATAGTTTTTTAAATCATCAAATAAAGTTGTATTTATATATATATTCTATTTGTAAATTTGTTGAGATTACACACCTTATGAAAACATTTTTTTTGATCAAAAAGAAAATAATTAGGAACAATTTTGACCTCAAAAATTTCAGATAAAATCGGGATCATAAAATTTACGATCTTTTATTTATGCAGTACAATACTAAGAAACAAATTCAATTATTACCAAGAATCTTTAAATAGTTTTTAATGATTTTGTATATTTAAATACTTTTTTGAAGATTTAGTTTAATAAATATATTACAAGTCAAATTTGACCCTCTTTTTTTGAAATAGCTTATAAAAATAAAACATACAAAGTTTTGGATAGAACTCAGTATTGAAAAAACTACTTTAATTGCAAAAAAAATTACAATAATTATTTTAGACCAGAAAAAAATATAATTTCTTGATTCAAAAAAACATTCCAAATCCATTTTTTCTTTTTGTTTAATGTAAAAAATACAAGAAAAAAAGCCTAACAATCCAATTTAAATTTCTCGCAAAATATTTATTAAAAACTGGATAATTCAACTTTGACATAAAGAAATAGTTTTTAATAAATTCATTTTTAATCTATAATTAATAACCCAATCTTAATTATTTCAAATAGGGTTGGTAATAACCCAAAGATTAAACACCTTAATAAACTTTAGTATTTATTTCTCAATTTATTATCCTTTTCAAACAAATAAAATTATTCTCAAAAAATTGATAATTCAATAAGAAAAAAAATAATAACTGCCCTATTAAAAAAAGTTTTTTATAACATGTTATAAACGTGTTGTAAAGATGTTATAAACGTTTCAAACTATAATAAAATTTTATCATAACAACTTTTATAACATAAATATTTGTTCTTAAATGTGTTATATTATTAGTAACATGTTATAAACCTGTTATATACCATTTTTTTCAAAAAAATATATATAAAATCATCATTTAAAAGGAAATTTTTTTATAAAAATTTTATATAGATGTTATAAAAAATGTTTTTTTATTAGGGTATCATCAAATCACTGCTTTAAATAATAGCAATACCTTGTTTCTAAACCCCTTATATTTGAAAAAAAAAAATGTTACATAATCATTTAAATTTCAAGAAATTAAATAAATATTATGAGTAATATGAAAAGATCTATTTTTTTTTAACTATAAAGAAAATTTTGAAATCCGATTCTTATTCTTAAAAAAACAGAACTTTATAGATTCAACTCATCTATAAAGTTATAAATCAAAATTTAATAAAGAAGTCTATTTTATTTGATCTATAGTTGTTCAAATATAATGAACTCTTTATTAAAAAAAACTATGGTTGGGATCCAAAAAATCTACATAGATGGAAATAACATACAACCAGTTTAACACTTGTGTTCCCAAAAAAAACTTTTCAATGAAGTTTGAACTTTTTTATATTTTTTTTGACTCTCTTTCATTACTTTCATTTCTTTCTCTTTTTCGTGTCTTTGTTTAGAAATAATTTATTCTTTTCATTTTTTAAAGAAAATGGTTCTTATGGGCTGTAATATTACCAATATTAGAGTTAGGATAAAAAAAAACCTAAATAAAATTTTCGAGTTTCAGGGGGGGGGGGGAGAGTATCTTCAAGTGCCTAGCTTTTTTTTTATTTAAGAAATTAAAAAAAAAAATTAGAAATTTTCTTTTTATTTCTCAAATTAAAAAAAAACTGAAGGCGGTTTTCTAGAATTCAAAAGAATAAAGAAAAAATAAAAGATTTTACTCAATTCTTTTAAATTCTTGAAAACCTAAGGGTGTTTTTTTTTTTGATTTGAGGAATGAACCAAAAATTTATTTAATTTTCAGTTTATTTCTGAAATTAAAAAAAAAACCTAACTGCAAACAGGTGGTAATTTTGTTGAATCACCTCTCTTCAACAATAAAAAAAAAAAAAAAAAGATCTATTTTTTTCTGATCTACAAGGATTTAATATTTAATTTATTTTTCTTGTATTTTTAAAAATGGATTAAATTTACAATGTTCTTTGTTCATTCAAACTATCACAAATCTCTCAAATGGAGATTCCATAAAAATGTAAATGTTTTGAAAATTTTTTGTTTTTCTTATTTATGTTTGAAAATCACTTAAAAAAAAAAATGGATTAGATCTTTTTACTGAAAAATTAATTTGAAAAAATAGGTGAATTCTTTAAAAAATGAAAACCCATTCCTCAAAAGTTAAAAAGTTAATTTTGGGTTTAATTTAACCTTTTGTGAATTAATTATTCTATTTACATTTGAGAAAAAAATAAATTACTGTTCTGGAAAAAAAGTGAAAAATGTAAAAAAAGTAAACCCCTTCTTTTAATTGTGAACCATAATAGAACCTGAAAATGAAAAGTAAGATCAATTAATAAAAGAATAAATAAATAAACCAAGACAAAATGAATGATTTAACATAATAACAGTTTTTTTAATACTATCTTTTGGTAAGGGTTTTTCCTTGATTGATCAATTATTCAAAATTGGTTAAAAAAATCGAATATTTTTGGGATCTCCAAAACCAAACA
Source organism: Anaeramoeba flamelloides (assembly GCA_027625915.1). Taxonomy (NCBI): domain Eukaryota; family Anaeramoebidae; genus Anaeramoeba; species Anaeramoeba flamelloides. The sequence goes on from JANTQA010000051.1 coordinate 956,955, forward strand.
AAAAAATTTCGATATGCAAATAAACTATTTTTCAGTCAACAGGGCCCAGTTGTAATGGATGAAATACATATATTTAAAGGGTTTGTATAGATATTAGAAGAAAAAATTTATTTTGGAAATTTTCCAAATTGAAATCATTTTTTCACATTTTTGTTTTTTTTTTCGTTTTTTTTTAAAACCTAATTCAGTTGCAACAATTTTTTTTATTGCAAGATCAATAGTCACTTGGTAAAAATGTGTTATTCTAAGGTTACTGAAACCATGGAAATGATTGTTGAGAAATCATATTAATTCCTATTGGAATTCTATTTGATCTTTGATCCTGATATTTAATTAATACTGGAGTCAAAATATCGCCTGCAAAACAATTTAATGTGTGTTTCAAAACAAAAAGTGTGTTTTTTTTTGTTATAGAAGACCTACACATTAACCAATCAAAGAAACTGATAATAAACCCTAAATAAATATGGTAATGGTTTCTTAAAGTTCGATTATTTAAAAAGAAATCCTAAAAATGAAAGATCAAATTGTAAAATTTAACTTCAAAAAATAAAGTTAAATTTCAAAGAAAATTTCTATCAAAAAAACAAAATATTTTCAAAAAATTGAGAATATTATGGAAACTTTTCAACTATTTGCATGAATAATTTAAATTTTACTGAAAATAACCAGACCTTTACTTTCAAAAATGATTTGAACTTGGGTATACTATTTGGTAGTTAATTGGATGTTACATTGGTACAAGATGAAAAAAAAGCACGGATAATATTTTGAAACACGGATTATAGTCTTTGTGCACGCATTATTTTGATCACTGTTAGTGTGAAAAATTTTCACTTCATTTTCATTTCCTTTTTCCAATAGAGACTACAAATACCTACAAACTTCGTTTGGGGACTTGATTTGTAAAAGAAAAGTATGGAAAATGAAGTGAAAATTGTTTCCTATTTATTTAATCAAATATCAGTAGAAGTTCAAAACGAACATTGTTGTTTTTCCCAATGGTGACCTAAGAATTTGAGTTTTTCAATTTTTAAGAAAATTTATTGATTAATTAGTCATCTTTCAGATAGATATCAACAATTATTTGATGTCTATTATTCTGCTTATTTCTAAATTTATCTTCAAAAGTCATTTATATAAAATAATTGATATTTGAAAAAAAAATTTTATTTAAAACTATCCTTTGGAATGGGATTTTTCTCTGATTGATCAATTATCATTAAAAATTTGTTGAAAAATTGAACTATTTTTATGGATCTCCAAAATCACTCATCACGATTTCGATATGAAAGTAGATTTAAATTTATTTGTTGGGTTGATTGAAAATAAATGAATGGATCCTTGAAAGTTAATTTTTTTTGTTCCTTTAATTGATTTTACTTTACGTTTTCAGGTTCTAGTAAAGTTTACAATTAAAAATCGGGTTGACCTTTTTTTCCAGAATGGTTAGATTTACCTGTACCTTAAACAATTTTTCTTAATTTTTATGGGAAATTGTATTCAAAACATTTTTTCTTGTTGTTTTCTATTCTTTTGTAAAATTAAATTTAACTCTCTTTGACAGAGAATTTTAAGAGTTGAAATTGGAAAGTAAGTGTAAAATGATCTGATTTTCAACATCTGATGTGAGATAAATACTTTCTAATGTTCTGTTGAACAATTTTGAAAAATAGGAAACTGAGGGAAAAGTGTTTACCTGTTTTTGGAACTATTAATTGTTCCTACATTTGTGTTTGTTTTTATCCAAAAAATTCAACTGATTTCTGTAAAAAGTCTGAACATAGTTGGTGGCGCTTTTTAGGGTTTGGGTTTTGTAGCTGATTGGGAACTTTCTAATTGATATGAATTTTTTATTTTTTTTTTAAAAGTTGATGTGGAATTTTCCGATTCTTATTTAAAAGCAACCACTCTGAATCTTAAAAAGAAGAGGAGGGATGTGTCGATTTGTCAAAGTATTGGTACTATCAAAATTAAAGATTCTTAATTTTTACACTTTAACTTTAACTTTTAAATTTTTTTAGAGTTTATCTTTTGGTTTTTCCACAAAAAATTAGTCACTGATCTTTTCTCAGTAAAGACGATTGAGATTGATTTCAGTTGGAGAACTATGACTGTTTATTTTTTTCAGAAAAAAGAATTTTCATTTTCGTTCAAAATAGATAATAATTGCTTTGAAAAGGAAAATTTAAAATTTTTTACTGAATAACGAAAACAACTTTAGCGAAAAACTGGTGAATTACAAATATGGGCAAATTTTTTTGAAAATAAAAAGTCTGGAATAAATTCAATTCTTTTTAATTAACATGAATAATTTAAAACTCTGTATTTTTGGTCTTGCCCATCCAAAATAACAAAAAAGTTGGATTATTATTTTTTTGTTTGTTAAATTTCTACTTTTTTTGTTTTCAACATTTTTTTTTTTTTTTTTTTTTTTTATTATTGTGCAAATTTTGTTTCTTACACTGATCGAGCTGTAATTAAAAAAAGATGAACTCTTTACAACTAAGCCTAGAACTAACACAACAAAAAAGTGCCGAGGAGCTAAAACAATCATTTTTAAAAATAAAAAATTTTAATTCACGACTTGTAGCGATGATGGAGTTAACACCAAATTCGTTTGAAGGGTGCACTTCAAGAAACTTCCAGAAGGACTGGTTACGTTCTTTCAAAAAAAATACTCTCCAGCCTAGCGACGCACCGGCGCCCAACAAAGTGAAAATCAGAAGAGAGTGCATCAACCATTTGGCAGTCCTCGTTGGCAGATCACAGCGCACGATTGAACGTGGGCTTACTTCCTTTTTTAAAAGGTCTTTTAATTTTGACAACGTCCTTCCTTATAGCAAAGACTGGTTTGTTTTTGGTGTACCTAAGGTTCCCAAAAAAAAGAGGGCACGAAGAAAACCACAATCAAAAATCACATCAATTCCCAACAAGAGCAAAAATAAAAAAACAAAGACGAACACAAGAACAAGAACAAGAACAAGAACAGAAGCAAAAACAAATAAAAGCAAAAACCAAAACAAAAAACAAAAGAACAACAAAAAGGCAAACACCAACAAAGACCAAAAGAAAATCAAAAAGACAAATACAGCGACCGTCACACAAAGAATTGTCGAAAAAAAACAAAACCAACAAACAAATGTGAACAACAGAAAAAGGAATCGAGAAATACCAATTTCTTTAACCACAAAACCCAAAACACAAACAAATTCGAAACCCCAACCAAAACCACAAAAGCACCAAAAACAAAAAGAAAAGAAAATAGTCCAAGAAACAGCACGATCCCCCTTAATGGTCCACTCACCAGTAGAAGAAAATTTGAGAATGAATGGATCGTGCGATTTATTCTATCCCCAATTTGTACCACAACAAATCTTTGAATTTGTGCACGAACAACAAGAAATCACACTGCTTAAGGAACCGATCATCAAACAACGAAGATTATTAGTAACACAGCAAACGCAAGAACAAATCTCAAAAAATTTGGTGTTTGGATTTTCTTGTCAACAAAATTGGAAAGAAGAGTTCATTCCAAATAATTTCTTCCCTGGATATATAGAGGATGAAGAAGAAAGGTGGATGAGTGATCTTCAATCTTTTTCTATCTTTGACTAATTCATTAATTGTTTTCTTTCTGTCTTTCTTTTTTTCTTTTTATTAATTTATTACAGTCAGTTTCACTTTACAGGCACAAACTAAAAACGAAATTTCAGGTACAAAAAAAAATCTCAAATTAAGGCACATTTTTTGGAATTTTTTTTTTTTTTTAAAATTATTCCTCAGAAACCGAATTTTGTGCCTTAAATTTTGTTAAAAGTGTGTGTCTTATAATCGGAATCAACTGAATTTATTTTATTTTTTTATTTATTCTTTAATTTAATTTAAAAAATTCTCCCTATTTTAAATGAGTGGGCTTATTTTTTGAAATATCTTTTGATCAGAAATTTTTAACACTTTTTTTATTTTATTATTTATTTTATTCTATTTATTTTATTTCTTTATTTTATTTCTTTTATTTATTTATTGATTTTTTTGGTATTTAGAAAACCAAAAAAAAAAACTTAATTTATTATTCCCTCTTTAAATATTTTAAAGAATGGTGAAAATTACTTTTTATTAGAAATAAAATTTTTCTTTATTTGAAAATTTTCTTGTTTTGTCAATTGTTTTTTTTCACTTTTCTTTTTCTTTTTTTTTTTTATTAAACCAATGGAACCCAAAAATTGCAAACAATTAAAAAAAAAAGAATCAAATTTTTATTTAATAAATTACATAGACACAATTTGTTGTAAAAATTGATTTTTTTTTAGGTTTTACTTTGGATTTAAAAGAAGTTGATCCTAATTTTAAACAATTTTTTTTTTTTAATGCTTTCACTTTAATTTTTTTTTATAATATTTTTTTTTATCATTACTTCAAAGTTGAAGAGAACAAAAATAATTAAATAAATGGAAGAGATGAAGAAAAAAAGTTTTTCAAAAAGTTGTGTTTTTGATCCAAATTTACTTTAAATTTTTCAAGAAAGATTTTCTTGTTACTGGGGGGGGGGGCAAGTAAAGTTAAACACGACTTTCGGCAAGCATAAGATTTTGAAATCTTTGTATTATTATTAGTAGTGATTGTAGGAAAAAAATTATTGATAATTAATATTCTTTGGGAAAAAATCAATTAACAACTGGAAAAAAGCTGATATTTTTGTAACCAATTTTTTCTTTTTCATTTTTTATATAAACCCCAATTCAAAATTTTTAACACACCAAAATTCGATTTGTGAAAAAAAAAACTTATTTAATCAATTCAAGAAGATTTACCAACTTAGAACCATTCACAAATTGAAATGTTAACACTTGTTTATAAATTACAATACTCACAAAACAATAAATAAATAATTATCAATACAAATAAATCATGGGTGTGTTAAAAAGTTTGGAGAGAGCAAAACAAAAAAATACATTAGTAAATTTGTTGAAATTCTATTAGGAATATTGATCGATCAAAGGTTAGATACTACCAACTAATTTTATTTGAGTTCTTCTATTTGGAACAACTTGACTTTAACCTAATATCAATGGTTGAAAAAAAATTTTGATCGAACGAAGCAAATTACGTAATTCAAACAATGAAAGAAAATGAAAACAAAAACGAAAAGATGAAAAAATGATTTTCATATTTTACAAAAATCAAAATTATCTCCAATTTCAATGATTTTGAATTATTGTGATTGTTTGTAATGTTTTAGCTGTATGGAAAATTTTGAATTTTAGTTTATTTAATGGGGTTATAATAGGCTAATATATAAAGGATTGTATTACAGTAAGTTTCAACTTTAAAAAAAAACTTTCAACGGGATTTAAGGCACAGAAAAATCACAAATTGAGGTACAAAATTCAAATTCAAGTAAAATAATTTGTATTGAAAAAAATATTCCAAAAAATGTACATTGGTTTGTGATTTTTTTGTTGCTTAAATTCTCTTAAAATTTAGTTTCTTAAAAGTGGAACAGATGATAAATAATGTTTTTGATATCGATTATAATTATACAATATTATTTATTTTTATTTTATTAATTTTTTTTTTTGAATTTTTTTAAAGTTCAAATAATAAATTTAGAACCCGAATTTTTTAAAACTTAATTTTTTCAAAATTGAGAATTCAAAATAAACCCCAATTCAAAATTTTTAACATACTAAAATTCAATTTATTGAAAAAAAATATCTCTATTGTAATCAATTAATGAAGAAATACCAAATTAGAACTATTTACTAATCGAATTGTTAACAATTATTTATCAATTACAATACTCAGAAACAATAAAGAAATAAATATCAATCCAAATAAATTATCTGTGTGTTAAAAATTTTGGAGAGAGCAAAACAAAAAAATACATTGGTAAATTTGTACAAATTCTATTAAGGTATATTGATCGAACTAATGACGAGATATCGTCAACTAATTCTATTTCAGTTCTTCTGGATTAAAAAACGTAACTTTAACATAATATCAACTCTTTACTAAAAAAATTTGAATCGAAAGTAATAAGTTTGGTAATTCAAAAAATGAAATGAATAATATAAAAACTTATAAATGAAAAAGTAAATGACAGTTTTTTCAAAAATCATAATTATTTCAATTTGAATGAAATTACATTATTTTTGATTCTTTGCACCGTTTAAAATGTGTGGAAAATGTTGAATTTTAGTTTATATTTCAAGATTACTCTATCCCTTTATCAATAAGTCCTATTAAAAATCTTGTTAAAGTATTATTAATTGGCGTTGTTTTTACCGTTTAAAAGGGTTTGTTCGTATTAAGAGTTATAAATAAATCTAATATTTATTTCTTTAAAATATTTAATAATTTCAAAATCACAAAGTTGTTTTTCAAAACTAAAATATTGATAATTCTTTGATTTTTGATAACTTCTAAGAAAACTAATCTTTGTATAAAATTTTCTTATATCCCAGTTAAAAAAGGGATTTTTAAACAAATCAAAACTTATATTGTTTGAAATATCCCCTTAAAATACCTTAAAATCAAAAAAACTCGAAAATATTTTAATCATCTGAAAAATACATTTTGAAGAACTTTTATAAATAATAGTGTTCAAAGATACTCAGTTTTCGGGTAAAATAATAATATAACTTTTACTTTAAAATATTTTTTTTGTATTTTCTACTTTAACAACATTAGAAGGGTTTTAGGTATCTTTGCCACCTTTTGAGAGGACTTGTTAGGGGTAGGTACATGTATATGTTATTATTATATTTGGCTTTTAGCAAGGGGTCGTGTTGGGTTTGACATTGTGTGTTTGATTAAATTAATTTCTCTTCTAGGGTGGATAGTTAAAAGATAGTTTGGTATTGTTCACCTTGGGTAAGGTACGATAGGTATATGTATGCGCAATTTAGATATTACTCAGTTATTTGTGTATTATATTCAAGATAACACATTTATCTCTAAAGATACACAATTAGAAATGGTCTTGAGAAGAAATTTACTCTCATTTTGTTATTACCATTTCAAAATGATCCAGAGATGATATTTCCATTAAAGGTACCAATTCCTTTCACACTAAATAAGTTTTATACTATTCCCCAAAATTTAATTTTTTTGAACTTTTTATTTTCAACCAAAAAAAAAAAAATATTCTACAATAAAATTCCAAATATCTCTTTTAAACTGGGTTTATCGGAGATTAGATTTCTTAGAAGTTGTCCAAAAAGTGTTTTTTCGTGGTTAAAAAATTTTCGAGTATTTTTGATTTCCTAGGAATATTTGATAGATTCTAAAAATAACAAGAACAAGAAAAATATAGAGATTAATATTTATTATTATTTTATATTCGTATACAATTAATAGGTTTTTTAAAAAAAATTAATTTATAATTCATTTTTTCAATTATGAAAGAATTACATACATATTAAGAAAATGGTAATTTAATTGATCATCAAAAAAAATAATTCAAAAATTGAAAAAAAAATTCAAGATAAATATTATTTTTTAGATTTCATTACAATCAAGAATAAACGAGTTTAAACGAAATTCATCTTCAAAGTCACTATAAATAATTGAAGAATTTAATTCATTGACAATATCATAATCCAAAAATTTGTATTCTAGAGAATCTAAAGTTGTTGGGCTCAATTGTGTTTCTATTTGATACGAAGAATTGGATTTACGAACATTTTTCAGATTTGAATTTGGATCTAAATCTGTATCAGTCCGTAATCCAAATTCTATTTCTAAATCACTACTATCACAAACGCTGGTGTTATCATTATCGCTTTCATTATTATTACCATTATCATTGTAATTATCGTTATAATTTTTATTGTCTGTGATAGTGATCGTGTTTTTCTCATTTGAAAGAAGAGTATGAACATTTATATTCAATTTCTTCTTCTTCTTCTTCCCCTCAACTTCAAGATTTGAAGTTGAATTAATTCTCTTATTTTGTGATGACAAACAAAGATCTGAATCTAAGTCTAATTCAAAATCTAGATACAGATCATCATTTTCATCTGAAGAAAAATTAGGATCGTAATGGAAATTCAGAAACATATTATTTGGGTTCATTTCTTCATTGATCCCCTTTTTTTCTTTGCTTTTTCTTTTGACATTCACACAATTGAGAAGTAAAAATGATAAGTCGTTGGAACTATTCAGACCATTTTTTGAGCTAAATTGATCATTTTCTGCAAAAAGATCATCGTCATTTATATGTACTGAATTACGTGGGCTCTTTGAGCTTTGATTAGTTTTTCTTCGGATTTTGTGGGAAGAAGAATGCCCCGTTTCCAAATTCTGTTGGCGTTGCCTTCTTTGGCCAAGTTGTTTTGTTAATTTTAATCTGCTTATTTTTTTTTCGATTTCTATTTCCTTTTCTTCATTTTCATATTTCTCTTTATTTTTGTCTTGGTTGTTCTTATTTTTGATTACTTTTTTTTCCATTTCTTTTTGTTTTTTTCTTTCTTGTTTTTTTTTTTCTTTCGCAACACTTTTGTTTTTCACAAACAACATGCCTGTATTTTTTTTTCTGATCGTCAAATTGACAAACCCTTTTTTTTTAAAATAGCTTCCCAGACAACTTCGTAAATTCGTTCTTCCTTGCCCTAGACTGTAAGCAAGTAAATTCATCATCCTTTCACTAAATTCAATTCTTTTGTTGTTCCATCGACGGGTGATATCATTTGGGAATGCCTTATATAGCCTTTTCATCCTCATTTTCTGCGACCTGATCGAGGAAATATCAATCAACGAAAGTTGCTCCTTTTCTGTTGCGGTGCCAAACGAAGTGCTTTCAGCCTGATCAGGATAATATGACTTTGCAGATAATCGGTTCCTTTCAGGTTTTCGTTTTTTTGTTCGGAGATTTTTTTTTGGTTTTGTTTGTTTGAAATTCATTTTTTTTTTGTTTTGTATTTGATTACGAAGACAAAAATGGACTATGTTTTTTTTGTGTTTGCAGGGTTGTTTAAAATGTTTCAAAAAAGTTAAATTGAAATAAATGATTAAATAAAACAATTGTTTTTTGATTTTCGATCCAGATATAAAATTTGCAATTAAATTTGCTATTGGTCTTAACATTTCTTGATGTTAAGGGTGTGAGTGAAAAATTATCGTCAAGAATTATACCTTTTCATTTTTTTTTTTTTTTATTTCGACTATGCAAAGATATTCTTCAATTTGAAAATAAAATAGATAAATCACTTAGTTACCTAATATTTTGAACCAAATCTAGTTTTATTCTTCTTTTTGGAATGATTTTGTTCAAGATCAAACCCGAAAAATATGTTACTTAAAATATTTTGCAAACTCTATTTTTGAGTAGTAACCATCTTTGGTTAAATTTACCAAAATAAGAAAAGAAATTTGAATTAAATTAATAATATATCACTTCAAAATGAATTAGGCTTTGATAGTGAGATAATTAATAAAAAAAATTGATTATTTCTCATTTTTTGAGTTTTTTATATTTCATTTTTTTTAATTTTACTTTTTTTCAATTTATCGTTACAATTCTGTCATCAAAAACTCTAATCAATGAAGTCTAAAAAATTTTAAGAAAACAATTTCCACTCAACCATATTGATTTCACAAAAAACAACTACAAATAAACCCAAATTTTTACCATTACAGTACTTGAAGAACTTTGAAAAACAGGAAAATTTTTGAATGAAAACAATAAAAATTAAAAAAACCTTTTTATGTTTAACATAATAAGCACCTTTGCTCCATGATGCTTTAGATCTTTTTTGTAAAATTTTTTTTCAAAGGATCAACAACTGATAAACCACTTGAGTAAAAAGAAATCTGAACAATAAGTTAAAATTTTTTCCGATTTATAATTCAAATACCAATACAAACAAATTGTCATGTTTTTAGATCCCTTCCAATATATTTTACCATTTGGGAAAAAAAAGTGAAAAAGAAAAAAAAAAATTCAAAATTATTTTTAATTTTTAACCTTAATAGAATCACAGAAATCACAGAAACCTAAAAATGAAAAGTAAGATCAATTAATTAAAGAAAAAAATAAATAATTAAAGACAAAATGGAGGATTCAACAATAACAGTTTTTTCTAATACTATCTTTTTGATCTGAAGTTTTTCTTTGATTGATCAATTATCATTATAGAATTATTGAAAAAAATTGACTATTTTTGAGATCTCAAAAACCACTTCGATTGATTTTGAAAATCAAAGGAGATCTAAATTGTTTTTGTTGGTTTGATTGAAAATAAGAAACTAATAAATTCAAAAAAAATTAATTTTGTTCAATTTTGATTTTTGTAAATATTATTACTCTATTTTTTAAAAAATATCTTAATAAAGAATATTTTAAAGAAAAATTAATTTTGAAAAGTTTCTTAACATTGTAAAATAAACAATACTGGACTTTATTAAAAACGTAGGTCTAAAAATTATAAAATGAAAAAGGAATTAAAAATTTTCAAACCTTTATTTGAATTAATCAGTTTCGAATAATTCTTTCAAGTTGATTTGAATCTTCTATTAATTCATTTAACTTTTCATTTTTCAGCTTCTATTAAGTTTCACAATTAAATATTGTTTTTCGCCTTTTTTTTACTGGTTTCAATTTTTCTCCCTAAAAGTTACTTTATTTATGTAAAAACGAGTTCTTTTCGATAAATTTAAACTTGAATGTTCTAAAAAAATTTTCTTTTGAATACACATTCCATATTTGCAATTCAATAAAAGACAATTATTTTAAGGGGTTAAAGAACCCTGAGATTCATACAACATTATGGATATTGTCGTTGAAAGTAAACCATATACATATTCTTTGTATTTAAATAACTGTAAAAAATCAATATAAATATTATTAAACAATTAATTATTAGTTTTTTTGTTCGGGTTCTCTAATAAAAATTTTCATTTTTTAGTTTTTTCTTCTAAAAATTTGGGAAAAAATGAAAAACAAGGTAAAAAAGGTGTAAAAAAATATTTAATTGTGAAACTTAATAGAACATGAGAAATAAAAGGTAAAAATATTTAATAAGAGATTCAAATATAAACTAGATTCCAAAAATTTGGACACAGTTTAAACCGTGGAAAGAACATCGTTACTGCATTTTAAATTTGTTTTGAAAAGAATTTTGATTTTACAAAAATTTCATTTTATGTCTTTTTTGTTTTGTTTTCATTTCCTTTTTTGTAGTTACGTAATCTGTTTTGTTAGATCTCGAATTTTTTTTCAATGGTTGATAGAAGGTTAGTGTTGAGTTTGTTAAATTGGAAAATCACATACAATTGGTAGATGGTATCTTATTGTTTGATCAATCAATAATTGTTGGTGAAATTTCAACAAAATTACCAATACATTTTTTGTTCCGCTCGTTTCATTATTTTGGACATACCTGTTTTTATTTTTAAGTTTTCTATTTTTTTCTTTTATTTGAGTTAAAATAATTACTTATTAAAACATTAATACTGGGTTATTTAAATGTGGTTTTATATTAGGTTTGGAAAAATACAATAAATTGGGGTTTTTTTAGCCTATTTTTGATTTTGGGTGTATCCAAATTTTTGGAACGGGGTTTACTTAAAAGAATAATTGATAATTTTCTATGAAATAAACAATAAAAATTTAAAAGACCTTTGATAGAGATCCATATGAATGATTTTGGAGATCTCCAAAAATAGTCAATTCTTTCAACAAATTATTAATGATAATTAATCAATCCAAAGAAAACCCCAAGACAAGATAGTATTAAAAAAACTTTTATTATACTAGATTCTTCATTTTTTCTTTATTTATTTATTCTTTTTTTAATTGATCTTATCTTTATTATTCAGTAATGTTCCCAATTAGAAACCTTATTTCACCTTTTTTTACTGTTTCATTTTTTTTTAATTTCCAAATGGATAATTACTTGCTCAAATCTAAAGATAGTAACCAAATATTTGTAGTACCGAATATAACAATTAAGATTCAGAACACCCAAAAGTAACTATTTTTTCATTTTAAGTTTTGAAATATGTATTTTATTAGCATAAAAACCGAAATATTGATGACTAATGTTTCATTTTTATAAGGTTTTTTATAATTCCAATACTTTGTGATGAAAAACAAATCGAACCAATTTCTCATTTAGCTTTCCAAAAAAAGATTTTTAGATCAAATTAGAATTTTAAATTTGTTAATTCCCGAAAATCAGCTTAAATTATGAATTTTCCTTTATAATTGTATATTTGTGTATTTTATTTAAATGATTGGAATTTGATTTTTTTATTGGGAAAGCAGAATGAAAAATTAGATCCTTTTATTCTATCTTTAGAAGCATATTTAAAATGTTTGAAAAAAATTTGAAAAGATAATTTCTTGGTGAATAATTTCATTTTTTAAAGCAATTAAATGTTTTAGTAAGGAATACCAACTTTAAAAAAAAATAAATAACAATATTTTTCAACTTTCAGGTCTTTATATCGATTTCTCAGCATTTTCATTTCTCTTAAAATGATGATTTTTTTCAAAAATTCTGACATTATTTACTAAAACAAGGATCGAATATTTAATGATCTGATCAACTTTGTGTACTATTTTAACAATTAATATTTTAAATACCTCCAAACCATACGAATACTAATTTTCTTTCCCTTAAATAGAAATCAACCTTTAATTTTAGACTTCTACATGTTAAATACTAGTCCCATAAAAATAGGAATATAAACTTAATCAGGATAATTAGTGTAAAGAAACATACACATATACAAAAACAAATATCTCCTTCTAGAAAAGGAAAGAACTAGTCAAATAAAATTCCAGAACAAAAAAGTCATCAACCTTAAGTTTAAAAAACCAAATTTTTCATTTTTTGTCCTTTAAGTTCGTGAATAATACTCCCTTTTAATGGAAATTTTTGATTTCGATGTCGAAACAAACGAATCAGCATTTTTTTGCCCAAGTTGTTCAAATTTGCTTGACTTTAGGTACATGACCAAAAAAATCACATGCTCTGTCTGCAAATATGAATCCGATCCAGATCTTTTTGAAGGAAAATTATTAATCACACAAAAAAATTACGTAAGTGATCTCGAAGATGAAAATTCAAGCTCATCATCAAACGACGATGAGAACAAAATCGACGAAGAAAAAACACAAAAGAAAGAGAAAGATGAAAGCTCTGAAGAAGAACAATTGTTTGTTGATGAAAGGGCATCAATTACAGTCTATTGCCCGCAATGCGAAAAAGAAAGAAAAACTCTTTTTTCTACAGCGCAACTGAGAAGTGTTGATGAAGGACAAACAATTTTTTATCAATGCTTAACTTGTAATCATAAATGGTCTCAACACAATTAGATCGTTTTGAAGATTTTTAACTTGATTTGTTCTAAAATCACGGAGAGTTTTAGAAATTTCAAAAAAAAAAAAAAAAATATTCAATCAAATACAAATAATTTTTGTTTTTTGGTTTCTTTTTGGATTTCATGGATTTACATTTCGGTAAAATTGTTTTTCACCATCCTTATTTCAAGTAAACCATTCACTAAGCTCAAGTTTTCAGTCGAGGGCAAATTATTATCTAATTTCTACTAATACCTAAATTTGTTAATGGATTTGTTCGCAAATGAAAAGAAAAAATAAAATTTTCAAATTTGAAAAATCATACATATAACACAAACCTTTTTTTGTAGCAAAATATTATATGAAGAGTCTCAAATTGGATCCACTTTACCAAATAAAGAAGATATGATTATCTTAATCCAGAAATCATTTTACAGCCATTCCAACCCTACCTTAAAAAAATTATAAGACATAGAGAAATAATTGTCAATTATGAAATTGTCTTTTATGAAATCAAAAATTCAATTCCTGTAATGTCATAAGATAAAAATTTCAATTTCTGTTTCAAGCATACAAGTATTTTTTTTTTTGTATGAAAACATTGACCCAAAATTGGATTCAAAAGAAAAGAAATCGTAGAAATCACAGAAACTTTAAAGAATGTTTTGATCATTGTTTTTAAAATAGTTTAAAACTGAGATTTTTGCAACTTGGGAAATTGAAGTTCTCTATTAGTGTAAATTTTTTATGAATTTCTGTGTCAATTTCCAAAACCTAAAAATTGGAGAATATAATTTTTTTTTTCTTCTATTATAAATTTTATAACTTATCATAACCCGTTTTAACCATTTTACGATTTGTCATACATGATAAAGTTTTTGAATAGAAAGTCGATTTTTATGCCTTATATATTTTCACGGTAGAATTGGAAGGGCTGTTAATCTCTTTAGAAAAAAAAAAAAACACATTCTTCAATATAATTTTTATTAAAAATCGATAATATAAGTTAACTTCCAAAAATTCTTTATTTCTTTTATTAATACATATATTATTTAGAATCAGTTTTACAACTTTTTTTTTACGATTTGACAATAATATTTTTAGAATGTATTTTAACAATAAAACACTGATACAGTTGATCTTGTATAATAACATACTTTTTATTTAGTCAAGAGATAAGATAATTCAACCCCTATCTTGATATGAATTTTTTATCTTTTAATATTCAAAACAAAGTGTTGAAAAAAAAATTTCATTTTGATTTCTTATTATTATCCATTAGAACTATTTAACGTAAAAGTAACTAAATTCCAATTCAAAAGTTTTAACACAATAAAATTCAATTTTATTGAATAAAAACAATCTTATTTAATCAATTCTAGAAGAAACACCCAATTAAAACCATTTACAAATTGAAATTTTAACACTTGTTTATAAATCACAATACTCATAAAACAATAAATAATTAATTATCAATGCTAAATAATCAATTGTTTTTTTTTATAGATTTTGGAGAGAGTAAAACTAAAAAACACATTGGTGTATTTGTTTAAATTTAATTAGGAATATTGATAGATCAAAAGATTGGATACCATCAAGTAATTTTATTTGAGTTCTTCTATTATGAACAACTCAACTTTAACATAATATCAATCACTGAAAAAAAAAATTTTGAATCGAAAGTAATAAGTTTGGGAATTCAAAAAATTAAATGAATACAAAAAACTCAATTATGAAAAAATGATTTTCTTTTTTTATAAAAATCAAAATTATTTTTTTTTTCCATTAAAGAGTGGGTACTAAAAGTCCACCTGTTTGCCCGAATCCCTAATTTGAATTAGAGATATTGTTGAACCAAGTGAGAGCTGGTCATTTCTCCCAAAAATCGGATCCGCTCCATAAATTGAGAGGGATTTTGTTCCAATTCCGTTCAGTTTTATAATAGTCAAAAAGATTCAATTCGGTCAAACGATTTCCTCAAAGAATTAGTGGTTCTAAGAAGCATAAGCCCGATTTTTAATTAAAATTACACCGTGGTGGCTATTTGAGAAAATGGTAAACAATAAGAAATAATGGTTAAGGGAATAGAACCCCAGCCTTCAGATTGTACACTAGGCTGTGTTGCCACTTGCCCATACCGGTTCTCTTTTTTTTTTTTTTTTTTTTTTCCATTAAAGAGTGGGTACTAAAAGTCCACCTGTTTGCCCGAATCCCTAATTTGAATTAAAATCAAAATTATTTCCAATTTGAATGAAATTGTATTATTGTGATTCTTTGAACCATTTTAACTGAGTGGAGAAATTTTGAATTTTCTTTTATTATAATAATATGATACAAAATTTATTTGAAAATAACCCTGTTAATTTTTTTTTTATTTTTCTAAAGAAAAATCAAAAAATGTTCAATATGATGCAATAATTTTTTTAAAGTTAAAAAAAAAATATAATAATAAAATTTGAAAAATCTTTTAAATAATAAAACAATTAGAAGATAACATATAATATCATGATACTAAGAATTATTTGCGATAATATAAAAAAAAAAATACGATTAGTCCTACTTTATCATAACAGTCATAAAATCGCCATATTCAACTTTATCGCGATAAAATTAATTTCGATAAAATGAAAAATTATTTTTTTTGAAATCCACTTAAAGAAAATATCCCATTGACTTTCAAAAAACCTTGAGACTACTACAACGTTTTTCCATTTAAAAATATTTGAAAGTATTTGCAAGGGTTGTGAATTGTCTTCAAGTGTTTGAAAAATTTGAAAGACATAAAGTTTTATAAACAGAAAGAAACTATTTGTAATGGAAATTATATTTTTTTTTTAACCAAATATAAAATCTCAAACGAATATTATAATCAAACTAAAAATAATCCCTTTCAACAATACACTTGAACATCAAACCGATGTATTTTTTTAAAATATATATATTACCTTCACAAAGTTAAATAACCAAAAAGAATAAAGAGTAATTTGACTTCTTATTGGATATCGATCTAAAAAAAAAACTTTTATTCTAATTGTGTTTTCTGTCTCAGATAAAGATACTGAAAAGAAGTATAAGAAAAAGAATAACAATTGTACAAAAAATTGTAATAATTGGTGATAATCTGACTAGATTGTTGTGTAAGCTTTTGAATGGTTATCCAACCCTTTCAGCTTTTATAGAATATTGAAATTTTTTTCACCAAAAGAACATATTCTTTGAAGAACCGATAAAACGTTGGTTGTTTTAGAAGCTCTTTTATTCAACACAATTTATAACAACATGGTTGACTGAGAAAACTATTTATTTCTCTTTGTTTCTTATTGTTGTTGATCTAAAGGGATCCGATAAGCTTGTCAACCAAATCAAAAGAAAATACATGAAAACTCTTTGATCTGATCCTTGATCCAATCAAGTAGCTTTTTTGTTATTTTTTTAAAAAATAACTTTTTTGACACAGGATCTTTGTTTGATCTAACAAAATTATTCTTTTGTAAAAATATTACTGAATTAGCCCAAAAATCCATCAACTATTATATTGCGATTTACTTTTTAATCGCGATATTCAATATTATCACGATAATATTGAATATCTCGATTTTCGAAAATATCGCGATTTTTTAAAGAGAATCGTGATTTTTTGATATTATCGCGATTTGATCGAAATTATCACGATTTTTGTAACTTTATCGTGACTTATGCATAGATACCATCAAAACCTCTAATATTTTATTATTAAATTTTTTAAAATAAGTTTGTTATTTTTATTAATTATTTAGATATTATTAGAAATAAAAATATTAATATATAAATATATACCTAAAAACAAAAATAAACAAAATATTTATATAGATATATATATATTATGGAAAGTTTGATCTGAAACTAATTGTTTGTACTATTTTGGGGAATTGTATTTAAAATATTTTGAACTAAATTAAATTCAACTGATTTGTTTTTAGTTTGTTGGTTTTCTTGTTCTAATTCTTGATAATAATCTTCTAAAGTTGATCTAATAATTGGAAGATATTTGTTAATTCTCTTTTTAAGGCTTTTGATTTTAATCCAAATTTGGGCAAACAGTAAAGCGATTTTATAAAAAATGGATTCAATTAGCACCATTTTTTCGTTCCACTCTGTAGAGTTGTCTTCTTGTTGCTCAAGTGAGACTATTTGTAATCGGTATGTTTCAAAATATAAAAATAAGACATCGATTTTTTGGTATTTCCTTTCGACAAATTTTGCAAGAGTACGAGCTTGGGTGATCTTGGAACCAAAGAACAGCAATGACAAGATACAAGAAAATAAGGAACGATCTAATCTGCATTGCCGTTGACTAAATTTGTTTTCATCTTCTTGCATTTTCTTTTTTTTCATAAATTGGTGAAACAATGGGCCCAGGCCAAGTGACACATTGACAAAATGATCACACGAACTATGAGAATTTGATAAAGCCATCTCGATAACAGACAAGGCCTTGGAACGGTAATGGCCTGCCTTCATAATTGAAATTAAGGAATCGAGTGAGCCCGAAGAAAGTAAGAGATCCTTATTGTGCTCGTTTAAGAGCAAAGAAGACAGAATGTCAAAAAGGTTATTCATAAATTCCTTTTGATCTGGCGAGTGCTTGGTTTTTTTCCCCATTGTTAATAAATTCAAGCATGGCTTTAACACCATTTGAAAGAGCTTGGGAGACTCGCGTGCAATTGGCGTTTGAACAATTATTGCCAACAACTCGGCACAATAGCCAATATTTGCATCTACATCACTTTCAGTGACATTAATTTGGTATTGTGAAAATCCTGAAATCAAATAATTAAGAAATTTTTCATTTGAAATCAAACTTTTCGAGACAATTTCTGGTCGAAACTCATAAATGGTTTCAATTAAATTAAAACCTGTATATAACATCTCACTATTTTCTTCATCAACTTGGATTTTTGAAAGTGACTTTTCCTTTTCCTTTTCTTTTTCTTCTTCTTTTTCTTTTTCTTTTTCCTGTTCGTTTTCTTTTGTTGCTTTTTCATTGTCTTCGCCAATGGGAAACTTTTGGATGTAAGTACAAATCCTCTCAATTAAAGATCCCTTTAATAGCGCGTCTAATAATTTTTTAGTATGCTCTTCAGAGGATAAATTCTCAGGATCTTCTTCAAGTGCCTCAGAGATTATCGATACAATTGAACTTGAAATTAAGAGCGACTCATGCGAGATCCCCTCTAAAATCCCACTAAAGCCAGTTTTGTGATTAATTAAATAAGTGTAGAGACTTGGCTCGAGGGTTATTCCTCGTAAGTTTTGTAAACACATTAACAAATCGATTTCAGATTTTTCAAATTTACGAGGGTTATCTGGATGATCCTGTCTTTGGATTTGATTTTCTAAATATAATTTTGAAAAGGTCTCCAGTGTCTTTCTTAATAATGGTAAGGTCATTCGATCCTCGTCAAATATTTTGTTGTTTTCCTCTACATTTTTTCTTTTGCGAGACATTTTTTTTTGTTTTTAAAAAAGATTTAAAAAATGATCAAGTTCAACTCGATAATGAATACCAGTTGGATTTTTTCAATTAATTTTTAAAACTGGCCTTCAAAATTGCTATCAGTAAATTTATAGATGTGATTCAATCAAATAACCCTGATTTGGTTTTTTGATGAATTTTTTGAATATAATTTTCCATTTAAGGAACATTTGAATTTATTGTTAGCTCAAGTTTAGTTTTCAAGATGTTATTCACAAAAATATGTATATTATTGGTTCTGTTTTTTGATAGAAAGTTAAAATATAACAAATTCCAAGATTTTTTGAAAATCATTAAAAAAACAACCTTTGTGATCTTACTAATTTTTTACAATTGGGTTACTATTCCAAAAAATGGTTAACTTTTTCATTTTTATTGTATTTAAAGTTGAATTTTCAACTGATCATGAACAATCGATAAAGTTGAAGATTTTTTTGAAATGATTTCTAAGGGGAAAATTCTGCCAAAATAAAAAAACAACATAATTTGTTTTGTGTATAATCCTCAAGAATACTAGTATTAAATTTTATTACAAAACCTGTTTTATTTAATTAGAACTTTTTTTCATTTTATTTTATAATTTTTTATTTTTTCTTATCTAAAAGAAATAGAGGGTAATTCAATCTCAAAACTATTCATTAAAAATAAGTTAAAATATAATAAATTACAGTTTAAAAAGTTGAAAATTGGTTATTGATTTTGGGTTCATCTGTTTCATTAAAAGTAAAAAACATTGAGTCCAAATTTATTAAAAATAATCTAAAAAAATAAAGAGAAACAAAAAGTAATTCGAATATCTAAAATAAATATTAAAACTTTTCCAGAAAGGTACAAATTAATATTTTTTCTCTTTGAAAAAATCAATTATTATTTATATATTCATTTATTGTGAGAAATGAGTAATCAAAGAAAATTTAGTAAATGAAAAAGAGAAGAGGAAAAATAATTAAAATATTAAAGTAAAAAAATATTATATCATTTACATGACTAAATTAAAAAATATCCACATCCTGGAAGGGTGAGTTAAAACCCTATAGAAAGATTATTAGTAATAAATAAGATTCCACAAACTGTGATTAATGTATAGTATTCAACTACTCCGAAAATTGGTGCACTATGACCCGAAATTCTATATTTTTTTACTATTTAAAGTAATTATTTATTTTCACTTTTTTATTATCATTTTTTCTTTATTACCTTAATTTTTCTAACAATAAGAGTTTTGATGGAAAAAAAATCAATGCTTATTGTAAAAGATCCGATATTTGAAGTGATTTGAATATGATATTTTGTATATTTTTTCCATAATTTTACACAATGAATCTATCAATATTTTATTTTTCAAAAAGTTGACAAAATATTTATTTCAATATTTTAATTACACTCGGTTCCACTTTTAAGGCACAAACTTCCAACGAAATTTAAGGCACAAAAAAAATCTCAAATTAAGGCACAAAATTCAGATTCTAGTAAAAATAAATTGTAAAAAAAAAATTATAAATTTTGTACCTTAATTTGAGATTTTTTTGTGCTTTAAATTTTGTTGAAAGTTTGTACCTTAAAAGTGAAACTGACTGTCATTTCCAAATGAGAAATGAGAAAAATCTATTTTGGAATTTTTAAAAAATTAAAGAAGAATTATAGATCAAAAACTCAACTTTTAAAAAAATTGGAACTTTTTTAAAATAAATTTTTATCCGAATTATGTCTTAATTTTAAATTTTTTGGGCATTTCTAAGTGTTAATATATATATATATATATATATATATATATATATATATATGTATGTATGTATGTATGTGTGTGTGTGTGTGTGTGTGTGTGTGTGTGAAATAATTTCTCAAGAAATGTGTTATAAAAAGAATTTGTTCTGAAAATATTTTAAAAGATAATAGTAATGGAAAAAAATGTAAAAAATTCAGAGAAAATAACTTTTTTCGTCAAAAATCTCTTAATCTATGTCAATAGATTATATAAAGAAAACATCTAGAGAGTATCGAAATTTTAAGAGAATTTGGTTATTTAAGTAAAAAAATAATAAAATGTGAGCAATAAAATGTAAATTTACACAAAATTTAAAATATAAATTATAAATATTATTGGTTCACTCTGTAAAATATCTCCATTAGAGTATTTGATAGAAACAATTAATTATTAAAAAAATTATCTTGTTAAAAAGTAAATTATTAAGCATTAAGGTCCAATTTGTAATATCTTTTTTATAATAATAAAATTAAAAGAAACTAAATTTTCTAAAGAAAGGGCAGAAATCTTAATAAACTGAATACTTTTATGGTATTAATAATTAAAATAGAATTATTTTTTTGAATAAATTTTGATAAAAAAAGAAATATAACAATATATACTTATACCCGCTTAAACTTTTTTATTTTAAATACTGGACTAAAATTCCAAAATTTACACCTTTCTAAAAGATTTCAAAGAATCACAAAAATAAAATTTCCTGATAATTGGAAATACTTTTAATTTTTGTAATATATGAAAATAATTTTTTTATCCTTTTGATAGTTTTTTTTTCATTTTATTTTTTGAATTAAATAAACCTGTTTTGTTGGATCAATAATACATCAAAATGATTGATCTAAGACTAAATTTGTTTTCTTTCAAAAGAGAAAACATTTAACAAAATTAGTTGATAATATCTAGTCGTTTGGTCAATCAATAATTCCTAATAGAAAATTATTACAAAATTTGAATGAATCTTTTTGTTGTACACTCTTCAAAATATTTATCATAGTGATAATTTTTTACTATTGATATTTTTTTTTTATTTTTGTGAGCGTTTTAATTTATAAACAATTGTCCGCATTTCAATTGGTAGCTAGTTTTAATTTAATATTTCTTGTTGAATTTATTAACCTTGATTTTTATTCACAAATTGAATTTTAGTGTGTTAAAAAAATTGAATTGGGATTTACAATATCCTTGCAAATATATTATCTTTATATTAGAGAAAAGTTGTGATTTTATTAAAAACGCATCAAAAATTTCAAGGGTCAAATTGTTATCTTTGACAAAAAAAACTAATAATTTATAGTAAAATAATATTGAAAAATCATTTATTTTAGATTAGTTTGAACTACAAAACACTAAAAGCTTTCCCTTTACAGTCAGTTTCACTTTTAAGGTACAAACTTTCAACGAAATTTAAGGCACAAAAAAATCTCAAATTAAGGCACAAAATTCAAATTCTAGTAAAAATAAATTGTAAAAAAAAAAGTCCAAATTATGTTCCTTAATTTGAAATTTTTTTGTACCTTAAATTTCGTTGAAAGTTAGTACCTTAAAAGTGAAACTGACTGTAAAAATAATTTATTTTGATTTGTGTTATGTGTATCTAAATGGTTGTTGTGTGTAATAATTTCCTAATATAAAATACATATAAGTATGCAAATAATTAATATTTTTTGAGTGTTTACAATCTAGTTTTGGAGAATTAAAATATTTTTTTTTCAGAAAAAAAGACAGTTATATGGATTTTCTTTTTTATGTTATTTGATTTTATAAAAGCTCACTAACCACAAATTTCCCTTTCAGAGAAATATTTGTTTATTGTAAAGTTATGTAATAATATTACCGAATTTGTAAATATTTGCTAATAATCGACATGTATGGGTGATTAAAAGGCTAAATTTACTGAGAATATATTTTTTTTCCTAGGACTTTTTACTGATTTTTTTAAAGTATAATGGTGTAAATAACACATGTTGACAACCTTTAACTCATTACAAAAATTTAACTCGTATTTTTTTTTTTTCAAACTTGGGTATTTGAAGAATAGAACACACAGATATATTCTTGGTTCAGATTTAAATGGACTTTAGAGGTTAGGTCTTTGATTAATGAAATTGTTTCAATAAATATTAAAAGCTTTTATTTCAAAAATTTGGAAATATTTAATAATTTCTGAGATAAAATGATCTTTTTTTTAAATTTTCAAAAAATGAAATTTTTATCATTTTTTTTTTTCAATAAAAGAACATTTTAATCTTTCAGTATCTTCATAATTCTTTTCTAAAATTTATTTAAAGGACCCAGTTTCTTGTTTATATGCTATTTTCACCCCAGTGATATATAACTTTTATTTCTAATGTCGGTCTAAATTTTTTGCATGAGTTAAATTCTTGTAATGGGTTAAAACAAAAAACATTGGTTAGTTACTCCATTGTTAAACAAAAAAAAAAAATCAAAAACCTCATATTCCCCAAAAAATAAATTTGTGATAATTGTTCAATATGTACTCGAATCATTTATTTCGAGAAATATGGTTGGAAATTATTTTATAAGTTTCGAATACTTTTTGTAACTCATCCCTTAAAAGTGTAATTTCACAAGTGTTGCAAAATGAAAAATGTATTTTTGAGACAAATAGTCAACCAAATACTCTTTAAAACAACAAAAATCCGTTGAATCTCTGTGGTGTATTTTTAACCATCAAAAAATAACTAAAGTTAAATTTGATATTTATTTTTTCATTTTCATTTTTGCTGTTTAGAAAATGGATCTTTTTGGAAACATTTTTACAAACCCAAATGAAACGGAAGAAAAACCCAAAAAAACAAGTGTAACCCATGTCAGACCAAATTCTGACAAAATTGTTTTGGATCTAATTCCTTTTCACAGTCTGTGGGGTCACTGTCTTTGTAATGCAAGTCTCACAATGTGCTCAATTTTAGAAGGACAAGCATCAAAAATGTTTAAAGGTGTAAGTGGTGAATCAGTTCTTGAGTTAGGAGCCGGGGCTGGTCTTCCTTCTGTTATTGCTGCCTTGTGTGGGTGTAATGTTGTTTCGACAGATTACCCAGACGAGCCTTTAATTACAAATATTAGAAAGAATATTGAAAGCAATGTTGAAGAGCCAAAACTATCAAATGTTCGAGTGGTTGGCTACAAATGGGGAGAAGACGTTTCTCAATTATTGTCGCTTCTTCAGGATATCCTCGACACAAAAAGTCAACTTGGCAAAAAGAAAAAGGAAGAAAACAAAAAGGAAACAAAAAAAGAAAAGGAAAAGGAAAAGGAAAATGAAAAAGGAAAAGAAAAAGAAAAAGAAAAAGAAAAGGAAAAGGAAAAGGAAAAAGGAACTACCATGTTTCAATCATACTTTCAGAACAGACACCACACAAAGAAATTTGATCTTGTTTTAATGTCTGACATTATTTTTAATCACATTTGCCATGATCAATTAATCAAAACTTGCAAAGAGGTTTTAAGGGTGGACGGGTGTGGACAAGTTCTAGTCACTGTAACTCACCATCGACCAAAATTGAAAGAAAAAGACTTAGAATTTTTCACAAAAGCAAAAGAAGAGGGCTTTCTTGTGGATTATCTCTATTCTGAAAACAGAGGTTTAATGTTCCCCAAAGACGAAGGCGACAAGAAAGAAAGATCGCTTGTTCATGTTTATAAAATGAGACTTGAGGAACACCTGGGCGTGGTCAATGAAAAAGGAGAGTACCAAGGAGAAATTGTCCGCCGATCGGTTGCGCATAAGGTTGGGAAATGGCACCCTGTTGTAGACATTTGGGTATGCGACCTTCAGAATGACAAAGTGCTCTTACAGAAGCGATCAGAAACTAAAAAAGAACTACCGGGCATGTTTGACGTTTCCTGTTCGGGCCATATCTCTGCTCAGGAAAACCCAAACGATTCTGCCCTGAGAGAAATTTATGAAGAATTAGGATTGACAATTGAAAAGGAGCAACTGACCCCTGTTTTTACTCACCCTACCGCAAGAGTGTTCCAAAACGGATCAATAGATAAAGAATTTGCCCATGTTTATTTGTATGCCTTTGAACACCAAAATAAAAATATTTTTCAATTTATTGATGGCGAAGTGACAATGGTAAAATGGATCGAGATCGACCAATTAATAGAAAAATGTAAAAATAATGACAAAACAATTTCTCCTATTTTGCCAGAGTATCTCAAAAAATTAAAAAATTCTTTTGAAAATTTAAAATCAAATAAAAAATAATAAATAAATTCAATAAATTATTTATACACTCTTTTTTTATTCGATTTTTTTTTGGCAAAATCGCAGAACCTTGAAAGAAAAAAGTTAAAAACTTGAAAATATGATTTTATAAGATATATTTAAAATTGTAAGAATTTAAAGAAATCTTCGTTTAAGGGATTAGCTTCTACCAATGGTAAAGCCTAAAAATAAATAAGCTCCATTTCAAAATCATTGGTACATTAAAAATCAAATTTTGAAAATATATATTTTTATTAATTGAGGTTATCAATTATAATAAAAAAATTTCCATTTTTAAATTCAGTTCTATACTCTGGAGATATTTGTTTTTCTTCAAAAAATGAATCGTCTAAAAATAAATAAAAATAAAAAAAAATTGGGAAATTTATTATGAAATTTAGTTTACATATCTTCATTTCAATTCAAAATGTTGAGATATCTATCACACAGGGGTCTAAAAAATTTATTCGAATGTGGGGAAAGAGAAGGTGTTGATTTGGGTATTTTATCAAAAATTTTTCAAAGGGTAGCATTATAATTGATTCTGATCGTAGCGAAAGATTTTTTTCTCAAAAAATATAAAAGTATTTCCAAAAAAGTTGAGTGTTTTTGATTTTTTAAACTTTTTACTTTTTCTCAAATACCCTTTTTTCAGTTGACAGAGTTCATCCTCTTTTTGTTTTTTTTTTTTTTTTGGTATTTGGAGGAGGTAAATGCAATAAAAAATCATTATAAGGATTGATAGACTTGTTCATGATTAGATCATAAAATAATTTTTTCTGATTCGATTTTAAATAAATTGAGCAGGACCTGTGTTACTAAAGCGAACTGAATTAGCAATAGACCATGTGTGGATTTGTATTTATGTGAATAATGGAGTTTTAATATTTTTTGCTGGGGGGTTACTTGGGCTGGGTTTTTACTCTCCAGTCGATATCTTATAAAGAGGTTTTTTAAAAGTAAGATTTGGGAAATTTTCAAATAAAAACCGTAAATAAAATAATAAAATAAAATAAAAATTCTATATAAGAATTTATTCTTCAAACCCAGAACTTTATAGATGTATCTTATTGATATAGTGCCAATTTAAGAGCGTCGTATCATTGTAAGTAACATCAATGTTCGGCAATTTTTATATGTATTGAAAAAATACAAAGGTTTACCAAAGTTCAAATAGTCTACAAAATTTAATATATTTATATATATATATATATATATATATAATTGAAAAATGATATTTTTATTATTTTTCTTAGTGAACTTTTCCAAATGAAAAATAATAAATAATGAAAGAAGGGTGTTTTTGAGAATTTTGTTAAGAATTTTTTTATAAAAAAACTTTTTTGTAGTTAAGTGAGAATTATTATAAGGTATTAATCCATGTATGATATTTGTGTGTATTATATTGGTTTTAAATCAAATTTACCAATATAAAAGCAAAAAATGGTCATTTTTTCTTGTATTTTTTATAAAATTAACTTTTTTCGAATATCTATGAGTTATAGTTTTGAACCAGTATTTGGCTAGTTCTGAATAGTAATCATTTATACATTCCATACATCCTTTTGTTTACCTGGTGTTTAGAAAAAGGAGATTGAAAAAAATGACCAAAAAATGGACATTTTTTGATTTTATACTGAGACTATCACTTTAAAATTGATGAATTAACTAGTTTTAAGGTATTTTAAATTTCAAAATATCCAATTGTTTTTGAAATCTTAAAAAATAAATAAATGGGTGATTTTTTTTTGATATTCTGAAATTTAATGTATTTTATAATAATTCTTGGAAATTCTTTATAGTCTTCTCAAAGTCTTTTATTATATTAATAATCAAATTGATTTATTATTATTAATTAATTTATCCTCTAAGAGAAGACTAAAACTTTTTTTTTTGAATTTTAATTGAGAGTGATTTTTAAATCATAATTGATATTTTTTTTTTTGATACTCTATATGGAATTTTCATATTATAATATTAAATCTTGAATTTATTTCAGTTTTTTATTATCTTAAAGTATTCCAGAAATCATCTATATGAGAAAAATACTCGAAATTCTTTGTAAAATAAATGCATTTTTATTTTTTAACAAATGGAATTATTTCTATATCAATTTGGGATCATGTTTTGAAAATGTAGAGAAATTATACATTGGAGGAACAATTATTAAAGTTTGATAAAAATATGATAGGTATAACAATTCGAACTTTTAAGTAGAATTTAAATTTTTTTTAAATTTGAATTATTTTTTGGTCAAAAAGAAGATATTTAAAAATATGGTTATTTATAAACTAAATTTCAAAAATATTGGCAGATATTTCATGAATATAAAATTTGTTTAATTTTTTTTTTTTTTTGAATAAGAATTTGATTTACTTAAATGTTTCAAGATAATAACCATTATAGATTGATAAATAAAAATTTGGTCTAATATTTTTATTTTTTGAAAGATAAATGAAAAAAGAAAATAAGAATAAAAATAAAATTTGCCCTTAATTTTGAAATTTGGTTTATATATATATATATATATATATATATATATATATATATATATATTAGAGATATGGGTATATTTTCTATGGTATCTTTTAACTTTTCCAAAATGTAAAAAAAATGATTAAAATATTTGATTTTTGTATATTTTTTTCATTTTGGAAAAGTGCTGTGGGTTTTTTCTTGGGTTTTCAATTTATTTGGAACACTAATAGTTTTTACAAATATAAAAAAAAACAATGGATATATATTATTTTTTCTGTTTTTTGATGGAATTTGTTTAAATCTTTAATTTTAATCTAGTCTATTTAAATTTGGAAAGACTCGGTTAAGTTTTTTTTTTTTTTTCATTCTGAAATAAATAAAAAATTTCTTAAATTTTATTTTAATTTCAGAATTAAAAAAAAAACCTAGTTACTTCAGGGTACTTAAAAATATTTGATAGTATTTCAAACCCTTCCCTAATTTTTAAATGTTCATAATAAAACTTTAATAAAGAATCATAATTTTTTTGATCATTAACCAATAACAAAATAAATAATTATTTTTTATTACGAATTATATCTAAGATGTTATTATTTTTATTATTATTAATAATTTGAATTAATTCTTAAATCAAAATTATTCGATTTTTATTTCTAGAATAGGTAGTCGCATAAAAATGATCCATATCTTTTATAATTTCTGAAGTTTCGATATATTTTGTATAAATTGCCTAATTTTTTTAAAAATTTTTTTTTATCATAAACATAAGAATATCTATTTAATTTAATTGTGAAAATTTTTGGTTTTAAGATGGAAGTAGAACCAGTCCATTTTAAAATATTTTTTTCATTTATTTTTATTTTTATTACCGTCAGTTCCACTTTAAAAACAAAAACTTTCAACAAAATCTAAGGTACCAGAAAAATATCAAATAATAAACATTTTTTCAATTTTTTATAAAAAATATTCTCAAAGAATTTGAATCCTGTGTATTAATTTCATATTTTTATTGTGCCTTTGATTTAGTTGAAAGTTTTTTTCTTAAAAAATGGAAGTGAATGAAATCACTTGATATTTTCGTCTTTTTTTAGTTTGTATTATTAATATTTTTGTAAAAGCCCACTAGATTTTGTGTTAAAATGATAGCTGTATTGTTTTAGGTGAAAATTATTCAATTCCATTGGATAATTGGTAATTTTTTACTATTTCTTCTGTAAAATTCAAAAAATAATTAGAGGAATATTTTCCAAGTGCATTTTGATTGAATTGGTAGTTCTAATTTTTGAAACAGGAGAAAAAAAAGATCCTAAAAAAATATTTTTTTTTGCTTGTTTTAATACAAAAAATTAAGGTGTTTTTCCAATTAATAATTAAAATTTTTAATTATAAGACTCCAAAATATTTCTCTTCTTGTTGGTTGAAAAAAAAACTAAATTTATATTTCCAAAATCTATAATGAATGAAATTTTTTGAAATTTAATCGGATATTCTTTTTAAGGATTATCTAAAATAAAGTCATCACATGGGTCTTAGGAATCAAAACATTGGTGAATTGCGCTCTTTATCACTTTAGATCCAGAAAAACTATAAAATTTCAAAAATTTTGGAAAGGTTATTTTTGCGAGATCAGACAGTTAATTGGAAGATCGTAGTAAAACCTACAACCCAACAATGTTTCTTCTAAGTCCATTTTTTTCAGTGGTTTTTATTGGAAACTAGACAATCCTTTAATTAGAAGAAACATAGATGGGGTGTGGTTTTCACTGGCATCTTCCAATTAAGTATCTGATCTGGCCAAATCATCTACTGTTGTCAAAATAAAGTGTATAAAAAAATTTAATCCTTGTTTCAAAATAAAAAGCGTGTTTTATTGTTAAAGAAAACCTATACACCAATCAATCAAAGAAACGAATAATAAACCCAAAAAAATATGGTAATGATTTCTTAAAGTTCTATTATATAAAAAGAAATTATAAAAATCAAGATCAAATTTCAAAATTTATAGTAAAAAAATAGATAAAAATTTACAAAAAAACTTATTCAAAAAATACAATCAAATTTCATAAAAATTGATAAAATTTCAAAAAATTTTAAACCATTGCATTCCTAATTTAAAATTTACTTAAAATATCAACAAGTTTACCTTCAAATTTAATTTGAACTCTGGTATACTACTTGGTATACGATTGGGTGTTGCTTTGGAAGAAGAAGAATAAAAGACACGGGTTATATTTTGAAACACAGATTCAAGTCAGAGCACTCATTATTTTGATCATTGTATTCATAAATTTTTGAAATATAATAATTCTTCTGATCTCAAAAAATTTCGAGTCTAATTCAATGATGCTTTAAACCTTAAGTCCCATATGGTGGCTTTTATTTAGATAGTCCTTAAACTTTTGAGAGATATTAAAATTTGTTTAATTGGATTTTAATTGTATTTTCCTTCTTCAATGCCTGATCATAATTAATTTAATTCACACGGATAGTTTACCTTCTGTTCCTGCGTCCTTAATTTCTAAAATACCAACTAAGACTTGTCAAAAAGGCTTTTTCTTATTCTTCAAATTCCCTTCATTCGATCTCTTTACTCTTGCTTTTATATTTCTCCAAATTTGAATCATCAAAAACTCTTCCAAAAATATTCAAAAAAGCACTCCATTATTTCCACTGAAAATACTGAAAAATATCTTCATTTGGAAAATTTGTTTTGTAATTAGAAGAGCGATCAACAGACAGTTAATTTTGTAATAAAAAGATCAAAATTTTTATTCACCTTTTCAAAAAAATCTAAATCAGTTATAAAAAAAAAACAGAAAAGATCCCAATTCTTAAAAGGCGGAAATTAATAATTTAAGATTCCAAAAGATTATTAAAAATTCAAAAGGATAGATGACTTAGAAATCTGTTTTCAGGTAAACTGAATGTAAATTTTGATCAATTTTATTTTGAAGAAAAAAGTAAGGAAGGTTTTTTAATTTTTAAATAAATCTTCACAAATTAAAGTAAATCGGAATAAAAATTGAATTTTGGTCAACCAATTTCAAAACCAAAATGAACCTGTTAACAAATATTTTACTCAACAATTAAAATCAATTCGAGAAATTTCAAGAAAAAAGTGTATTTTTGTTAAAAATTACTTTTTTGGTTTGTAAAAAAAGTAATTTTCTGATAAATTTTTCAACCACACAGTTTGGTAATTGAAAATTTTTAAAACTGTACAAAAATATCCATCTTCTATTGTCAAAATGAAAAACTGACCAAAAAATAAAAAAGATTTTACGGAAATAAATTAAGATCAAAAAAAAAGGATGAGACAAAGATCAACAACACAAAACTGAATTTGCAATTGAAAAGTTGTAAAAAAAAAAAATTTTTAAAAAGTTGAAGAATGATTGAAAAAAAAAAAAAAAAAATAATAAAAAAAATCTTTATTGATTCTAAATTTTTAGTGAAACTCTCAAAAAGTTTAATTCTCTTTTAATCTTCAAATTGGGTAATTAAACTTTTGGTTGTTCAAAAAAAGAAAAAAATTAAAAAAAAAAGACTCACAATAATTAAGAAGGAAATTAAAAAAAAAAGAGGAAAATTAAAAAAAAAAAAAAAAGTTAATTATTCTTGAATTGAAATTACAAATCAATAAAAAAATAAAAAAAAGAAAGCCATTCAATTCCAATCGGACGGAAACCTCCTTTCGAATTCCCAAAACCACGAATCTTCTTTGGTTTCGATCTTTGGCCAAAATTCGATTAAAATTGTGGCCTTTTGCTGAAGGTTATCGAAAGGGTAGTCCAACTCTGGTTGTACCAGATTTGGATTGGTGAGGATTTGCCGTTTCTGATCAAGTTGTTTGCTGCTAAAAAGTTGGTTGTTTTCAAAATCGCTTTGTTTGTGCACGTTTGTGTGCAAGGGTAGGGTGTTGCTGATTTGAAAAGTTTTGGTTTTTTTGTTGTTTTTTTTTTTTTTTTTTTTTGTGTTTTGGATTTTTTTTTGTTTTTTATGGGATGTGCTCCTTTCTTTTTCCTTCAGACGAGTTTTTCTTTTTCTTCTATTTTGAAAAGAGCTCTCTTGTTTGCGGATGCTCTGAATTTTGTTTAGATTGTTCTCAGTCTTTGGCTGAGAATTTTGATTCGTTTCCTTTTTTTTACTCGTTGTATTGTTTGGATTGTTTGTTTTATTTGAAGTGAGCGCCTTCTTTGTTTTGTTTACTTTGTTGGTCTCACACTTTTCGTTTGTTTCATTTGAAAGCGTTCCTGAGAAGCTTTTTTGTCCATAAATAATCCAGCCTCTTGAATGGGGCTTGACGTTGTGTAAATTGTATGTTCGCTTAATAAAGGAAGCGAGCCCCCTCTCAATTGACCTCTTTTGTCTCTTTGTCAGGAATGACAACAAAGTGATACAAGAACGATGGAACTCGATCGTCTCGGGTGCACCCTCAAGTTCCTTATCGTCCTGTAGTTTTTTAATGAACGCCGAGTCTAAGTGCCTCTCTTCCATTCCTCGTATGGATTCAGGAAGCACTTTTAAGAGCATTCGTACCCTATCGGGAAATTTTTTAAGCTCCCCCCATTTAGACTTCATCAGTTCTAATTCCGGGAGCTTTGGGAATATTTCTTCAAAAGCAGATGAGGTTTCCATTAAAGTCTCATCAATAAAAAATTTGAAAAAAAATAAAAAGTACAAGCAAAAGGATACTTGAGAAGTCTGTTTCACTTTTTCATTGAGTTGTGTTGTTTTGATTTTTCAAACTTCTAAAGGAAAGGCAATATTATTTGGAAACTGTAAACTTTGTTTATTTCATATGGCTTGAATAAATTTTATACCCAATCACCAAGACTATTTCTTTCGATAAACTTGCTTTTATGTTTATTGGACAAATTTTGATAATTTTCGAGATTTAAATAATAATTTCAACTTTTAGAAACTTTGAAGATTTTTTATAATGTCTGCTCAACAACATCTATTTTTTGGTTTCTTTGTGATTTTTAAAATTTGTCTGTTTTGTGAATCCATAATTATTGTTTTTTATGTTTGAGGTGTTTGATTTTTATTAAAATTTTGTTGTCATCATTTGATTGCTGTTTTTTTTTCAAACACGAATTGGTGGATCATTTATCTGAAAAAGAAACTTTTTTCAAAAAATCTGAAAAAAAATTCAGGTAAAAATGGAAAAAACATTTTTTGATTCATTATCCTTTTTAACATGGTGAGAAATCTTTTTTCGAAAAATTTTTGTTTGTAAAAAGATAAATAACATCCGAAAATGAAAAAATTCAAACTCACCTTATAAATAATAAAAATTTTCAATACCATAAAAAAAAAAAAAACGACAAACATACCAAACACCTACGCCATTAAATCGTGAAAAATCAGGAATTATTTTGACAAAATTCCCAATTAACATTTAGATCTTTTCTGTAAAATAATAAAATC
Source organism: Anaeramoeba flamelloides (assembly GCA_027625915.1). Taxonomy (NCBI): domain Eukaryota; family Anaeramoebidae; genus Anaeramoeba; species Anaeramoeba flamelloides. Next base: position 989,692 of record JANTQA010000051.1, read on the forward strand.
CTCAAACAGTGGTTATTGGTCCTTGGCTATTAATAAGAATCTTTTATTATTTGTAAAAAACATGTGTTTAAAACATTTTTAAAAGACAAAATATCCCTGAACCAGCATAAAGAAAAGATCGTCTTGATAATTCAACTTTTTCTTCATAAGAATTCATTTTTTTTTGATTTGAAATATAAATCTGAATATTTTTGAACTTTTTGGTTCTTTTTTTTTTATGAGTTTCTGTATTGTAAAGTTATTTTATAGAAAAGTTGTGGATATTTTCATGTTTTTGTTCATGAGCAAAATAAAGTTTGAGTCTAAATTCGAGAAATACTATTATGTAGTGAAAAAAATCACGAGAAGATTTTTCATTCACTAGTATGAAAAAATAAAATTGAAAAAAAAAAAGTTAGACAAAACTACAATTTCAATTATCATTTCATACTTGTTAATTGAGCTTATTCACAATATAATCAACATTCCATTACTTAAAAATCTTGAGACTAATGTATTTATTGTTGTTAATAGTACCACGATTTTTTTAAAAGTCTCTAATCAAGAAAAAAAGGTCTATTTTGGGATGAAAATTTTTAAATGGATGTGATAATGAATTTTCTTTAAACTCAACTTTAGGATATTTTTTTGAATAGATAATAACTAATAGTTTTGAAAACACCCGACCCATCTAAAAAAACTCAAACATAGAAAAAAAATAACTGATGATAAATATTGAGAGTGTCCATAGAGAGCCGTAGAACGCCTAGGTTTTCTTGAGATTTTCTGTTTTATTTGTTAAATCTATCGATTTTCCAAATAAACAGAAAACCCAAGAAAACCTAACCACGCTTTTCCAGAATTAAAAAAAATGGAGAAAAATCAAAGATTTTACTCAATTCTTTTAAATTCTGGAAAAGCTAAAGGGGCTTTTTTATACTTTTTGGAATAAACCAAAAATTTATTAACTTTTCTGTTTATTACAAAAATTAAAAAAAAACCTAATAGAAGTATCCTAGGTTTTCCAGAATTTAAAATAATTGAGTAAAATCTTTGATTTTTCTCTATTCTTTTAAATTCTGGAAAACATCACGAAAAGCATCCTATGTTTTTTTATTTTATGAAATAAACCGAAAATTTATTACATTTTCTGTTTATTTCAAAAATTAAAAAAAAACCTAACGGAAAATCAAAGAAAAATTATTTTTTCAAATTTAAAACAACAAATAATTCCTTTAATAGTCAAAATGATTGATTTCCCGGTTTGAAATATTCATCAGATTTGAAATACTTTTAAAGTATAATAAAATGACCTCTTATCTAGAAGCAAAAAAATTTCAAATTTTTTACTATTATATTAAAAAAAAATATTAATAGAACCTGAAAAATTGAATTTTCCAACTTAAATTGTAAAATATATTTAAAAATATTTTTTGATCAAATATCCTTTATTAATTAATTGTTTTTATTCTAATTGAAGTTAGTAAAAGGGGTAAAATTTAGCAAATAATTAATTTTTTTTGTAAAAATTTTTTCATGATTGTGTAACTTCAATACTGACAACAATATGTAAAAATCGGACTCGTTAAATAAAAAAATCAGACCCAATTAGTTGATAGTATCAAAACTTTGACATGCCAGTACTTGTTGGCGGAGTTTTGGAGAATATAAAAATGCCTTTTTTAGTGTATGTATACCCATTCTAAAATTTTAACAACTGTTTTTTTATTTTGTTTTTTTCATTTCATTTTTATAAAAAAGATTAGATATAAAAACAATAATAGTTTTACAAGTTGTAATTTATTTTAAATCAAGTTTTGAAAAACAGATAAACTTGAGGTTTGTATCTATATTTGATTATCCACCGTTCACAATTTTGATTGTGGACTATTCCAATATTAGAAGAATTTATGTAATGAAAATACGGTTATAAAAAGAGACAAAGTGGGGCACACCCAGCAAAGTAAATCACAATTGAAAATTTTTGACACATCAAAATCCAATTGTTGAACTGTTAATCATATTCAATACATTCGGTTCCACTTTCAACGTACTACCTTTCAACTAAAATTACGAATAAGGAATATTCTAAATTAAGCACAAAATATAAATTCTAGTAAAATAATTTCTGTACAAAAATTCCAAAACTGTGTTTTAATTGAGATATTTTTATTGTGCCTTAAATTTTGTTGAACATTACGTATTAAAAGGGGAACTGGCTGTAAAATAAACCATTTTAGGCCATTGGGGCCCAGTTGTATAATAGATTATTTACCCGTGTTTCAAATGTTTGAACTAATATCAAGAAGAAAAAATTTATTTCAGAAATTCAAAAATGGAAAATATTTTTTGACTATTTTTACTTTTTTTTTTCGATTTTTTTTTACAATTTATACTCTTGCAAACTTTTTTATTTTTATTACAATGTCGATAGTTACTAGGTAAAAACATGCTATTCTAATTTTATAAAAACAGTGGAAATGATTGTCGAAAATCGGATTGATTTCTACTGGAATTTCATTTGATCTACAATATAAGATATAAAAACCGACATTCTTGTTGTTTTTCTAAAAAGGTTCTCTTAGAATTTCGGGGGTTTGAGATTTTTATAAAAATAGATAGATTGGTTTTAAAAATTTTGTATGGCTATTGGTTGTTCTTCGATGTGTATTATTGCACTTATTTCTTTTTTTTTTTTCTTCAAAGGTTGATAATAAAAAATAATTGATATTCATAAAAAAAAATGGAAACTTTTCGGAGAAATAAAGTTTATTTTGGGGTTCAAGGGCAATTATGAAGAAAGGGTGGACTGGGAAAAAGATAATATATATATTAAGGAACAAGATGCACAGCCGTTCCAAGGTTCCATAAAATTTAAAATAAAACACAATTGGTTTTTCTATTCTTATTTTCTATTTTCAAAAAATTCGGAAATAAGAATAGAAAACTCAATTTTGTTTTATTTAAAATTTTATGGTAGCCTTGAAACGGCCATATTCATGTTTTTATTGTTTTGATTTTGTATTTATGTGTATTGAACAGTTGGAAAATGAAAAAACATATAAGAAGAAACCAATTTGGAAATAATCTATCAGTATAAAAATGGAAAAAGCTAAAGTTTGATTTTAATTTCGAATGGGCTAGATATAGGAATTATGAAAGACCATTATTGGTTTGATGTATGGAAAAAAGAAAAAAAGAAAATAAAGAAAAAAAAACAATTCCAACAAAATACCCAGATGAATTGCGGATTGATATTGAAAATGATACATTAAAGATCAAAAGTTTGACGTTTAAAGAGTTATCAATAAAATGTAAAGAACTTTTTCCCAATTCACCTTGTTCAGCTGTTTTTAATGTTTTCATAATTTTTTTTCTTTACAATTTACAAAACGAGATTTCTTATTTCAAATAAAAGGGAACATCAATTTTTAAAATATTTAATTTTAATTTTTATTGTTTTGTTTTAATGGGTTTTATAGACTCATTTGAGTGCTTTTTTTTAGGTTTTAAAGGGTTTCTTAAATTTTAAAATGATACTACAATTAATTTTATTTAATTATGAATAATTCTTGAAATTTTTTTTACCCTTTTATTTGAAAAAAAGTTTTTATATATATATGCAACAAGTACTTTCGTTGTACTGGTTCTATTTCTCATTCTTGGAATCGAAAGCTTTTATACCATGTTGAGAATAATTTGTGAAACATTTGGCAAAGGATTAAGGATGAAGGATTAAGGATTAAGGATTAAGGATTAAGGATTAAGAATGAAAGGATCTAAAAAGAGAAATTTCATTCATTTTTTATTTTTTGATTTATCTCCAAATATCGAAAAATCCATTATTTCCAAAAATATATAAAAAATTAATAATTCGTCTTCAATTTTTTTAAATCCAATAACTCTCGTTTCCAGAACAGTTCTTAACAAAGAATATTTTGAAAACACAACTAATTTTACAAAATTTTTTTAACATTTAAACCAATAAAATGCTTTATTCATCTTTATTCAAAGCTAAGCAAAAAAAATATCTATAAAATAGGAAAATGAAGTAAAAATTTTTAAAACATATATTTGAATTGATTAGTATTTAAGATAATAAAAAAAAAAAAAATAATTTGTCAAAATCAAGAAAGGATATTTCAATTAATTTTCAGAATTCTTTTGGAATTTTTTTTTGTTTTTTGATTGAGGAAATTTTAATTGTTTTGAAATTAAAATTGTGTTGAAAGAATAGAATCATAAATAAGTTGAAATAATAATTTGTGATGATTTGAGGAATTCCAAAAACAATTAAACATAGGCTTCGTTTTCCTTTTTCTCTATTTGGGTAGGATAAAATTAAAAAAAAAAAATCAAAAAATAAAAAGATTGAAAAAGAAAAATAAAAAAAAAAAAAAAAAACAAAGAAATTGGTTGAGCAAAAAGGGAAGAATTAAAAGATCAAAAAATGACAAAGTACGATTTTGTTTCGATGAAGAAACATGAAAAAAAAAGAAAAAAACAAACCTTTCTTCCAAATTTGTCTTCCGTTTAAATAACCAGCGATCGCGGCCAAAGCTGCTGCGGCTATTAAAAACACTGAATAGGAAATAAAAATGATCGGCTTTGTGTTGACCACAGTCTCACTTTCATAGAGTGTATATGGTGCCTTTTCGTCATTGAAGAGCATAGTATTGAGATCGGGTCTCTGTAAATAAAAATAAAGCGGTGCGCCACCAAAGCAAATAACTGGAACCAGGCCTAAAACATGATACATTGGCGGAGGGACCAAAGATGCAATTAACATAAACAAAAATCCTACACCAATCATGATATTTACAACAGTCATAATTGAATAAAGACTGTTCCAGTCATCGTGAAACTTTTCATCTAATTATTAAAACAGTTTTTTAAATTAAGTTTGGTTTGGTTGAAATTGAGCAAGAAAATTCCAAAATAAAAAAAAACAAAAAAAAAAAAACAAAAAAATTTTTTGGGAAAAAAAACAAAAACAAAAAAAAAAAAAAAGAAAAAGTAGCCAAAAAAATCACAAGTAACTTACCTGTTTCTTTTTCCATGCTAGACAAAGGTTCACTAAAGTCGATTGTTTTTGCTTCAAAGTCACCTCTTACGATCATTGATAATGTTCCTAAATTGGCTTCAAGATCTGTCACAGCCTTGGCGGATGCATCATCGCTTGTTACAATGACTGTACCATACATCCAGTAATTGATACTTACACCTAAAAGTGCTAAAATTGCTGTTAGAATGTATCCTATAAGAACCCTGAATCGAGGGTTCATATTTTCAAAAACCATTTTTTGGAAAAAAAAAAAAATATAAAAATATAGAACAAAATGAGCTTTGTCAAGAAATAAATATCCAACTTTTGAAAAAAAATTTAGGAATTAAACACGTTTATGAGAAAAATATTCTTTTCACAGAAATAATTTTAAGAGATGGGATTTTACCATAAATTGGAAAAGTATTTTCGTTGTATTTTTTACTTTTTATCTGTTTATTTTTGACAAATCAAGTGATTGATCCAATTTGGAAAATAATATAAAATGTTGCTGTAGCTTGTAGTTGTGATTTTTCAATAATGAAAATCTTTTTAAGTGTTAATTTTTTATTTATTTATTTTGGAAAAAATTTTACTTTTCCCTTATTACTTCGAATTCACAACAGTTCATTTTTAAACTCTGTTTTAGAGTTCGTAGGGAAAGAAATACAGTCTCTTTCAAAATTGTTCTTACCCCCCCAATCGCTCAATCCATTATCACTTGATTTTCAAAAGTATCCTAAATTTTCGAAAAAAAGGTTCGAGATAAATATTCTCATTCGGTACATTAAAATCAGTTTGTTAAAGAAAAGACTTGCTTTTTTTTTCTTCTTTCGATACAAAATAAATAATCATTTTTCAATACCTATCCAAAGATTAAATCCTTTGTAAATTTCAAACATTTAAAGTTTGAGAAAATTTTAAATTTGATCGTTCATTTTGAGAATTTTTTGAATAATATTAGAACGTTAAGAAACCACTGTCATATTTACTTTGGTTTCTTTGATTACTTCGTTTGTAATCCTTCTTGAAAAAAGAAAAACGTTTTTGTATTTGGATCTCAGATTACACAGTATGGATGGAATATTTTTTTAACACTATTACTTTTTTTTTTTCATGATATTCTTTCTGTTTAAGAGGGGTTTAAATCCCACCTTGATTTGAGAGATCGTCGGTTTTGTGAAATTTCATTTTTTTAAAGTTTTCTTAAAATGTTTGTTTTTGAAGACTTGTTATTTAAGGATGGTAGTTCCAAACGAATTTGGAGACTAAAATACAAAGATCACCGACACCTATGAGCTTTAGTATTTACGATCTTTTTTCACAGATTAAAATAATTTTTCAGTTGTTCTACTTTAAAATAAAAACGAACCCAGTACTTCGGAATACACCTAACAAAATATTAATCCAATTATTCTATAATTTTATAGTGTAATTAATATTTTACGCTTAAGGGATTAGCGTCGCCATAGATTTCTCTCTGGTCAAAGTATGTTGAAATTGGGTTTAAATGATATTAGTGCGACATGGCTCAAATAATTCTAAAAAATGTATTATAAATCTTAGTGCCCAATAAATTCAACATTTTTTGCTAAGGATCAAAAAGAAAAAAGTTTCATTTTGAAAAAAAAATTTTTAATTCCTTTTCCAAATCTAAAAATAGAAATCCAAAATAAAGTATTCGGATATTTAATAATTTAGATTTAGAACTTCCAAAAGTAACTATTTTTTCAATTTTTGAATTTCAAAGATTAACTCAATAACCATTAACATAAAACCACACAGACTGATTAGTTATGTTTGCTTTTGATAAAGCTAATTGTAGCTTCAATATATTTCCATGATTTGAGAAATAATTTTTCAAACAAATATAATGGTTAATTTTTCAATTTTTTAAAAAAAAAATGAATTTTTTAGTAACTAATCTACATTTCGCAACAAATTAAAGAAAGATATTTTGGGACTTTGAATTTTGAATATTGATAATTCAACCTTTAAATTTATGGCGAAATGCAGATTTAATTCTGAAATTTTTGGGTTTTTTACAAATACATAGATCATTTTTAATTGATGAGATCAACAAATATTATTATTTACTAATCGATTTTTTAGAGATATTTTAACCATTTAGCACTAATGTGGTTAAACACAATAACAACATACTTTGATCCAAGGATTCTCCTTAGTAGACGCTAACCCCTTTAGGGACGACAGTCATTTCCACCTCTAAGATACAAACTTTTAACAAAATATTTAGACATAACATTTTGCACATATGAATTAAGGCCCAAAAGTTAAATTTAAATAAAATAATTTGTGTAAAAAAAAAATTCCAAAAAATGTTATTTAATTTGAGATTTTTCAGTTCCTTAAATTTTGTTGAAAGTTTGTGTCTTAAAAGTGGAACTGACTTTAATATATCTTCTTTTTTTTTAAATCCCAAGCTAATATGGTAATTATTTAAACAAGGATACAATTAAACTCGATATTCAACGCCATTTATCAACTTAAAGGAGATGAGTGATCCTTTTGAAAAGAGTTCATTTTCCCCTATGAAATTTTCAGTTAAAAAATCTGATCCTTTTTGGATTATTGGATTCAAATTAAAAATAGAAAAATTTGCAAAAAAAAAATTTATTTTGAAGAAAACTAACTTTTAGTAATGTTGGAGAGTATGAATTCACAAATAACCTTGGAATTTTAATTTTATTTTAAAAATACAATAAAAATAAATCCAATATTGAATCTCTTAAAGATAAAGAAAAATGATCATTTATTTTATTAAGAAATATTTCTTAAATTTCTTGAAATTTGAAAAATAATTTAATATTCCTTTTTAAATATACAGAGTATACACAACTAAATGTTAATATTAAAATCAGTTATTTGATAATATCTATTTTTTTTTTATATTCAAATTATTAATTTGAATTGTTTTTATTTGTTTGAAAATTATATTTTTAAATAATCAAAATTTCAAGACAAATTTAGAAAAGATAGAAATAAAGGATAAATATGAATATTTAATATTCTACCGATATCTAAGTTACCAAATTCAGATTTTATCCTCACATTATAGATTTTTTACCAATTAAATGTATTTTTAATTAATAAGATCAACTTTTGTGATATTTTCGGAATAGATTTTTAAGGATTTTTAAACCATAAAATTAATATAATTTTCTTTACAATGATATACTTTGTTTTTTATATCTCCCAATGGATAATACGAACCCCTTAATGGAGAATTTTCTAATTGAAAAACAACCCACAGCCCTTTTATCCAACACCACTGACCAATCAAATATAAATCATTGTCTGTATCATCATATAAAGGTAAAATTTTAAAATTACCATAATGATTATACACACATATTTTTTTAGTAAAAATTCAAAAAATTCTAAGTTCAAAATTAAATTCATTATTTTTGAGATAATTTTGATATTTTTTTTTGTTACATTTATTTAAAATATATAATCTTAGATGATTTCATGTGATTTTTTAATTGAACGAACAAATTATTAACTTTAATTCCAAATATTATTACTAACTTAATTTATTTTTATAAATGAATAATAATGGACCAGTCTTTTAAAAACAATAATTCATTTCTGAAAAGACCATTAAAAGTGTGTCTGGTCAAATAGTAATAATATTTTTACTCTTTTTTTCGATTTCAAGATGTGGTAAATGTTTTTGAGTTTGTAATAATTTAAATTTTACAAAACTATTTTAATAAAAGTTTAAAAGATAAAAATAGATATTGAATAATTGTTGATTTCTACCAATCGATGGTTCACTTTAAAAAATCTAATATTCAATTTTAAAATTAATATACAGTATTTTTGAAAATAGTTGCTTTATTTTATAACATTCATTTATAATGAGTAGACCAAAACTGAATGATATTTAGAGAATTCATATTTTACTGTATATTCTATAAAAATAAAATCTGAATGATTTTACAATCAAGGAAAAATAATTAATCAAATAATACAATATTTAATTAACAATTTAATAAAATTAAACTAATTTATTTATATAGAATTTAGTAATATTCAATACAAACTTTTTTTTCACTTATTAGAATCATTTATTATCATATTTAATATTTTAATAAATCGATGATGTTTTTAAAAAAATTAAATTGAATAAAAACTATGTTGTATTATTTTTTGAATAAGGGTGTCAAATTACACTCTAGATACTAGTTTACTTAACCCCCCCAAAAAAAAAAAAAAAAAAAAAAAAACTAATTTAAGCTTAAAATCATAGGTTTCATGATTATTCAAGGAGAAGGGATTCCCACATTTTTTTTAGTGAAAAATCAAAAAAAAAAAAAAAATTGTAAAGAAAAAAGGAAAAAAGAAAAAAAAAAAAGAAATTTAAAAAGGGTTTATAATAAAGTAATTATCCAAAAAATCAAAAAAAAAATATTAAATGTACAAACCAATGTTATCTTAAATTAAGATCACCCAAAATCATATCCACAATACCTTTGATGAATTTAATTTAATTTGATAATTGATCATGAGTGTTCAGTTGAGGAATATTGCTTAATTATTGTAATTCCTTTTTTCTTTTTGATCTCATTTGTTATTTACCTTTTTACATTTTTTACTTTCATTTGTTTTTATTTTCAAGTTATAAAGACTTTTGTGTTTCCATATCATCAATTTTAGCAGGTAGTCAGTGTTCTTTTACGTTGAAACTCTTCTTTCCAAATCAAAAGAGAAGATTCAGCCAGGGGGAAAAATGGAAAAAAAAAATAAAAAACATTGTACTGTTATGAAAAAATAATTATCAAATTTTTTTTAGTGATTAACTGAAATGAAGTTCAAAAATAAAAGTTTTCTTGCAAGTTATGTTTAAAAATTTTTTCAGAATAGTTTTAATAATTTTGTCTATTCACAATTTTCTAAAAAAAAAAAAAAATAACAATTAATAAAAAATAGGAAAAAATAATTAAAATAATTTTTTTATTTTTCCTTTTTTTCTTTTTCTTTATTTTTAAATTGCATTTCTCTTTCTTTCCAAGCTTCCATAAATTCAAATTTATCAATTGTAACAAATTTAGTTTTTTGGACTTTCAAACCTTTACAAAGAGATTCCTGTAACATTTCTGTCCAAATAATCATTTTTTGAGAGTTTTCGTTGCTGTGTTCAAATTCATCACTTGATTCTTGATCAGAATTTTCATTGCTTTCGTCACTTTCATTATCTTTTTCGTTTTGTTGGCTTTCAATGGTTGGCTTTGGTAATAAAGGAACTTCGATTGGGTTTATAATTTTAACCATTAATTTATTAGCCAAAGGATAACAGGTTGAAACTAAATGTTTAAAGGGGTTGCCAATTGAAAACGAGGGGTTAAATATTTGATTTTTTCTGGTCTTTTTAAGATTCTTAAATCCCAAGAGGACGATTTTATTTGGTTGGTCTTTTTCAAGATTGGAATCTTCAAAAATTGGTAAAAACTCTAACATCCCAGATCCATTTGTAGACAAACCGTCTGGGAAAACAACAACTGGACCACCTGATCTTTTTTTAGATTGCTTGATTAATTGTGCCAAAGGGATATATTTTTTTAAATTTTTTCCATTTTTTTCGTGCTTGATGTTGAACAATAAATCAAAAATGCAAGTTATTAAATTCCTTTTCTTGACACAACCATCTTCTCCGGGATAACCCTCACCTTCTTTCCAATTATTGGGCATTACTGTAAATTGTGGTGCAAATCTAAATCCAAGATATAAGATGCTGGCGATTGAATTACTGTTTGCAATAATTAGATCGCCACTATTGAACTTGAGATCGGAAGATTTTTTCAAGATTTTTGTTTGGCTTTTTGTTTTTGTTAATTTATCAATGTTTGTTTGCTTTTTGATTTGTTTCGTTGAACTCTCTTCAAAAATGGTTCGTTGTCTAGTCCTTAGTGTTTCACTGATCTGTGCATCGATGCTCCAATAGCCCAACGCAAATAATAAAAAGCGGCAATAAATCAGCATGGTAATCTTTTTATAGAATCTTTTGAACCACGTAAATGGTGGGAAAGAGAGCATAGATAATGGGTACTCAACAACAAACGTAATAATGCATAACTCTAAAAAAATTAAGAACGCTAAAACCATCCTCAACAGACAAATTATTGGTAAAAGAAAATAATAACATAGATAATGCCAGACAAGAAAGATCCCTTTTGGTGGTTTTGGTATTTGAAGCCTGTTTGGTAAAAAGGGTCGAAGGCCAGTGTATTTGTCACGCCATTTATCAAATTGTTCCATTTGAAATTACAAAGAGAGAAATAAAGAAGAAAATATAGTAAAAAAAATAAAGAAGAAAATATCGTAAAAAAAATAAATAATACAATATTTTCAAAATTTGAAATATAGGTATTTTTGTTGGAAATTCAAGTGAATTAATGTTGTTTTTTTCTGTTTTATGAATAGTTGTTTTGAGAAGTTTCAAAAAGTGTTTTGGGAAATGTCATTTAAGAAAAATATAATGATGATCTTTTCGATTTTCAAAGTTTTCATAAACCTTTTGATCCAATCTTATTTAATTTGTGGATTCATGTTCCTCGAAATATTCTACAATTTAGATCAAAAAATCATTTTACTGATATTTGAATACTAAAAGGAAAAAAGTTTTACTTCATTTTCAATTTTCTTTTTTAAATAGAAACCATATATTACAACCTACTTCTTTGAAAACTCAATTAGTAAAAGAAAAATATTCGAATTGGAAGTGATAATTTTCACCATTTGGAATTCAAATACCCAACGTTATATTTTTTGATGAAAAAATTAATAAAATGATTTGAGACTAACAGTTTTACTTTTAAGACACAAACTATCAACTTAGTCTAAAGTCTAAAAAAATCTCAAATTGGGGCATAAATTCGGATTCTAGTAAAATAATTTGTAAAATTAAAATTGGGAATGTTGTTACTCAAGTTGAAGATTTTTTATTACTTAAATTTCCTTGCAAGTGTGTGCCTTAAAAGTGGAAAAGAAAGTATGTAAACTAAATCCCATAAGAAAAAAAGGTGAGAAATTGAAAAAAATAGATAATTACAATTTTCTAACAAAAAAATACCGATTATTTCCAACAGTCTCAATAAACAACAAAAAATTAAAACGATCATATTGCCTATCAGTTTTTACTATTATCGATGACATATGAAAAAATGAAAATTTTTTCTTTTAATTCCCCAAATTAATTTTTACAATTGGAATGAAAAACACAAAGATCTTTCCCAAATCGAAGAAGAATGGTATTTTAAGAAAATTAAATAAGTTATACAAGTAAAATATAATTATTTTTTTTTTTTTTTTTTGAATTTGGATAGAGCGATATTGTATTACTTGAATTGTTCAATTTTATTGTCAAATCATATCAATTTCGAGAATTGAAATGTGATTCTCTCTCTCTGACTTTTTTTTTTTTTGAGTTTTGGTTTTGGTTTTGATTTTGATTTTTTCTTAAATTGAACTTCCTTACAATGCAGTTTTATTCCATAATTTAATCTATTTGGAATTAGAACAGAATTCTCTGTATACTAAATGTATAAACAGATTTGATTTATTTTTATGTTATAATTTTTAATTATTTGTGTTGTTTCTTTAAAAAATAAAATTTTGTTTATCAATAAAAATTGGGTCAATATAATCGGTCAAAAGCCTTGAGATCTTTTTTATCTAATAATCCATCAAGAATACAATTGAATAAAAGTTTTTATTATTTATAATTATAAAAACTATTTGGTTTCAAAAAAATGATATTTTTTATTATGAAATAGTAATTCGAAGAATTAAATTCCTAATAAGAAAAATATTTTTATCTTCTGTCATATGTAATGCCACGAGTTAAAATTTTCGCTAAAGTGTTCCAGGATAAAAAATTACCAACAAAAGTTAGAGTTTCGGGAAGTACTGAAGAGTACCATTAGGCGTTGTAGAACGCTATAGGGTACCATAGATTATCAGGGTTTCTGAAGGTTTTCTGTTTATTGCAAAATTTGATAGATTTTCTAAATAAAATAGAAAACTTCAAGAAAAGCTAAGTGTGTTTTTTTTTTAATTTAAGAAATAAAAAAAATAATTCAAAATCTTTTAATTTCTCAAATTAAAAAAAATTAATCACGCTTTTCCCAGATTCAAAAGAATAGATAAAAATCTATGAATTTTACTCAATTATTTTGAATTCAGGAAAACGTAAATGCGATTTTTACAAATTTAAGAAAAAAAAAGCAAAATAACTGGAGAATTTTTCTATTCATTTCTAAAAAAAACAAACAATTAGGGCGCTTTTTCAGAATTCAAAAGAATTGAGTAAAATCAAAGATTTTTTCGATTCTTTTGAATTAATAAAACCCTAAATAAAATATCTTCAAGTACCCTGGGGTGTTGTCAAGTAAATAGTGTTTTTTAATTTATGAAATAAGAAGAAATTTCGAGAAATTTTCATTGTATTTTTTTTTTTTAAAAAAACTAAACACACTTTTCTTGGGGTTATCTATTTTATTTTTAAAATCCATTGAGTATAGAAATAAACAAAAAACCAAGAAAACCTAATTTTTTTTTTTTTACTTTTTGTTTTTGTTTTGAAAAGCTATTATTTTTCTAATCAAAACCAAATTTAAAAAATAAAAAAACAAATACAAATATCTGGTAATTTTATTAGAATCACCTCTACTTGATAATAAAATAATAATCAAAAAAATGGAAAATAAAATACAATTTTTTTATGGTATTATATTTCATTTTTTGTTAAATAATTTTTTTTCTAATTTAAAATAATGATATTTTATTAGAATTTCCAACCATTAAAAAGTGAATAATTTTTAACTACACGATATTGACAATAATTACAAACGGTAATTTATCAGGTATTAAAATAAGATCACGATTTTCAAAAACATCTCATTTTTTAAAACGAGATTTTTAAAACATATAATAAAAAAAAAAACATAATTAACTTTATAGGAAAATCAATAACTAAATACAATAAAAAACTAATTTACAATATTAATCAAATAAATTAAGTTTTAACCATTTTCGCTAAAAAGGGCATGTTTCAGAACTGAAAAATAAATAAAATATTCAAACTTACTTTCAATTATCATTTTTTGTGCATGTGTGTTTCATTAAAATTGTAGATTAGATATTCCTAAAATCAATAAATTTCATTTGAATTTTATTTCAGTCAAAGTGGCCCAACATTTTTTTCAAATATCAAATATTTTATATAAATTACCTTTGAAGATTTGATAATAAATAAACCGAATAATATACATCAAATGATAGTTGATCTCCATATGGGAATAAAACTAATAAATCAATAGATTTTCTTTAAAATTGAAAAACCCAAATTCTTAAGGTATCCTATTGAGAAAAACAACAAGGTTCATTTTGATCTTCAATTGAAGATCCAAATAAAATTCGAATAGATTCCAATATCATTTCTCTACAATCATTTTCACTGATTCAAATAACATTGAAAATAACGAGTTTTTAACCAGTGAATATCGATCTTGTAATAAAAAAAAAAGTTATAAATGAATTAGGTACAAAAAAAAATTGAAAATGTGAAAAAATGTGAAAAAATGATTTCGATTTTGAAAATTTCCAAAATAAATTTTTTTCTTCTTATATCAATTCAAACCCTTTAAACACATTTAATTCATGCATAACAACCCCCCCCTGACTGGAAAACGATTTATTGTTATTAACAAATCTTTTGAGTAGTTAGAACTTTCGAGCACCAATAAAATTTTCAATAAACTGTCATATCTTTCAATTTCAGTGTGTATTGTGGTGAGTCGAGTCCCTTACTCTTTTTTTTCTTACAGCCCTAAGACCTTTTAGCACACATAATAAGATCACAGATAAGGTACAAAATAATCAATATAAGACACAACAAAAAACCCATAACACACAAAAAAAGATTTATCATAATAACACAGAATCTTTTTTTTTTTTCAACATCAAACTTGATCCAAAAAAAAAAAATTATGTTTCTAATATTCAAGAATTTTGCCTTAAAAAAGAATTTTTTTTTATATCTTATTTGATAAATTAGATACTTGGTTAAAAAGTACTAGGACTGTATTTGTTTTTAAAAATTATTGTAGAGCTTAATGATAAATATATTGAAATTAAAAAAAAATCTATTATTTTTTTGATGTATGATGTTTTTCTTGTTAGTTGTATTAATTCTAAGAGAGTGCAATATTTTTTGGTAAATTGAATTCCTTTTTAAAAACAGTTTTTTAACAAAAGATATCAAAAAGAGATCTATTTGATCTTCAATCCCACAAATTTTTAGATAAATTAAATAATATATTTTTGAAATTAGGTGAAAAGAAAGCGATTATTGAAAAGAAATATCAAATTTCTTTGATGTCAAAGAAAGCAAATAAATATTAGTGAAAATTTGAAATAAATTTGGTTGTTAATTTATTTTTGTTGTATTAATTGATCCATTCAATGACATTTTTCAATTGTTCAAGTTTGAGATTATTATTTCTCTGTTTTGTTGTATTTAAATTCAATACATTTGTATTTTTGAGTTTTTTTTTTTATTAGATTTTTTTATGATTATTAAAAGGAAAATTGTAACAAAAAATAAATTAGCAAAAGAAGACATTGATAATTTTGGCCATTTCTGAATCGAGAATTATTAAATAAATAATATTCATTCTTTAACGATAAGACTTTTGTCTTCTTGCTCTTGCACCCCTTCCACCAAACTTTTTCATTTCACATCTTCTTGGATCACTTACTAAGAGAGATCGATCGTATCTTAAGAATTTTTTTTTGATGTCTCTTTTGGACATTTCATCAACATCTGTTTTTTAGGTTGTATATTATTTTGGAAACAGCCATTGGTTACAAAAAAAAGTTTTTAAAAAAAAAAGAAAAGAAAAACAAATAAAGCAAAAAAAAAAAAAAAAAATCAAAATTAATAACAAGGGTTTGCTGGAAATAAAAAACAAAAAAAAAAAAAAGTGATCCAAATTTACATTTTTGATGGTAAGCTACAATTGATTTTGCAATAGCTTGTCGAATTGCTATTGGTTATAAGGTAAATGTTTTTGTTTTTTTTTTTTTTTTTTTTGTTTGTTGTGTAAAAATAAGAAGCATTTCAGCAATTATTAATTCCTTTTAAAAAAGAAAGAATAAATTTCTTTATTCTCAACTTACCATAAACACGAGAAACTGGACCGCCTCCAGATACTCTAATTCTAATATCAAGATCATCGAATTTTGAATTTCCAATAAGTAAAATTGGTTCAAATAATTTGAGTCTTAAGGGTTCTGGTTGGACTAAATGAAGTGGAACACCATTGACTTTAATGATGCCATTTCCTTTTTTGCATCTTGCAACAGCTGTTGCAGTTTTTTTTTTACCAAAGGTTTGAACTACTTCCATTATGAATATTTCAAGTACGATTAAAGAATGAAAAGAATAAAAAATGAAATAATAAAATCCTTTGTGAAGAAATAGTGAGTGTACATTTTACAAAAATGATCTCAAACCACAATTTCAATAGAACAATAATTTTTAAGAAATTTGTTTATTGGAGATTATCCTTGTAAGAAATTATTTTTTTTTTCAATTTTTGATTATTAGGTGGTGATTATTTTATCAAGATTAACTGAAATATCAAAACACTATAAAATCTGTTTTTATTTTTCATTATCTTAATCTACATTTGATTTCAATTCATGTTGTGGCCATTTCACATTGATAATGACTGTTCGATAAAAAAAAGTATAACAATCAAAAAAATTTAACATGTTTTATAAATGGGAAATAATAATAAAAACGAAAAGTAAGATCAATTTAATAAAAGAACAAATAAATGATTAAAGACAAAATCAAGGATTAAAGAAAATAAAAGTTTATTATGATTGTTTTTTTAGTATGTAGTTTTTCTTTTATTGATCTAGAATTAAAAATTTGTTGAAAAATTATTATATATTTGAATCTCCAAATTATACTCAAAAATTTCGATATGAAAGTAGATTTAAATTGTATTTTTTGGTTTGATCAATAATAATATGATGTATTATTCTTAGAAGTTAATTTTTTTCTTCTTTTAATTGATTTTACTTTTCATTTTTATTATGATTTTCAATTAATAATTGTGTTGAACTTTTATTCCTTATTTCTCTGTTTTTCTTAATTGTCAATTATTGTCTTTGAAATTCTGATAAACAATTATTTTATAATTATTATTTTGAGTGGTAGAACGGAGTCCTGAAAAAATAAAAATTAGAGATTTTAGGTTTCAAAAATTTCTGATTTCTGTGGTTTGGTATTGATAATAAATTGATTTCCCAGGTCTTTTAATAGTTTTAATTGATGTAAAATATTGTTTTTTCATTTTTGATAAAATAAATTTATAGGAAACAAAAATATATAGTGTTTATTACCCAATAGAAAACTAATTTAATTTTTTTTTTGCCAAGTTCAACTTTAAATAATTCCCAGATAAAGTTTTGGTTCATTAAAAATAATAATGTTCTTTGAAAATAAATTGATTTAAAAGTCAACCTTTGAGTTTAGATTATTTTTTAAAAATATTGTACATTAAAACCATCTTAATAGTTTAAAAATGAATCATTAAAAAAAAAAATGATATTTATTCTTATTCTGAAGATCACCAATATGTAAAGTATTAAAATCAAATTTAAACATTCGAAAAAACAAAAAAAATTTTAGCATCTAAATTATTTTTAAAATTTATTTTTATCACGGATCAGCAAAGAGAGATAATTATCAAGTATTAATATTTATTGAAAAAATATTAATATACAATACCAAATTTATTCAATTTTGAGAAACAATTAAAAATTGAATTTCAATATTCCAATTTAAAATTAAACAAAAAATGCAAAATAAATTCCAATGAAAATAAAAAAATAAGAAATATTTTTTATAAAATTAAAATATTTTATTGGTTCGAAAAACTCTAAAAATAAAAATGTATTCAATATAATAATTTTTTAAATAATTTTTCAAATGAATAATAATTGTATATTCCCTCAAAAAAAAACAAAATAATTTATAATTTAAAGGATTTTAAACATTTTAAGGTCCTTAAAAAAAGATTTAGTATTTAAGTTGATGAATCACCAATAATTACACCCATACATTTTTTTTTTGTTTTTATAGCTACCGAAAAATGTAACTTCTAAATTAGTTGCTCGACCAACAAAAAAGATTATCATATTGGAAATTTGCCCAACTAAGTTGATACTTCCAATATTAGGGTAATACTTACTATGGAGTTGATTTTTTTTACTACTTGCTCTATTATCTGTCTAATTAGCTGCCACTATTGAATAAAGACATTAGCTGCACCCTTCAATGATTTTTCAATAACTCTGCCTGTAGAGGAGATATTATATTTATTGAATAAATCTTCCCCGTTGCCACTTTTCATGAGACGGGCATATTTGGGAATTTTGTGAACAATCTTTATTTTGACATTGTTTATCGTATGGTTTAACACTGACTCTTTGATTTCATTTATTGAATTGTTGGGATGCCTTTCATAACACATAACATAAAATAAAACCAATCTTAATCAATAAGTTTCTGTTATTTTTGGGATTTATTTACTTTTCAATATTTATATATAGATGCTTTTTATGGGTTTAATTGACTACAAGGCTTTAATCTATTTCTAAAACCACTAAGATTGATCTTTTACGATTAATTTTTGCAATTTGGTCAACAATTGTAATACTTTTTGAGACTCCACTCGATAAATTTCAAAATTCTGGGTAATTAACTAAAAACTTTTTTATTTCATCAATTGATCAAATGTTTCTGACAAATCTTAGTAAGAGTACAAAATTGCTGAAAAAGCTTGTTTAATTTGTCACTAAGATCACTAAAAGTCAGTAAAGATTGTCTCAGTAAAGATCTGATCTTGTTATTGAGTTAAGAAAATCACACGTTTGCCTATTTTAAGCGAATTTCTTTTTGACTTTTTTTTTTTTGATCAATATTTATTAATTGAATGAAAAATTTTTTTACAGTAAGTTTAAAATTTATGTCAGAAACTTTCAACAAAATTTAATTTATAAAAAAATCTCAAATTTAGGCACTAATATTTGTATTTTTTTTTTTTTACTAATTATTTTACTCATAACAGAAATTTATGGCTTTAATTTGGTATTTTTCTTATGTGTTACATTTCGTTGAAAGTGTCTGCCTTAAAGTTGAAAATGATTCTTTTTTTTAACTATTCGTTTTTCATTTTCGATTTCAATCTCAAAATCCCAACCATCCTCTTCTTTATTATTGAATTCTTCAACACCAGTCCCAACATACACCTTATTTGCAAAAACCCAAATACTAATACAAAATATATTGGTATACACATTGGTTTAACCAAATAGAATAGAACTATTTTAACAACAGATATTTTGTTTCTAAAAAATTTTTCGATTGAAAATTAAATTCAAAACAAAGTGGAAAAGAATTGATTGTATCAAATGTTACAGATCAGCTCAAAGAATTAAAAAAAATTTTTTTTATCTTGATTAATGTTTTCATTTTTTGAATTTCATTTATTACTTTATATGAAAATATAATAAACTAAGATATAAGCAAATTGTCTTTTTATTAAGATATTAATGAATTTAGATAAAAAAAATGATTTTAATGATTCAATTTTGAATTATTTAGTGAAATAACCTCTTCAATTATACATACCCCCTTAATTTGTGACTCAAAAATTGGATCTTGCTTCTCCAAAATGAAAGTCAAGTATTTATCATTATAAATCAGATATAATTTCGAACATATATCCTTAAATATTTTTTTTTGAGATCTATGGAATATTTAGTTTTTGGGGAATATTCACCAATATGATTATATTCAAATAATTTCAAAGTATTATTTAAATATAATCTGAATATGCAAAGTGAAAGGGTTTAGTCTTATACTCCAAAAAATATCTCCTTAAAATAATTTAATAATTTTTCCAAATTTAATTTAGTTTTTAAGAATATTTTCTCTGAAATTTTAATTTTGATATAAGCAAAAATAAAGTTTTCATTCTATTATTTTAATATTTTTGGGAATCTAGAACTTAAGAGTACCAAAATATTTTTTAATAAACTATTGTATATTTCAATTCAAGAGTCTGTTATGGTATTTCTACACCCTTAAGAAAAAAAACATTTTTTTTTAATAGAACAAACTTTAAAAATAGATGGAAAAAAGTGCCAAAATCCAAAATTTACACAAATTGGAGAAAAAGAATTCATCGGTTCCGCCATTTTATCTGGTGTTGTAAAAAAATCGAAAAAATATAGGAAATGAAAGAACATCTCAAAAAAATCAAAAATTTTGACTCAAATATCAATGTTTATGAGAATTTTGACGAATTACTGATGAGAACGAAAATAAAAAAACAACATACAATTACATCTAGAATATTCCTGTACAAATATGAGGAAACAGGCTATTCCAAAACAAAAATTAAAATCTAAAAAAAAAAAAAAACAAATAACAGTAAGTTCAAATGGGTGGAATAATATTAAGTTATTTCTAATTATCTATTTTTGAAATTCTGTTTTTGTTATTTCTTCAACTTTTTTTATTTTAATCATATTTTTTTATATAGACTCTCCCTTTTATTTTAGAAAACTAAATTACTTTTAAAATTCTCTAAATGACTGTGAATATTTTTTCTAATAGGCAGAAGACACAATTTTAAATTGAAAACACAAATTTATTCAATTCTAAATTCTACGATTAAGGGATTAGTCTCTATTATTATTTTTTTTTTGGCCAATTTCTAAATAAGGATTCCTTATCTAGAAATATGCATAATATTGAAAATAAATAGGGTTTACCAATCTAAGTAATTGTCAAACAATTTTGTCAATTTCTATTAATTTGAAAATAAAAATTTATTCAATTATAAATTCTCCTATTAACAGATTCAATGTTTTGTAACACTAAATTTTTTTTCTAAATATATAAAAACTATAAATAGTTAAAACATTGATTTTTAGATACTTTATTTGGTTTGATTTTTTTTCTTTTTGTAATTAACAAAAGTTTTTTTGTATTTTTTAATATTTTTCAAAAATTAACTTTAAGTTTTGAAAAGTGTGAGGACTTTTTAGGTTTACTACTTTGATGAGGGTACAATTTCAAAGTCTATAAATATTGGCTAATTAAAAAAAAATTCTCTAATAAATCGAGAAGACTATTTGTTTTTGAGTTTAGTTCTTCATCAGAATTGTTTCCATTTCTTCAATTTAACAAAAAAATTCTGTTTTAAAGCAAAATTGAAAAATTTTTTTTCTTTTTTGCCATAAAGTTACACAGCCTTGTTCCCATTTTTACAGCAAATTTCCACTTTAAAAGAAATTGATTAAATTACTTTTTCCAATAAAATTTTTGCCATTTAAATCAAATTTTGAATCATTTTTCTAATTATTATCAAAAAACTGAAATAAATCTTTTGATCTCTTTTGACAAAATCCAAATTGAATACAATTGACCAAATTTTTGGTGGTTGGTTTTTTTATCGAATCAGCAGAAATTCATTTACTTCGATATGGAGAAAAAGATATTGCAAATTGGATAAAAAGAAAAAATTAATAGAACATTTTAAAAATGAAAAACTAGTAAGTTTTCAAGAAACAAAACAAAACTAAACAAACTTTTATTTCTTCTACTTCACACTTTTTTTCTTTTCTTTCTTTTCTAATTCCGATCCAAAATTAAATAAACAAAAATTTCAAACATTTCTTGGTTTCTCAATAAGAACTCAAGGAGAGTTACGGTGTTATTTTTAAATGTTGAGACAAAATTCACAACAGAGTCTTTTCCCGAACATCCTTTTTGCATAGTAATTAAGATTTCAAATATTTCTCACCATTTGTCTGCACAATCAAACGAACAAAGAAACAAATGGCTTGACGAGTTAATGACTTTGTTTAGTAGCAATCAAAATATTCCACAGACAAGGCCAATACAAAGACAAAGATCCCAAACGTTGCTTCCCCAAAAAAGAAACCTAACATTAATTGCTCAGAAAGGATCAACAAACACTATTGATCTAAAGAATGACATGGCTTCAATTGAAGAACTTTTAAGTCAAGTGAGTTGTATTAAAAGACCAGAAAAAAATACAAACAAAACCCCCAAAAAAAACCTATTATCTCCCGAACAAGTAACAAAAACAATTCGGTGTATTTAACTCCAACTATTGAAAATAATAAAAAACCAATACAAACAAGGAGAAGAGCATACACACTAAGAACAACAAAAAGAGAAAATTCAAAAACTGATGGGTACAATTCAAATTTTAGTTCTCGTTTACAGCGGCTAAGGAACAAAAAAAAAGAAATGGAAAAAAAAATCAAATTGGAAAATAGTTTCATCAAAAACAATCAACAAAAAGATTATTCCGATTCCTTTACCTCACCGAATTTTCTGTTGGGTACAAATTCAAATCACAATTCAAATAAGTCTACAACCACAACAACCAGAAATACAACCACCAAAAATACAACTCCATATTCAAATTTAACTACAACTACAACAAAAAAGCCAAAGACAGATTGGAATTCACCCAATAATAAGATTCAGACTTTTAATCAGAATAAGAATATGAGAAATAATAAAAATGATAATTCTAATTATTATCATAATACCTCAAAAAGAAACCAAAATACAAAAAATAGTAATTTAAAAAAGAAAGGTTTTAAATTACAAAAATATTCCTCTGATGTTAGCGAAGAACAAAAAAATACAATTGAAGAATTGTTAACTTTGGCTTTATTGGACTTGGAAACAACTGAAAGCAATCAGCAAGAAGTTCACAAACAAAAAGATATTGATAAAGTTGATGAATCTGAAATTATGGAGCAAAAACCAATATCTAAACACAAACTCGAAGAAAACCTTTTATTACATAATACAATTAATGAAAACAATATTAATAAAAATTATAATGTTAAAATTAAAAATGCCTTTCATCAAAAAATCCAAATGAATAATAATCTATATAATAACCAGAAGAATAAGAATAATAAATTTAAAAATAATAATATCATTGAAAATACCAATAATAGAAAATTTTCATCGAATAATAATAATAATAATAATAATAATAATGATGATGATAATCTTAATGATGAAAATAATAAAAATGAGAAAATTCAAATTGAAAAAAATACAAAAGAAAATGATTATAAAAATGAAATTAGTAATGAAATTCCTGATCAAAGTTTAAAAGATACCAATTCAACAAAAAAGGGTAGTAAATTAAACAAAACAAATAAACCAATAAAAAATAAGCGAAAAAATGTTCCGCAATTTTCTATGTCTCAAGATCAATTCGAAATATTAAATTTTTATAATACATTTAAAATCTCAAAATTTCAAAAACAAATCAAACAAATCCATAAAAATAATGTCTTTAAAAAAGCATATAGCGAACAAAATAAAAATCAAACAAACAACAACAACGACAACAACAACAATAATAATAATAATAACAATCTTAAAAATTATAAAATCATTAGTCAATCAAAAAGAGAAAACATATTATTAAAATCAGAATTTAAAACAATGTTTCGGAACCTTCTGAAAAAAAGTAAAAAACAAGAACATATCAAAGTGATTTTTAGTTCTGAAAGGTTTTATTTGGGCAATTTGAAGGAATATTTTGAAAACGGGATGCTTGTTTCCAAAGTAAAGCCAAATGGTAAATTACAACAAAGAATGCTTTACCTTTCCAAGGACGGTAAAAGTTTATGCTGGAACGATCAGAAGAAAAAAGGAAAACACGTTTCAATTCCCTTTGCAAAAATTGAGAAGATTTTTTTAGGTAGAAAAACTCAAAATATGAAAAAAGTGAAGAAAAATATCAACCATAATCTTTGCTTTAGCTTGGTCGACTCAAAGAATATTTTTGATTTTATTTCTGTTAATATCCATATACATAAGTTTTGGATGAAATGTCTAACAGCAATTAAAGACAATGCCAAAAATGTAATTGATAGCTTTAATATCTAATAAATATTTCTTTTTTTTTTTTTTCTTTTATATTTTTTGATTTTTTTGATTTTTTTAACTCGAAATAAAAATATAATAAGTGTGATCAAATTTCAAGCAAGGGTTGTTTTGAGTTTTTAATTGCTTGTTTTTTTTTTTTTTTTTTTTTGAATATTGTTAATTATAGTTTTAAAAAACTCTATTTCAATTTTGACCTAAAAAATGATAAAAAAATGTGTTGTAAATTATTTTTGAAAATTTGGTAAACATGAAATTCAAAATTTGCTAAAAATTTTTATTTCTATTAAAACAATTTGTTCTTCATTCTTTGTGAAAAGCATTGTTAACAAAATTATAAAAATGGTAAAAGAATTCCAATTTTTTAAATGTGTGAATTTATAAATTTACAATGAAATCACCTCATACCAATGAATTCAAATTTAAAAATTAGAATCTCATCCAAAAGTTTTTCGTAGAATATCTCAAAAATTTCCATTTTCAATTGATTTCTAATTGCTCTAGAGAATATCAAGGATGTTTTTTTTCCTGATAATTTGAAAAATAATCTAGAAATTGAGATCAATTTTTTCTTTTATTGATTTGAAAATGATAGTAAATATCATTCCAAAACAATTGTACACCCTCAAAATCAAAAATAAAAAAAAAAACCAATTTATTGTATTTTTCCAAACCTAATATTAAATCATATATGTTAACGTGTTGGAATGTTTTTGTATGTAATAATTTTTGTATAAAACAATAAGAAAAAGAAAAAATATAAAACTGAAAAAAAAATCAAAATGTTGATGTGTTGAATAGATGAAATTAGCAAGAAGAAAAAATATATTGGTAAATTTGTTGAAATTTTACCAACAATTATTGAAAGCTCGAATGATAAGATACCATCAAAAAATTGTAGTGGTTTTTCTATTTAACAAACTTAAAACTAATCTTCAATAAAACTATGGTAAAAATTCCACAATCTAAAGAAACAGATTAAGTTCCTGGAAAAAAAGGTATTGAAAACAAAACAAAAAACATACAAAAAACGAAATTGTTTGTAAAATCAAAATTCTTTCCAAATTGAATGAAAATTGTAGTATTGTTCCCCTTTAAATTGTTTAAAATCTCTCAAATCTTTAGGAATTCAGTTCAATAATCAAAATAAAATCTGGAGATTTCAAAAAGATGAGGTTTACACTTTTTTTCTTTATTGATTATGTTGTATTAATGGGAATTTCTAAAACTGAACTCTTTTTCAGTAAGAGGGGTTAGTTTTATTGAAGAAATTGAACATAATCTATGAGTTTAATTCATTTATTCACATAATTAATTTTCAATTTTTAAATCTGATCATTTTTTTTTTTACATTTTGTAAATTGTTTTTTTAGGTTTTTTGATTTTTACTTTCTTTTCTATTTTTTTTATTCTTTTTCTTTTTTTTTTAATAAATTAATTTGAAAAAAAATGTTTGTAACTCCGAATTAGCATTAAAGATAAGTTATTTTCTCTATTTTTTTTTAAAAATGAATATATTTACAAGTAAAAAATCTTATTTTCTACAATTTTACTTTTCCAAAGTAATTGAGAAATTTTGCATGAGACTTTAGATTGAAAGTGGCCCAACAAATATTTTAAACATTTTTTTTTTTTTTTTGAAATTTATTGTTTGTTCAGGTATTTCATTTATGAATCTCAAGTCTAATCTTTTGTTTATTATTTCTCAAAAATTGTTGTTTGTTTGATTCTTAAAATAGAATGAATTTTTCATTTTTGGCTGGGTACCTTTGAGTGAAATGGAGTTTAATTGAAAATATTAAACAATTAAGGTTTATAATCCCTGAAAGGTTTGAGAAAAGGTTTTCTTGTGTAAGGTGTGAAAAACATGTTATAGTGGTTCTTTGCCGATCGATCTTCAACTTTGTATTAATTCTTATAGTAGCTTTAATAATTAGTTCAAAAAAAGTCTAAAATGAAAAGAAAATACTGAAAAGATATTTAATTGTGAATATCAGTAAAATTGTTGTGTAATTTCATTTATTTAGAATCAAACCATATTTTTTTAAGAACCAGAATTTGAAAATTATAACTCACCAACTTATTAGAATGATGATTAATGAAATTACACTTATACAAAACATCTTTCAATCAACCATATATCAAGAATAAAAATTACAATTTTCCAAACTGTGTTAAACCTCTATAACATTGATTCTTTTTCAAAAAAAGTCAATTTAATTAATTCCAGTTCCACTTTCAAGACAAAAACGTTCAACTAAATTTAAGGTACAAAAAAATCTCAAATTAAGTCACAAAATTCAAATAATAGTAAAATAATTTGTATAAAAAATAATTTCAAAAAATGTCTCTTAATTTGAGATTATTTTGTTTCTTAAATATCCGTTGAACGTTTGTGTCATAAAAGTGGAATTGACTGTATGTTATTGAACAATTATTTGAGTATTCTATAGACTCCCTACTTTAATGAAATTTAGGTAGGTTTATTACTTTTGTTTATAAAAAAATTGGTTATTTATAAATAGGATTTGATTTTAAATAAATGAAATTACACAACAATTTTACTGATATTCACAATTAAATATCTTTTCAGGGATTCTTTTCATTTTAGACTTTTTTTGAACTAATTATTAAAGCTACTATAAGAATTAATACAAAGTTGAAGATAGATCGGCAAAGAACCACAATAACATGTTTTTCACCCCTGACACAAGACAGTTTTTTTTCTACAACCTTTCAGGGATCATAAACCTTAATTGATAAACTAAACTTAATAGAAAGAAAAAGAAAAATAAAATAGATAGAGTGATTCTTTGGTTACAATAACTGTCTTTCCAAAATTGAGTTAGAAAAAATCCTTAAGGTAGAGTCTTTTATTACTCCAAACCTCAAAGAATTAATTATTTAAAATTTTATTTAATGGTTACGAATGATCAAGTCTAACAAAGAAAAAATACCAAATTTTTTTTTATTGGATTTTCAAACATAACAATTTGCCATTTTGGATTGTTCTTTTTGGAAAAAAATATTCAAGGTTGAAAATGGGACAGAGTAGAATGTAAGTTGAAAAATTGTTCAAAAAGTTTTGATTTTTTCCTTAATTTTTTCTTATTTGTATCTAATTTTACAATAAAACCAGTCCCAAAACTGAGTAAGATAGTGAGAATCCAATATATAAAACAAATCGTTCGATTACCAATATTTACGAACGTTTTGTTTTCAAGATTTGTGATTAAAATTGCAAACATTTGCAGAATTGATTTTTTTGGATTTTGTTGAGAAAGATTTTGAAAGTCATTTGAAATTGACTTCAAGAGTTTGAGTAACGTATATGAAATCATTTTTTCCTATTTTCTGTATTGATCAGAAAAATTTTTGAAGAATAATATTAAGAAAAAATCTTTTGAATTCTTTGGATAATTAATTTGAAATTGGTAATTTTTTTTCGAATTGTTGTTTCTCGTTTATGATTATTTCAAAAAAAATGTAATAAATGAGTTAATGTCAAATACAACCACAGTATTTGATTAAAAACTCTTGCTCTTGGGATTAATTCAGTTGAAATTGAACATGAAAAAAAAGGAAAAGCAAAAAATGATTAATATTTTTCAAAATAAGTGAAAAAATAAAAAAAAAATTTTTCAATTCTTTCACTTTTCCTTTAAAAATTTTGATTTGGTTCATTTCGCTCTCGGTTTAATTCAAAATTTACAATTTGATAAAAATTTTTCCAAAATTTCAGAACGATCTTTTTCCATAGTTTGTTCTAAAAGGAAAATACTGATCAACTCTATTAAAGTTCAATTGGTAATATTTTTATTGTATTTGAAAAAGAGGACTAGTCCATTATTTTATTTCATTTTTGAAGAAACAAATCAACTCTTTTTGCTTACATCAAAAAAATAATATTATAAAAGTAAAAACATTCCTTCTCTTGAAAAGAAAAGGGTCATCAATCATTCCGAATATTGAAATTTTCTTTTTTTTCATTTCAACAAACTTTTTCTCCATAATTAAATTTATTCAGCTTTTGCAAAAAATATGAATCACCCTTCACTCAAATTATTCGTAAAAAAATAAAAGGAATTTATTTTCAGAATCGTTATACTTGAGAGTGGTTCTTAGGGTTT
The DNA here is from genome assembly GCA_027625915.1 of Anaeramoeba flamelloides. Taxonomy (NCBI): domain Eukaryota; family Anaeramoebidae; genus Anaeramoeba; species Anaeramoeba flamelloides. The sequence goes on from JANTQA010000051.1 coordinate 1,017,905, forward strand.
TAATTGGGGGTTCAGTTGTTGTCCTGAGTTATAATTTAAATCCCTAGAAAAAATAAATGTTAAATGAAATTTTGAGACAATTGTATTTCTTGAAGAGTGTATTGGAGTTGTTTTTTTTATTTCACAATTAGTAATATGAAAAATTTGTTTGCAAAAAATTAAATGCCTTTAAGATGTGTCAGATAATTTTGGAAACACCTTGAAAGATTGCCATTGGTCCAGTGTATATGTGGTTGTGGTGGGGGGGGGAGTTGTAAATTACGTTTTGAGAATTTGGAAAGATCAAAAAGATTTCTTGTTATTGTAACAGATATAAAAAAATATTTTCTCTTCGTTTTCCTTTTTTTTTAACAATTTGAGTTTTCAAAAAAGCAGATTTGTAATTTTTAGATTTATTTTGTCTTTTAATATCAAACCAATTGGAATAAATTATTGTGTGAAATACAAATCCTAAACCCACCCGAAAGTAAGAAGTCAAAATGAAAAATTGATAATCAATGGGTATTTTATCCATTAGAATTTCAAAATCGAGGATAACAGTTCGTTAAAGGATTATAAATATTTTAACTTCTAATTCGTTTATCAATAATGTTTACTGTTGTAAAAAAAAATTGGTCTTGTTAAAAAAACTGGAAAATATTTGTTTTATTATGATATCTGTAAAAATTTAATTTGATCAATTCATTGAAAAAGATCATAATATTAGATTTTATAAAAAGTTTATAAGAATTCTAATGAATGACAATCTTTTCAGAAACATAAAGTTTAAGATACGTTCACTTAATTTCAATTTCCTCAAGATCTTCAAATTCAAAATGTTTAATAATCAATTACTTGACTTTTATTTAGAAAAAGTTGCAAAATTCATAAAAAGAACATTTTTTGGACAATTCTTATCTTTTAAATCACATACCTTGAGAAATAACCCTTGTTCTTAAAACTGAATTATTTTTGTGAACTTGTAAATAAACTCTTTTATTTTTCTAACGATACACTTGGAAAAATGAACAATTTTTGTCTTTTCATTTTGAATTGTAAATTTTAGGAAAAAAAAAATGAAAAAATAGCATTTAATATCAATGATTTAAGGTCTAACTTGTTGAATGGAGTTGAAAAAAATATCAAAATACTAAAACACTGAAGACTTATTTTTATGAAAACATTTCAAATGGCAAATATAAAAAATTACCTTAATTCTTAATTTTTTAAGATTTAATTTTCAAAATCAAGTATTTTTTTTTTCAAGAATCTTCTTGAACTATCTGAGTGAAATTGAAATTAAGTGAACACAAATTAGATGCTTTACTTCTTAAAGGGTTTTGTCCCTCTTTGAATTCTTATAAACTTTTTAAAATAGAAGATATTAAGATCTTTTTTATTGAATTTGACCAATTAAATTTTTTACAGATATCATAAAAAAAAAATATTTTCCACTTTTTTCATAATCCCCACTTCGTGGAGACTAACAGTCGGCGGAAATTAATTTCTAAAAATTTAAAGTTGTTTGTAAAAGCTAATTTAGAAAAATAAAATGAAAAGAGAAATTTTTCCAAATTTTCACTTGTTTTTAGAATACTTTTAGATTACCCCCAACATTCTAACCAGATAGAATATCACTCTTTTGGAGAACAAAAACAGTATATTAGAAAATTAATACAATTATTAAAATAATTTTTCGATCAAAATAGAAGTTTTTGATTTAGAATATAACAAATCTATTGGCACTAACTCACAAACCCCCTTTTTAAATTTAAAAACTCTACTTTGAATCAACAAGTCAGAATTTTATGTTGCAAGTTTTGTAAAATTTGTAAATTAGAAGATTTTGGATATTTTTGCTTACGAGTAATTGACTGAGTGTAGAGTTATCAAACATAGAAAAATGTGATATATACAAAATAAGTGTCATGGATTTTTCGAATTTAGCAGTTACCAAAAGTAACGAAAATGAAGAGAACGAAAAGACTAATTGAATTAAAAAAGTCAAAACTTCAAACCCAAATTCAAACATATTTTGTAATCACAAATCTTGGAATATTTTTTTATTTTTTTTAACTTATCAAAATGGGAAATTTCCAACCCCAACAAACGATCAAAAAAAGAAACCAAAAAAAGTATCTTCAAAAACTAGAAGCTTCTAAAAAAGGAAAATGTATCATGAATTCTCATGGCGACTTTCTGTATGCAAACAACCAAAGCCTCAAGTATTTTGGCTTTAGCAAAAGTAATTTTCAGGAGAAACACTTGAATGATCTGAACCCAAAGACCCAACCAAACACAAAAATGGACAACCAACAATATGCAAATTTACAAATTGTTTATGCGACCCAGTTTGTGTTTTTATGATTTTATTTTAAATTTTTTGCAAATTAAGAATTTTTTTTTTTCTGATCATCTAATTTTTTCTCTTTACTAATTCGTTGGCGCATTGACAACCAAACGAACAGTTTAAAAAAGAACCAATTTCGAGAATTCCCTTGGCTATTTATCACAAAAGAAAAAGAATACTCAGCAACTATCAAAATTAAATTGATCCAATTGAATGGCTTATTGGCTGTCGAAATTACGATAATTACCAAGAAAATTTCAAACTTAAATGGAAACCAGTATTCAAAGAGCTCAAAGTTAAGTTCTGCATTATCGAGCTCTTCTATACAGTTTCAAAAATTGGTTGTTGATAGTAACAGTCGGAAGATTACTAATTTAAAAAAATCGAAAAATTCTAATAGCCTCTCTTCCTTTAGTAATTTTTCGCTTTCAAACGGTAACATTTTCACTTTTTTTTTTTTTTTTTTTTTGAATTTTGAAGGCTTTCTTAAACTGAACCTTATCTTCTATCTTTTTGATTTTTTGAAATTTGAATTCTCTTAGGCTCTGAGAATGAATCACTTGGAAGACTAACACCAAGAGAGGAAAACAGAAACTTGCCAAAAGAGTTTCGGAACCAAAAGTTAATTTTCATCAATAAAGAGATGAAAAGAATTGTACAAAGCATTGATCAAATCAAAAAAACAAAAAAGAAAATGGAAACAAAACGACTCGTTTTGGTACACGAACTCTATATTGCATTGAATCAAAATAGGTATGTGAAAAAAATTTTCCTTTTAAATTTTTCTTCAAATTTTACCTTCTTTTTATAAAAAATCCAAAACAAATTCTATTTAATCCAACAATAAAAATGAGAAAATTTTTGGGAAATGGGGTTGTTTTTAGTTGTTCGTAACCCTTTGAAAATACGTCATGGTTTGTTCTAAAAAAAATAATATTTGTTTTGTGATTTGCAAATCAAAACTTTTTACTGATCTACTTTTTGGATTAAGGTTTTGTAGAATCGTAAAATGTGAATGGTTCTTGAATTTTTTGCTTGCTTTACCTTATATCCCAAAAAGAAAACTTTTAAAAGTTCGTAAAAAAATTACAAAAACATTTGCAATCATACTTGTTTTAATTTTCTAAATTGAAAAATTCCGAACAATTTCCCCCATTCCAAAAGATTGACATTTACAAATTGTTCCATTCCAACAATAATTCAGAATTTTTCTCTTTTTGCTCAAAAAGGGAGTTTAATGAAAATCTCTAGAAACATCATTTTGAATTGGTTTTGTAAAGATCTTTTTCGTGTGTTTTTCAACTACCCATAAGTAAAATATTTTGAGAATTTGAAATAAACATTTTTCCATTATCAAAATAAAAATAATAGGATTTTCCTTGTCAAAAAAAAAAGTTAAACATCATTTTTAATTGTGAACCTTAAAAAAAATTTGAAAACAAAAAGTAAGAACAATTTATAAAAGAAAAAATAACCCTCACGAAAGATAAAAATGAGGATTAGTTACAATAACAGTTTTTTTAATAAGATCTTTTTGATTTATGATTTTCTATTGATTGACTAATTATCCAACATTTGTTGAATAAAATTGACTATTTCTGTGATCTCAAAAATTTCAATATCCAAGAAGATTTAAATTGTGTTTTGTTGAGTTGGTTGAAAATAATAGAATGATGAATTTGCCTTTTTTATTTTATTTCTTCATTTCTTTGATTTTACTTTTTGTTTTCAGGTTCTATTAAGGTTTCCAATTCAAAATGGTGTTTAACTTTTTTTTTTTTTTCACTATTTTCCCCAAATGGTTAATTTTATTCATGACAGGAAAGTTTGGCACTTTTTTTTATACAGTTACTACGTTTTTAGGTGAAAACAGTGAAATAATGTATAAAATTACCCATGAATAAGTTATGTAATCCAAGTAATATTTGTCCAAGGAGAATTTCTTTGTGAAAAAATGAGAAATTTTCACAATTTTAATAATTTTCACAATTTTTGCCTTGTTAGATCATGTAAAATTCTGATCCTAATATTTTAGAATTTCCATTTCAACTTTCAGAACTCACACTATTTTCTAGAGCTGTTCTATATATTTTTTAAATTTTACTTTTACAAGTTTGAAATGTTCTCAAATTTGAAATGCACTTGAAAATCCCCAAAAGGTATTTTTTCAATTATTTTTTTTGTTATTTTCAATTTTCCTTTTCATTGAAAAACAAAGAAAAATAGTATACGTGAAAAGGTAAAGATGACAAAAAATGTTTTTTTTTTTGTCAAATTTTTTCTATGTGAAAATTTTTTTTGAGAAGCGAAAGTGAAATAACACAATTACTCAAAACTCTCAAGAGTGGGAACGTAGTCCTTAATATTTAGAGGTTTTTTTATTTCAATTCATACCCAAAGACAAAAATTCAAATTTAATGGCTTTGGCGATCTTTTAAGAATTCCAAACTTTTTAAGTCACGTTTTTTAATATTTTTTGGAATTTCTTCCATTTGAAAAAAAATTTTATGATTACATAACCAAATATAAAACAAGGGAAATGTTAAACTAATATATATAATCTCTTTTAAACACAATTATTCAAATTTTAGGGTATCATTTTTATTCTGTTTAAAATGCATGAAAAAATACTTAAATTTTCACATAACGAATTTCCAAATAATTTTAATAGTAATTCCACCCATGATTTTGATTCAAGATTACATTTTTTTTTTTCGATGGGACATTCACTAAACAATCCATTTTACTCTTTGATCACTCATTCCTTTTTATCCTCTCGAAGATAAAAAAAAAAAATTGATAAGTTTGAATTGATTTTTTTCAAAAATAAATCTATTTTTGAATTTTTTAATAATTTATTATCTGTCACAAATACATACCTTTATGAATAGTCAAACAATTTAGTTGATCAAATCCCTTTATTTATTTGGATTAGCAAAAAAGTACCAATAAAAAAATTATACAGATAACATTATCAAAGAATATATATATATATATATATATATATATATATATATATATCTATTTGTAAATTAAAAATGAAATAAACTTTAAATCTCAAATTTTTCCAAAAAAATTCTTTTTACATTTCATTCCTTTTTTATAAATTTAATAAATAGAAAAATCCCCGAAAAGGAAAAAAAGTGGGTCAAAAATAAAGAAAAACTATATGATCTTGAAATCAAAAATTTGGTTGCCGAGGATCTTCATTTTAATATATTTATACATAAAAATAATATTTTGGAAACCTCTAACGAACAATTAACAAACATATTAAAAAACAATTCGAACTCTCAAACGATATTACAATTTAAATTAATCCAATTAAAAAAATATAAAATGAAAAAATCCTTATTAATCTCTCAAAATGCAATTATTAAATGTCAAATCAAAAAAATCAAATTAGAAATAAAATCAAATGAATTAATAAATATTATTAAAAATGAAAATGCAAATTTAATGGAAATGTACCAAGAGGAGCTACCGGAAAATATTTCAATTAAAAAGGGCAATAACGAATTAGAGGAAAGTGAACATACTCTGATTAAAAACTTCAAACCACCAACAATTAAGGAATTATTTCAAAATGGAAAATTAAAAATTGATTATAATTTTATCCCATTTGAAATTTTACTTCAACACAAACAATGTAGAAAATATTTTTTAACCTTTTTAGAATCAAATATGATGGAAGAAAATTTATTGTTTTATTCCGAAGTGCAAAAATTTAAAAAAACCAAAGAAAAAAATAGAATGAAAACAGCAAAAAGAATTTACGAACAATATATTAAAACCGGATCTCAAAAACAAATCAATTTAGAGGGGACAACAAGAGTTCAAATAGACACAGATATTTCCAAAAATAAAATATCAAAAAATATTTTTAGTGAATCAGAAAGTGAAATATTTATGACCTTAATCAAAGAATGTTATCCTCGTTTTCTCAGCTCGGAAGATTATCTTGAATTAAAACAAGTTGTCCCTTCATTTATGTGGAAATGATTAGATTTGTATCATTGTTGTTGTTGTTGTTGTTGTTGTTGTTGTTGTTGTTGTTGTTGTTGTTGTTGTTGTTGTTGTTGTTGTTGTTGTTGTTGTTGTTGTGGTTGTTGTTGTTGTTGTTGTTGTTAATATTATTATATTCTTATTCTTTATTATTATTATTCTTATTATTCTTATTCTTATTCTTATTCTTATTCTTATTCTTATTTCATTAATATTTGTATTATTTTTATTTGATTTTATATTTGATTTTTTTTTCTATGAGCCTGCCTTTTTTACCACTTAATTTTATTTATCATTACTGGAATTTTATTGTTTTATCTAAATTCAAAACAGAATGAAAAAAAAATTAGAAATAAACTATTAATTATTCCTTTTTATTTTTTCTTTTTGAAAACTTTGAATTTTTATAACAATGTTCAAATTATATTTATTTAGTATCGAATTTAGATCTTATATCTTTAAAATATCTAATTAAATTTAATAAAAGTATAATTATACAACTTTATTTTTATTTTTTTTATTTTTCATTTTATTAAATTTAGATTTAAGAAAAAATTAAAAAAAAAAAGATAAAGGAATTAGTACTCTACAACAACAAGTGAAAATTTCAAAATATTTTATTGATGACATTCTCTACTTTGATTTTTTTATATGACAATAAGATCATGAAAAAATTTTTTAAAAAAAAATTAAATTTTTACTAATTATTCGCTATTTGATAACCTTAATTATAATAAACAATATGAGTTAATAAAAAGATTTTTGATCTAAATTTTTTTTTGAAAGATATTTTTAAATTTAATTTGATAAAATCCAATTTTTCAGGTTCTAGAAAGATTTTTTTAAAATTTAATAGTAAAAAAAATTTTCAATTTTTTTTCATAGATATGAATTCATTTTATTATATTTTGATAGTATTTTAAATCTGATGAATATCTTTCAAACCGGGAAATAAATTATTTTTACTATTAAAGTTTTATTTGATTTTTTAAATTGGGAAAAAAATTATTTTTTATATTTTTCTGTTATGTTTTTGTTTTTTAATTTTTGAAATAAACATGAAAATTTACAAAAATTTTTGGTTTATTCCAAAAAGTAAAATAAAATACCTTTAGAAATTCCAGAATTTAAAAGAATTGAGTAAAATCTAGAATTTCTCTCCATTCTTTTGAATTCCGAAAACCTAGGCACTTGAAGGCACTTTTTGTTAGCTTTTCTTGAGTTTTCTGTTTATTTGTAAAATCAATAGTTTTTCAATAGTTTTTTTTCGAGTTTTCTATTTATTTGTTAAGTGTTCTAGGTTTTTTTTAATGTTTTAAGTTTTATTTGTGAAGTGTTCTAGGTTTTATCTTTAGGTATAAACCAAAAATTTTAATAAATTTTCTGTTTATTTCTAAAGTAAAAAAAACCCAATGAAAATCTATTGATTTTGCAAATAAATAATTTCATCAAAAAAAACCTAGTACACTTCACAAATAAAACTTAAAACCTTAAAAAAAACCTAGAAAACTTAACATATAAAACTGAAAACCACCTAAAAAGTTAGTTACTCTAATGAAACTTTCGTTAGGTTTTCCAGAATATAAAAAAATTTAGTAAAATCATCAAGATTTTACTGGATTCTTTTACATTCTGAAAAACCACTATTATTTTTTCTTGAGTTTTCTGTTTATTTTGAAAATTGATAAATTTTACCGTTAAAAGAGAAAACCTCAAGAAAACACCTGTTGGTTTTTAATTTTTGTATTAAATTGAAAATAAAATAAATTTTCAGTTGGTTTCATAAAAGTAAAAAAAAAAAAAAAAAAACCTAGGCACTTGACAGCACTTGATGGCACTTGAAGAATTTACAATATTTATTATTAGATTTTTTTTTATATTTGAGTTTTTTTAGATAAGTAGAGTGTTTTGAAAACTATCGTGTTATTATAACTTCAAAAAAATATATCCTAAAGTAGAAAATAGGAAAATTCATCCTTACCCCCATTTTATAATTTTACCCCAAAATAGAACTTTTTTTCGAGATTGGAGGCTTTTAAAAAACACAGTACTATTAACAACAATAAATACAACACCCTCAAGATTTTTAAGAACTGAAATGTTGATTATATTGTGAATGAACTCAATTAACAAGGACAAAAAGATAATTCTGGTAAGGGTTTATTCCAACTTGAAATTACAATTTTTATTTTTTCATATTAGTGATTACTTGTCAATTTTTAAGAGAAATTCACAAAAAATCAAAGATCATTTATAAAAAATAATAGATATTTGAAATAAATGTTAGGATACTATTTTGAATAGAATCACAGTATATATTTACTTTATGAACCAAATTTCAAAAAATATCACTCCTGAAATAATAAATTGATATATATATATATATATATATATATATACTTTAATATCCAAGTTCATCAAATAATTAAATTATATTAATAATCCATTTTTAAATTATACCAAACATATAAAAACGGGATATTTTTGAAAATAAAAAAAAAAAATAAAACCAAAAACAAAAAAAAATAATTAATCATAATTTATGAAATGAGTATTACTTATTTTTTATTATTGAACTTTTAAGAAAAAAATTGAAGGAAAAGATTTTATGTAATCATTAAATTCCTTTTAAAATACAGAACTCAGTGTCAGTTTTTTACATGAATATTTGTCTTTTTAAAGTTCTTTTTTTTCTTTTCCACATTATCTTTTTCAAAAAAAAATAGAAAAAGAAAGAAAAAATAAAAATAAGAAAAACTGAAATCAAAAAAAAAAATAAAAAAAAAAAGAAGTGAAAACAAAAAGAAAAACAAAAATTTGAAAAAGTAAAAAAAATTTACTTAATGAGAAGAAAGGATTTTGATCTAAAAATTGAAAAATTTTTTTGATCCAAAATTTGAAATAAACACACATTATGGTTTCTGAACATATAATAGAGCAAGTCAAAAAATTTTAAATAATCGATCACATATCCTTTTTTTCTCTCTTTCTCTCTTTCCTAATTGAGCTTCTTTTTTTTTTTTTTTTTATTAATAATAAAGTCGATTGTAGTTTAAATAACTTAAAAAAGTAATACAATTATTTGGGATTTTACATTTGTTATTTAAATTCAATAAAACAATGTTTAAATAATTGTCTTCTTAATACCATAAAGAAAAAATCAAATCTACTGATTTATCAAACTAAATATAATTATTTCTCTTTGAAATTTGAAAAAAGTTTATTTCCACCTTAATTACTTTAATTGGACGAAAATTGGTTTAACTAAGAATTGTTTCTAAATTAACATTTGTAAATATTACAGGTTGGAAACTTTATCTGAAAAAGGTACATAAAGGGAGAACCACAAGTTTTTTTCTTTATTTCTTTTCATAGCAAATAAAAGATCCTTTTCAAAGGATTCAAATTACAATAGATTCAATTGGTGTAAAAGTATAATGGAAGATAAAAAGAATAACACTATTTCTTAATATTTTGAACCCAGTGATCCCAAATTGTTATTTATAAAACTTGTAAAATGAGAAACTTGTTTTAATTTGTTTCTCGATCTTTGGACTGAAATCTTTTAAGAAAACACTTTTAGAAAAAATGTGAGAGGACAACTAATAAGAAACAATGAAAGCTTTTAAATTCTTAAAAACACAAAGACTATTGAACGAATCAGGATATTGTAAGACAACCTTTCAGATTTGTCTTTAAAAATAACCAATATTTTTCAAAAATTATGATTGAACGAAAGGATTGTAAAAATATTCAACAAAAATAAAAAGAAAAAGAAAAAGAAAAAGAAAAATATTTTTGATAAACTTTTCAAATTTATTGTTTAAAAGCTGATTGTTTATTCAGACTGATTTGTTAAAAATTTATGTTTTGTTATTTTTTAATTTGTTTTTTTTTTTTTTTTTTTTGTATGCAAACTCTGAGAGTTAAACAAACTATTATTTAGTTTCTATGATTTGACTCAAATAATTACAAAGAAACTATAAACAATTTTGCCAACAAGAAAACCAGTAAGCGAACAAAGAAGGAAAAAATAGTAAATTGGATCAAATGCCAAACATTGAACAAAATTCAATTTAAAAAACAATTCTTCCGATCTGTTGCTATTTTGGTTCTTTTGCAAAGGCAAAATCTCACAAAAGATCTCCAAAATGTGTACCAACTCTCTCTGTTAAGGAGTAGAAACTAAGAATAGCTTACTAACTTTTCAGGTTAACAAGCCAATTGGGCTGTCCAAAACAAATTTTTTTTCTTGTCAAAAATTAATCAACCCGATAGGATATGTTATTATGGTTTGGAAATTTCTTTTTATGTTCTTTTTTTGCCTTTTTATATTCTTTGTGTTTTTTTTGAGTTTTGCTTGGTTTGTTTTGCTCTTCGTCTTGCTCCATTTGTATTAATTCTTTTTTTAAATCAAGAATCTTTTGTTGGCTTTCCATTTCATCCAGAAAAGAATTTATTGTTTCTTCAATTGACTCCGATTTGGTTTTGATTTTATTTGCCAATCCTGAAAGGAGTTTTTCGGATTTGTCTTTGTTTGTTTTGATTTCATTGTTATAATATTCTATCATTTTATTTAATTCATCAATTTCTGAAAGGTACCTCTCATAGTCTTTGATGTTTTCTTCCATTTTTAATTTGTGTTTGACCAAAAACCAAGGTTATGAATAACGTTCTGAAAAAAAATTTGAAAGGTAAAAAAATGATTTTGGAAAGTTTTATTTTTTTGTATTTGAGCCTGGGAAAAAAAGAATATAAAAGGACTTTCGTACAATTAAAAATAAAAGTACAGTTGCTAAAAACTGTTTTTTTCTTGAAAGTATTTCTTTAAAAAGAGGAGTAAAAATATTAAAAAATATCTTATTTCGCCATTTAAGAATAAAGTAAAAATATAAAAAAATGTTTCTCGATATTTTTAATTAGAAACCTTGTTGAAAACAAAAAATAAAATTATTTAAAGGAAGAAATAAATTAAATAAGATAAAAATTTATCAGTGATATATTATCAACCAATTCAACTTCAATTTAGATCACCTATAATTATGAAAATACATAAAGTTATTTCGAAGATCTCAAACAATATTCAATTTTAATTCCCAAAAGTTAATTATAGATCTATCAAGAAAAACCTCAAGACTAAAAGAAAGTTTTAGAAAAACCATCATTATGTTAAGTCCTCTATTTGTTCTTTAAGTATTGATTTTTTTTTTTTTTTTAATTGATATTACTTTTCATTTTACGCAAGGTTTCTAATGAAAAAAAAAATAATTAATTTTTAATATGATATTTAAACAATTATTTTTAACTTACGGATTACATTCCCACAACGGGGTATTTAATTTTTGGGTTATTTTTAACATTCACTTCTTAAAACAAATTTTCATTCTCAAGAAAGTATTTAAAAACTTTATGCATTTCAAAGTTAAAAATCATAACAATAGAAAAATTGATAATGATCAAAAAAATTCATTTTTGAATGAAAATTTAAAAACAATTGACTATAATGTATAACAAAGACAGATTCAAATTTTAAAACATTTTATTCTTGTAAAAGTAACTAAAAACAATATTTAGAACAACTTGGGTATATGTTTTTTGTATTTATAGATTTGATATGGAAATTATCAAATTGTGAAATCCAATTTTGAGGAACCTAAGAAGAGTAAAATTATGAAAATTGTTGGAAAATATCATTTTTTTAATAAAATGAATTCTAGGAGGGTGAATTTAACAGATATCATGGAAACCATTCATGAGAGCTTTATCAATAATTTCACAGTTTTCACTTATGAAACTTTGACCTTACTTAATTGATCCTACTTTTCATTTTAATTATGTTTTATTTTCACAATCAGATTAAACTTTTTTTTATATTTGTTTTTTTTTTCTCAAATGATAAAAACAATTCTAATACAATTATTTCAATATCCATAATTATTTCTTCTTCATTAATGCTATTGCAAAATAATTCTATTTTTCTATTGGTAAGACCTCTCATAAATGAAATATACGAAAGTAGTGATCTCATGTTCTAAGATACTTTTATAAATGTTTTTAACACCAAGCTCAAATTCTTTTTGATCACAAAAATCGCCATCAAATTTACTATTTTGGAACAAAATTCCCAATAAAATGAGAAATATATATTATTATGATTATAGATATATAAAATTACAGTCTATATGTTCTTTTACTACAATCTTTCTATGGCTACCATAAAATTTTAAATAAAAAAAAATTGTGTTTTCTATTCTTATTTTCCATTTTCCAAAAATTCGGAAGAGTTATTATTAGAAAAAAAAATTCAATAAATGAGCTATAATTCTAATTTTGGAACATCGAAAAAAAAATTATGAAGATTCACCAAGCACTTAAAAATATTGTTCAAAAACGGTAAATTTTTAACGAACAGTAAATATTGATATTTTTTTTGAGCTTTTTTGGACTGATAAATAGAAAGTTTCATGGGATCCTGAATATTTTTTTTTCGATGTTCCAAAATTAGAATTATAGCTCATTTATTGAATTTTTTTTTCTAATAATAACTCTTCCGAATTTTTGGAAAATGGAAAATAAGAATAGAAAACACAATTTATTTTTATTTAAAATTTTAAGGTAGCCCTGGAACGGCTGTAAAATTTCTAAAAGTTAAATAAAGTATAAAACAATATATTTCACCCTTATACACCCAAAATATATACCAAAATCAGAATTTTTTTGAAAGAAAATACCAAAAATTTATCAAAATAAAGGAGAAATGAAAAAGAAAAAATAAAAAGAAATTTAAAAAGGGTTTTTCTGAAGAAATTAGTCGTAAATCAAAAAAAAAAAAAAATTAATTCTATCTTTAATCTAAAACATCCTCAATCATAACAACAATACTTTTGTATCTTTTAGTTTAGCTTGATAGTTGATCACGAATATTCATTTCAGGAGACTGTGTTATAATTTCTATAATTTCTTGGATCTTTTGGAATTCCTTTTGCTATAATCCTTTGGTATTTTTTTGTATTTTTATTTTCAAGATAGCTATACCGGAATGTTATGAAGTATTTCAGTATTAGTAAAAACTTGATTTTTTTTTTTTTTAAATTCTTTTTATCAATATAATGAACAATTAACAAGAAAAAAATGAAAAAAAATAAAAAATATATTAATTTTTTTCACAAATCTTTAAATTATTGGCAAGGCAATATATTGTTTTCTTGGATTTTAGTCGTGCTTTGTAATCTATAAACAATATTAGATTTTTGATAAATTTTTTTTACAACTATTCAATTAAATATATTTTGAAATCTAAATAATTAACTTCGAAAGGTAAAGTATTTTTATTCAACTTCTTTATTTATGATTAATTTAATAATAAAAGGACTTAAAAAGAATATAATATATAGAATTTAAAAAAATGGCAAATTTTTCCAGAATACTTGCTAATAATTTTTGAAAAAAGAAAGAAACTTGTTTTAATTTGCTAAGAAAAATTGACAGTTTGGTTAAAATTCTTTTTAAAATTTAATAAAAAAACCAATTAATTTGTTTTTTTTTTAAAAATCATAACCATAGAAAATGATTTATCAAACAATTGGTAAATAAGTTAAAAGGTAGTCATATATCATTACTATTGTAAATTTCATTTCAAAAACTTATAATTAATCAAGTATGAAATGTGATAGATTAAAATCACATATACAATGATTTTTTTTCATATAATTCATAGAATAAAAAGATAAATGATAATAATAAAATTATTGATAATATACTAAATTCCAAAAATTTAGACACAGTCTAAACAGTTAAAAGAATAACAATACTACACTAACATTCAAATTGGAAATAATTTTGATTTTACAAACTATTTTCATTTTTTGTCTTTTTTGTTTTGTTTTCATTTCCCTTTTTTCCAGTTACGTAGATAATCTGTTTCATTTGATCTGTAATTTTTTTTCAATGGTTGATATAAGCTTAGTGTTGAGTTTGTTAAATTGAAAAATCACATACAAATTGATTGACGGTATCTTATCATTTGATTGATCAACAATTGTTAGGGAAATTTCAACAAATTTATCAATACATTTTTTATTCCGCTCGTTTCATTATTTTGGATTCACACTAATTTTTTTTTTTTTGAGTTATATATATTTATTTTTTTTTATTTGGATGAAAACGATTACTTATAAAAACATTAATACCGGGTTACTTAAATGTGATTTTATATTAAGTTTGGAAAAATATAATAAATTGAGTTTTTTAAATTGCCTATTTTTGATTTTGGGTTTCTCCGAAATTTTGAAATGGGGTTTATATTAAATATTTAAAATCGTAATAATTACAATTTAAATAAGAATACGAATTGAATTATTTCAAAATATTAAAAAAAAAAATTGTAAAATAATAAAGTTAATTCTTCAGGTTTTAATTTTTAAGAAATTTCTCAAAATTATTTTATTTTTTTTCAGAAAGAAAATATTCATGATTAGGGTCATTAGGAGATGCTCCGTATAAAATAAATTTTTGTACATCTTTATTTTCAAAAATTAAAACAGATGCTTCATTTCCAGAAGTATAACAATAATTTGGTGCACTCCAAATTGTGCACACTTTTTTTTTTTTTGGCTTTAAAGGATCTTGTTCAAACCACCAATAATATCCTCTTGGTGCTAGCTGATGTGAACGGCAAATAAGACTCATATTGTTAACTTTTAAAAATTTATCAACAACCTTTTCTCCAAAATACCACCCAGTTCCTATTAAAAGTTAAAATTAACAAAATAATTGAAAAAAGATAAAAATCAAAAGAGAAAAATAAATAATTAAAATAATCAATTTAACGAATTTTAAACAGTATTCCAAGTAATAAATAAGAAATAATCACCATCACTTTTTTTTTTTTTTCTTTTGATTTTTCATTTTTGAACAGAAATTATTTTTTTGTTGGCTTTTTCATTTATAGCTGTTTTAAAAAGGAGTGAACTTATGAGTTTTTAAAGTGTTTCTTAAACCACTTTAAAAAGTAAACCAAACAGTTTTTAAGTCACAGTTTATAAAATCTTGATTTTTTATTTTTTTTTTTTAAAAAAAAGTCGTATTCAAAAAAATGTTTTCCTTTCTTTCTTTTCTTGAAAGGTTAATTCTAGATTTTGTTTGCATACAAATTATTTCATTTTTTCTTTTTTTGATTTTTTTTTCTATTTTTGTATTTTCATGATTGAAGATTGATATAAACTTTGTTTCAGTCAAAGGGGGAAGAACATTTTTTTTAAATATTAATTATTTTATATAATTAACCTTTGGAGAACAAATAAGAAATAATCCGAATACTATACATCAAAGGATAGTTGATATCCATATGAGAATAAAACTAATAAACCAATAGATTTTCTTAAAAATTGAAAAACTGAAATTCTTAAGGTATCCTTGAGAAAAATAACAGTGTTCATTTTGAACTTCAATTGAAGATCCAAATAAAATTCCAATAGAAATAAATATGATTTCTCTAATATCATTTCCACTGTTTCAATAAAATTAGAATAACAGTTTTTACCAAGTGACTATCGATCTTCTAATAAAAAAAAAATTTTGTTACTGTATTAGGTAAAAAAAAAACAAAAAAAAATTAAAAAGCTAAAAAATGTGAAAAAATGATTTCAATTTGGAAATTTCCTAAAAAATATTTTTTCTTCTTATATCTATTCAAACCCTTTAGGCGCATGCAATTCACCCACCAAAACTGCACCACTTTGACTGGAAAATGGTTTATAAAGGGGGTTTGACGATATCTTTTTCAATTCACGATAAAGTTTAAATAATCATGATTAATACTGACAAAATCAAATAAATGTTTGAAAATTTTCTAAAATTCCATTTTTTAAATTTTTTTACTCAGGGTTGAATAAAGATTTTATTGGTTTAAATGTTAAGAAACTTTGTAAAAAAGTTGATTTTTTCAAGGTTATTTGAAATGAAATTTTTTGAAGTATAATTATCAGATTTAAAAAAAAGGAAATTAATTTGAAAAAATTTTATGTTAAATTTTTTTGAATTTATCCGATATATAAAAGTGTATTTTATGAAATTGAAAATTAAATTTTGGTCATGGCGTTAAAATGTATTAGACAATATCTTTTTCAAGTCACAATAAAGTTACAAAAATCACGATAATCAAGAATATCACGATATTTTTTATAAAATCATGATAATCTTCTAAAAATTGTGATAATTATTAAAAATATTGCGATTAAAAATTAATCCCGATTTACTCGTTGATGAGGTTTAGTACTAATTCAGTGATTTTTTAAAAAAGAAATTTTTTTTGATCAAAAAACAGATAACAAAAAAAAAAATAAATAAATAGAAAAAAATCAAAATAATAATAAAAAAATAGATATTCAAACCTCTTGGCGATGGTGTCCATTGTTCAATGTCATCTGTAGGATCGCTCCATAAGAGATCACATAAGCCGCCATCTGATGGAATTTCTTGAAATCTCCAAATATTTTTCATTTCAAAAAAATTAAATGTATCTATTCAATTATAATAATTATTTGTAATAAATGAAAAAAATAAAAATCAAAAAAATTAATTTAAGAAGGGATAATTATGAAAAAAAAAAAAAAAATAAAAAAAAAATAACGTGGTGATAAGCCTCCATGAACACAAAATAAGGACTGATCTACAACCTATATTATTGTTAATTAAATAATAAGAAGAAAAATCAAGTAGTATATTTTTAGAAAGAAACTGTTCTATATTTGCTTAAAAAATAAGTGAAATATTTTATTTTATTTTATTATTATTGAAGAGAGGTGATTAAACAAAATTGCATCGTGTTTGCCGTTAGTCTTTTTTTTAATTTTAGAACTAAAAAGAAAATTTAAAAATTTTTCTTTACACTTCAAAGATTAAAAAACCTAGTCAATCTAAGGCACTCTACGACACTCTTCGACAATTGACGGCACTCCCTTAAACACTAAATTTATTTAGAGTTAAAAATACGTTATATTTATTTTAAAAAAATCTGAAAAAATGGTGTTTGGAAATGATGTATTTTATGAATTTAAAAAAGTGCACATTTTGGAATTCAATTGAAGAAATAAATTCTCGTTATTATTATTACTGATGTATTGATATAAAATACCTTTTTTCGTTTTTTCTTTTTACACAAAGCCCTAATGTTTAAACTAAATAATTATAATTTGAAGTATATCAAATAACAAATAATTACCAAGATATCGATTGATTGATTTTATTTAAGAGAAGCAAAATTCCTATTTTTTGTTTTAGAAATAATAAATAGAAAGTATTTTTAAACTTTAAAGACGGCGCGGAAAGGGAGAATAAATTTTTCATTCGATTAAAAAACAAAGTTTTCAATTCATTAACCCATGTAAAAAAATAACAGGTTATAGTAACTACGAAATAACTTTTAATGAAAAATTAGCCTTTTTGAATCTGCAAATTACTTTCCGGGAAAGTGTCAAGATAAAAAATAAAATACATACCACGATATATATATATATATATATATATATTTCTACATTAGGAGATTTTTGGAAAAAATTATTTTTTCCTCAAAATTATCATTTTTTTTGGGATAATTATTATTTTTTGTAACAATTAGTTTGTTTATGAACAATACTTTTTACATAATCAATTATTTAAGGGATTCTTTCAAATATTTTATATTTATACTCAATCGTTAATCTCTATGATTGTTAAAAAAATTTAGAGAATACAAAAATAATTGTAAAAAAAATCAATTAAAACATTTCATAAAATGTTTGGTTTAAGAGTTATTTGTCTATAATTTTTCTTGATTTTTTATTTTAAAATCTAAGTGATATTGTTTTCTTTTCTCATTTGGAAATTAGTAATAGGTTAATTTAAATAAGGTTTTGTTAAAGTAAATAAAATCGATTTTTAACTCTATTTATTGCAAAATTAAATTTTTGTAAATTAATTGATACCTAAAATCATAATAATTAAAAAAGATTTTTGCAAGATAAAAAAACTGTTCTCTAGGATCTTTCGATAAAACACTAATATTTATAAAAATATTTTAACAAAGAATTTTGTTTCAATTATTTTTTGGTAGATTTTCTTTTATAATCAGATTCAGTATATCAACATTTGGTGAGACAACATATGAATTCAAAATCAATTACCAATTTTCAACTTCTTAAACCGTAATTTATTATATTTTTATTCCGTTGAAATTATTTTCCTTTTTATCTTTTTCTTTTTTCTTACCTAAAAGAAAATGATAGTAATTAAATAATAAAGTATCCATTAAAAATAAGTTAAACCTGTTTTACAAAAAAAAAAAATGAACCTATAATATTCGCAACACTTTTTACCCAACATATTATTTACAATTATTTTGATTTTTTTGATAAAATTTACCCTTTTAAATTTCAATAAAAAAATATGTAACGTCATCAGTTGTTTTTGATCATTTGAAAATTCAACTTTAAATAGATAAAAATGAACAATCTAAACCATTTTTCCGAGTAGCCCAATTGTAAAAAAAAAATCAAAAAGATCACAAAATATTATTTTTTGATATTGAATCAACCAAAAAAAAATTCCTTAAAAAAAATTTTTTTTTAAGGAGGAAAATAAATAATAATCAAACTTGTTAAAATCAGATTACTTGAGTTCTGAATTGGTCAAATTTCTTTTAAAAATCGATTTTAAATTTCAATAAATTAATTTTTGTTTTTTTTTACTTTTTAATGAAAATATGGTGATGTATTTCTTTATTTCTTTAGAGAAAGGAGTAAATTTAGAAAATTTTACCAAAATAAAAAAAGAGAAGTAGGAAAATCTCGTGATGGTTATATATAATAGTACCAAAAATAAAGTTTCAACTGCCAAATCAAACCATAAATATTATTGTTTTTAAATTATAAATCTAAAAAATAAAGTAAATGGAAAATATTTATTTTGGAACAAAAGTGAAACACGTTTTTTAATTTTAAACGTAAAGATAAACACAGAAACTACATTAACTTGGAAATGAAAAAGTAAGATCAATTAACATAAAAGATAGCAAATAATGACTAAATAAAGTATTAAACATAATAACTTTTTGATAATAATATCTTATTATCAATGGTTTTTCTTTTGGCTGATCAATTATTGTAAATTTGTTGAAAAAATTGAATAATTTTTGCGATCTCCAAAACCACTATTACAATTTTGATATAAAAGGGGATTTAAATTGAGTTTTTTGATTTGATTGTTAATAATGTATTGAATTATTCTTTGAAGTTAATTTGTTTCTTCTTTTAAGGAAGTAAGTACATTTTACCATTTTGAAAAATTTTAATTGTGTAAACCTTACTGAAAAATATTTTTTGAGTGCCACAAGATATTGAAACTTTGGAACTAAAACATCATTCGCAGCTCTATTTATGAAAAGAAAAATAATCAAAGTAATTTAGAGTTTAATCTTTTATTTTTCGATTTTTTGAACATTTTTTTTGATTAAATTTTTGGGTTTTATTAAATTTGGTTTTGAAGATCTAGAGATGTGTTTATACGAATGAGCGAAATTAATCAAAAAATAAATCAAAAGAATAGAATATGAAAAGGTGTGTCTTTGAAACAAATATTTTCTTTTAGAAGATCAAATACAAAAGATCACCATTCCAAATAAATTTGTTGAAATCAAAAATGAAAAAAAAAAAAAACGATAAAAGCCTATTTTCAAAGATTGGTTTTCTTTATCTTCTGAATTTGTATGAATCCAAACAATTTATATACCTTGAATTTCTTGCCCCATTACTATTTATTTTTATTTTACAAAACATTTTTTGACAAATTTGTTTTCAAAATTCTAATTTCCAATATTTTTATCAAAAAAAAATCAAAATAAAAAATACTATTTCAAAAATTAAAATAAAGTGGTTGAATTCTCGGAATCAAAAAACAGTTACAAAAGATTCAACCCAAAATAAAAGAAAAATTAAGAAATAATTTAAATCAAGATTCAGAATTATTTTTACTTCTCATTTTAATGGAAAATAAATAATTATAAAATCAAACAAATAGATCCGAATAAATCTTCATTGAAAAAGAATTCAAAAATATCATATATTTTCTGAACTCAATCGAGAATTAGATAAATGAAAATATAATTTTTAAATTCATTTTAGAAATTCTTTAGAAATAAAAAGTATTTGTTTCTCAAAACTTTTACAAACAAACTTATTTCCATGAAGAATTAAAAATAAAATCTAATTAAGAAGAAGTAATTGTATAAAATGTTACAGATAAGATCAAGAAATAAATGATTTGTATTTATTTTTTTTTGATCAATCTTTTCATTTATTGGATTGTCATTTTTTGGTGGGTATGGAAATATATTATACTATGGATATACTCCACTTCCGTATTTATTAAAATATCGATATATTTGGCTAAAGAAATGATTTGAAGAATTCGTTTTTGCATAAATGATGGTCTCTCAAAATTTAAAAAACGTACTTACCCCCCTAATTTATTTTACTTTTCATTTTGGGTTTATGTGGTTTCTGTGATTTCTGTGATTTCTGTGATTTCTTTTCTTTTGAGATTCAATTTTTGTCTTTGTTTTCATACCAAAAAAAAAATTTCTCTATTATAATTGTATCAGAAATTGAAATTTTTGGATGATGATCTGAAAGAAATTGAATTTACTCTTTCATCTAAGGATATAATTTTATTAGAGAAAATTAATTTATATGTCTTATAATTTAACACGGTAGGGCTGGAACGGCTGTAAAGAAATGTCTCCAGATTTTAAGGGTATTTTTTAAACCAAAATTTACCTGTAAGACAATTAACACACTTTTTAATTTATCAGAATAATTTCGGGTTTTAAAAACATATTGGAATTATTGAAGGGAGGAATTTCTCAAAATTTTGACGCTTATTTTGTTGATCATTTAAGGAATGTTAAGCACAATTTCCCTTTGCTTGTAAGGAATAATTGTTGTTCAATTTTTTTATTTTTGCACCATCAATTGGTTCCTTAATTTGTTCAACATGGACGAATGGTGCGTTGGTATTTGAATTATAAATGGGAAAAAATTTCACTTCATTTACAATATCCTTCTTGACTAAATAGACATCAAAACCTCAAATTGTAACTTACTTGCTTTGAGAACTCATTTTCTCCTTCTGGGAAAATTGAACAAATCAAAAAAAAAATTTGGAAAAAAAAGTGAAAATTTTTTCCCATTTGGAATTCAAATACCAGTATAGTATTATTATTTTAAAAATCAAAAGTGTGGAAAGTTTTTGAAAAACGAATTGTTCTCGTTCGAAAATACAGAGTTTGCTTGTATAAAAAAAATAAAATAAGAAGGCATTTTTATTTGATAAAGAATAGAAAGGAATATTTACTGCTCCGATTGAAAAAAAATCAAAAACATTCATAATAACTTTCCAAATACTAAGGTCTTGATAACGATTGAAACACTCTTCATAAAAGCCATATACCTTCGAAAAAAAAAGAAAAAAGAAATAAGAACAGTTAATTAAAAGAAAGAAAAAAAGATTTTGTTTCTTTTTAAATTAGGAGAAAGGGAATTGATTGAAGTGAATTAAAAAAAAGAATTTTTTTACTTTTGTTATTGCTCGGCATTCGTGATTCCTTTTCAAAAGTTTGGGAATTAAAAGTTAAATTATGATTGGTTTGGTATTAATTAAGAATCTGGGTGAAAATTTGAACGTATTATGTTTTTGAAAAAAAAATGTATTACCCTCTTAAGATTATGAAATGTGTTGGGTGCCTATTGTTTAAAAAGGGGGTTTAGAAATTTATTTTTAAGAAAGTTGTTTGGCTTTTAATAGTCGGAAGGGCAAATGAAGGATCTTCAAAAAAAAAAAAAAAAAGAAAAGAGTTACAAAAGTTTTAAAATAAACAAGGCAAGAATAACTTCTAAACTATAATTCCCACGATCAACATAGTCACCTAAGAAAATATATTTGTGAGGTGGGGTTTGATCAGGAAAATTATCATAACCTGATTCCTTAAAAAGTAACAAGAGATCAAAAAATTGGCTATTTTATTTGAGAAAGGTTAATGAAAGAAAAATAAAAGAAAGAAAAAATTCCTTTTTAATATGGGTTATTAACGTTGTGAAAATGATTGGAATTATTTTTTCGCAAATTGGTTACCCGTGAATGTCACCAACCACTGTTACTGGTCCAGAAATAAACAGAAGATTATTTTCCTCAATCAATAGCTCGGTTATCTTATTTGAAATATCTATGACAGTCTTTGGTGGAATTAATTTCAGTTCAACTAAATGAGAGAAGGTTTGAGAGTAGTTTGTCATTTTAAAAGAATTTTGATGTTTGAGGAAAACATAAAAAATGATCTCTTTTTTGTACTTTTTTTGGTAAACAAACAATTGTACCTGAATTGGTTGTGTTTGAATTCCAGTTTCATAGTAGTAAGTGATTGAAAAAAATCCCTCTTATTTGAGTTACAGTATTTTAGATAAGGAGAATTTGGAGTTTATTTCACAGGCAAAATACAAAAGGATTGTTACCCATTAAGAACGAGAAGAAGATAAAAAAACCCAATTTTACTATTTTTAAGTGATTAGTGTCAACACTGGATTAGTATAAAATTAAAGTACGTTGGAATTGAAAGTTAATAATATTAATACTTGATTGTCAAAATGACTCTAAAAAATCTTTTATTAAAATTATTGAACAGAGTATTATTGATTTTTTACTAATGATCGCTATGAAAAATTGTTCATATTTTGAAATTTTTTTTTTAATTACTTTTCAAAATTAAAAAAAGAAAATCAAAATACAGTATTCCGGTATTTAATAATTCATATTTAGAACTTCCAAAAGTAAATATTTTTTCACTTTTTTAATTTCAAAGATTTAGCTCAATAATTATTAAATTTTCAAAACCCAAAAGAATGATTATTTGAGCTTCTTTTTTATGAAGTGAGTTCTTATATTAATACTTTTCTAATAATTTGTCAAAATAATCAAAAGCTATTTCTTTATTATTTGAAATAATTGAAATATTTGAAAACTTTTCATTAATTTGAGACAAATTTAAGATTTTTTGCAAATTTGTAGATTGAACACCAATTACTCACTCCAAAAATTTCGGGCAAAATACAGATATTTATATAGAAAATTTTTGGTTTTTTTCTGAATATAAAAATAATTTATAATTAGTGTTTTTTAGTAATATCCAAAGGATCCTTGTTAATTGATTATACTAACAAAAAGCACTCTTTTTGCAAATCATTTTTTTTTTTTTTTTGAGACATTTACACAAAATAAACGAAGATAATTAACCTTCAATATTAACGTATCTTAATTTTAAACAAATATAATGATAGATGTTAATCTGTTAAATATAAAAATAAATAATGTTATTAGCTAAGTATATGTAGAATTGTTATCCCCTTGCTTCACATTATAAATAGTTTTTATTTTTTCTCCCAGTATTACATATTGGATTCTAGAAGAAACAGATAAGGCCCAAAAGGTAGATATGATATAATTTTCCAAAAGTTATTATATTTAGAAAAAAAAAATTCTTAATTAGCATGTCCAAAATTGAATTTTCTAGAAATAAATTTAATTAATTTTCATAAAAATCTGAAAAAAAAAACATTAAATACCGATAAAAAGGGAGTAAAGGTTTAAGAAACTAGGAAATATTATTTATTTTTTTTGTCAAAGGCAATAAAGTAATTATTTTCCATAGAATAGAAATATACCTGATAAATGATTTCATTCCACAACTTTGGAGAAATGAGTTATTATTATAAAAGAATTGTTTTTTTTTCCAATTATTTTTTCAGTAAAAACGATCTGGATCCCCTTTTTATTGGATTTTTGTATCAAATTAGAAAAAGAAAAATTTGCCAAACAATTTTCTTTTTATGAAATCTCAACTTTTAGTAATTACTGATAATTTGTTTGAACAAATAACATTGAATCTTTCATCATATTCTATCATAAAAGAAAACCCAATCAAATATTGAATCCTTGAAGATCCAAAAAAAAAAAATCATTATATTTTCTTTAATTTTTAAAATTTTAAATTAAATTCCTAATTATTTAATAGATAAGATAATATTCCTTTTCTAATATTAAGAATATAAACAGCGAACTTATATTATCTATATATTAGTGAAAAAAATAACTCGTATGAAAATAATCACAGACAAGATTTTTAATTATGAATTTTAGTAAAATTTTTGTGTAATTTCTGTATTTTAAAATCAAATTATTGTATTTAAAAATCAAATTCCTAAAATTACAACTCACTAACTTATTGAATCGATGATTAATCAAATTACACTCGTTCAAAACAATATTCAATTAAAAAAAAAACAAGAAAAAAAATCCATTTCCGAAATCCAGTAAAACCTCTATAAAACTATAATAATTTTCTCAAAAAAAAGTAGATCTACTTTTGCTCTTCTTTCTTTTAATTGAGTATTCTATAGAAATTTTACTTTAATGAACTTTGGGTAGGTTTATTATTGGGTTTCAAACATCAAAATTTGGTTATTTATAAATAGGATTGGAATTTAAATAAAATTAATTACACAAAAATTTAACTAATATTAACAATTAAAAAAATATGTAAGTGATGAGTTTCATGTCAAGCCTTTTTCTCCCTACCGTATATCTGAAGTATATTTGCTAAATAAATATTTATTTTAAGAATACTTATTTATTTATTTATTTTATTTCTAGTAATTAAAATAATTGTAATATCAATAATAAGATAATACACTAAATATGGGTTTTAATCTTATTTTTCAGTAGATTAAATTTTAAGAAAAATTTTTTCTTCATCAAAAAAAATAAGTGTGGAAATATTTTAAAAAAGTTTTCTATTTAATGGAATCAAATTTTTTGAGCTGTAAATGATCAAAATACTCATTTTTTGAGGAAAAGAATACAATATAACATTGTAAAATTATTACTTTTAATTTAGGATTTAATTGAATGGAATTTTTGTTTTTATATTTAAAACAAACAAAAAAGTTTCAGTAACTAATTGATTCTAAAGGGAATTCGAAATTATTATTTTAAAAATTTAAATTAATCAAATGATTTAATAAAGGTAATAAATTATTAGAATACTAAAAGGAATTAAAATATTTATATTTTCTAAGAATTTAATTAAATTTTAAGTTTTATTTTATTTGGTTCTTGTTATTATTATTTAACTGGATCAAAATAAAATTTTTATATTTTGAAATTACAAAATAAAAAAAAAAAAAAATTGTAAAAATTTTTAAATTTCAAAATAAAAAAAAATAATAATTATTTAAAGAGAAAAATAAAAATAATATTCAGAGTTTCAAATAGATAGTAAATTGATAAATAGATGTTTCAATTCTTTTAGGATTAATTTGAATAATTATTATTTTACATTATTTCTAGATCCTTTCAGTGGCTCTAATCTTAAGGATTTAGATAATAATTCTTCTTTCGTGAGAGTTTGAGGAAGGTCGTTTAATAAAATTTTAATTTGGTGAATGCTAATCAAAGAATATTTCATTAATTGAAATTTATTTAAACGTGTTACTGTTTCGTAAATCTTTCTTCTTTTAGCAAAGTTAATCAATTTTCCGATATAATCATCTTGGGTTTTTTCTCTAATTGAAAGCTCCTTTAAATAATAATCTAAATTCGGGATACAAGGTTTATCATTGATTTTGTCAATAATTCTGATATATTCTATATAACTATTATCATTTGGAATAATTTCTTTAAATGTATTGAAAAGTTTTTTATCATTTTTAGGAACTTCATTCCATGTAAATTTTAATCTTGAGACTGGCTCACTTGATAGCCCAACAACAATACCCCTTAGACCATGGAAATTTTCAAGTTTCAAAAGACGATCACCTAATCTAATAAAGCTACAAATATGCTTAATTCTTTCTTTGATTGTTGGGCAATCCACAATGGTGAATGTAACCCAATTCGCAATACTTTCAAATCGTTTAATTAAATTTAAAACATTTGGCGATTTAATTTTGGCATTTTCTTTTGACCAAGCTTCTTTCAATAACTCTGTTGGCTAATTATAAATTAAAATAGATCAAAATAAATAAAATTATTAATAATTAAAAATAATTATAAAATAATATTTAGAATAAACGAAAAGTTGAGGATGATGATATTAAAATTGAATAATTTTCAAAATTAACTATCATTAGATAAATAAAAATTAAAAATAATAAGAAAAATAAAATTAATAATAATATTTTTACTTTAATTTGAAGATACATTTGGTGTTCAATTAAAGTTTCTTGTCTTGCAATTTCTTCTTCATCAATATCATCTAATTTCAGATCTGGGCTCCAAATATTTTTTGGTGTGATTGGATCCGGTGGATTTGTTTTAGCTTTGCCAATTCTATTTAAAGTTGAATCCTTTTGCATTTTATTAATGGAACTTCTTAGAAGTTTAGCTAAATTTTCATTTCCATCATTAACGAGAACATTATCAATAAAATTAGACATTTCGGAAATCAGTCTATGATTAAAATCAGAGAAATAAGTTTCAATCCATTTTTTTAATACACGCCCAATAGAAATCTGAATGGTTTTTTTGATTTTTTGATATTCAACAAATTTTTGATCTTGCCTTTTAGGCACATGATACCTTTCAATTAATTTATCAAGAAAGTCTCTTGGAGTGGTAAATGATTGATAAGACATTAAAAACGTGTGAAGATAATCGGTATCGCTTTTCCCGCCTGGGGTTAATTTTTCAATAAGCTTATTAAGTGTCGCGGCTTTAACAGAACCATTTGCATAAATAATGTTTTCTGAGGATTCTGGTCCTTCTTCCCAGATATTCACATTGTGTGCTTCAATTTGAGATTCTTCATAACCAAGCCCAACAAATTCGTTATTTATATAAACTTCAGGATCTAATTTATTATTTTCGTTATCTTCGATTTCATCGATTTCCTCAGTGGAAAGATTCCATATTTTTTTCATATCAATTACACCCAACTGTAATAATGAAAAAAGTTTACTTTTTTTAGAATTCATTTCCTCAGCTATAATATCACCATAAT
This sequence comes from Anaeramoeba flamelloides, assembly GCA_027625915.1. Lineage (NCBI taxonomy): Eukaryota > Anaeramoebidae > Anaeramoeba > Anaeramoeba flamelloides. The sequence continues at coordinate 1,045,321 of JANTQA010000051.1, forward strand.
ATATAACATATAATATAACATAATACAGAATACATAATTTGATTTTTTTTTTAAAATTAATTATTATTGAGAAGATTTCGTTACAAAAATTATCATATTGATACAAAATTTATTGTTTAAAATTCTTAATTTTTTTTCTTATTTAAACTTTTGACATAATCATTCTAAAGTTACTGTGGAATTTTTACAATACATTGAAATTTATTTATTTATTTATAAAAGCTATATGTTTCCTAATAAACATAAAATTCGTTCTGATAAAGTTAGTTAAACCGTAAATTATTATAATAAATACTGGATCAAAATTTTTATCTTTTAAATTTATTTTATCTTAATTCTCTTGAGAAACAAATTCAAAAAAACAAGGTAAACCCCATTCCAAAAATTTGGACACACCCAAAATCAAAAATAGCCAAAAAGAAACTCAATTTATTTTATTTTTTCAAACATAATATAAAACCTCATTTAAGTAACCCATTATTAATGTTTTAATATGTAATCATTTTAATCCAAATAAAAGAAAAAAATATAAAACTCAAAAATAAAAATCATATGTGTCCAAAATAATGAAACCAGCGGAACAAAAATTGTATTGTTTAATTTGTTGAAATTTCACAAACAAATGTTGATCGATCAAATGATAAGATACCATCTACCAATTGCATGTGATTTTCCTATTTTATAAAACTCAACACTAACCTTCTATCAACCATTGAAAAAAAATTCCAGATCTAAGGAAAAAGATTACGTAACTGCAAAAAAGGTAATGAAAACAAAACAAAAAATGAAAATAGTTGGTAAAATCAAAATTGTTTCCAAATTGAATTTAAAGTCTGGTATTGTTATTCTTTCAATTTTTTAAATTGTGTCCAAATTTTTGGAATATAGTTTACATGAACGAAAGATTTTCAATTTTTTAAATTGTACAAATTCATTATTAAAACAATTTAGAAATAATGATGGGAAAAAACTTTCAAGTTTCTGTGATTTCTGTGATTTCTGTGATTTATATGATTTTTTTTTATTCTGAAATTCAATTTTTTGAATTTCGTTAATGATTAAAAAAAAAAAATTTGATTAGGTATTACAAAATATTAATTTTACCAAAAAAAAAAAAAAGTAAAAAGTAAAAAAAAAACAATTTAAAGTTTGCATATTAATTAATATTGAATAGTTAAATTTCAAGAATTAAGTCTAAGTAAAATTCACTTTTGAAACTTATTAAAACTTAAGTTTTTGGGAAGGATTTTGTTTGTAATTTCAAGGTTAAATTCTATTTGAAATAACAATAAGAGTTTTATTTGTGTATTTGTAAATTTAAAATAATTTTGAAAACATAACAAATCTTTTAAATGATCTTGTAGATTCAGTATATTTGGGATTTTTATTTCAAAATAATCGTTTAGATAGAATAGAAACTTAACCACGTTGTTCATCATTAATGTAGTAATTACACAAAAGAAGAAAAAAATTGGTTTTACTTTTGTGGTTTTCATAATCTAGATTATTGAGATTAATATATTTTTAGAGAAATCGTTTTAAATTCAACAAAATATTAATACTGTAATTTTCCAATTAATAAATGATTATTATTATTTCAATTCCCGCAATAATTTGTTGTTAACAATGAAGAGAAAAAAATAAAAAGATTTTTACAAACTAATTAAAAACCAAAATTTTTGTAGATTGAAATTAACTTCCTTATGGTTCCCCCTCATTGAAATTTGAGATAAAATTAAATTTTTTATTAAATTGGAATTTAGTAGTAATTTAAAAACAGGTGAAAACTGAAAATTTTTTTAATTTCTCATAAAATTTTTTAAAGTTGTTATTCAGACATTTTATGTTTACGATTGAAAACTTTCTGTTTTCACTTTTTTTAAAATGAATATAATATAATAGTTTAAATTTCGATTTAATTTTTGAAAAAATAACTGACAAATAGTTAACCCTCAAAAGATAATTTTTTTTTTCTGATTTTTAGTTTTTGAAAATTATTTCCATAATTCATCATCAAGTGCAAAAATGATTTCTCTATTTTTAGAGTTTTTTTGATAAAAATCGATTTTTAGAAGAAACTCCTTATGTCATTCCCTTTATGAGGTGTGATATAAATTTTCAATTAAGAATGAGTATTTTGAGTGAGTATCGTTAGATTTAGTTAAAGTATAACTGTTCCTGTACCTTTTTTAAAATCGATTTTTATCAAAAAAATTCTAAAAATAGAGAAATCATGTGTCCATTTGTGTCACCTTTGATTGTAAGCAATCAAAAAAAAAAAAATACCAGAGAATTGATTTTGTCTGTATCTTTTGTTATAAATTAAAGAATTTTTCGTAATTATTTTTGAAATTTCTGATTTTTTTCTTAGGTTTGGAAAATTAAATAAAAAAAATTAGCGAATTTTCATTTACTATTAAATTCCAAATAATTTGACAATTTTTCTTTACAGAGCATTTCTGAATGAAATCTCCAATTGGTTTTTATTTTAAAAAGTTAGTTCAGTGAAAACCTTTATAGATCATGAGATTACTGAATAAAAATTATTAATCAATCAAGTGAAAAAATAAAAAAAGTAGTAAATTTAATTTTCATAAGCGGTAAAATAGAAAAGAAGAGAAAATTACAATTTTATTTGAAAATATTTGTTTAGGAAACAGTTTCATAAAATAAGATTCATTCTGAATGGGAGATTTTCAAAAAGTATTTTTTTTTTTTTTTTTTTTGTAATTTTTGGAGCGAGAATATATCAAAATCATATTTCAGATCTCACAATTGAATTATTTTCAAAATGAAATTCAATAAAATCGAAACTGAAAGTGAACTAAAGAAAACAGAAAAGAGAAAAATCTATTTTGTTTTTTTGAGTATAAAAAAAATTCGAAAAATTGAGCTTTTCTGAGTATTTGGTAATTAAATTCAAACAATTCAAATTTTTTTTTGGTTTTAAGTGGACAAAAATCCTGTTAGTTGGAAATAGAATTTCTGAAAATAAACAAAAATAAAAAAGAAAAAATTTGCAAATTTTCAAATTTAACAAAGACCAAAAGAGAAGAAAAAAAAAAAATGGAAAAAAGAAAAGATATTTACATCTTAAGGAAGACTCATTCTCTAAACTTCTTAAAGATTTTTTTAATCCAACTGAATTAAAGTGTTGCATAATTAATCCTAATACTTGTTTTGTTGATAAATTGTCTTTAACTTCTGTTTTTGATTGTGAAATTAATCTTCCAAAACTATTTTTGTTGATGGGTAACAAAAAAAAAAAAAAAAAAAAAAAAAGAAAAAAGAAAAAAAAAAAAATTTTGTTTTTGAGTAACAAAACATCAAGATCCAAAATAAGATAAGATCATTTTAAAACATAAAAGAAAAAGAAAAAGAAAAAGAAAAACAAATTTGGGAAAAGGAAAGGTACCTTGTTTCTTTTGTAAGAGGAATAATTTTTTCTCTCAAGTCTAGAACTGAGGGATGTTTTTGAAGTACAAAGGGAAGCCAATCCATTTTTTTCATTTCGTGTTCTTGTTTTGCTTCGAATTGTTCTTGAAGTTCTTTCTCTTTTTGCTTTTCCATTTCTTCTTTCAGTTTTTTGTTTTTTAAAACCTTGTCTTCTGTCGAAACACTGATTCCAAGTAGTTCTTCGACTTTACTTTTTTTTTTTATTTGTGGTTGTTTTTCAATTGTTGTTTGTGTTTTTTGTGTTTCTTGAGTTGTTGTTTGTGTTTCTGTTTGTGTTGTTAGGTTTTGTTCTTTATTTTGGTTGGTAGTTTGTTGGGAAGTTTGAGGTGGATAGTCTGGTGGTGGTGGAAGGAGTGTTCGCAAATATTTGTCTCCTCTTTGTTGGGGTAGTTTGTTCTCGATCATTTGTTCATTTGTTTGTTGTTCAGGTTCTTGAATTTCTTTTTCTTTTTCTTTTTCTTCTAGTTGTTGTTGTTGTTGTTGTTCTTCTTCTTCTTCTTCTTTTATTTGTGTTGTTGTTTGGGTTTTGGTTTGTTGTTGTGTTTCTTCTTTTTGTTTTTCTTGTATTTGTGTTGTTGTTTGTTGTTTTGGCTGTATTTTTGTTTGCAGATTGTCTGTCTGTGTCATTTGTTTTTCTTGTTCTTGTTGTTTCGGCTGTATTTGTGTTTGAACTGATTTTTGTGTTTGTTCTTGTTGTTTTGGTTGTGTTTCTGTTTCTGTTTGTGTTTGTGTTTGTGTTTGATTTTGATCAATCTGCTGTGTCACGAGTTTTTTTAAACGATTACGACGACGGTTGGTACGTCTTTGTGGGATGTCCATTGATTTTAAAAAATCGGATGCTCTTAATGGTGAGTTTGTCATGATTTTAGAAAAGAAATGAATAGAAGAAAAAAATCTAAAAATGTATGTTTTGATTTGATGGGATCGAAAACTCTTTTATATTTTTTTTTCCCAAAAGTTAATCGTAAATTTACTCATCAAGGTTCAATTAAAATTAATAAACAAACTCATTATTCAACTTTAGAGAAATAAAATAACATTTTGTGGGAATTTAATATTTCCTAATTAATTGTTTAGTAAACCATTGTTGATCCTTTTTTGGTTAGAAATTCCTTGGATTTGCAATAGAAAAAGGATAATTAAAAAACTATTTTGTTTTTGACAAATTTCATATTTATTGATTCATGAGAGTTTGTGTAAATAAATACACTTTCAAATTTTTCATTTTATTTTATAAATATAAAAAAAATCAAAAAATATTTTATCATTGAAGATTATTAACAAATTGATCTTGTGTGTATTTTTAATAATAAATTTCAAAAACACAGAAATTCAATTTTTTTTTTATAAAAAGAAAATATTAGTAAAAATGCGAAAAATATTCACATTTTGCATATAAATATCTAAATTATTAAGCAACCATCAACCATTCTAATTTGTATTTTTGATTTAATATTCAAAACCTGTCAATTTTGAACGTGTATTAAGCCTAGAAATGAAAAAAAAAAAAAAAACATCAAAATTACTTGAGAAAATGACTGAAAATCAGAATCCAATTGATGGGTATTATCCTGTGAATCAATTCTAAATTTATTAGAATACTTATTATATCAGCAGTTATTGATTTTTTTTTTCAAAATATCACATATATTTTTTTGAGAGGCAGTTTATCGCTTCGAAAAAAAATGTATGCTGATCTTTTGAAAAAAAAAATATCAATAACTATTGTTATTTTTTGATAGAAATTAGAAAAAAGAAAAAGAAATTTAAAAAAAAACTTTTCATTTCTTTTTTTTATTTTTTAGTATTTGTGATCGTTATCCAAAATTTTTAACCAAAAAAGTATAATTATTTCAAGTTTTAAAAATGACATGGTTGTTTCTACAGGTCAAAATAAAGGGTTTAAAAATGCTATCAATTTTTTATTTATTATTCGATCTGATATTTTGGGATAGAAGAATTTTCAAGTTTTTTCATTCCAAATTAAGTTCCTCAAAATGGTTCCAATTAACCATTTCTAAATGATCGTTGCTATATTTTCATTTCAAATTTATATCTTATAAATTTTTGATAAATGTTGCTATTTTTTTTCTTCCTCAAAAACCAATGCTTGTTCCAATGTAAGACACTTTAGGAATAATTATCGCATATATTCAGTGATGTTGATCTGAAAAATATAGCAACATTTTTCATATTTTTTCCCAAAAATTCACTTGAAGAAGATAACATAATTATTTTTTTTTTTTTACATTTGTAAAATAAGAGTATAATTTTCTTTTGATCTTTCCCTCAATTATTTTTGGAATTTAAAAAATAAATAATTAACTTTTAAAATTTTTTATTTATCATAAATTGGATTTCTTCAATTTATTTAAATTCAAAAAAAATCAAACAGCTTTCTCAAATTACAATTCTTATAAATATTTTAAATAGAAAAATAGGATTACGAAATTCTTATTTAATACAAACATTTAATTTTTATTTTTGTTCTTTTTCAATATTTTTTTTTCATTTTTACATTTACCTAAGCGTTAAAAGTGATATTTTTGGAATCTTAAATCAAAAAATACAAATTAGAATGGTTGATGGTTGCTGACCAATTTAGTTATTTATACAGTCAGTTTCACTTTTAAGGCACAAACTTTCAACGAAATTTAAGGCACAAAAAAATCTCAAATTAAAGCACAATTTTTTGGAATTTTAATTTTCACAAATTATTTTACTAGAATTTGAATTTTGTGCCTTAATTTGAGATTTTTTTTTGTGCCTTAAATTTCGTAGAAAGTTTGTGTCTTAAAAGTGAAACTGACTGTATGAAAAATATGAATATATTTCTGATCTATTACTATTTTTATCAAACAAACTGGAAAATCTAATTTAATGTTATTTTTTATTTTACTGCCAATAATTGTTAAAATTAAATGTTTATTTTATTATATTTTTTATTCTAAAGAGAGGAAATTAATATCGTCAACAGATTTTTTTGTTTTTTTAATATCTCTAATTTTTAAAAAAAACATAGACATATGATGACACTCTATGAAACTAGATAGATTTCTAAATTTTTGTTTAGAAATATCAATAAGAAATCATACCTTTCTGAATTATAACTAATTATTTATCTTTTTCTTGAATCAAAATTTATTTATTAAAATTAAGTATCCTGTATATATTTTGGCTTGTTTTAAAATATTTTGATTTTTTCCATTCAAAAATTTCTGTTATTTTGGAATATCAATAAGGAAATATAATCATATATGCATACTTCTATTCCTTCTTTTTTATAATTAGAACTACGACATTTTGAATATTTTACTTTATGATATTTTTATTGAAAAGAGGTTTTCATGAACACATATATTATCATGATATTCGAATTAATTTATAATAATATTTTTAAAAAAATCGTGATTAATCCTACTTTATAACAAAAAAATCATAAAATCACGATATTCCAGATTTTCTCAATAATATAAAAATCGTCGAAAAAATGAAAAATTATTTTTTTGAAATTACCTTAAAAAAAATCTCTTAACTTTTACAAAGCCTTGAGATTTTTACAAAACTTCCCCCTTTAAAAATGTTAGAAAGTTTTAGTAAGAGTTGTGAATTTTCATAAGTGTTTGAAAGTTTTGATAGAATTAAAATTTTTAGAAACTGAAGGGTTTTATTTGTAGAAAAAAAAATTTTTTTTTTTTTTTTTTTTTTTTTTTTTGTAAACTCTTTTTCAGTCAAAGGGGCCCAGTTTTATTGAAGAAATGGAAGACATTCTATGACTTTAATTCATTACTCTTATCAAACTAAAATTTTCATTTTTTAGATCAAAATCATTTTTTCTCATTTTGTAAAATTTTGTTTTTTTTGTTTTTTGCTTTTTGCTTATTTTTTTTTTCTGTAATTTTTTTTTTAAAAATTAACTGTGAAAAAAAAAAGGTTTGAAAAACGAAATAAACATTAAGAAAAGTTAAGCTTTGTATGTTCTTTTAAAATACATACATTTACAAGTAAAAAATCTTATTATCAACAATTTTAATTTCCTAAAGAAATTGAGAATTTTGCACGAGACGTTCCAATGAATGGGGCCCAAAAAATTTTTTAACATTTTTTTTTTTTTGAAATTTATGGTTTGTTCAGGGGTTTCTTTTATAATTATGGACTCTTATAAGAAGTTTATTATTTCTGGTATTTCTAAACAATCTAAGTTTGGTTGATTCTTAAAAATAAAGTGACTTTTTCAATTTTGGCTAGGAAACTTTGAGTGAAATGGAGTTTATTTTAAAAGTACCAAATGAATATTATGATCAAAATAATAAAAATCCATTTCAACAATTTATTTTAATATCAATAGATATGTTTTCTTACAATGGAATTATTAATTTTCATAAGTTATATAACCAAAAAGAATAAAGAGTAATTTGACTTCCTGTTGGTAATAAACAAAACAAAAAAACATTAAAGCTTTAGTTATTCTTTCTGGTCAGTAGAAGAAAGAATAAGAAGAATACGAATAAAAAGAAGACTATACAAATATAGAAAAGATTTTACTAATTGATGATAATGCAGCAAGGATCGTTGTGTAAACTTTTGAAAACTGATCATAACATCTTTCTGCTTTCATAGAATATTAAAAATTTTATCACCCAAGAAACACATTCTTTAAAGAACAGATAAAGGGTTGGTTGTTTTCGAAGATCTTTTATTCAACTCAATTTACAACACAATTTTTGACTGAGAAAATATTTATTTCTCTTTCGTTCTTATTGTTATTGATCTCAAAGGGTCGATAGGTTCGTCAACCAAATCAGAAGAAAAAGCAATAAAACTCTTTGATCTGATCCTTGATTGAAATAAATTTCTTTGTTGTCTTTTTTTAAAAGAATAACCTTTAAACACATAATCTGTTTTTTAATCAAACAAAAAAAAATTCAATATAAAAATATTACTGAATTAGCCCTCAAAAACCATCAACTATTATTTCGTGATTAATTTTTTAATCTCGATATTTTGGCGTTAATCACTATTTTTTAATAATTATCACGATTTTAATAGAATATCGCGATTTGTTAAATTATAATGATAATATTGAATATTGCCATTTTCTACAAAATCAAGATGTGTTTAATAGAATATCGCGATTTTTGTAACTTTATTGTGGCTGAAGCATAGATACCATCAAAACCTCTAATGAGTATAATAAACTATATATGACAAATTTATCTAATTTTTTTTTTAACCTCTATTGTAATGAATATAAAAATTCTTTATGATTAAATTAATTGTTGTGTTTTTCTAGTTCAAATAATAAATTTAGTACATCGACTCTTATATTAACAAAAGTTATTATTTGATATAAAATTCAAAATTTCTTCTGTTCTTTTAGAAGCCATTCAATTTTTCTTTTTTTTACATATTTTTTTCAATTAGTAAGTTAAACTTTAACTTTATAATCAAAAAGTCAATAGTTTCAAAGAACATTTTTCTTCCAATGGTTTTTCATTAAAATAAGTAATTAATAAATTTTTATTAATTTGATAATGACAATGAATAATTTCTTCATAAATAAATTCTACATTTTGTTCAGATACTAAACTCTTTTTCAAACAAAATTAAATACACTTCAAATCATCAATATCATTGAATTTGTTTTTTAATAAGATAATTAGTTATTGGAGAGTTTCATTTTAATTATTTATTTTTACTTTATTGTTTTTTTTTATTTATTGATATTGAAAAGTTGGAAAATGAAAAAAAAAGATTAAAAAAAAATCAATTTGGAAATAATCAGACAAGTATAAAAATAGAAATAATTTAATTTTGATTTTGATTGAGTTAGATATAGAATTTAATAAATACCTTTATTGGTTTGATGTATGGAACAATGAAAATAAAGAAAAAAACAATTCGAACAAAATATCGAGATGAATTATGATTTTATTTTGATAATGAGACTTTAAAGAACCAAAGTTTGGCGTGTAAACAGTTATCAATAAAATGGATAGAAATTTTACCCAATTCGCTATGTTCAACAGTTTTTATTGATTAGATATATTTTTTCTATTTACAATTTACAAAACGAGATTTTTCATTTCAAATAAAAGTGCGCATCAATTTTTAAAATATTTAATTTTATTTTTTATTGTTTTGTTTAAATGAGTTATGTAGATTCATATTAGTGTTTTTATAGGTTTAAAAGAGTTTCTTAGATTTTAGAAGGATAATACAATTCTTTTGATTCAATTATGAATAATTTTTGAAATTTTTTGTACACTTTTATATAAAAAAGAGTTTATATTTTTCTTTTTTTTAGATTGAATAAAAAAATAAAACCTAAAAAAAAAAATTTTTTTTAGTTATATAACTTTTTTTTCTTCGCTGAATAGTATTATATTAACACCATAACTAGGATATCATTATATTTTGTTCTTTAATGTACTAATTCATAATGTATGGCTGACTTGAATCTTAACAAATTGTCTCCAAAAGCCAATAAACATTAAAAAAGTCAATAAAAATTAAAAAAGATGTCGAAAAAATATTTATAATCTGAATTTTAATATTTAGATTTTACTATAAGAGAACAAATGAAATCTTAATTTTTTGGGTTGGTAAAGATATTTTCTGAAATAATTGTTAAATTTGTGAAAAATATTTTGATCCGTGATAACATTATAATTTAGTGATATTCAAACCAAACTCCAGATAATCTTGATTTCTCACCAAAAAAATTATTTTCTTCAATTTCCGGAATATTTAAAAAAAAAAAAAAAAAAAAATAGTCAAAACATTTCTTGATTTTATTAAATGAAATTTGAATTTATTTTTAACAAATCATAATAATATAATAAGGAATATTTATTGTTTTGTTTTTGAATTATAAAAAGATTTTTTAATGTTAAGAAGTTAAACTTTTAAGATAATAAATAAAACGATTAATTCAGAAATAAATAGAATATAATATAACTTTGATTTATGATGAAATTTTATTATTATTTTTATTTTTATTTTTCTAATTAAATAATAAATATTTTTTTTAATGTTTAAGTTTTAAAAATATTGATCTAACTCTTGTAACATCTTTTTCTCTACCTTCAACTTTTCCAAGATCAACAAAGCTTACAACTTTTTCCCAAGGTTTGCCTGTACTATAAAGTGTTTCTCGTTCATTGAGATATAGTTCTTCTTTATGTCTAATTTTGAAATATTTATAAGAATTAAATAGTATGAAGATAATATAAAAAGTTAGTGTTAATATTTATTATTATTTGTCTATTCTAAATTTTGTAAAAAGGTTATTTAATAGTATTGATCATAAAAATCTTTTAAAAGTGTAAAACAATTGTAAAAGGTATGTTGAATTTCTCGCAATGTTTTTTGTTTTATTATTTTATTTTAGAAATATGTATGCACACAGCAATAACAAGAATGTAAATTGAGATCTTTAATTTGTTGCTTCAAATTGGTTATATTTAAATTAAAAAAAATTTAAAATTAAAAAAAAAATGATTATTTTAAAAAGAGACAATTATTCCATTTTGAAATACAATGCTATTAGATTATGGGGTGTGTTGTTTATGAACATTTTTGTGAGAATATTGCTGATTTATAATTGTTCATCTTCTCGCGAAAATGGTCAATGCAAATAACCCAATATTTTTACTTTTGTTGCATTACTAAATTTTAACACACGATTAAAATTCTAAACTCTCTTAATAGTCAAAAGAAGCTTGTAAACAGGTTTTATAACAAATTTAGAAACCCAAAATAGAATTTCAACTAAATAAATATTAAAAAAGAGTTCGGAAGATATTGAAGCATTAAATTTGAAATTTTATGACCCAAAAAAAAAATGAGAAATGAGAGTATTTTTTTTTTATTTCAAACAAAGAAAATCATTTCATTTGACAAAATTTGCTCAAGATAACGTAATATTTGAAACAAAATCAATTAATATTTTTTAACTATTAATACTTATTCAAGATCTAACCTAAAGTGTCAGTTTAAATCTGAGCCCATGCATTGTACACATGAATTCATACGTCTAAATATAAAGAGAGGAGAGAGAGAGAGAGAGAGAGATAAATGAATAAAAAACATTGGCTATATTTGGGTAACGGGTGAAAGGTTGTTAAAGCCGGTTATTTACACATTAGTGATAATTTTTGAAGAATAATGATTTTATAATTTTTGAACTGTGTTTTTTCGAGCAGCTTCTATCAGAATATAATAAAGCGAAAAACATAAAAACATACTGTTAAATTCTAATTTAAATAAAATTTAATTTTGTCCCAATTCAAAATCCAATAAGAAAGAGCCAAATTAAAGTGCTACAATTATAGTTTTAAGGATTATCTAAAATAAAGTCACCATCACTATGATTGGGGGATGGGTCAAAATATTGTGGATTATTTCCTTTATCTCTTGAGATCCAGAAGAACTATATAAAATATTCAAATTTTTAGGAATTTGTAGTTTTACACACACTATTCCTTGGTATCCAGAAGAACTATATAATTTTAAATTTTTTAGAATTTTGAAATTTTATCTTGATCGAATTCAAAATTATAAATTGATAATTGTTTTCCACAGCCCAGTCATTCTTCTTCTAAGGCAAGTATGATCTAGTTTCCAATAAAAACCTTTGAAAAAATCAAGTCGTATCAATAATGGTTGGGTTGTGGAATTCACTACCAACTTACAATTAAGGTATCTGATTTGGTAAAATTTAAAAATTCCAAAAATTAGTAAAAATTTGAATATTTTATATAGTTCTTCTGGATCTCAAGAGATAAAGGACTTATTCAACAATATTTTGACACACACCCCAATCATAATGGTGGCTTTATTTTAGATCGTCGGTAAATTAATTTGTGAAGGTAATCTGTTTTTTCTTCAAATTGTGAGAAATCACATATTTGGGAAATTGAAATAAAAATTATTCATTTTTGACAAGTATCAATTTCCATACAAAGTTACAGATTGACCAACTTCTAATCCCAGTATAACTAGAGCTTACATATAACACAATATCCATAGATCAAGGAATTATGGCCTTAATTGAAAATATAAAAAAAAAAATTAATGTGAATTGTTCTATTGAAATTCTCTTTCTACTGAGTTGTTGTGTTGCAATTTTAAATCAAAAGAATTCGTTTTTTTTTAAAAATCACAAATAATAAGAATTGTGACGAACCTTTCAGCTTTATCATCATCGTGTTGAAAAAATTTTGCTCGTTAAAATGATTTTTAATTGTTTTCTTGGAAATGAAACTGAATTTTAAACAACACGTTTGTGATTGGTTATCCATTTATGAGGAAATAAAATCAAAAAAAGAAAAAAAAAAAGAAAAAAAAAAAGAAAAAAAAAAAAAAAAAAAAAAAAAAAACAAAAAAAAACAAACCTGTTTTCTTTCCAAATTTTTTTTGATTGCTCATTTTTTTCTTCATACCACTTTTGAAGATCTAATTTGGCTTGTTCACGTAACTTATTAACCTCTTCTTGTGATTGGTTTTCTTGTTCTTGTATTTGTTTTTGTACTTTTTGTTGCCATTCCCTATGGAATTTTGGAAATCAAATCGATTTGTTGATTTTATCGTTTGAAATAAAAAAAAAAAAAGAAATCAAAACAAAAGAAAAAATATTAAAAAAAAAAAAAAAAAAAAAATAAAAAGAAAAGAATTAGTGTTGGGTTTAATGTATGACTCGGTTTTTTGAATAGAACTCTAATAAGCGATTTCTTACAATACTGGTTTTCCAATTGATTGTTCATTATCGTTGAAATTTTCTTCTTCTTCCTCATCTTCTTCTTCTTCTTCTTCTTCCTCCTCCTCCTCCTCTTCTTCTTCTTCTTCTTCTTCTTCTTCTTCTTCTTCTTCCTCTTCTTCTTCCTCTTCTTGTTGTTGTTCTTCTTCTTCTTGTTGTTCTTCGTCTTCAAATTTTTCTAAGACAATCTCGTTTTCGTTTTGTTGAATTAATTCTGATCCTTCATTGTTACCAAACAAATTTTCTTCTTTTTTTTCTTCATTCAAATTTTCATTTGGTTGTTGAGAAAAAAATGAAGTACCCATGGATTGTGGTTGGGGTTGTGATTGGTTTGGTAGGTTGTCTTCTTTTTGTTCACCTGTTTGTAGTGTGGAATCTAAAAGATTAAAAAGTTGGTCGTTACTCATTTTTATTGAAAAGATTTAAAAGTAAAAGAAAATCAAAAAATGAAAAAAACAAAAAAAAAAAACTAATTGTGAAACTCAAACTTTGAGTTATTTTTCGTTAATCTTTTTCAGGGTTTCTGAACAAAGTTTCGAACTCAGTACTAAGTTTCAAACTCAAAACAAAAATTATTATTTACAAATTTCAAAGTTAATATTTCAATATTTGAATAAATATGGAATTAGATAAACTCTTTTTGATCCTTTTGTGTGGTTTTTTGGGTGTAAACAACATAACCTTGAGAATCACCATACATTTCCAATCTCTTTATTTCGATAAAAATAGAATAACTTTTAATCCTTGTTCTACTGATATTAGAGTTCTATAGTGGATAAAAGTTCAACTCATTTCCATATTTTTCAATTAAGAATTTTTCATTTAAGGGACTAATCTCAATTAAATTTTTTTTTACCTAACTTTACTGTATGTTCAATAGCCCGTGTTGACTTCAATAACTATTTTTTTTTCAACTTTTACTATGGTTTTTTCAAAAAAGTGTTGTTAAGTGTAGTTTTCCAACTTTTTTGGTATTTTTTAATTATTTTTATTTGTTATTGAAATGAAAAGTTATCAAGAGTGTCTTTATTTTTAACAAGGAAGTCTGTTTTGTAAATAATATTGTCCTTCTCGAAGTTATAAAAGAAATTTTTTTTACAAAGTTTCAATGAAATATTTTTTCTTCAAATTGAAAGAAAATTGAAAGATCTTGATAGAATCAATGAAAATTGATCTTTTTAGTGGTTTAATTTACTCTCATTAAGAAAATTGTTGAAAAAGAATTGATTTTTAAATAATTGGATGATTGAACATGTTCTTGTCATATTTTAACCAGATAAAATATTGGCTAATGAATAACTTTTGATTCAATATGAAATATTGCTTCACTGAGTATTCTTATCTCATCCAATATATCCAAAAAACGAATAAAATAAATAAATAAAGCTAGTCAATTACAAGATATGATTTGAAGACGATTGACTTAAAGGAATAGAGAAAATTGAAATTAAATTTTTTTCTTTTCTTTTCTTGATCAAAAAACTTTGAAAAATTTATCTCTGAATTTTGCCGATGTCTTGAGACACTAGTAAAAATGTTTTTTAGAAACTCTTTTTATCCTTTTTATCGTTTTTTTTTGTATTAATCAAATTGAAAGATATGATTTTTGTGGATTTTTGTATTGGTTTGTTTAAATTTTTGATGTATTAGATCTCTTCTATGAGGAGATTGGTCTTGAAGATTGTAGAAAAACACTTGGATAATATGATCTATTGTAAATATTGGTTAATTTGAAAGTATAGTTATACCGAACTGTATTTTTATATTGAATACAAAATAAAAACCAAAAACCACAACTAAAGAAAAAAAGAAAATGTTTTTTAGAAAAAAAAAAAACAGTTATTTCAAAAAAAAAAAATACTATTAATTTTCAAAAACACAAAAAACGATGACGGTACGGGTTATTTCACAAACTGTAATAGAGATTGTGAAAATTCATTTACAATTACTTAGATTTGAAAACCTGTTTATTGTCAATATTAGAGATATTTCTATATAATGAATCCTTATTTAGAAATTGGTTAAAAAAATAATAATATAGACTAGTCCCTAAAGTAATCTTACATCACCCAAATATAATCCCTAACAAAAGAAACAATTAATGAGAGCCAAAAAAATAAATAAAGATCCTAAATTTTTAATCTATTTCCCAAAAAATCAATTTGGAGATGGAAAATCCAAGTGAAAATTTTTATACCAATATTGAGCATAAATTTTTACTCAGATTTTTTACTACAATTTTAATTAAAAATGTTTGTTCTGACTTGGTTAAAACTCATGTTTCAAATTAAAAGCCATCTAAATTTTAGTAAAGAAGACTTGTGCATTAAATGTCCAAATAAATGGAGTATAAAACATCAGTATTTTTGATACTGGTATTTGAATTATAAATGTGATTAGATTATCACTATGTTTTCGTTTTTCTGATTTCTAAATTGGGTTCTCAAAAGATGTAGGATGGGTTAATTTAAAAACTCTATTTGAAAAAGGAAATTGAAAATTTCATGAAAATTTTTCCCCATATTAAAATTCAAATACAAGTATTTACTTATTTAAATTTCTATTAACCATAATAAAAATTTAATAAAAATCAAGATCAATTATAAAATTTTTTAAAAGAGACTTAATTTTAGTTTTATTTAAAAAAAAATTTTATAAAATTTGAAAAAATATGAGATATATTAAACAAATTCGATTTATTATTAAAAATTTACTGAAAAAATAAAGAAATTAATCTTCAAGATTGATTTGTGGTTTACTAGGTTATTGAATTTTGAATTGATATTGAGCTTAGAAAAAGAAGAAGAAAAAACACCATTTTCATTGTGGAAGGTGGATTTTTGAAAATGCTTTTAGGTTTTTTAACAACTTTAAAAATTAATAGAATTTTAGAAAATAAAGGAAGTATGGTAATTTTATTTTTTTTTTTTTTCTATGGACAGTATATTTTTATAATTATTTGTAAATATAAAATTTTCAATATATTTGATTTCATTTTTAATACACAAACTTTGAATCGTATTTAAGTTGCAATAAAAATTCCCGTTTGATGGACAAAATTTGGATTCTAGTTAAACAATTTTCTTATAAAAAAATTACAAAAAAAGTTTCTTAATTTGAAATTTTTTATCGAGAAAATTTTATTGTAAGTTTGTATTCTGAAAGGTCAAACTTTCGAAATTTTGTTTGGTTCTTTGATTATTTTTAGGTTCATTGTACTTTTTGTAGGAAAAAAAATTATTCGATGTGATGTGTAATGATTCTATTCATTTTCCTTTTTGTCGGATAATTTTGAAAAATAATTTAAAGATCTAAAGGTATGAATTTTTTTTTTGCCAATTATTATCAGAATGAAAATTTCAATTGATAATTTTTTTTAACAAATGTTATAAAATATTCATCTATCATTTATTAGATAAAAAATTTTTTTTTACCTATTTGTTAATTATGTCTGGTAATTCAATTCCAATTGAAAAAAAATCAAATTTTAAATAAAAATTTTAATAAAAATGAGTCAAATCAACTGAAAAAGAGTTCATTTTTTTTTTTTTTTCTCCTTTTGGTTTAATAGAATAATTTAAAATTTTGATAATATTTTACCTAAATAGTAGTCAACAATAAATCTTTTTTGTAGTATAAAACCCTTTCTTTATCTTCTTTTTTTAAAAAAACACCTAATAATTGTATAGGAATATATCCAAACTTTAATTTTTTTTGAAAGGTTAAATATTTCTTTTTTTGGCTAAATTTTAAATTGTGAATTAAATTTAAAAAAATTCTAAAAATTTTCACATTTGTATTTCGAAGTAAAATTAGTGTGGGTTATCTCCAATTTTTTTTTTTTTTTTAATATTTTCCCTTTTTTGAAATAAAAAATTTAAATATTTATGTATTGTTCTCAAATTGAAAGGTTGAGGAAGAATATAACATATATATCCAGAGAGTCAAAGTTGAGAGAAAATATTGCTAATATTTAACATTAATTATTTCGTAAAATGGAAAATATTGAAAAATGTGAGGAGATAACTTACTTATCAACCATAGAATGCAAGTATAAAGACACTTTACACAATTTATTCATTTTTTTAAAAAAATAAAAATTCAGTAAGAGACAAATATAGCTAATATTCTCTTTTTTTGGTGTAAAGGGTGTATATATAAACCAATAATTTTACATTTTGAATTTTTTCAAAATTTTGATCTGTTTTCTGGTTGATAACCTTATAAATTATCTGAAATTTTTTAATAATTTTTTTTTTCTTTAAGAATTTACTACTTTAAGAAATCAATATATGATTTAATTGTTGTTAATTATTTAGTATTTTGATTAATCTATTTGGAAGATTTCTTAAAATAGGGTCACAAGGGATGAGATTTGAAATAAAAGCCAAAAAAACTTTGTAAGTATTCTTTTAACAATAGTTCGAGAACTATAAGAAAATAATTTTATATTTACCTATGATTTAATTTTGATTTCTTCTATCATATATAGTGATGAGAAAAAAATAGACAATATCAGATCAAAAAAAATTTTATTTCACAGTAAAAGCCCAGATTTATTTTTCTGATTATTCCAATACAACATCCAACCAATCACCCAGTGGTGTATCTAATTCAAAATCAATTTCGAAGGTAAAAACCTTGAAATTACAAGTTAATTTTAATATTCTAAATAGAAACCTTATATAAAAAATTGTCCATATTTTATCAATTTTTTTCTCATTTTATGATTTTTTTTTTATACAAAAATTATCTCTACTTTGAAAAAAATTTTTAAATTTGATCCTCTATTTGTTGAATTTCTTTTAAATCGTAGAACTTTAATGAACCATTTCCACATTCAGTTCTTTGTTACTATCAGTTTCTTGATCCTTTTGATACCAATTTCTTCTGTAAAAGGGTGAAAAGGCTATTATTTTGAAAGATGGGTTCTATAAAAATGTGCACATTTTTTTTAATAAATGTGATATGTAAAACCCCTCGTAAAAAAAAAAAAAAAAAGAAACAACTCTTTTAATTTGAATAGATGATTTACCAAGTAAATGAAGAATATTTTGTGAAGATTAGGATAATAAGTTTTTTTGTGTTAAAATCTTAAGTACTATCTAAATTCAGAATTGGTAATTATTGGTTACATGAATAACACCATTTTTTTGGCTTTAATATGTAAAAGTCAAGAGATCTCTATTAAATATAAAATTTCAGTTTTTTTGAAAATGTTAAATTTGGTAAAACTGTTTTTACCAACAAAATTTTAAATTTGCTGAGAATAGTCTTGAAAATCAAAATTCACATTTTTTCATATAACTCCTACTTTTTTTCCAAAGATTAAAGTATTTGAGATACTGGTATCTGAATACTAAATGGGAAAAATTTTTACTTTTTATGCAATTTCTTTTTCTAATAGAGCCACACATTATATTCTATTTCTTTGTTATCTCAATTTATTGAAGAAAAATGCTGAAAAAGGAAGTGAAAATTTTATCCCATTTAATATTTAAATACCAGTAAGAATAATAATAAACTTGAATATAATGTAGGTTGAAGGTGAAGTAAGAGGTAATAAAATACAGTTTTAAATTTACCTTGTTTTTTTCAGAAATTTTTTAATTTTTTTGTATAAATCATTTTTTTTATTTTTAAAAAACTTAAATAGCCAAAAGTTATAATATCATGACTCTCCTCAAAATACCATCAATTAGATTTGTTTTTTGTCTTGTAGAATTGTATTTCAATTTTTCTGAGCTGAAATTCCGATATACTATTATTTTCCAATTAAAAAATGAAACTTTTTAGTTCACATCGCAAAATATTTTTCTAGTTTATAAGTTGAAGAAAATCCAAAGATCTTTACAACATCTTTTAGAAATGATATTATTAAACAAGAAATTAAACTTCCTTAGTTAACCTTAAGGGAGTAGCCACGGTAAAGAAAAATTTTTCACTTTTGTGCAATTCTGAAGAGGATCAGAAAATAACATTTTTTACTCTGGTTGTACCTCATTGGTTTTTATTATTTAAAGTACTTCATTCATTAGATTTTTGAAATTTTTTTTTAAAAGTCTCAAAGAAATTGCCACAATAGAATGTTGAGTTAAATTACTTAAAATAGTGTTTTGAATGTTGAATGACTTATCTTTTATTCTTCTCTCAACATTCTATTGTGGCATTTAATTTTTTCATTTTTTTATTTTTTCATCATTTTTGAGATTTTTTTAATCCTGACAAGATAAAGCAATTAGAAATATTTTTTTTATTAGTGGCATTTAGGATTAATGGATTTTGTTTAAAAAGAACAACAATATTACAATTGAGAGAATATAAAAGGAAACATAAATGGGACTTAAATAGCTAGAAGAATTCCAAAATTAGAATAATTAAGTAGAATTATTACTTGTTAGGATTGTAAAACGTTGGGTTTAGTGGAATATGAGAAGTGAATATGATTATATGTTATCAAAGTTTAAACCACAAAATAGATACACTTTTTATTCAAAGAATCTGAAATTATCTTCTCCCAGAAAAAAAAACTAAACCCCATTCCAAAAATTTGGACACATCTAAAATCAAAAATAGTGAAACTAAAAACTCAATTTACTATATTCTCCCAAACCTAATATAAAAACCAGATTTAAGTAACATAGTATTAATGGTTTTTTAAGTAATCATTTTCATCCAAATATAAGAAAACAATATAAAACAAAAAATCAAAACAAGTGTGTCCAAAAAAAATGAAACGAGCTGAAATGAAAGAGTTTGAACAAAAAATGTATTGGTAGATTTGTTAAAATTACACCAACAATGGTTGATCGATCAAAGGATAAGATACCATGTACCGGTTGTATGTGGATTTATCACTTGAAGAAACTCAACTGTAACCATCTAGTAACCATCTATAAAAAATTTTCAGATCTAACTAAACCGATTAAGTACCTGAAAAAAAGAAAATGAAAACAAAAACAAAAAAGACAAAAAATGAAATAGTTTGTTGAATTAAAATTAATTTCCAAATTGCTGTAAATCATGTTTTTGTTATTCTTCTAACTGTTTAAACTGTGTCCAAATTAATCGAATTAAGTTTATTTTAATAATAAAATAATAATAATAATAAAACTATTTTATCAATATAATCTCTTTTTTTTTATTGTTAAACATTACTAAAAAAAAAAAATATCAAATAATTTTTTTAAAAAAATTTTTAGAGAATCTACGATCACACGCCACTAAAATAAAATGTTCTTATCTCATCTCTCTCAAATTTTTATCATGTCTTATGGTGTAGCTACTCCCTTAAGATAAATTTTTTACTTTGCTAAGTTGCTTGTAACAGTTATAATTTATATTTGGTTTGGAAATTGAAATAAAAATTTTCTTTTATTAATTCGAAATCTAGTAATTATTTCGGTGATTAGTAAAAAGTGGAAGAATAATTTTCTAAAACTAATAATTTCCAATAAATCAATACTGTCTTTATTACTGTATTTGATTTTTGGATATTTGTATAAGAATAAAATATCATAACAATAATAGTAACAAAAACTTTTTGAAACAAAACAAATTGAATACAATTTGTGAGTGGGACAAAATAATCACTGGTCCCAAGCGTATCCAAATTTCACAAGTTGTTAAAACCTTGATTTGCATTATTAATGTGGATTTAGAAAAAATCACATTTTACAAAAGTATCTAGTATCATAGTATCAATTTTAAATAGATTAAACTTCTCAAAAGTTGTTATATTTTGGATTTGCTATACCATTGTTTTAATTGAAATAAAGAAAAAAGATAAAAGTTCTTAATAAAAGAAACCTTTTAATAACAATGGATTGTTTTTATTCTGAATTTCCCTTTTCAAGTCATCAACTTTTTTCTTGTAGTTAAAATTGACTTTATTTTTTTGATGAAAAGTGAATCGTATTTTTTTCTTTTTGTGCGGAATAAAAGATATTTTAAAAATTGTGTTTTCTTCTCTTTTTTTTTCTTGTTCCCTTCTTCTATAAAATCAAATGTTTCAGATTAAATTTTTATTAATTTTTCATTTAAAAAGTACAATTTCAATCCTGATCACAATACTGGTATTTGAATCAAAAACCCATAAAAATTTAGACCTCATCTTCTTCATTTTCCTTTTTCTTTACCTAGATAGTTTTAGTGATAGATTGCAATTTGTTGGATATACTTTATTTACTAATCCTTTTTTTCTTATATATTGGCTAAGTTAACCTTCTAATTAAAACCAGATTCCAGTATTGAAGAAAGATGATAATCAGATCAAATAAAATCCCTTTTATAATTCGATCCTGATCACACCCAGAGGTAACCTTAATTTCATCAAAAAGTAATGGAAATGCAGAGAAGATTTCAATTCTCAACTTTTATAATCCTTAAAGCGAATATTAATGGAAAATTTTACACATTTTATTTTTTAAATATTCAAAAAAATTATATATTTCAATTTCTAAATGCAAACCAGTGAGAGTTGACACAAAAAAATCAGAAGTCTTATTTCTTGTTTTCCCTTTTGCTAATATTCCTTAACTTTTCAAAAACGTTTCAGATGTTTTTCCATTCTCAAAAAAAAAAAAACTATATTTTTACAAATGAAT
Organism: Anaeramoeba flamelloides; assembly: GCA_027625915.1. Classification (NCBI taxonomy): domain Eukaryota; family Anaeramoebidae; genus Anaeramoeba; species Anaeramoeba flamelloides. Next base: position 1,067,143 of record JANTQA010000051.1, read on the forward strand.
CAAGATTTTTCAAGATTTAGAATCTTTTTGTCCAAACCAACATGACTTTTTTGGATCAGAAAAACTTTAGTTTCTTTTTTTTCTAATTAGCTTTCAAAAATTTCACTTAGATTTTAAGAATGAGTATCTACCTTCTATAAAAAATCTTAAAATCTTTTCATAGAATGTGAAACATGTCAAAGATTCGTTGTAATAGCAATTTTTCAAGATAAAAAAAAAAAATTATAAAATCAAATTGAGAAATCTTATTGACAAAACTTTTTGGTTTTTTACTTTAAAATTTTACTTTAAAAACAAATGACAACAACAACTCACAAGAAGAAAAAATTCAGACAAAAATTGTGTTGACTGAAAAGAATTTTCATTCCCCTTTTCTGATCAAGAGAAAATTGATTTTTTAAATTTTGACAATATTTTGATTATCTTGAATTAGAAAACAATTTTGTTGAATTAGTATCCCCTACTTCAACAGTTATGATTCTAGATATCCTTCTTTTATAATTTTTGTTTGAGTTTTTTTTATTTTTTACCTAAAATCCCACATTTTTTCTTTCAAAGTAATAAGCAAAAATGAAAAAAAAACAAGACTCTCTGAACCAAATAAAGTCAATCTTTTGGATTCAAACTTTTAAAAACTAAAAATAATTATTGTCAAAAACTCGAATAGCCAACAGGCTTTCTAAAAAATAAACACAATGAGTCTTTTTTCAGATTTGGTAAAAACAAATTCTTTTCTTGGATCACAAAATCATTTTTTTTTTGAATTATTGCTTTTTTGAAAAACTTCAAAAAACATTACAAAAAAACCAAATTTGAATGTCTACAACCAAAATCAAAATTCGGAACAGAAAAACCTTTTTAGAAACAATTTTTCAATTTAGAAATCAAAAAAAAATGAAGAAGGATCATTTAGTTAAAGAATTTTCAAGAACTTATCTCATAGCCAATAACTTGGAAAGAACATTAAATGAGCTTGAATTTCAGAAAACGAAATTAATTGATTTCACACACTTAAATGATTACACAAAGAAAATAAGTGATGTTGAGTCTCGAATTCAGAGTGAACAAACTGAAAATGGATTATTAAAAATTCAAATTAATAAAATAAGGACAAAACAAAAGAAAATAGATCTTGAATCAAATTCTAAATTTAATGAATTGAACCAACTTGAAGAGCTTGAAAATCAAAAACAAGAGAAAGGTGACCAGCAACAAGAACAAGAACAAGAACAACAACAACAACAACAAAAACAACAACAAAAACAAGAACTAGAACAAGAAGAACAACAACAACAAAATAAAGAAGAAGAAGAAGAAAAAGAAAAAATAAACAAAAAAATACAAAAAAATCAAAACCAGATCACAATTTTCAAAAATAAAATCACAAATTTCCAAAAAACATTGGGCGATTTAATCAAAACAAAGTTACAAGAAGAAGAAATAAAAAACCAATATTTCAAAACAAAACAAGGAAAACAATTAATACTGGATCAAAATCAAAGTATTGAAGATTTAAAACAGGTTGTAACAACAATCGACAAACGAATCAAAAAAATAACATTCGAATTGCAGAATAGGAAAAACTCCACAGCAACCTTCTTTAGAGAACGAACAAGACAAAATTTGATTCAAATCAAAATTGAGAAATTGATTCTGGAAAACAAAAAGATAAAGGATGAAATATCCGATGTTTTAGATGGTTTTGATTATAAAGAATACTTTCAAGTCTCTTCAGAGTTTGAAAATAAAGATCTATTAATCAAAAATAGCCTGAATAATAGCAATAACAAGAAAAAACAAGAAAAAGAAAAGAAAAAGAAGAAAATTGAACAAACAAACCAAACCAAAAATAAAATAACAAATTTAAAAAAAAAAAATTTAAACTCAAGTCATAGTTTAGACGAAATTCAGATATCCTCATGTGAAAATTTTGAAAATTTAAAAACAGAAAAAAACATTAAATCATCTTGTAATCAGCAAAAGAACCTTATCAATAATCGTAGTATTTATTTATTTGGAAGTGATAATATCGATAAAAGAAAAACACTTGATTTAAAAAAATTATTTTCAGAATATGGCAAACTTCCTAATCAAAAATTAAATGATAATGACATAAATCCTGATTTTATCGAAATGAAATCAATTGAAAATTGCAATAATAAAATGAATAATATTAATAATATTACCAATAATCAAAAGAATTTTAAAACCTTCAGATCAAAAAGTGATTATGTCCATTTGCATAATTTACAAGCACAAAATTCTCAACAAATCAAAAAAACAAAAAGCAATAGTGTCGATTATACTAAATTAAATAAAATTCAAAAAAATCAAAACAATCAATTACATTCATGCCTATCTAGCTCTTCAATTAAAACACTTGACAGCTTGTTATCAATACCTATAGCGTTTGATCATTTTAAAGAATTTTTATGTAAACAGTTTAATCAAGAAAATATTATGTTTTTTCAAGATGTTAAAGAGTATAAAATACAAGCTCTCACTTATAAGGTAATTATTATTATTTATTTAAAAAAAACTGAAACAAAACGAAATCTATATATATATATATATATATATATATAACTAGAACTATCACTTTTTTTTTTTTTTATTCATTTCTTTTTAAACAACTAATGTATCCAAAATATTATATTTCCAATTTTTCCAAAATTTATTTCTAATTAATTTAAAAAAAAAAAAAAATGAAAATTGTTAACTAACTATAGAGAATGAAAAAAAAGGCAACAAACATTTATTTAAAATATATTAAAGCAGGATCTTTATTCGAAATCAATATTATCTTTTCGCTAAGAAAAAAAATAATTGATCAAATTTCTAAAAAACAATTTTCTTTAAAAATGTTTGATGAAGCACAAGAAACCGTTTATCAACATTTGTATAGGAATTCATTGAGTTCATTTATGAAAAGTGAAATTTATAAAAATTTGACAGAAAATCTACCAAACGATTCAAATTATGATTTGAACACTAATATCAAAAAATGTTATTTGATTTCTAACAATTTAAAAAAACATTTAAACAAAAAAACAGAGCCAAAAGCATTGAATGAAGAACGGTTATTCAAAGGCAAAAAGGAACAGGCGGATATACTCTGTGAAAAATTATTAATGATGTTATTAGAGATAATCAAATCAAATTATAATTTTAGAAAAGAACAAATTAATGTTAAACAAATTTTGAAATCGATCCAATTTAGTAGGTTTTCTGAATTGTCGTCGCAATTGCAAAACGTGACTTTTAATTGTCTAAAAAATGAAGATGATAAATTAAGATTTTGGATCAATTTATATAATACACTGGTTTTACATAGCTTTATCATTAATGGCTTCCCTAAGGATAAAGCTCATTACGAGAAATTATTAAAACAATCAAAGTATTTAATAAACCAACAATATTTGTCATTGAATGATATTTATCATGGGATATTAAGATGCAATGTGAACCCTAAAAATAACAATCGTAATTATTTTAAAACCCAATTAAATGGTTTTAATGATTTAATTTTACAGAAAATTGACCTTAGAATACATTTTCTCTGCTATCAGTATTCCTTCCCATCTTTTATTACTGTATATCATAAAAAGAATTTCCAAAGTTCCTTACAAAAAATTACCAAAAAAGTTTTGCAGCCTTTAGTTCAAATAAATCAAAATAAAAATCAAATTCTTTTGCCATATGTTTTTAATATTTATGAAAATGATTTCGAATGTAATCACAATATTATTGATTGGATTAATCTCCAATTAAATACAAATTATAAGTTGAAGAAAAAAAATTCATTCACAATAAAATATTCTAATAAAAATAATTCAACCCAGCAATTTACCTTTGATCATAAAGCAACATTATTAAGAAAATTTATAAATTAGGAATTATTAATTCCTATTAACAGCATTTTTAGAAAAGGTATTTTAAAAAAGCACCATCGAAAATTATTAAATAGTACTGAAAATGGGTATTGTGAAGTTTGTTTACTGTATGAAATATAATTATAAAAAAAATATTTCATACCTTTTTAAAATGGCTATATTATGATTATTTATTTTTATTTTATATTATTTCAAATTTTAGAAATGTCTAAATTTTGATAATATTGTTTAAAATATTTGTTTTATAAATTGATTATATATATATATATATTCATCCCTTTTCATTTTTTATTTTAATTTGTTTAATTTGTTTAATATTTTAATATTTATAATTTTCTTTTATTTGTAATTTTATTTTTTAAATTTTTTTAAATTCTTTTGAGATACACAATTTTTTTTTGTTATCTAAATATTTTTTTTATCCAATATAAAAAAAAAACTTCATGTAATTTTTAGAATTAAATAAATACAGTATAAATTCATTAATATCTTTTACTTTATATGTTTTTAATTGTCAATTTTTGTGGATTTAACATTGATATATATATATATATATATAGTGAATTTGAATATGGATATATACAAATACATCTGTTATATAAAATTAACAATCATAAGAGTTAAAAAGTGTAAAATCAAAAAATACTTTAAAAGTTATAAAAACAACTTTTTTGTATTCAAAAAAAAAGTATTTTGAGATAAAATCAAAAAAGATTCTATTAACTGAAAAATAACAAATTAGAACCAAAATTTTCAGACTTTTTGGGGTTCTGAGTTGTCAAACATAATTTAGAATATAATAAATGTTCAATGACTACACTTTCGTGTGGAATAAGAGATATTCTATATTAAAAAAATACTTTGAAAGAATTCCTAAATCTTGGTTAAATTTACACACTAGGAGAATTTTATTTACAAAAAAAAACAATGGAAAGTTTCATAATTCCCAATAATTTTCATATTGTTTACCCTTCTTAGATCCCAACCAAAATCTTGATTTTAAAATTTCATGGCTTCCATTTCAAATCTTTGAACACAAAATAATAATATTCCTGATTTAATAATTCTTCTTCAGAACTTCCAAAAGTAACTATTTTTTTAATTTTTTAATTTCAAAGATTAACTCAATAATTATCAATATCCAATACCTAAAGATTGATTATTTTGGTTTACTTTTTGCAAAGCGGATTGTATCATCAATAGATATATCAAAATAATTTGTCAAAATAACCACTATTATTTAATTTTTTTTAATTTTTAATAAAAAAATCGAATTTTTTAGATGCTCATCGATATTATGAGACATATTTAAGAAAAATATTTTCTAACTTTAAAATATTGGGATTGATTATCTTACCTTTTAATTTATCATGAAATCAAGAATATTTTTCTGAAATTCTTTAATTTTTTTACCCATGCAAGGATCAATTTTAATTGATGGTATCAACAAATAGTAATATTTTATTAATCGAATTTTTAGAGACATTTAAACCAATTGGTAACACTAATAAGATTTCCTTTCAATAACAAAATACATCAATTTTAGACATTTTCATGGCCGATTCAATTCCTTAAAAAAAAAAAAAAAACCCTTAAATATATTTTGATAAAATTTAAAACTAAAAAAATAATAAACAATAAAACATAGCAAAAAGTTTTGAAAAAAAAAAAAAAAAAAAAGAAAAGAGCAAAAACAATAAAAATGAAAACTTTTCAAATAGTCTCTGTTTTTTTCATTATTTTTGTGAATTTTCTAAAGGATAAAAAGCATGGCAGCTTTTTAATAATTCTAAAGCATTTTGGTTATTTCCGTTGGAAAGTTCAAGGTATACACATGATAATAAAACAAGAGGAGAATTGGGAAACATTCTAGAAGCTTGTTTTATATATTCTGATGCCGTCTGTATATCATTTTGCAAAATCAAAACAAATGCAAGGTTTAGAAGCGTTACACAATCTGACCAATTTGATTCATATTCCTTAGGTGACATGATTTTTAAATTTTTGGGTCCCTTTAATAACTTTTCAACTTGGTATCTTCTTTTTTGTAAGCTTTTCGAGATATATTCCTTAGCTAAATTTGGATTATTTAATAAACAACAAGCTTCCGCAGCATAAAGGTTTGCCAAATATTCTCTATAGGGGTCTGGATTATAATTTAATAACATTTTGGCACTTGATAAAGCCGTGACAGGGTTTTGGCAACATAAAGAAATATAACTTAATAATAATAATCCATGCTCGAGGTCTTGTTTTAAACTTTGATCATTTTTTGATAAGTTGTCAAGATCAATATTTGTTTTCCCATTTTTTAATGTATTTAAATTTGTGTGATTGGTGTTGGTTTTTTCTTTATTTTTTTGTTTTTCAATTCCATTTTCGTTTTCTTTTTTGATTTTGAATTCATTCTTTTGAGTTTTATTATTTTCATCAATTTTTGAGTTTTTATTATTATTGCTTGTTGTTGAAGTTTTTTGATTTTGATTATTTATTATTTTTAATAATTTTTCAGAAATTAATATGGAATTTGATGCTGCCTTTGAAGCATAATCCAAACTCATCGATTGTACAGGTATACCATGGAATTGCAAATCACCAACGTTACTTGATACAATATCTTCAAAGCTAACCGATTCTTCATTAATATTTAATCCATCATTTGGCCCAATTCCAGTTTGGAGTATAACTGTTCGGTATTTACCCTGCCCGATTACCTTTTTCACTAAACGGTTCAGGCTGCCCACTTGTTCTTTGTCCTTGGTTAATCTAAAATGTTCCAATAAACAACATTCTGCTAATCTTATCCACACTCGGGGCCTATTATATAAGCATACCAATGCACCCTGGAAAAATTGAAATGCATTTTGTGGCTTTTCAAGTAAAATTAAACACAAGCCCGTGTTATACATTATTTCACTTCTTTTATCTTTTGAAAAATTATTAACAGTTTTTTCATTTTTACAAATTTGTGAATTTGCTAGTAATGCCTTTTTAAAATAAAATAATGCAGAGCCCGGCTTGTTATTCTTTAATTCGACACACCCTAAATTGTTATAAAACGATGACCAAAAATTTGAATGATTCCTTTCTTCTGTTTTTGAATTCTCCATCGTTTTACTTAATCCCCATAAATTATTTTTAGCTTCTTCTAAATTCATTTTTGAATTCTCAATTTTACATCTCATCATATTCAAACTTAAATTTTCATTTAAAAGGGTTTTTTCATTTAATTTTTCTATTTGATTTTCTTCTATTAATAATATTAAATAAAAATAAAATAAAATAATAAATTCATTAAAAAAAAATGAGTGATTGTTGTAAATATCAATAGATTAATTTGTAAAGATTTTATTTTTTATACAAGAAAATTAAAAAATTAATAAATTTTTAGAAAGAATGTATAAGATTTTTAATAAATACCAAATTGATCGGTTTTAAAAGAAGGTTGGCATTGGCTTTTCTAAATATTTTTTTTTTAAAATTACTCAAATTACTTTTTCTTTTTTAATATTGTTAAAAATTGAAGATTTGTAATAGAGTGTGACAACAACTAACCCTGTATTTAAAAGTATAAAAATTGAATAAATTCGTGAATAAAGATTGTTTATAAGTAATTTTTTTTTAAAATAAGTTGAATTATTTTTATTTTGATACACTCAGCAACTTTAATAATAAAAGATATTATAACACCTTCTTTAGTATTTCACAATAAACATAATATGAGATAATATACGAATTAAATAAACAATTTTTTTTTTTTCTTTTTTTGAAGGAAAAAAAAAACAATAAATTAAAATTTTTAATCTTTAACAAAGGAAAATTTCCTCTTCTTTTGAGAACAACTAGTACCTCATCTCTTTTTAAAAATAAATTACATTTTTGTGTTCCATTATTTTATAATACATTAATTATGTCCCCCCTTTTTGTTACAAAAAAAACTTTTTTTTTCGCATTTTTTTTTTCTTGTAGCAAAGATGATAATGGATTGAAGAAAAATATTATCGAGAAACCAAGTCGTAATAATGTGTAAAAGAAGGTTAAGAGTAAGAAAGCAGTGATTATTTTTAAATAACTTTGAGAATAAAAGAAAAAAATCTGAATTTTGAAAATGATTTATTTAAAAGTCTTTTTTCAAGTATGAAAAAACAGTAATCTAAGCTCCATCCAAAAATGTGGGGCAAAAAAATATCCATCAATATAAGAATAAATTCTTTATTCAGTTATTAAACTCAAAACTTTAGACAAAAAAAACGAAGCCATTAATAATAATAAAACTCTTGATTAAAATTTGTGTTTATTGATCAAAGTTCGAAGAATAAAAAAAAAAAAAAAAAAAAAAATTGCCCCTAATTTTTTGGAAAAATATCCAAAATTAGTAATGTCTATTTAACAATCTTTAGTTCGATCTTTTTTTCAATTTTTTTTTTTGATAATGTAAAATCATACTTCAATATATTTTTGATTTGATCTTTAGATTTTTTGTTTTTCATTTGATCATTAACTTTTTGTTTTTCCCATTAACTTTTTTTTTTTTTTTTTTTTTTTTTTTTTTTTTTTTTTTAAAACATTTAAAAAAAGCAAACTGAATGAAAAAAAAAAAAAAAAACAACCTTTTTATTTTTTCTTGTTTTTTTGTTTATCTCACCTCTTTAATTGAAGTGTACAACTATTCTTAGCAATTTTTCCACCAAAGTCCATCGAAGTCAACTCAATTGTTTAGAATCAAAAGAATTTTTGGTTGATTTCTTATCACATCTCTTCTGAACTTTGTTAAATTTTGGACAATAATAATAACAAAGTAAAAATGAAAAAAATGAAGAATTCGAAAAAATAATGAAATGAGAAATTTGACTCGATTATTTTTTCAAAATTAAAAATTTTGCAAAATAATTTTAATTCAAAAAAAAATATTTAGAATCCATTAATAAAACTTCAAAATACAAGAAATTAAGTATGATATGTTAAAAAACATATTATTGTTGTACATTTTGTATAATTAAATTAATATTAAGAAATAATTATTGAAATAAAAAATGCCCTATATTATTGGAAATAGCTTATGTTACAAAGCAAATGGTTCAAAAATTCAGAGAATTAAAAAGGGGGGGTTAAAAATGGGAAACAATTCATCATTACAAGATTTACTAATGGAAGATTTTTTCAAGAATCTATCAAATATTCCCGAAAATACCCGAAAATCGAAAATACACGAAAATTTTTTAACCACGAAAAAACACTTAATGAACAACTTCTAAGAAACTCTGGTGCCAATATTCTCAGACTAAAGGTATATTTGGAATTTTATTGTATAATATTTTTTTTTGTGGTCTGAAAATATCAAAATTAAAAAAATTTAAATTTTTGTGAATAGTATTCAACCCATTTTGTGTTAAAGGGCTTGGTATCTTAGATGAATGTAACATTTCTGATCATTTCGGAATGGTATTGAGTAAATGAGTGAAAATGTACCTGTAAAGAAAATTTCTAATTGTATATTATTACCCTTAATTTTGTAATCTTAAATTCAATCCAAAAATAACCGAGAAATATCTAAAAGTACAATACATACCCATACCCTACACACGGTGGTCCAAGCCAAACTTTATTTAACTCTCCATTCCATAAAAGGAACTGGTTTAACCAAAACATACAAACATACACCATACCAAACATACACATGGTATACCTATACACTTACCCTAAAAAGTGCCAACTATTACTCAAATATACTCAAAAGGTACCAAAAAACTCTTTAGAGTGGCTTAAAGTAGAAAATTCAAAAAATATATTTTGTCTGAAAGTAAAATTGTTATTTTACCGTTAAACTGGGTATATTAGCACTAGAGTTTCTTCTAAGTTGTTCATAAAGTGTTTTTTCGTGGTTAAAAAATTTTCGGGTATTTTCGATTTTAGGGTATTTTCGGAAATATTTCAAACACCCATTTTTCAAACATAATTAAATGCAAGTTGTAATTTTTTCATAAAGAAAAGAAAAGAAAAGAAAAAGAAATTTTAGTTCATAAATGAAAAATTAAAGAACAATTTTTTTTTTGGAAACTGAATTGAATTACAAAAATGTATTTAGCAACTATAGGCATTGTAATAAAAAAAAAATTACAAAACAATTATGTATCAAAAATAAATCGAAAAAAAATAAAAGAACAAAAGTGTGGAAAAATAATAAATTTTATTGTATGGCTCAAGATCTAATTTACTTGGAATTTCAAGTGTTTATTATTCCATTCCAAGTGACTTTTGTTTTGTCATTGAGATCTTTCAATGAAATTTTTTTCGATATTTATTTTTATTTTTTTCCTAATTTTTTTTGAATTAAAAATATTGGAAAAGAATTTTCCAAAAAAGGGATTGAAAAAAAAAATGCAAAACTACCGAATTTTTGTATTTATACCTACACCGTTGCTTTAAAGTCTTGAATTTATTAGTAAAATACTTCTTATTTTACTTTATTTGAATTGAAAATTAGAAGATCAGAAAATTTTCAAACTTTGCCTACAAACAAAATATTTCACAAAATCTTTCCACAGCGACTACAGTACTACCCTATACTTTCCAGTATCCTAATCTCTTTCTTATCGGTAGTTATCAAGAATTATATACTTTTTAATTTTTACAAAAAAAAGTTTGAGTTTAAAAAAATATATATAGCAGATTTGTAACATGTTTCGTCTTTTATAACAAACACAAATGTTATAAAAGTTGTTATTCTAAAATTTTTTAACATTTTAAATGCTTATAACACCGTAACAAAACGTTTATAACATGTTATAAAAATATTTTTTTATTAGGAAAGTGACAATACTGTACTATTGAAACAATATTTCCAAAGATTGCCAAAAGTCCCATGATAATATTAGAAAATGAATCACCATATTTATTTTTTAACAATTCCTTAAATATAAAAAAGAAAAATGTCTGATCTTGTAATTACATAAAAAACCCTTATTACTTTTTTTTTAGCACATGACAATTCAAATCACTTTCCTATTTTTGCCAAATCAAAAATTGAATGTACAATTTACAATTGTGTGACACTCTGAGAGATCTACATTTTTCAATTATTAAAATGAAAAAGAAAAAAAATCTTGGAAATTTGAAAAGTACAGACAAAAAACGAAAAAGTTTCGATCATTTTTTTAACCAATAAAAAGCCAAGCACTTTACATTTCTATTTTTTAAAAACAAAAAGAAAAAGTGAAGAGCATATTACTTTATTAAAAGTATTCAAATTTTTTTTGTGTTTTGTTTCAAAAAGGAAAAGGATAAAAATAAAAAAGGAATCTCAATTTTTTTCAATTAGTTGCTTGGCTTGAATCAAAAAAATTTTTGTTTAAAATGAAATTGAAATAAAGGATCGCTTTCTTTCTTCTTGAATAAAAGAAGAACGATAAAAAAAAAAATCAAAAAGAAAAAAGACAAAAGACAAAAATAAAAAAAAAAAAATTGAAAAAAGGAAAAAAAAATAAAACAAGTTACTTTGTTGTTGTAAATTTCTATTTTTAATTTCTTGTAATTGGTTTACAAATAACTCTGCTTTGTTATGTTCAGAACAACACAAAGAAAGTTTAATTTTAAGCATTAATAGTCGTTGCCTATTTTTGTTTTGGTTTCTTGTTTGTAATCCAGAATTTTTTTGATTATTTTTGGTGTTTGTCTGGAAAAATTGGTTTTCAATCAAAGAAATTAATTCGTTTGCTTGTGAAATATGGTTGTTCTCTATTGACAATTTTAATAAAAGGTATGTTGCTTCAAATCCTAAATAAGGATCTAGTGAACCGACATTTTTTCGTAAAGACTCCAATTGGGTTGCTGCCCTTTGATATCTTTTTAATTGGTAATTGACGATCGCTTGGTTATAAATCACATAGCCTAAATCAGCTGTTGTTAGATCTTTTGAGAATTGTTTAACAATTCCATTTAATGTTTCTAAATATTCTTCTGGTTGTGTGCGTCCTGTCTTCATATATTCACAAAGCGCAAGATGGCTTTTTAACTTGACAATTTTTTTATCATTCCCACTTGTTTTTTCAATTAATGTTGAGATTTGTTGAGACGCTTCATTGTATTTTTTTTGTGTAAACAGTTGGTGTGCTAAATTCATTTGCAACTAAGACTTTATTTTTTTGAATATGGAAATAATTCAATATTTTGAAGTAAACTTTTTCAAAAAAAATGAATTTATTTTTTAGATTTTTGTTGGTTTTATCAGAAAACATTTCAAACACTGAGTTTCAGTAAATCATTTGTTCCATCATACAGTAATATTTTGAGAGATTTTTTTACTTTTTTCATACCTTCTAAAGTCAGGGCAATTAAAAGGGCTTTTATGAATTGATATCTCCAGTTTTTAAAAAGAATTTTAAAACCGGCAACTTTGTTGGATCAGCTTTTGGTGACAACAAAGTTAAAGATTTCAAATATTTTATTGAGTGTAGTCTCAGAACTTTATATATTAGATACAAGAAGTTCAAAAGTATGAAAATCTTCCAAGAAACCCCCAAAATGAAAATTATTTCAATCATATCAAATTTATTTTTCTTTTTTTTTTAAAAAAGATAACAATCAATAATTAAATTAATTTTTATTTCTCCCTTATATAAAAAGTTTTGACTAGGTCTTTTATTGCCCTTTTGATCACTATTACCAAATAACAATTCTTTATTGAAATAAATATTCATCGAAAGATTATATTTTCTTTTTTGAAATAATTCTTTTGGATAAACCAAAAAAACTGATTTATCCAACCTATTGCAAAAATGTTCGTATTATTTTAATAAAGGTAGTTATAATAATTAAAGTTTTAGAGTCATTTAAAAATTTTAACTAGAAATTGTATTTTTGTTTTACTATGAAATTTGATTTTTCAATAAAATATTCTAAAAGATAAACGGAAAAAGTACTTGTACTTTGAAAATACAAAATTAATTATTAAATTCCAAATATGATTCAAATTATTTTAACAATTCTTGTGAGTCAGGATAAACAATTTGTTTAAAAAAATTTTCAAAATTGTAAAAATTTTTTTAAATTTGTTTTTGGAAAAAACAATCAAAAATTTTCATTTTTACATTTTCTTTAAAGATTTCTATTTTTATTTTAATTATTTAAATTGAAACTTTTATTACAGTATTAGTAATTCAAAATCCAATACCTTGATTTAAAAATAATAACAATCAAATAATATTGTTAATTTTCTGATAAAATAAATAAATAAAATTATATATTACTGAGAAATTTTCAATTTTTTTTAGATAAATTTGTAATAAATATAAAATCAAGTGAAATTTTTGGATTTTTCAATCTAAAGTAATTATGATCGAGGAAAATAAATTTTGATGCATGGTCTCTTATCCAATAATTTTGTTTATATTGTCTCTAGATTTTAAAAAGTTAAAAAATAAAAAATAGTAAAAAATAAAAATAAAAAAATCAATTATTAATCTGACCAATATTATTAGCCAAATGATTTAAATTTGAAAAAAAATCTTGTTGAAAAAATTGTAAAATTTTGCAATGAAAAAAAATTAATAATTTAATTTTACAATTTTTTAATTTATATTTTTTTTGACTTTTTAAATTATTTAGAATCAAATATATATATATATTACCATTAAATAGTAATCAGTAAATAAAACAAATTTTATCCTGTAATGTCAAAATATCTTTTGTAATGAATAAATTATTTAATAAAGTATTTTAGAAATATTGGCTTACAAAGGCACCCGAAATTTTTCCAGTAAAGTATGATGTGTTTTAAATGTTAAAACTAAGAAGTTTTTGATGTCTAGACAAACTTTTCAAAAAAAAAAAAAAAATTTATTTTGACAAAATTTTTAAAAATAATAAAATCACAATAACCAAAAAAAAATTCCCAATGTTGAAAAATTTTTTTTGAATTATTTCTTTAATGTAGGTAACTCTACAATTTTTATTGATAAATTTTTCTTTCTAAGACAATTTTTTATAAATCCTCTATCTTATTGTCCTTTTATAACAACTCAAATTAAATATTTTATTTCGTGGGGAATTGATATTATTTGAGGTTTTAAGGGGTATATATATATATATATATTGGTAATGTTGGTTTTTCTATTATTTGTATTATATTGTTTTAATTTAAGAATTGGTTATATATATATATTGAGTTTTGGTCATACTACGACTGTCTAGGTATATAAAAATTTTATTAAACTCATCAGCAATTGTCTGTAAAAAATCCAGTTTCTAATTTTCTTGATTATTTTTTGGATTTCTTTTTTTTTTTGATATATTAAGTAAAATTTAAATTGAAAAAAAAAAAAGGAATTTGGTTAAAAGGAATTTAATATATTATATTATGACCAAAAGAATTAGAATAGAAAATTGGAAAAAGTAAGTTTTCTAATTGGAAATGATTTAATTTAATTGTCAATATTAACCAAAATGAAAAATATTTCCAATATTTTTATAAGATAATAAGATATTCAATCAAAATTACAGTATTTTAATTATAGTAGCTCATATTTTAATTAAATAAAATTCCTCATTTCATCAAAAGGGTTCTAGATGATTTTCTTTTTAAATTAAATACTTTATTTAAACTTTTAAATTGTACACAAATATTTAAAAAAGTTCCGTTTTTTAAAGAAAATCCATAAATGTGAAAAATTACAAAATTTAGTTATAATAAACTAGATTCCAAAATCTTGGACACAGTTTAAACAGTTGAAAGAACATCATTACTGCACTTTAAATTCAATTTGGAAAGAATTTTGATTTTACAAACTATTTCATTTTTTGTCTTTTTTGTTTTGTTTTCATTTCCTTTTTTTGCCAGTTACGTAATCTGTTTCGTTAGATCTGAGAATTTTTTTCAATGGTTGATAGAAGGTTAGTGTTGAGTTTGTTAAATTGGAAAATCACATATAATCAGTTGATGATATCTTATCATTTGATCGATCAACAATTGTTGCTAAAATTTCAACAAATTTACGAATACATTTTTTGTTCCGCTCGTTTCATAATTTTGGACACACCTGTTTTTATTTTTGAGTTTTATATTTTTTTCTTTTATTTGGATTAAAATGATTACTTAGTAAAACATTAATAATGAGCAACTTAAATGTTGTTTTATATTAGGTTTGGAAAAATACAATAAATTGGGTTTTTTTTTTGCCTATTTTTGATTTTGGGTGTGTCCAAATTTTTGGAATGGGGTTTACATTATAATAAAGCAGAATTAATTTATGAGTAAATGAGAGACTTATTTTTAATTTTATTTGGAAAAGGCATATGTCAAAATGAATATAATTTATTTATTTTAATTTTTAATTTTTAATCAAATAGAAAAATCTTTTTTAAAAAAAATAATTTTACAGTTCAAGATTATGGATCAAATTTATATAATTATAGAGAAAAAATCAAAAACAAAAAAAAAACAACCAATACTATTTTTTAAAATAATATTTATAATGAAAACCATAACAATGATTCTCAATTTGAAAAAAATTAAAAAATTATTATAATATTTTGTGATTAACAAGAAGGATTTCAGAAAAAACAATTATAATTCGAAATTTTACAAAATAATGGGACAAAAATTTTCAATATAAACTCCATTTCACTCAAAGGGGACAAAGTTGAAAATTTCACTTTTTTATTATAATCAACCAAACTTGTATTGTTTAGAAATAAGGGCAACAATAAACTTTAGATTTAAGTTGAGATTCATAAAAGAAATACCTGAACAAACCTTAAATTTCAAATAAAAAAATTTCAATAAAATTTTTGGAAACTTTCATTGGAATGTCTAGTACAAAATTTCACAAATTTCTTTAGGAAATTAAAATTGTTGACTATAAGATTTTTTAATTGTAAAAATATTAATTTTAAAAGAAATTACAAAGCCACAATATTCTGAATGTTAATTTGGGAGTTTCAAACATTTTTTTTTCAAATTCACTTTATTTTAAAAAAAGAAAAGAAAAGGAAAAAAAAAGAAAAATAAAAAAATTGAAAAAACAAAAAAAAAAAATTTGAGTAAATGAGAAAAAATGTTCAGATTCTAAAATTGAAAATTTATTTTGAGTGGAATAATGAATTAAACTAGGAGAATATGTTCTAATTCTTCAAGAAAACAGTGTTCCTTTGACTTAAAAAGAGTTTAGTTCTCTCTCTAATAACATAAAGATCAATGTTGAATTGAACTATTTATTTATTATGATTCATCAATGTAATAATTTTTGAATTACTATTTTACAAAATGAATCTCAAAAAATTTGAATAAACAATCAGAAAGAAATCATAAGAAGATGTTAAATTTGTAAAATTATTGTGAAACAAATTTCCAAGTCATTAGTACAGGTATGAATTTAATAATGTTAATCAATATAAAATATTTCTCTATTTACTGGTATTTTTAAAATAATTAAATATTTTTTTTTGTAAATTGGAATCTAAAATTCATTAAATGGAACAATGGTTGAAAGTGTGTAAACTATTTTGATATAATGAATTTTTCAATAAACCAAAATTTATTGTTTTTGTTAAAAATTATCTTTTGGTGAAAAATTCAAAAGAAAACACTGTTCCTATTTTTATTTTTATTTAAAAAATCAAAATGAAAATGTCTTTTAGAATTTTTCAATAAAAGGCTTTTGAGAAAGTGAAGCTAAATTATAAATGTAAATATACAAAAAAAAAAAAAATATTAAAACACAAAAACATCAAAAATAAAAAACTTATTTATTTTTTCGATGATTCTTACTTTTTACAATTTCCATTATTTTAAAAACTATTTGGGAATTTTGAAAAAATTTTAATTGATTTGAAAACCAAATTGTTTGGTGCATATTATTTTTTATTAGATTATTCCAGCCATTATCATAATATGCACTGTAAGGGTTTTCGGAATTGCCCGTGTTTAAAATCATTTTTGATTTACTACAATCTTGTAAATCGAAAAATGATTTAATCTGTGTACAAATTTTTGTATTTGGGAAATACAAATAATTATATTGAAAATTGTTTTGAAATAGAGTATTGTGTGTAATTTTTTTAGTGTGGTAAATTCCTGGCAGAATATTTGATATAAATGAAATAGGGTGATTTAATTGGAAATTCGTAAAATTATTCACCTTCTTCTTATTATTATGGATCTGGTTAAAAATTTTTTTAAATTCTTTATCAATAAATTTAATTGAATTTTCAAAAAAAGAATGCAGTAGTTTTTCATCTGTTAACCAATTTGTGTTTTGGATGTTTTTTATTAACTGGTTTAAGAACCTATATTGGATGTTTTGAAAAAGACTATTTTGAGAAATATTAATATTTATTAGATTATTGAATATTAAATTAAAGAAATCAAAATCTATGTATTGGATAAAAACAAATTCCAAAAGCTTTTTCGTGAATAATGGATAAATTGTTGCACCAAAGGAATTATTTTTTAGCAATCCGTCCCAGTTTTTAAATTTTTCCCAGAATAATTTAACTTTGGGATTTTTATTATTAGTAAACCAGTCATTATAATTTTGTTTTAAGATTTTAATTAATTGTGTTCCTTGGTATGATATTAAATTATGATTAATAAGCTCTTCAAACTTTTCTTGATTAATTTTATTTTCTTGATCGTGCATTTGATCTTCATAAAGATATGCATAATGCTTTAGGGATTCTTTGCATAAATTATTGGTCTGATTAATTATTATACCAGATTTTGGATTTTTTTTAAACTTGTAGAAATTTGTTTTTTTGGGGGGGCAGTTTCTATTTTTTTTGGTTTGCCATCCTGGCAAAATCAAATTATTAATCAAATTGTTTGAAAATAAATTTCCATTTGAATATTTGCCAATATTTCCTTTATTGTCTACAGCTACTAAATTAAGGAAATTGTTTGGTTGGTTTTTCAATATTTCTTCTATGGAATTTAAATGATCAGCAAAAAGCAAATTAATCATAAAAGTTATAAATTCAGTGTTATGTATTATTGAGTTATAAACTAAAATTTCTTTTGCATCAAGTTTTGATTTATTTTTTTGGTTATTGTTATAAAATAATGAGATGCCATTTGGGGTTTTCAATGATTCATATTGTAAGGGGGTTTTTCCCCCTTTAATATGGAAAGATTCTTTGATTATTCCAATATCACAAGACTCGTGGCCCTTGGTGACGTTATTTGATATTCTCTTTTCAATAAATAATTGCAAATTATCGCTTTGTTCAATGTTCAGGCAAAATGATACTTTTCCATTTTGGCCCATCGGGAAATAAAAAACACCGGGAATTGTAAATCCATAGTAATTTAAATTATTTTTTTGACAATTTAAATGTAATTCATAAAAGGAAGTTGGGATTTTTGAATTTGAGAAAATTTCAGAATACATTAATGGAGAATTATTAAAGGTGTGCTTTCCTGAAATTAAAACACCCTTTGATTTAAAAACACTGTTATTCATAAAGGGGATCTTTAATGATTGCAACTGTTGCCTTATTGTTTTGAAATTTAAATTAAGATTTGATAAAAAATTCTTGATTTTTTCCTTTTCTTCTTGTTGTTGCTTTTCTTCTTTTTTTTCTTTTTTTTTTTCAATTTCTTCTTCTTCTTCTTCTTCTTCTTCTTCTTTTTCAATTTCAACTTCTATTTCTTCATTGTGGTTGGTGTTTTCATTGTTTGTGACATTCTTCAAATTAAATAATTCCCTCATCATTTCTTGAGAAATGTTTTTCTTTTGTAAAAGCTCACAAATTAAGAGCTTTTCAAATAGAATTGAATTATTTTGAAATACAAAGCATTTCGTTAAAATTAAAACATCATAAACAGTCCATATTTTTGGTTCAAATTTTAATAATTTGAATTCCATTGGCAAAGATCCCTTTAATCTTCTTCTTTTGATACAAGAATTAATCCCATTCACATATGATTGAATTAATTTTTGATGTTGTTCTGGGAGATGTTCCCACTCCTTTTGGGCATTGCCTAAATGCAGAAAGGAACGGAAAAAGAGATCACAAGAAAGCAAATTTTCTTTGTTACCAAGTATTTCTGTTAGCTGCCCTGTTGCAATCCTTCGGGACATTTCCAATTGAAAGAGCCGATCCTGCGAATGGACAAAGCCCATACCAAAAAAAATATCTTGGTTTGTCTCGCCAATGAGATGTGGTACGCCTTCAGAATCTCTTGTGATCTGAAAGCTTTGTCGTGGACCAGACTGAAGGAAAAAATTCCCTTTTAAAGTTGCCAAACTTCCCTTACACAGCCTTACAAAATACTTTTTTTCAAACATCCTTTTCAAAGAATAAATGACAAAATAAATTGCGACGAGGAAAGCTAGAAATAAAAGAATTTGAGCTAATTGTTCAAATAAGTCACCCATTCTTTACTAACTGAAATTATTCGTGTTGTCTTTTTTGAAAAAATGATTTTTGAATTTTGGTCAATGTTCCTTTCTTCTCATTTTCTAACCATTAATAATAACCTAAAGTTTTCAAAGAAACGCAAATTTAAACTGTACATTTGTTTTTTATTTGATTTCCAAGTTTTTACTTTCTTACAATAAAATAATAAAAAGAAAAAGAAGCAATTAGAAAGCAATTCGTTAATTTTGATTTTGTTTAGTATTTTAAAAAAAAAAAAGTATGTACTCAAATAAGATATCAGTCTGGGAAAAGTAAAAAAGGAGTTGCGTTTAGATGGCAGACAACCCCATTATAATGATTAATTGTGAAAATCAAAAAAAAACACGAGTCTCGAACTCTCACTGTGTACCAATTTAATAAAAGGAAAAAAGATTTTTTTTATGAAAGTCCATAATTCTATTTTATTGATTAATTGAGAAAATCCAGAGACTAGGATTAGAAAGTTTAGCTCAATTATATAGTAGGATAAAAAAATACGGGACATGAAAATAATCCCGGACAAGATTTTTAATTAGTGAGTATTAGGAAAATTGTTGTGTAATGTCTTTTATTAGCTATCAAATTCCTTTTTACAAATAATCAAATTTTTTATGAGACTAGTAATAAATCTACCTAAAGTTCATTAAAATGGGGTGTATCTAGAGAATAATCAAGTAATTGTTTAAAAACCTAAGTAGATCAACATTTTTTTGAAAAAAAATCGAGTTTTATCGAGGTTTACTAGATTTTGGAAAATGATAATTTTTATTCATTGTTTTTAGATTCGATTGTTGGATTATTTTATGAACAAGTGTAGTTTCATTAATCATTATTCTAAGAGTGGGTGAGTTATATTTTTAAAAGTTTGATTCTTAAAAAAAAAGGAATTGATTGTAAATAAAGGAAATTACACAAAAATTTTACTAGTAGTCAAAATTAAAAAACATGTCCAGTATTATTTTCATGTCTGGTCTTTTTTTCAGAACTTTAATTCTGATAAATTTATAATACAAAAAAAACAATTAAAACTAATCAAAGATTTTACTTCATTTTCCTTTTATTAAAATTTGAAAACTCTGCTTAAATAATGTTGGGTTTCAAGGAAGAATACTATTTTTAAACTTTTTTCCCAAACTCTGAAAATAAGGGTAAATCTGTATTTCTCAATTAAAAAAAAATAATTTTTCATTATTTTATAAAATACTAATATTTTTAATATTATTACCAAAAAAAGATCAAAGATGTTCATTATCACATGTGAATAATAATCTAATTTCGAAGTTTTAATAACAATTTCTAAAGTAATATTTTTGGAATTCTGGAAGTGACCTTAAGTGCCGAGACATTTTTTAATTCATAAAAATAGAGAAAATCAATGATTTTACAGTATTCTTTCTAATTCTGGAAAATTTAATTCTTGTTATTCTTTAATTTCAAAGGATTTATTGAAAATCAAAAATTTTACTTAATTTTTAAGAATTGAGTAAAAAACTTTGAAGTAAAAAAAAATGAATAAACAATTCACAAGTTATATAATAATAATAATAATATTTTTTGTTTTTTTTTTATAATTAAGTGAATTCTTTTTGGATAATGTTGAAAATTAATTCTAATTGAATTTGATTTCTTCTTTTTTTTTTTTTTTTTTTGTTTAAAAATTAATTTTATTAATAAATATAAGAATTAACTATTCAAAATTTGATTTCAATTTATATGAATTGTCAGTTAGATTGATAATTATTTCACTATTAGAAAATAAAAAAAAATTTACGATACCTCTAATAACGGTATCTACACATTATCCTAGACACTCGTTGAATTTGAAGGGGAAATTTTATTCACTTGGGAATTCCCTCTTAGTCAGATTAAATGTTTATTTGACATTTTTCGCTAAAATCATTAGTCTCTATTATTTTTTTTTTTGAACCAATTTCTAAATAAGGATTCCTAATCTAGTAATATTTTTAATATTGAAAATATATAGGGTTTTTAAAATCTGAGTAATTGGCTATAAATTTTATTAAAATCTTTAAAAAAGAAATTCATCTTTTTAAAAAAAATGAAATCAATTATGAAAATTTTAAAAACTGGATTAAAAAATCGATAAACTATAGCCACTTAATTAACTTTAGCAATTATACCCGCTAATACAAATACCTCATTATCGAATTGACATACCAATTAAATAATTATTTAATAAAAAATAAATTTAAAATTAATTATTATTTAAAACCTACAACACAATATGGGTTCTCAGAGAAATATTTAAAAAAAAATATTAAAAATTATAATAGTCTAATATATGCAAACAACCTCAATAAAATAAGATTTTATTCATTCAATATTAGCTTTTTTACAATTATTGAGCTTATCGACAGACTCCCCAGAAAAAGACTTTTATTAATTGGAAATAATATTATTGAAATATGGGATTCACGTAATATTATACAAAAAATCTTTAAATAATGTAAAAAGAAAATTCAAATTATACCAAATAGTATCAAATTCCATTTAATTGGATTAAATGGAGAAAAAACCTTTATACAAAAAGTCAAAAATAAAAATATTAAAAAAATGGAGAAATTTTTTGTAAAAATTTCTTCTCTTAATATTAATGGTATATTTAAACTAAAAAAGAAAATAACAAGACTTTAAAAATTAATAAAATAAACCAGCTAGAATCACTCTTACTGAAAAAATCAATTGATATATGCTATATACAAGAAAGAAATCTCTCAAAACCTCCTTATCTCCACCATTACTTTTGCTACTTCAAAAAAGAATATGGGGAAAATCAAAAAATGGGTGGACTGATTATCTATTTCAGAAAGTATTTTAGAAATTTCTTTGAAGAGATCATGACCAAAAACCAAAATATTATGATTATAAAATTATTTAATACTATCTTCATAAATATTTATTTGAGACATGGTAGAGAAAAAAAAAACAATTTTAAAAAGTCTCAATAAATATTTAGAAAAATATAAAAAATTTAAAATAATATTATGTGGCGACTTCAACTTAGAACCACACGAACTTAAAAGAAAAATTAATTTAAAAAAACTAAACTTCAGAATTATTCAAAATTGTCATAACAGTAGAAAAAGAAATATTGATTACTTTGTATCAAATAAACAACAATATTA
Source organism: Anaeramoeba flamelloides (assembly GCA_027625915.1). NCBI lineage: Eukaryota > Anaeramoebidae > Anaeramoeba > Anaeramoeba flamelloides. Next base: position 1,089,575 of record JANTQA010000051.1, read on the forward strand.
TGAAAAATCGAAAGTTATTCAGACACATATATCAGATCATAAAATGATAATTAATTTATTCTCAATAAATACTAAAAAGGAATTAATTCCTACATATAGAGCAAAAAATAACATCAAATTTCAGAAAGAATTTACAAATTATTTTAGAATAGATAAAAATTTTTACTTCTTGAATAAAGAGAAAATGACAACTTTTAAAGAAAAATTCAAAAGCTACAAAAGATATTTAATTAAATCAAATAACGACAATATCGAGACAACAAATTTAATTAAATCAATATTCAAAAACCCTTATTTAATAAAAAATTTAAATAGAACTAAATCAAAAAACTGGAAACTTTTACTAAAATCAATAAATATAGAATGTAACACAAACTTTAATTTTTGGAAAAAAATTAAAAAAATTCGAGGTAACTCCAAAAAAATAATTTATTGTAAAATAATATGGAAAAATTTTAACAGTTGATGAATTAGACTATATCAAATCAAGAAAAATGCTATTTATATACAGTCAGTTCCACTTTTAAGGTACAAACTTTCAACGAAATTTAAGGCACGCAAAAAAATCTCAAATTAAGACAAAAAATTCAAATTCTAGTTAAAATAAATTGTAAAAAATGAAATTCCAAATTTTGTGCCTTAATTTAAGATTTTTTTTGTGCCTTAAATTCCGTTGAAAGTTTGTGTCTTAAAAGTGAAACTGGCTGTATAAACAGGGAAATCTAGGAGATCCAATGAACTATTGACCAATTTCAATAAATCAAGCTATTCCTAGAATATTCCTTAAAATTTTATCTAAAAAAATTAATTATTACTCGAAATTTATCTCAAAGAAACAATTTGGATTTAGAACTGGTATCCGAACTAGAATACCAGTTCTTAATTTATTAAAAAAATTAAAATTAAAAGATTTGAAAAAAAATAAAATAAAGATTGTAACAATAGATATAGCAAAATGTTTTGATTCAATTCATCACAGTCTAATAAGAGAATTAATTAAAACAATTATAAAAAACAAAATTTTAAAAAATTTTTTATTAAAATACTATAAAGGTGAAGGAAGAGGTATTTATCAAGGAGACCCACTATCGCCAATTTTATTTGCTTTTGTTAGTCATTTTTTAATTTTAAAAATTGAAAAATTAGTTAAATATATCCAAATGTTTGCCGATGACTTGATAATTATAATAAAATCAAAAAATCACAAAAAAAAACTTAAAAAAATATATAAAATAATTGAACAGTTTGGGTTAAAGGTCAATACGGACAAAACTTTTGTCACCAACAAACTTTTAAAAATCAAATATTTAGGAATAAAATTTGATAAAAAAACATATATATTTAACAATAAAATGAAATGTAATTGTACTCTTTGGAAATATCAATATATATTCAAATCAAACGAATTATCTAATTACCTCAAAATTATCCTATATAAAGCTATTTGTTTGAGTCAACTGTTATATAGACTAGAATTATTTAGTTTCACAAAAAAAAGAATACGAAGAAATTGATATACTAATTAATCTCCATATTACAAAAATATTTAAAATTCAAAGATCTACTCCAGTCTTAGCGTATCGAAATGAAATCAACTTGCTATCCATTAAAACGATTGTAAACTTGATAAAATGGAAATTTATCCAAAAAACTTAACAAAATAAAATATAAAGAAATAGCAAAACTTATTAAATTTGACTATAATCCAAACAAAGAAATAAATATTTGGAAAACAAAAAATATTAATAAACTAAAAATTAAGATAAAAAAGCAATACTTTAATATTTTAAAAAACAATCAAAGTTGGAAAATTAAAGAATATTATAAAATTATTAAAAATGAAAAATTTAACTTTAAAATAAAAAACTACCTCAAATTTAAAGCCAGTACTACTTTTCTAAAACTTCGCACTTTTACGAACGGGCTAAATAGATACTCATATGTCTTAAAAAAGAAATCAGAATATGATACATTTAAAAAAAAAAGAAAAATGCAAAAAATGTGATTATTGTACTAAATATTATGAAAATATAAATCACTTTATTTGGTATTGTGAAAGATATAAATTTATCAGAATCAAATGGAAAAAAAAAATTGCAAAAATTTTAGAAAAAAACTTATATAAAAATGTTATCCTTAGAAAAAATACTCAAAAGATCCTTAATCTGGTTAATCAAAATTATGAAATTTATTGTTCTTGTCGAGAATTTTTCATCAAAGCTCTTATGGTTAGAAAACTTAAGGTAATAAAGAAAAAATGAAAATAAAAAAATATAAAATAAAAAATTCCTAAAATAGTAAAAAAATATACACATTCGGGTACATAGTGCCCCACTTTTCGAAGTCGTGGAATACCAATTTATTAATCACAGTTTGTGGAATCTTATTATTAATAATCTTTCTATCGGGTTTTTACTCCTCCTGTTTCAGGACGTGGATAATTTTTAATTTGGTCATGTAAATGGTATAATATTTTTTTTACTTTAATGTTTTACTTATTTTTCTTCTTCTCCTTTTTTTTTATTTGGTAAATTTTCTTTGATTACTCCTTTCTCACAATAAATAAATAAATTGGCTATAAATTTTCACAGTCTCTATTAAATTTAGGTAAAAAAAATTAATAGAGATTAGTACCTTAACAATGAACCCCAAATGGTTTCTCTTAGATTATAATTTCTAGTTTTCAAAAATTCAATAATTTTGTCCAAATAAAAAAATTTGGTTTTGGTTCCCCAGATCAGCATCAAAAGTTGATGTCAAAAAAAAAAAAGTCAGGTTAACTTTGGAAATAATTTAAATAAAAATTTGAACAATTTAAATTGATAGAGTAATAAATTTATATACATTCCTGTAAATATTTTTAATTTTTTTTAATGTTTCTCAAAGTGTGATAATTAAAAAATAATAATTAACATAAAACCAAATTTTGATAAATTATACTTAAATTTTCTTGATCTGGGTTACTTTTCTTGGGTATTTTTTGAGGGTATTATTGTTATTGTTGGTTTTTATTCGGCAAAATCATAATAGTGTTGTTAAATGAGAAAAATATGTTGTAAATTTTTTTTATGGTTTTAAATATTCAGTGAAATGTGTAAAAATTAAAAAGGTATTAAAAGTAAATTTTAAAAAGGAAATAAAAAATATTTATTAAATCAATGAATTGTCATTTTTTTTTTTTTTTTTTTTTTTTTTCCAATACTTTTATTATATTATTATATTTATTAATATTCAAAAAATATTTATTTTTCGGTTTGGCTTTGTTGGCAATAAGAAACATAATCAACCGAATTGGAAATTAATAAATCGCCGTCTGTTTCTTCTACCCAGCAATTTTCATCAATTCTGGTATTTGGTGGCCAAAAATTCAAAGCGATAATTCTTCCAAAGTGTTTTGTCTTCTGATCATCCCATATCCTTTCTGCCGCAAGAATTGATCCGTCGCTCCATTTGACAATGCATTTCGAATTGGGATTAACTTGGTGGGCATCGGTGTGGTATGAAAATGATCCGCCGTCGAATTTTGAAACGCCATTGAGAATTGGATGTGATGATTCACTTATTTCGCCAAGTTCCACTGAATTGGCTTCGATGGTTGGTGATTTCTTAAAGGGCAAAAACTCGTTGTTTCCAAACCTCCCTGAAATTTGCTTTTGATCGTTCGAGTCTAAGCAGTTTATTGAGCAAATTACCACGCCCCCACCGTCTTCAACAAATTGGGCTAAAAGATCCCCTAATCTTTTAGGACTGCGGAAATTTTCATCCGCTGAATAAACAAAGGCAACATCAAAAGATTTTAAATTTGAAAATTTGGGTGTTTTATAATGTGGCTTGAAGATTTTGATTTTACGAACAAAATTGCTGACATAAAGCGATTCGCAGACATTACGAACATAATCCATATCCTTATCTGCTGCAATTAATGCTACTTTTAAATTTCGGTTTCCTCTTAATCGTTTATGGTGTTTGATGGTATTTAATTGCAATTTTGGACTGTTTTCATTTGCATTTTTTGAATTGCTTTTGTTAGTATTGTAATTGGAATTCTTTTCCAAATTCGTCTTTTCGTTATCTGTTCCTGTTTGTATTTGTGTTTTCATTTGGGTTTGTGATTGTGATTGTGATTGTGATTGTGATTGTGATTGCGATTGCGATTGCGATTGTGATTGTAATTGCGTGTTGTTAGTTAAAGTATTATGATCAAGAATTAAATTATTATTATCATTCGGATTTTTTGTTTCAAAAGAGCTCTTGTTTTGTGTGGCATGTATTTCAATACTCATTTTTGAATTACTTTTTTCCTCCAAACTGCTTGGATTTAGATCTATAGTTTGATCGTTCTTAACATTAATACTATTATTATTAAAATTAACGTTATCATCATTTCCATTCTTATGATTCAAAATTGGGTTTGTGTCTGTATTTGTTGTTGTTTCTATTTTGTTCTGTTTTTCAATTCCAATCGAATTCTGTATTTCTTCCTTAATCGATTCGTTTGTTGTTGATGTGTTTGGGTGTAGGTTAGGAATTGAATTCTCGTTGTTTTGATTTGGTGGAACTACATTATTTGAATCATTAGCAATTCCCATGGTCGATGTTGTTGTATTTACTTGATTGTTATTATTTTCAACATTTGAATTAATACCACGATTATTGTCATTTGGTATTTTTGTTTCTGGAATTGTTTCGATCGTTTCGATCGTCTCTGTTGTCGTATTATTATTAAACAGTTGGTTTTGGATTTCAATTTGGTTAAATGTTGTTTGGTGGTTATTATTCTCGTTGTTTGTTTGTGACAAGAGAATTTCTTGTTGGTAAGAGTTACACACTTGTGTTAATTGTGTGATTTGGAATTTTTTGGAAATTGAGCCAAACAAAGAAACATTGTCTGGATCAAGAACAATTTTCCCTGTATAACAAAACTGAAGCATCACAAAAAAAATATCTGGATCAAGATCTGGTATCGAAATCTCTACTAAAGAATATTGCCTTACAGGTTGTCCAGAATAAAAGCACTGTTTAAATAATTCAGACACCATCGACAATAATATTTGGTGACCATAAAATTTTCTTTTTTTTGGGCCAACAACAAAAATGACATCAGCAAATGTCGGATTATTTACAAGTGATGAAATTTCTGTATCTAATTGGGATGAGTATGTCTGTAGCATTTTTTTTTGACCAAAGAATTACTTCTTTTTGTTTGTTGTTGAGTGTTTTTTTTTTTTTTTGAAAGAAATTAACGGAAAGATATTTTGAAAAAAAAGAAATTTGTTTTCAAAAGAAAGTATAAAAAAATGAAACATTTCTGAGGGGTTTGATGAAGGAAAAAATTTTATTTGTTGTGGCCTCATTTTGTGAGAGATTTTTGAAAGAGACATTTTTTTTTTGATGGTTATTTGGTTGCAATAAGGTGCTCCTTTTATTTTGGTACTAAAAACTCAAAAATCTTTTTGTATAATTCTTTTCTCAAACTTTGGTGTTTGTAAATCAGGAAAAATCATATTGTACAAATAAGATCTTAGATGCTTTCTAGAAATACAAAACATTATATTCCTTTTTGAGGGTTATAACTTATTGAAAAAGAAGTTTATTGTTTTTTAGTCTTTGAAAAATCAATGTATTTAAATTTCGTAACATTTTCCTTTTTTCTTCTTTTTCTGTTTTAGAGGTGGTTTTAAAAAAATCGAGTGTTCAAATAATAGATTGATATTTATAATTTCAATATATTTTGTTGGTTACTCTTTTTTGGTGTGTGTGTATTCGTTGAGTGAACTCGGAATCTGTAACAAAAGGAATTTTTTAAAGAACCAAAAAAAAGTTTTAGATTGAGATCTTTGATTCTGAATAAACAAAACTGTTGGATTATGAACATCTAAGTTTGTGTCAAACTCTAAGGGCTCATTAAAGTACTGTTAATTTGTTTTTTTGAAACAAATTCTTGTTTTTTAAAGCATATAAAATAATCCAGTAAACCTTCATGTAATTAACAAGAATAAATACTCGAGCAAAGTGATTTAAATTAAATAAAAATAAAAGATATTGATTAATTGAAAAACAAGAAGTAAAATCTGATTTTGAATAGATACTTATATTGCATTGAGTTTTTTTGTGAAGACAAATAACCAGAACGTTTGTTAAAATCATGGAATAAGACCACAAAAATTGGAATAGTTTTTTTCATCAAAGATCAATAAAAATGGTGAATTTTTAAAAACCATCAAGAAATTTTAAAACCATTTTCTGATTCCTTTTACTTTCTTATCTTTTCTCAATCCAATTGACATAATTATTTATTTTTTTTCATTTTGTTTCTTATTTTCAATATTTTATAAATGCCAAACTCAAAAGGGTACAGAGCCGGAACACGACACAAATACAGAAGAGGTTTCCGACAACATGGTATGCCTGGACTCTCAACATACCTTCGAACCTTCAAATTAGGTGAATATGTCGATATCATTGCTAACAGCGCAATCCAAAAAGGTCTTCCATATAAAGTCTTTCATGGAACAACAGGAAGAGTATGGGCTGTCACTCCACGTGCAATTGGAGTGGAAGTTTTGAAAACTGTTAAACACAGAAGATTTAGAAAGAAATTATACGTAAGAATTGAACACGTAAGAAAATCAAAATGTAGAGACGACTTTTTAAAAAGAGTTCGAAAAAACCAATTACTTGTTCAAAAAGCTAAAAAAGAAAAAAGTAATCTTTCTTTTCTTTTCTTTTCTTTTTTTGTTTTTTATTTTTTTTTCTTTGCTTTTTAATTTTTTTTTTATTTTTATTTTTATTTTTTTTTTGTTTTTTCTTTCAAATACAAACTTAAAAAAGAAAAACCACAAGTACCAAAAAGATGGCCAAAACAACCAAGAGAAGGAGAATTTGTCAAATTCAAAAAAGAACAAGTCAAAATGCTTAGACCAGTCAAATTTGAACTTGACTTTTAAGATCTTTAGTTATTAAAAAAAATTTGTTTTTTTACAAGATCGCATTGGTTTTCCAAAATGAAATTTTCTTTTTGAAAAAGCAATTGGAACAAAAAACAAAAAAAAAAATCCTTTTTTTTTAATTAACTTTATAAAATTTAAGGGATTCTTTAAATAAATTCAAATAGATTTCAAAAATCTGAAATAAAAATTAAAAAAAAAAAAAACTTTTTTTTTTTTTTTGCTTTGTAAATTTTTTGATCTTATTTATTCAAATTGCTCTAAATTATGACGTCTATTTAATTTCATGACAAATTAACCAGAACTCAATTATTAATTTAATCTTATTGTAATTATTTCAAAGTTCTTTTTTTCTTTACAAGTCACTTTTGAACTCTAAAAACAATCCAAAATCCACCATCTTTAAAAACATCAAATTTAACGTTGATAAATATTTTAAGTGATCTCCAATGAAAAAAGGTGTAAAAAGTGTTATTTTTTACACCACTTGGGTGTCTCGTTTTATGATTAAAATTCAATTAATTTTTCTTTTGTACTCATTTTTTTTACCTCGTACAAGTAAACTATTTTTCAGTCAAAGGGGCCCAGTTGTAATGGGTATAATACACGTGTTTAAAGGGTTTGCATAGATTTTAGAAGAAAAAATTTATTTTGGAAATTTTTAAAATTGAAATCATTTTTTCACATTTCTGTTTTTTTTTTCGATTTTCTTTTTAAAACGTTATTCATTTGCAAAAAAATTTTTATTGCAAGATCAATAGTCACTTGGTAAAAACGTGTTATTTTAAGGTTATTGAAACCATGTAAAGATTGTTGAGAAATCTATTGATTTCTATTGCAATTCAATTCGATCTTTGATCTTGATATTTGTTTAATAAATGTGAAAAATTTTCACTTCATTTTCATTTCCTTTTTCAAATAGAGACCACAAATACCAACAAACTTTGTTTGGGGGCTTAATTTCTAAAAGAAAAGTATGGAAAATGAAGTGAAAAATGTTTCATATTTATTATTCAAATACCAGTAGAAGTTCAAAACGAACATTGTTGTTTTTCTCAATGGTGCCCTAAGAATTTGAGTTTTTCAATTTTTAAGAAAATTTATTGATTAATTAGTTTTCTTTCAGACATGTATCAACATTTCTTTGAGGTGTATTATTCTCTTTATTTCTTATTTGTTCTTCAAAGGTCAATTATATAAAATAATTGATATTTGAAAAAAACGTTGGGCACCTTTGACTGAAACAGAGTTTATTATAGTAGTGAAAATAATTCCTTACAAGATTTTTAATTGTGAAAATTAGGAAAATTATTATGTGTAATTAGCAAATATAAAAAATCAAACCCTTTTTTTAAATAACCAAACTTTTTATGATCCGAGTAATAAACCTACCTAAAGTTCATTAAAGTAAGGTGTCTATAGAATACTAAAGTTTTTATTTGATAACATAAGTAGATCAACTTTTTTTGAAAAACAATAGAGTTTTCTCGAGATTTGCTATAGTTTGGAAAATGATATTTTGTAATTCTTGTTTTTTGGTTGATTGAATGGCGTTTTGAACAAGTATAATTTCATTAATTGTCATTCTAATCAGAACTAGCATAATAATTTTAAAAGTTTGATTTTTTAAAAAAAAAGGATTTCATTTTAAATAAAAGAAATTACACAACAATTTTCCTAATATTTGCTATTAAAAATCTTGTCAGGGATTTTTTTCACTACTCTACATTTTTTGAAATTGTAAATATATATATATATATATATCTTGTGTTAGTATAAATTCTTGTTATTTTGGTTTTCGATTGTTCTATCTTGCAACTTAGTATGGGTTTTATAGGATGTTTAAAAATGATTTTTTTAAAATCTATTTCCCAAAATTGAGTAATTATGAAATTAATCATTAACCTCTTCAGAGTAGACCAGTTGGTGTATTATTTCAATTTTTACCAAACTTCTTTTCAATCAAATGCACCCAGTTTTATTGAAGAAATCGAATATATTCTGTGAGCTTAATTTAGTTTTTTTATAAAAAAAAAAATTAAAAAGCAAAAAAGAAAATATTTAGCTAAATTAGAAAAAATGATCTGATCTAAAACAAGAATATTTATTTTGGGTTTTTTTTTGTCTTTTTTCCCTTTTTTTATTGTTATTTTTCTTTTCAAATTTACTTTTGTTTTTTTTTTCATTTTTTAAAAAAAGTTTATTTGAAAAAAAAAAAAAAATGTTTGAAAATTCCAAATTTAATTAGAAAATTGTTTCCATGTATTTTTTTTTAAACAGAAAAAAATTACTAATAAAAAATCTTTTTGTGTCCTATTTAATTTAAAAAAAGAAATTGAGAAATTTTTGTATAAACATTTAAATGAAAGGGGATAAAAATTTTTTTAACATTTTTTTTTTGTTTGAAAATGTTATAGGTCTGTTAAAGTATTTCTTTTATGAATCTCAACCCCCCCCCCCCAGTTAATTATTTCTATTATTTCTTAACAATCGCATGTCGGTTTGATTCTTGTAATAATATAGTGGATTTTTCTTTTTGGTATTACACCCTTGAGTGAAATGGTTTTTATTATTGGAGCAAAATTTATTTTTTTTTAGAAGAACAATATTTTAATCATGATATTACAAGATCTCCCCCACACACTTTTGGATGGAAAAACACTAAGTAAAACACAAAAATTTTTTGTAACCAGATTTTTACCTACTTTAATTCTTTTTAAAGATTTTGTAATTATTTGAGAATATGGACTAGTATTTAACTTTGTACAATATCATGAGAAAATTTTAATGTAAAATATCATTTTAGTAAAGAGTTATAATTAAAATTATTTTTAAAAAAAATGAAAATTATTTTCGGTTATTTGTTCCAATTCTTAAATAAAACCAAGTTATTTTGTCCACAATTTTTACTGATCATTAAATCATTTTGATTTTAGAATGTAAAAAAAAATTATAAAATGTTGAAAATATTTTGATTTTTTTCAACTGTAAGATTCAAAATAGTAAGGAGATTTATTAAACTCATACAAGGAATCAAGAACCGATTGAAAATATATTTTAATCCAATTTACGTGCTTATTTACAACCAAGTGAAATTTACAAAAAAAAAAATAATATAGTCACTTATATTAATCCATCTAAAAGAAAAAAATATGAATTAAAATTTTTTCAATTTGAATTTTTTTTTTTAAAGATAAAAATTAAAAAATATGCAATTAAATTTTGAAATGGTTTATTTTTATTTTATTTTTTTACTTATTGTTCAATTTTATCAAAATAAAAGAGTGAAAAAAAATGAGTTAAAATAAATAAATAAGAAAAAATATAATAATAAAAATATATTATTAATATATTTTTTGTTATTTTTGTATATATATATATTGATAAATATTTAAAAAATTAATTGTATTGATCATTAATATTCATCATTTTTTTAAAACTATTAGTAGAAACTTTTGCCTTTTCAAGAATTTTTTGAATATCACTTTGAGGGTTATGTAAATTGTTTTGAATTTTGGAAAAATCAGGGTAATTATCAATATTTCTAGGAGAAATTAATTGATCAATTTTATAATTATTTTTATTAATATCGTAAGAACTTGATGATTTATAATTATTGAAATTTGATATTGGGGGTGATTTAGATTGCAAATTGATTTCTCTATTTTTCATTCTTTTTCTTAATCCGGCGATTTCTTTGTTTAAAGTTTCAATTTCATCATCTTCATGATGCTTTACTGAAATACTTTGCTTTTTCTTCTTTTTTAGTATATTTTTAGATTTAGTATTTAAAATTTCAATTTCTTTCGGCTTTGAATTCATCTTATTATTATTATTGTTATTATTACTGTTAGTTCTATTAATATGCTTTGTTTTAATTTCTTTATTTTTAAAATTTTTATTTCTTAATTGATTTTTATTTTTTTTTTTCATTTTTTTTTCTTTATTTATTTTAGTTCTTAATGAAGAATAATCCATTGTTCGTTTACAAGTAGAATTAGAATTAGTTTTATTATCCAAAGAACTTGGGCTTTTTAGAGCATCCCTTTTTTTTTTTTTTTTATTATTAGTTATTTTTTGATTATTTGCATTTTTATTGCCCTTTTTTTGGTTTAATTTCTCATTTTTAAAATTATTATTCATTGTAGATTTTTTATGTTTGTTCATTGGGTTTGCTTTAAAATTAGGATCATTTAAAAAGGATTTGTGGTTATTTGCCCCTTTCCCAACTGTTTTATATTTTTTATTTGCAGAATGCCTTTCCTTTCTTGGCTGCCTATATGATATTGGGAAATTCATATTAGTATTGTGTTTTAATTCCATTTTCTTCTTCTTCTTCTTCGGTTGATTATGATTATTATTATTGATTTTTAGTGGTGGTATACGTTGAATATTGCGATCAAATTTGGAATTAACATATTTTCTAGGGGAATTATTTCTATTATTTTTTATTACTCTCTTTTTAGGTCCTAATGAAATGGATCGATTTCTACTTTGTTCTTTAATTTGGCTTTGGAATTGCTCTTTTCTCGATTTCCTCTTTTTCATGGAAAATTCTTTTTTTTCAGGTCTTGAAAAATCCCCACTATTCAATCTTTCTCTTTTATCTCGTGTGTTTTTGCTATCATTAATCCGTTTATTGTTTATTGCCTTTTTCTTAGTTGGCGGCGAGTTTACTCTTTGACTACGACTCAATGATTTTGATCTTCGTTGAAATTTTGGTATTTTATTCAGATTTATTGGTTTTCTTTGCATTGAATTAAATGGAATTTCTGACGTGTTGCTATTTCTTGTTTCTTTAAAATTTTCTTGTATTAATTTTCTCGAATTTTTTCTTGATTTTAAAAATGTTAATTCAGTATCAGATAATTTTGAATTTTGAAATTTATCTGAAAGTCTTTCAGGTAGATTCGAATTTTCTCTATTTCTTTGAAATTGTATTTTTTTTGTTCTTATTTGGTGATTCCCCAATCTCTTTGGTGATCTAATTTCTTGTGATTTCAAAACAAATGGATGCTTAAGAAGTATACCAGTAGTGGGTCTATCATCAGGGTCAATTTGAAAGCATAAATCGAGAAAATCTTTGCATTCTTCTGAAATTGTTGTTGGATAAGCTGGTCCCGCTTTACACGTGGCAATATGAAATAATACAGAAACAGTTTCATTGTATTCAGCCCATGGGTGTTGCGCTGTTAACATTTCTACAACAGTACACCCTAAACTCCAGATATCTGATTCTCTTTTTAATTTTTTTTGAAAAGGTTTTATAATAAAAAGATTTTTTTTTTTTTTTTTTTTAGTTTTTTTAGGTTTTGTTTTTTGTTTTTTTTTTAGGTTTTGGTGTTTTTTTTTTTTAGGTGTTTTAGTAAAAAATAATTATAAAAATTCAAAAATAGATGAAAATTATTTGAATCAATTCACTATAAATTACTATTTAAATTAAGAATGAAGTAAGTTACACTTTTAGGATACAAACTTTGAACGAAAAGTAAAGTACCAAAAACTCTCAAATTAAAGCACAAAATTTGGATTTTAATAAAATAATTTATGTGTAAAAAAAAGTTGCAAAAAATAAACCTTAATTTGAGATTTTTTTGTACCTTAAATCTCGTTCAAAGTTTGTTTCTTTAAAAGTGAAACTAATCGCAATCTGATTTTTATTCAAATAATACCTTTTCAAATTATTAGATTTATTTTTATTATTTGTTATTGATGTTATTGAGTTTTTTATGTATTTTTCCAATTGGTCTTATTATAATTATGTTTTGATTTGATATTTTTTGCACATTTTTTTAAAAATGCATTTCAATGGCTTTGAAAGTTAATATTTGTATACTTAGCCAGATATTTCATTTAGTAGTACATACTGTTAATTTATACATATAATGACTGGAGTTTGTAAAACAAATGAATTTAGTTATATATATTTTTCATCTAATTTAAGGTGAAAAAACCAGTTTTATGGAGAAATTGAAATATCATAATATATGCCACAGTAGGATAATCATAAGAATTTTTCAAATATTTTTTTATTGTGTTTAACTATATAATTTTTATTTATAATTTTTTCTTTCAAAGATAATTCTTTATAAATTCTATATCTTATAATCCTTTGATAACAATTCAAATTAAAAATTTTTTTATTTCAAAGGCAATTGGGAAATATAGGATTCTAAGGGATATATTCGACTGTAATACGTGAAAATTAAAGTGAAAATAAATTTAATTTTTTAAATAAATCCGACCAAAAAATTTATCAATATTCCCTTGAATCTAAGTTTTAATAAATTCTTATTATGCTTTTTTATTTTTTATTTTTTTTTTTTTTTATTGAACGATTTGGTTTTTACAAACTTTTCTCATGTTTTTCTTTTTTTATTTAAATGTCCAAAAAATTGAGGAATAATAGAATCAAGTTATTTTAATTATTTGTTTGTTGCTTATTGTAATATTTTTATTATTCTTCCCTATTCTTGGAATAAAAGGTGAATTTAAAACATAATGAATTTATTTTTTCTTGTTCAAAAAGTCAATGAAGGAATATATATATATATATATATATATAATGGAAAGGGACTTTCATTCATAAAATTATATTTGTGTAATTTTTTTCCTGAAAATTTGCTGTTTCGTTTGTTTTAGATTATATACAGTTCAAAATATTTCATTTTAAGTCTAAAAAAAAAAAATTAAAAGTTCGAATTTATTCTTTTTTTTTATGATCTTGGGAACAAAAACAAAAATCCTTTATTGTGTAAAAAAAATAAATTAAGAATAAAATTCGGAAAAATAACATACTTTCGATAAGTGTTGCTTTTGATTACTTCAGGTGCCACTATTTTTTGATAAAAATAAAAAATAAAGAAAAGAAAAATCAATTGATTTTTTAAGTACTACCAACGTAAAAATAATTTTTTTAGATAATCCCTTTTAAAAAGTGCGGTTCTATAATTTCGATTGTAAAGTTTTAAAAAAAGTGTGACAGAATTTTAAAAATTAAAGAAAACTTTTCATTTTGAATAGTTTTATAAAAGTTATGATCAATTTTTGAATTAATTCTGTAAAAATAATTTCCAAAGTTTTTTAAAAATTGATAAGAAATACAATTTCAAAAAATCTTTTTAACAATGGACTTTTCAACCCATAATCACATATTTAAAGGCAATTCCAATCGATTTCCCAATTAAAAAAATCCAAAAGGATCCAATTATCACGATGGGCATTTCTCCATTAAGTCCCATTTTCATTGCAAAATAATTCATGCACTAACATCAAGAAAATTGTAAAATTTTATTGTTTGACTCTATCAAACATCCAGTTTTCATTGCCATACAATAATAACAGCCCATCTTGAAACCACTGAAACAAAAAACATAAATTACTGCCCAACCCTTTTTTTCTCAACAATTAACGCCGTTTAAAAAGGTTTTTTTCTTTAATTTCACCTTTACCAATTTTACACATTTGTAACAGATTAAAATAACACTTTACAGCTTTTTTTTCTAAAGACTCTTTTCAAACCACAAATTCAAAATTATTCATAAAAATAAAAAAGAAAAAAAAAGAAGGGAATTATTTGGCCCTCCTAATTTAAGATCTAAAACAAATTTGTTTTATATCATCTCTGCCTCAATAAGCAACCAATCAAATAAATTAATTTCGCACTCTTGACTTTTATTCAAATATATTCTTCCGAAATGCAAAATTCAATAGAATTACATAATTGATGAACCACAATTGACAGATGATTTTGTTAAAAGGATATTCCATGATTTAATTTAATGGTTTCAAAAACTTTTGTTAAAAGAGTTTTTTAAATTGCATTTCTTTTCAATTTTTTTAAAAATTTGTAAATTAGTTTTAAAAAATTAATTCAAAATTTGATCATAACTTTTATAAAACTTTTTCAAATTGTAAAGTTTTCATTAATTTTTAAAATTCTGTCACACTTTTTTTAAAACTTTACAATCGAAATTATCGAACCACACTTTTTTAAAAGGGATGTAGAAAAAATGAAAAAAGAAAAAGTCAAACTCCAAAAAGGTGTTCCTGTTAGGCTAGTTGTTTCATCAGGCTGGCTATACCCAGTGATTTTTTTTGCAGCGCCAAAATCTGCTAATTTGATTGATCCGTCTGTGTCAACCAACAAATTTGCACCTTTGATATCTATTCAAAGATTTTTCCAGTGTTGGGTTGGGTTATATTGTATTGTGTTGTGTTATTTTGTAATGGAAAAGAAAGAAAAAAAAAAACCAATAAATAATGAGAATACAAAAATTTTAATTTTGTTAACTTTGAGATTGACAACCAAGAAAATTTCTCTAACCAAACAATAAAAAGTGTAAAATTAGTCAATTGTAGAACAAACAAACAAAACTTTTGATAATGGCAAAATGGAAAATAGAATAAAAAAAAAAAACAAATCAAAATGGGTTACCTCTGTGTAAAATACTATGGTTATGAAGATATTTGAGTCCTTGTAAAATTTGTCGTGTATACAATTGAATGACTGATTCTTCCAAACCACCAAATCTTGAAAGAAGGGAAGACAAAGATCCACCAGGGATGTATTCCAAAAAAATATTGACAAAATCTTCATCTTTTGATGTTCCAAGATATTTGACAATGTTTTCATGTTCGAGTTGAGCCATTAATTGTACTTCTTGTTGAAGTTGATCCATCTTGAGAAATTAATTTATCAAAAAGAAAAAAAAAATTTTTTTTCAAATATTTTGAAAAGGTTTGTGTTTCATTTAATATTTCTTTACTTTGAAATTCTAAAAAAAAAAAAAAAACAAATATGCAAATCAAAAAGTTATTACCTCTTTTGGGTTGTGTTCAGACTGTGGTATTTGTTTGACAGCGATCAATTCACCAGAGTCCAAATTAAATCCAAGATGAACTTTTCCAAATGAGCCTTGACCAATAAGCGCATCTTTACGCCATCTGATTTCGTTCTTTGTTGAAAATGGAAGATTGATGTTGTTAGTTGAATTTGAATTTAACTTGTTTCCAGACACCAAAGGGTGTGATGGGAAACTTGATAAATTTAAATCGTTTTGTGAGTGGTTGTTTTTGATTTTTGTTAAATGGTTTGTTTTAATTGACTTGTTTGTCTTCATATTTTCATTGTCTTTATTCTTACCAATATTGTTTGTGTTGTTGTTGTTATTCTCATTTTTATTGTCCTTGTTCGTGCTTTTGTTATTCTCTTGAATATCATTGTTTTTGGTGTTTGTGTTTGGGGCATTGTTTGTTGTTGTTGTTGTTGTCAGATCTTGTTTGTTGATCTCTTTGGACGAACTTTCTTCTTCAGAATCTGAAGAAATGATTTGGCTACTTTTGCTGTTTGAAATATTTGTTTGAACATTGTTTTCATTTGCCTGTTTTTGGTTGATTTTTGATTCTTGTTGATGTGAAGTTTCAGAATCTGAGTTGTCACTTTGTTTTTCTTTTATTTTGTTATTTTCTTTGCGATCCTCGTTATTTGTTGAGCTTTCTTGCTCATTTGAATTGTCTTTTTGTTCGTTTTTGGTTTTAGTTTTGTTTTGTTCTTTGATTTTGGCTTTGTCTTTGTTTGGTTTTTTTTTTTTTGGGAAACAATTTCCCATTTTTTAGATGATGTCAAATGGTATTTGGAGAAACTGGTTTGAGAGTTAAAATAGATTTTTTTGAAAGAATCAAAAAACAAAACAAATTGGTTTGAGATTTTCGATCTGTTTGAAAAGAAATTTGTGTGAATGAAGGAATAAAAAAATGAAAAAAAAATTTTTTTTTAAGAATTTTCACTTCTCTGTTTAGGAAGGTAATGAACAAGTTGTTGTATTTTAATAAATTTCTCAAAAAAGGAAATTTATTCTAAAAAAAAAAAAAAGTTAAAAAAAAATTTACAATTTTTCGAACAAATCAAAAAGAGATTTTTATTTTCACAGAAGGAATTTTTTTTTGATAACTTTATGTATCTCTTTTATCTCTGTTTTGGAATTTTTTCTTGGTTTTAATTCTGTTTGATTTAATTTAATTTTTTTTTTGGAAAAAATAGAAAATTAACTTTGTGAAAAAGATCAGTTACTTTCTACAATCTTTTTTTTTTTACTTGAGGCAAACCTTTTTTTGGAATAAACTTGGATTTTATTGTAAATAAAAAATTTTGGAAACAAATTAATTTATAGTATCCAATATATTTTAGCAATTTTGAGTGTTATCGGCTTATGAAAAATTAAATTCTTAAAATCTTTACTTTAACCAAAAACAATGGATTTTTTTCATAAATATGAAGGCTGAGGACATAATAGTACAATATAATGGTATTTCAATTAAAAAAATAAAAATTAATAAATTGTTCAAGAAAATATAAAACAAAATCATTTATTCGAGTCATGAGGTTGAGTGTTGTTTGGAATTACTTCTTCTTTACTTCCTTTTATTTTAAATTTTGAAGGAAACAACTATTGTTCGAAAAAATTTTGGTGAAATAACTTACTTTACTATTTATAAAGAATCTTCTAAAATCAAATTTAAGCCAATTATTATACAATCAACCGAATCAAGATTTGGTAAAACAGAAAAAATCTATTTTTTTTTAAACACCTCTTTTCAAAATAATGATTCCTTGTGGGTGTTATTATTTGATTTTAAAATTATTAATTTTCGATTAAATGAAAAACTCAAAATATTGATAAATTTCAGTTTTTTTGACTAAATTTGTCTTTTTCTTTTCTGGAATATTTTGTTGATATAATTTGACTTCAATAAAAAAACACTTTTCCCTTAATTTTCGAAACTGTTTTTTCCTGTTATGGCTTAATTTGATAAAAATAATCGAAAAAAAAAATTTAAAAAAATATTAGAAAAAGATTTTTGTAAAGTAATAATAAATAATAAATGAGTGGAAAAATACAAGGTAATGTATTTTTTATTCCTGTCCAAATTAAGATGGTAAAGAATAAAAACAATCTTAATAAAATAAACCATACTTTAAGTAATATATTCTCCCTGATTCACATAAGAGATTAAACCCAATAAAAAAATTATTAATAATTAAAAAGAAAATCAATCACATATGATTAATAATTAGTAATATAAAAAACAAAAGAAGATGAGGTCCTATATAAAAATTATTACAGTCAGTTCATATTTTTAAGGAACAAACTATCAATGGAATTTAAGGTATAAAATCGCAAGTTAAGGTATATTTTTCGAAAATTTTTTAAGATATATGAATTTTTTTACTATATTCCTAAATGTCTGCCTTAATTTGAAAATTTTTATTATGCTTTAAATTTGGTTGAAATTTTGTACCATAAAAGTGGAACTGACTGTATAAAAAGATATATTTATTATTTATTATATTTCTAAATCATTATAAATGTATCAACTGGAATTTCTTGCAAAAAAAAAAAAAAAAAACGAAAATTAAGTTTTAACACTTGTAAAAAATCTCTATTGATATTCCTTTTGTTTTTTCAAACAATTGTAATAATTATTTTGTAACTATTAATCAGTGTACTGTCAATTTCACTCTTAAGGCACAACTTTAAACTAAATATAAGTCACAAAAAAGTTCAAATTAATGGTATAGTCATTTAGCGTCGATTTGCTCGACATCCAAGGGGTGACTTGAGACCAAAAAGGGTATTGCGAAATAACCCTTCTTTTGGTGAAAAAAATTCAAACTACAACAAAAAAAAAACATTGGATATCTTTAACAAAAAATTGAAATAAGTAAAAAAAGTTTAAAATTGTTCTCATATTCAAAAAATCGAAATTTAGAAAAAAAAATTCAGCTGTTTTCATTTTCTATTTCCAAAGGTTTAAATTTCTTTAATTTAAAACAAATTGCTTACGTGAAGTATTACAATCAATTTAATTCGATTTAATATGATTTGTGGTTATTTTATAACCTTCTAAATTTGACCAAATAAGGTTTTATGTAATATTCTTTCGATAAAAAAAAGAAAGTCATTTGAGAAAAATGAAAAGAAAGAAAAAAATATCGCCGAGATCTCGAAAATGACAAAAGAGCAACACTTCAAAACTGAAATAGTTGTTTTCAAAATTATAATAAACATTCATTCTACTAGGAAATTGAGAGTCACTCTTTCTGGCTTTTTTCGAAAAATATCCTCTTCTTAGGTTGTTATTTTTTGAGATCGATTGTACTTCCTAACTCGGTTGGTTTTTGATTGGTGTTAGGTCGTTATAAAAATCACTACAAAGTTTTTTTCCATATTAAAAATAAAAATTCACTGTAATGACTAAACCCTTATGGCACATTGTTTGATGGATTTTTTTTTCTAACAAATTATTTTACTATAATTTCAATTTTGTGACTTAATTTTAGATTATTATTGTGCCTTATTTTTCTTTAAAATTTTGTGCCTTAATAGTGAAAGCAACTATATAATTTCATTCCTTTTATCACAAAAGTGATGGAAAATCATTAGATACACTATTTTCAATTAATTTTTAGTAATACTAAAAAGATTAATTATCTGTCTTTTCATAATTGTATTTATTATTTTTCAATATTTGGTTCAGCTTTAAATTATTTAAAAGAGAATAATTTTAATAATTTATCAAAAAAAATCTCTTTAATGATTATTTTTTAAACAAATAAAGAATTAAAAAAATACTTTGTGCTAAGCAAATAGTTGATCAAATAAACCCGATTAAACAACATATATAAATCTCCTTAAATCATACATTTATTTGTTGTTCTTACATTCAAAATTTATTATATCAAAAAAGGATATTATATTAATATTATTGAGTAAGGACATCTATTTTTTCCAAACAATAAAAATAATATAAAAAAATCAGAAAGTTTAAAATAATAAGGAAAAAAAAAAAAGGGTTTAATGCCCAAATCAAGTTTATCCGGATTATATTTATATTTTTTTTCGTTTTTTTTTTTTTTTTTTTTTAATAATAAGGTTTTGAAGAAAAAAATAAAGTTGTTCGAATATTATAAGAGTAAAAAAATGTTATTTTCAGATTTTTACATTAAAATCTAAAAATGAATGATTAGGATTCTATTTATGTTGTGGGATATATAACCTAAAAATCGAAAAATATTTTTTTAATGTTCTTTTGATATAAGATGTTGGAGAATTGTGATCAAAACAATTATTCTGATCAATTAGATATTAAAATTATATTGTATCTGACTATTCAATCCTGACATCTGTATGGGGGGCTTAAAAATAACAAATAATCTCTAGATAAGCTTTGATTAGGCAAAACCCAATGTTGATTTCCCACCCAAATGTCCAAGAAAACAAAAGAGTTGGTCTGTATTGCATGCCACATACAAGAATCCTCTTTGGTTTAATAACAGAAAAAGGCTAAAAATATAAAACTATTCCCAATTTAACAAATCGAATTTCTTGGAGCTTTTAGTTTCAATATTATTTCTGCTATCTGTACAAGATCACAACTCTCCTTAATTTTGTGAGATTTCAGACACTTACAATTTGTTACATTCTTATTCATATTGCTGTTTTTGTTTTGAAAATTACATTGTATGAATTGATCGTGTTTATTATTTTGGGATGATCCTTCTTTTAAATATTTTCTTTTTTTCTCAATAAAATTGTAAGAAAGATTATTTAGAGAAAGGTTTCTTTTTCTTTTAACTTCTTGTGAGAAATTCGCTTGACTAAGAAAATTGTGATTCTTCTTCATCGTTTCTTGTTTAATATATATGCTTTTTTTCCGATTTTGCTTTCTGTTAGTACTTGTGTATGTGCTTGTACTTTTCTGTGTTGGTAGGCACGTGTGTTTGTTTTGATCTCTTCGATCACTTTTCTTTTCGCATTTTTTTGTTCTAATCGGCAACTTGATTCTTATTTTAGATTTTCTCCATTTCTTCTTTTTTTGTTGAACACCCCTTAATTTTTTCTGATTCGGCAAAATATTTTTGTCCAGTGTGAACTCTAAAGGTAAACAATTATAAAGCTTTTCAGAGTTTTTTATTGCACTTAAACCAAAAGACTTGATATGTGATGATAGTGATTTACGAATTGATGAACTTCCACCCCTAAAGGCAACATTTATTGCAGCTAATACCCTTCCACTAATTTTGACATATGTGGGTTTACCAAGGCTATTTTTTTCAATAACTACAAGCCCTGTGAAATACCTGTTTAAGATTTCTAATCTTTGTTTGTTTTTACAATTCTTTAAACCTTCAAGAATTTTTTGATCCTGATCCCGAAAGCTATTAAAGGCCTCCAAATGTTCCTTTTTCATTTCAGATCGTAATCTTGATCCAATTTTTGCACGTGATCTGATTCTTAAAGGTATCGGTGTTCGAGAAACTGTTAAAATTTGCTTTTGGCTTGTCATTGTTTGATAAAGATTGTAGAATTTAAAGTTCGAAAAAAAAATAATATCTTTTTTCTACCTTTTTCTTTAAAAACAGAATCACTTTAATCCCTTACTGACTCAAAATGCGTTTTTTTTTTTATTTACTATTTGAAAACATTGGTATTCTGTCAAATATTGTTTGTTATTTTAACATCAATGAAACGAAAAAATAACCAAAATATATGTCAGTTTCGTATTGGAACGGTCCAATAATAAAAAGATTAAAGAACAGTATAATTGTAGTTCACTTATTAACCTAAAAAGGGGAAATCATCAAATTTTGGAAAAAAAAACTTGTCTTTTTTGGTAGATCTCTAGTAAATTTCGTATGGCCCCAAAATGGTTCGTTAAATAAAAATATTACTTTAAATATTTTTTTTGATCTTTTTTTGGTTCGTCTTACAATGAGAATAAACTGAAATAACTTGACCGTCACTCAAAAAGTTCTTTTTTTTTCCTGAAATTAATTACGATTTTTCCTAATTTCATGTCTCGAAAATTCTATAAAAAATATTGCCAAGCTTAACTGTTACTTTCAGAATAAAAGGAAAACATTTTTCATTCAGTTTTTCAAAACAACTGAATCAAGAATTCAAAAAAGAAAACACAAAGCCTAGCAATTCATGAAGGGAAATCATAAACACAACTTATTTACAGAATTAAATAAAATTAAAAAATTTTAACTCGACTTCTTAGAACTGTTTTTCTGAAAGCAAAAAAAGAAAATTTATTCCATTATTTTTTCAATAAAAAGCAGTAATTTTAATTTTTTTTATTAAATTGGTGGATATTTTCCTTTACGAACAAATTCCCAAATTATGAACAATTTGAAGAAGAGTAATTTATTAAAAAAAAGAATTTCTGAGGGTTTCTTTAAATTCACAATCCCAATATTAGGTTGAAATCGCAATCCGTTTTCCTAATCATCAGAAGACACAGACCACATAATTTTGTTATCGAGTACCAAAGTTTGATTTATAACTATTTCAAGAAAGAATTTTGAAGTGTCTTGTGAGGAATAGAAAAAAATTTGTAAAATTGCAAAATATCTTAATAATGAAATTTGTTTCAAAGACAACAAGATATGTTTGGAAGTAATAGATTTTGTAATAGTCATACAATTATTGGATAATTTATTCTATTGGATAAAAATTATTTGATTTAATCTCAAAATCAGAGAAACGAAAAAATAATTCTTATTTACAAATACTAATTTTCTTTTGGTAAATTCTGTTTCTCCCTTTTAAATTATACGAATAAAAATTATTTTTGAAAGTAAGAATAATTTAATTTTTTTTTCCAAAAAATTACATTTAAAAAATAAACTGATTGTTGACTTTGTAAAGATAAATCATTTCTAATCTCTGAAATTTCAATTTACATGTTTTAATCAACATAAAAAATTTGACATTGGCAATTATTTATCTGAGAGAATTAAATACAAGGATTATTAAAGGACAGTACAGATTTTGAATAAAAATAATTACGATAATTTTAAAAATAATATCCTTTTCAAAACTGTTAGGTTTATTTTTTTAAAAAAAGTTAAAGAATATTTTTTTTTCAAATTTTTTTTTTCTCACTTTTTTAAAATAGTTGGATTAAAAAATGAATTCTTCTTGAAAAAAAGAAAATTACAAAACAGCACCTCAAATAGAATGTAAAAAATTGTAAAAATATATATTAAATAGTTTAATAATTTGTGTTACATTAAGTAACTATTACCTAAAAAAATTTATTAAAACATTTTATTCGTATTACTATTATTTTAATATTTTGTAATATTTATTTACCAGTTAATAAAGAGTCCTTTTGTTAAATTTATATATTAATTCATGTACCTTGTAATAAATTATACTTTTATTTCATTCTAAGAATTATCTTTTTGTTAATCTGTTTTTATTATTAAGAAAATCAATAAAAATTCCTATATTGGAAATTAAAAATTGTGCTATTGATATTTTCTATTTAATTTTATGTTAATTTATTTGGAGTTTGAATTTTCACTTTTTTATAAATTTTTATAATAATGATTACCCTATTAAAAGTATTTTTGAATAGTAACTATCTAATTAATACAAAATAAGCCCTGATGATTGTAATATAATTTAAAAATAATTATTTGATACAGAAAAAAATACTTTATAAATACAGTCAGTTTCACTTTTAAGGCACAAACTTTCAACGAAATTTAAGACACAAAAAAAATCTCAAATTAAAGTACAAAATTCAAATTCTAGTAAAAATAAATTGGAAAAAAAAATTCCAAATTTTGTACCTTAATTTGAGATTTTTTTGTGTCTTAAATTTAGTTGAAAGTTTGTGCCTTAAAAGTGAAACTGACTTTAATTTTTTTTGTGTTACATTTACCTTATATAGGTTTTCCAAAATTCATTTATTTTATGGTAGTTGTTTGCCACTATTTGAGTCAATACATTCTTAAAATAACCTCTATGATTATTTTTATTATTCTCGGAATGGGATTTACAGTGTTTGAAGCAATTAGATAATACTTTCATAATAATTTATTATTATTATTATTATTAATTATTGAATATTTTTTTTAAAAAAAGAATAAATTGAAATAATAAAAAGTAATTTTTATCTAAAAAAAATATTTTTTATTGGTATAAATTTATGTTAAGTAAAATTTGGAAAATAAAGAAAAAAAACAAGTTATTATCAAATAACTAGATATAAAAAATTTTTTTATATTAAACTCGTAATTTTAAAGCTATAAATACTTTTTTTCGAAACACCATTTCAAAAATTGTGACTTGCCTGAAGTAATAAATTGAAAAAAATAATACCCATTAGTATTCAAGAACAATTAATAATAAAATATTATTTGTAATTTACTTATATATCATTTTAAATTTTTAAAAACCTGATATTTTAAAAATTAAAAAAAAAAAACATAAACTAAAAAAAAGTGAATAACAATTTATGAAATGAGCATTACAGATTTTTTATTACTGAACTTTCACTGAAAAAAAGTTAGCAACAAGATTTTTTGCTAATTATTAAATTCATTTTAAAAAACATTACATACTCTGAATTTTCTTTGTGATTGTTTGTCTTTTTGAAGATCTCTTTTTTTTTTTCCACACAATCTTTTGTAAAAAAAAAAAAGTAAAAACAAATTTTTTAAAAAGTAAAACAGAAATTTGAAGAATTTATAACAAAAAAAAAAAAATTTACAAAATTAAATGAAAATGATTCAGATCCAAAAATTTGAAAATATTTTTATGAGAAGAATACCGGATAAACACCCAAAAAAACTCCCATTAACATTATCAAGTGAGTAAAAAAAATTGAAAAATAGTTTATATATATTATTATATATATTATTACACTATGGAGTATTTATCTAGAAAATTAATTACTTTTTTTAGATATACTGAAATATTTAATATTTATTTTCTTCTTATCATAAATTTTCGATGGTTAAAACTTTAAAAACTTTATTTTTATTTTCAAATAGGAAAATTTATTATTTGCCTTTTTTTTTCCATTTTTTATTTTTTTCATAAAAGAGGAAAACAGAAATTTACTTTTCATAAAATAAAATCAATAAAATTATTATTATTTAACAAATTAAGAAAGCTTAAATTACAAAATTATAAAACAAAAAAAAAAAAAAAAAAGATAATTATTATCCAAGAAATGAAATAAATTCACAATTATTTTTGAAATTAAATTGGAACATACTTACTAAAAAAAGGATTAACCTTATTGTATTAATTTTTTATCTAAATAATATTCCTTTACAAACAAATATCCAATATAATTTTGTGTACTATGAAAAGTGAATTTAACTAAAGATAAAAACATACATCCAAATTTGGGAAATATCATCAATAAAAACAGTTATTTTTGACTTTGTTGTACAAAATTCCAATAAAAACTAATATACAAGAAAATTCCGAATTATGACACATTTTTCTGAAATTTCTTTGCCGAATGGTTTAAATCCCTAGACCCACCCCCCAAATTTTGATTTTTTTTTAATTTACTCTATAGTTTTTTGGATAACTTAAATTTTGTTCAAGTTTTGGTAATGATAAGTGGTACTAAAATTATTGAACAATAATTAGTTTTAAATGGTCAATTAATTTTAATTATTGAATATAAAAGTTGTCCATTTCGGCCAATCCTCAAAATTTAATATTGGGGTAGATTTATTATTTTTCAAGATAAGAAAGATAAAATAAATATATAAGAGCCACTATAGAGAAAGGTTTGGAAATAAATTGTTGTATTTTTCAAAAAGTATAATGTGATGTATTATATTTTTAAAGAGTAGATTTTAAAAAAATATTTAAATGTGCTATCTGGAAATTTTTTCAATTGAATTATTCCATATACTTTTTATTATCAAAATTTCAACTTTTTGGTGAAGGATTTATGTTAAGAAAACATCAAAACAAAAAAAAAATTGTAGAAATAAATGTCTCAGAAACTATTTAATGATATTAAATAAAGAAATATACAAAAATAACCTTTGAAAATAAAAAGAAATTATTACTTTCTTGAAAAAAAAAAAATTGTTGAAATCGTTTTTTCAATTAAATTTGTCAAAATCAAAAATATTTTCAAATTGAATCAAATAGTTTTTTTTTTTTTTTTTATTTTAATTGATTGAATTGAACCAAAAATGTTGAATTAACGTTTATTTGAATAAAATATAAAAAAAAAAATTCAAAAATAATAAAACATAAAAAAAAGCGAGATTTTTTATTTCAGAATAATGAAATTGATAATACTGATGAATACAAAAAAAATGAAAAAACATTTTAGTTTAATTTCAATTTTTTAATCAGCTTTAAATAAAGATTATTTTTAGTGGTTTAAATGTAAGGAAACTTAGTAAAATTAGTTGATTTAAAAGGAAATGTGTTGAAAATATTATTATTAAATTTTCAAAGTGAGTTATCGAAAATTGAAAAAATGGAAATTCGATTCAAAATATTTTTTGATTTTTTTGAAATTATCAGTATAGAATGAAATGAACCAAGTTGTCAATAAATTTTTAAAAATATAACAAAATAATAAAAAAAAATAATTATTATAAGTGATAACAAGTAACAATTATTATCAAATTATGAAAATGAAAAATAATTTATAAGATCGTATTCCAAATCAATAAATATAGAAATATATATATATATATATAGGTATAACAGATGGAAGAAGTAATTACTTTGATCTTGATATTTAGAAAATAATTTTTATTTTTTACTTGAAAGACGGTTTCCAGTTGAAGAAAAGGGAATAAATTTCTCCTCCTTCTTTTTCTCTTCTATTTTAATACTTCGTCCAAAGGATTTTTTTTTGTTATTTTCTTCCTCGCTTTCTGATGTTTCTGATTCAGATAATAGTTCTCTCTTTTTCACACGTTTACTATCGATTCTATTGCCACCACCAGAAAATGGTTTGAATTTTCTAGGTTTATTTTTTGTTGGAGTTTTAAGTATCTCTTCTTCTTTTTCTTTATTATTCTTGTTATTTTTTGTTTTTTTTTTGATTTTTTTACCATCAATCCTTAAACCACTTCCCTCAAAGATATTTAATTTTGGTTTTTGTTCCTCTTCCATTTTCTTTTTTGAATTGCTTGATTCTGAATTATTAATATTTTTTTTAATAGGCGTTTTTTTACCATCAATCCTGATACCACTTCCCTCAAATGGTTTAAATTTGTCTTTGTTTTTTTCTTCTTCAGATGTAGATATTTCATTATCGGATGTTGATTCTGACAATTCTACCTTTTTCAGGGTTTCTTTTTGCATTTTTTGGATTTCTTTTTCAATTTGTTCTTTTGTTAATTGCTTTTGATCCCTTGGTGGTGCAAATTCTACATTACAATCAGTTCTAATAATATCAATCGCCCGTGATGGTTTTGTTTCAAGTACACTGATATAAAAAACCATTTTTAAATATTTTATCTCAATAACATCACCTTTATTTTGTTTTGTTTTATTTTTTTAAAATCAAATAAAAAAGATTGAGAGGAAAATTGAAGCAAACAAAAAAAATGGAAAAAGAAAGTAATAAAACAAAGACATAAAAAGAAAGAATAAAAGAGATCGAAAGAAGAGAAAAGTATTTTAATCACTAAATAAATGAATATTTAATATTTATATTAAAAAAAAAAAATAATGATTTTGGTTTTTAAAAATTATTCCAATTTTATACAATATTCATTATCGTTGAAATTGAGATAAAATATTTCTTTAAATTTTTTTGGTTTAATTCTTATCATTTTATTTATCAAATTTTAATTTTCTATTTATGTTGTATTATTTTTTAAATACATTTCAAAAAAATTAAAATAATTTACAAAATGAAAAAAGAATATAAAAGGTATAATTAATTATTTTTCTTTTATTAAAATAAAGTAAAGTTGATATTAGAATGAAAAAGTCAAATTGATTGAGTTTATTGACTGAATCAAAATTACTTGTATAAAATTTTTGGATTTAAATTAATTTCCTTGTAGGTTATATTAAGATACGGCATTTTTTAAATTTTTTTTTTTAATTTCAAAACAATGTTAATTTTTTGAAATTTCAATAAAAATTATTTATTTTTATTAATAAATGACCCTTCAATCCTTGTTAGTTTTATTATATTAAAATCAATTCCAAATTTTGAAAAAAATTTGAAAATTTTTTGATTTATTTCTTTCGATCCAAAGAAAAAGCAAAATTTTCAGATTAAACATGAATATATAAAAAAAAAGGAAATTTTATTAAGAATGTTAATAACTTGAAAAATATATACGCAGACTATTAAAAAATAAATCAAATCATTCTACTTTTGTTCAATCTTTTCTATTTATTTTCATTAAGAGTAATTCCATAAAATTTTTTTTAAAGCAAGGTGAATGGGCAAAAAAAAAAGAGAAACAAACTTTAATTTAGATTTGTTATTCATTTTGTTCTCTCGGGTTTTTACCCATTCTGTGAATTTCCATCGAGTGCCATAGAGTGCCTAGGTTTTTTTTAATTTTAGAAATTTGAAAAAACTTTAATTTTTCTCTATTTCTCAAATTAAAAACTACGATACTTTTTCAGAATTTAAAAGAATTGAGCAAAA
Organism: Anaeramoeba flamelloides; assembly: GCA_027625915.1. Taxonomy (NCBI): domain Eukaryota; family Anaeramoebidae; genus Anaeramoeba; species Anaeramoeba flamelloides. Next base: position 1,117,990 of record JANTQA010000051.1, read on the forward strand.
TCTTTGATTCTTCTCTATTCCTTGAAATTTTGGAAAACCTAATGGCAATTTTATTGAGTTTTCTGTTTATTTGGAAAATCGAAAGATTTTCATAAGTTTTTTTTTTTTACTTTAGAAATATACCGAAAATTTATTAAAATTTTCTGTTTATTTCGAAAAGTAAAAAAAACCTAGAACACTGTAAAAATAAAATAGAAAACCTCAAAAAAACCTAGAACACTTCACAAATAAATAGAAAACTCAAAAAAACCTAACGAAAATCTATTGATTTTTCGTATCAACAGAAAACTCGAGAAAAGCTTAAGGATTTTTTCCAGAATCTTTAAGAATTGGGTAAAATCATTGTTTTTCCTCAATTCTTTTAAATCCTGGAAATCCTAATGAAAGTGGATATTTTTTTAATTTGGTCATACAAATGATATTATTATTTTTTTATTCTAATATTTTCATTATTTGTCTTTTTCTCTCTTCTTTTTTATGATAAATTTTCTTTAATCGTTCTCTTTTCTCTCAATAAATAAATTTGTTATTGTCAAAATTTTTTACATTTTTAAAGGTGAATATTAATTAAAATAAAGTTCTTTTTTATTTTATATCTTGTAAAAAGTTTGAAGCTTTTAAACATAAAAATAAGTGAATTTTCCATTTAATTTAAAGATAATTTTAATAACTTTAAATTAAATGAATTAATTTATTAGTTTATCTCAGATATTTAAAACAATTTTACAAAATAATTTTGAAACTAAATATTTGAAAAATTAAAATAAAATTTTTATTGGTAAATTGTTCTCGGAAAGTAATTCTTATCAATTTAATAACTTTTCAAAAAAAAAAAAAATCAATTTCGTACTTTGGTTTAATATTGGCAGGTTATTTTTGAGTTTCAACAAAGTATAAATAATAATATTGGTCTTTGTTTATGTGTGTTTTTAATATCTAAATATATTTACATTCAAAATATATAAAATATTTCAGAATTGAATTTTCATTCCTTTCGTTAAAGGGTTATGACTCGTTTATAGATTCTAAAACCACTCAAGTATACCATGATACTTTAATACTACTAGAAAATTGTGGATAGTTAAATTTACTCAAAAAAGGAACAAAAAAGTAATAAAAATGATGAAAAATATTTTTGAAAAAAACAAATTAAATTAGAATCAAGTAAATTGATAAAGTTTTTTTCAAACAAGTATGAAAGACACACTTTTAATAATAATTAAAACACAAATTAATATTATTTAAATCTTTTTGAGGTGTTATAAAAGTGTGTTTGGAGAGATGATTTTTAAAAATATAATTAAAAATTTAACAATCAAAAAATAAAAAAATCCCGAGAAACACTCAAATCTTTCTATTTACACGCTAAAATAACACAACCAAATTTTTGATCATTTAAAAAACATTTTTTTGTAATTTTTGTTTACCAATGATCACCACCCATTAAAAACTTTTCTACCAATTATAAATAAAATCAAAATCCAAATCAAAAGAATAACATTTTTCTTTTAAAAAATTTTACAATATTGGTATTTACATCATAAAAGGGGAAAAAATTATCACTTCATTTTTCCTTATTTTACTTTTTATAAATAGAGTTTTCAAAGAAGTAGGTTGTAATTTGTGATCTCTATTTGAAAAAGAAAAATGAAAACGAAGTTAAAATTTTTTCCCTTTTTATTTGGCAACTACCTCTAATAAGACTTTAAAAACTAATTTGAAAATGTTGTTCTTTTTTTGAAAAATGTTACAAAAAATCTTTTTATATAGAACTAAAAATGGGTCTATATAAGTTTATCATCTATTTTATAGATACCTTTCAAAACTTTTTTGCCACACTTTTTTAAAACGTTTTGTATTTTTCTGTAATGATTAAAAATAAGGAAAAAAAAGATTGTACATTCAATAAAAACTATTATATTTTTTTTCTTTTGTAAAGACCTTTTTAAAAAGATTATTTGTTTTTTCAAAATTCGAGTGAATTTAGAATTGGGTTTTGTGAAAATAAGAAATAATTTGGAAAATTTAACTGATTTCTCTGTAGATTTTTTTCCTTGTCATCCAAAAAAAAAAAAAAAAAAAAAAATAAAATAATAATCCTTACCTTGAGTTAAACAAGCAAAATTACGAAGTTTTTCTTTCTAAAACAACTTTTGGGTTTGTAACTTTCGAAGTAAAATCAGAGGTCAAAGGTTGAAATTTGATAAATTTTCCAGGTGGTAATGTTCGAGAGACGATCCTGACTGGATCCCTAATTGTTAATTCAAGTGTGTTCATTAACCAAGTTGGAAGAGTACAGGTTCCTTCTGTGGAATTAAAATCTAAAACACCACAATGAGAAAATTTTTTCGTTTTAATATTTTCGATCTTAAACATATATGGCGTTGCTACATTTAATTGAATCAATTGACTTAAAGCAGATTCAGGAAGCGAAACTATATTTTTTTTTTAGAAACGAATATTCAAACCAACCAAACAAAATAAAAAAAAAAGAATTATTATATTGATTAGGTTTGGGATGAAATAAGAAAGAAAAAAAAAAAGAAAAAAATTTTACTTTTTCCACCAGAATCAATATCTTCCCTTGCAATCACAGTTGCAGGGATACATTTGTAAGTTTGAGACATCATTTTTGCTAAAGAATAGATTATTAAGAAAAATAAAAAATGAAATTCTTTTGTTTTTTTTAAGGAGACAACTTCCAAATGTATTCTGATAATACATAACAAATTTCATACTTTGTGTATTTGTTTTTGGGAAATGAGATCTTTTCTCGATATAATAAAAAATAAAATATTGTTTTTATAAAAAATATTTCTTTTTTTTTTTTTTTCCTATGTTGTTCTTTATCAATATTTCAACAAACTAAAAAATCGAAAAAAATTGGTTTATAGGGAAATTGTTGGCTTTTAGTGGATTATTAGTCTCATAAGTGTGGAAATGTGACTTATAAAAAAAATAATTTGAATAAAATCTTTGGGATTTATTTTGAAAAAATAAAATTGTTGATTTCAAGTTGGTATATAACTAGATATTTAAATATACATTTGATTATTGTTATAAATTTTATTTATAATATAGTTATCATTAAATAACTTAAAAACGTAGCAACTGTTGTATTTATAGTTGTTGTAAGTCCTAAGATTTTAATAAAATCTTTAAAAGAGAAAAAATGTGTTTTTAATTGAAAACTATTCTTCATAAAAGCTCGGCTTTTAATCTATTCTGTAAAATTCCTGAAAACCCAATACAAGCCTTGTCAAGTGTCCCCGAAAAAAAAGAAAAAAAAAAGTGTCTATCAAAAGTTTTAGTATATCAAGTACTATAGAGTGGATAGGTTTTCTTGAGGGTTTCCGTTTTATTTCGAAAATCTATTTATTTTACAAATAAACAGAAAACTCAAGAAAACCAAACGGCACTTTTCCATAATGCAAAGGAATTGAAAAAATCATTGATTTTTCTCAATTCTTTTAAATTCTGGAAAATTTAACAATTTTTTTTTCGAATTTTAGAAATAAACCAAAATTTATTTAATTTTCGGTCAATTTCAAAAATTAAAAAAAAATCAATTGAAAAAACAAAGTAAAAATATTTTTTTCAATTTATATGTATATTTTTTTAATCGTAAACATAATTGAATCTTAATTTGAAAAAAAACTGATGAATTTAAAATACTTTTTAAAGATAATAAAATCGCCTATATACTGTGAAAAAACTTTTTTTCATAAGTTTTTTATATTAAATTTGATAAGAATTTTATCTGTAATTGGATATTCAACATAAATTGGGAAATACCTTGAAAAATAATTATTGATCCTAGATCTATAATTCATCAATTATATTTATTTTCAATGAAGTTATTAAAAAGTGAAAAATTTGTAAATGTTTAATTTCTTTGATATGATTTTTAATGGCAGTAAGATTGAATTGTTAACGATTCGGGAAGTTGATTTTTTGGAAGAAAAAAAACTGAAATAAAAACTATTTTTTTTTTTTTTTTTTGTTCAAAAATAATTATGATAATTTTACAAAAAAAAGGATTGTATTGAAATCAACCAATAAAAAGATATATATTGGGTATGTATATCTAGAAGTCATTTCTACTATATATCATCGGTTGAACATTATTTCCTGAGTACAAGTTCCCTTTACATGTATTTTGATTTATTTTGAGTTTCCAAAGTCTTTTAAAAAAAATCAAATAAATTTTTATAATATGAACGAATAAATTCCTAAAAAATCTTTGTAATTATTTTTAAATCTTTTAATTTAAATTTGTTTTCAATTTTTCTGTTTTACTGCCTATATTGGGATTTATTATAGAATCGATTTTTTTCATTAATAAAAAAGAAAATTTTAGTGGTTTGTTCCCGACTGCATATTAAAACAAGTGATTTCCACTATAAATATTTAAATTTTAAACAATTTATTTTGTACTTTATTTTGAAAAAAAAATTAAGAAAAAAGGGGAAAAAATGTGGTAATCTTATATTTTAATTAATTAAATTTTACTTTCTTCAATATAAAGATTTTCTAAATTAATTATTTTTATATATTTATTTTATTCTATTGAAAAATTTTTTATTACATTTTATTAAATATGGTAAAAACGATATCTAAATTTTTAAGTTTAAAAATGTCCAGAAATTCAAATAGAAAAAAAAATTAAAACCGAGTCTATTTTCAGATTTTAAATCATGTTGATTTGGATTTGAATGAAGAATTTTTATCTTTAAATGCTGAGAATTGAGAAAAAAATCAAAATAAAAGTTTACCTTTGAAATATTTCCATACAAAAAGATTCGTTATTTTCTATAATTAAAGTGATTTACAAATTGAAAAAAAAACTATAAACCACCTTAGAAAGTTTTATTTTGTGTCTCTGATTTCGGATATACTGCTGTTTTTTTTTATGTAAAAAATTCTTAAATAATAACTGCCATACAACATGTTTTTCTAATAGTTTATTTGACCATAGTTGATATAAAATAGGGCATCAATATATAAAGTTGAATTTTGATAATTTTTTCTCTTCTTAAATACTTAACATAATACTCAGAATAGCACAGTTGATTATTTTTCTTCTTCTATACTTTTTAATAACTAAAAATATATATATATATATATATATATATATATATATATATATATATATATATATATATATAGTAGGAACACAAAAAAAAGAGTATGTATGAAAGGAATATAAATATTTAATTATAAATATGAAACTAATATAATTTCTTTATTCTCTATCAGCATTTCTCACAATATTTTTAATTTTTTTACATAAATATTCTAAATATCATCGAAAATGAAAGTTAAATTTTCCCACTGAACACTTTTCAAAACCCTGTGAAATCAAATTTCGAAATAATCATAATTTGGGATATTTCTTGGTGTTTTAATAAAATTAATAACACATCATTAATTATTTAATTATTGGGAACTTATAACATAAAGATTAAAATTGTTGATATATTTTAATATTTTTTCTCAATTTTTTAAAAATTTTCAAACAAAAAAAATATATCTATTTATTAATTATATATATATATATATATATATAAATTCCCCAATAACTGATTTAATGAATAACTGTTTGATGAATGATACTCTAAAAACTTTTTAAAAAGGGTTAATGAATCTTTTAAACTTTAGAAACCCCTTCAAGAAATTAAAAAAAATAAATAAATAAAAGATCTTGATAAAAATTCTACAATTCTGAGAATATTTGGTTTGTTTTTATTGTGTTTAAATTATAATATGAGATTTTAACTGTTCATTTGCCGAAATAAATTGCAAAAAATAACTAATAGTGAGATTTCTATTTAAAAGGAATTGTTTTACAAATCTATCTTTTTACTTTTTTAAAACCAAAAATTTAAAAAGAAAATACACAATAGTAACATTCTCAAAAATTTTCAAAAATGGTTTCTATCCAGATACCAATTATTGTTTCTTTAGAATTTTTGTACTTGTATGGGGTACAGTCCGAAATACATTTTTAAAAATATTGCCCAATTTCGAAAAAAAGTCGAAATTTTAGGTATTTTTTAATTGGGATTTTACAATAAAAAAATATTTTTTTTTGATATTTTTTGAGATTTTTTTTAAAAAAGTTTTTAAACACTTTAAAAATCTTTATTTCCAAAACTGGTTTTAATTTTTTGAGTTTTTTAAGGGTACTTTATAATAATTCATTATAAAGACCCCCCCCCAAAAAAATTTTTTTTGGGATTTTTTTTTTAATTTTCAATTTTTTTTGAAAAAATTGATTTTTTGGATTCAAATAAAAGAACATTGAATTTATTAAAAATCAAATAAAAAATTATTTTTTAGTTTTTTTTTTGACAAGTAAACTAAATTGATATTTTTGACCCTAAAAATCAAAAGTTTCATTTTTTTGAAAATCTCTTTTTCCAATGAAAATTGTAATTTTTTGCAATTTCCAAAATTTTATCTTTATTATTTTTTTTTCTTTAATAGATTTACTATGGTGTGAGGCTTGCCAACAATACTCAAGTATAATCAATGTTTTTTTGCATGGCAAAAATTTAAAAATCATTTTTTTTATTGTGCCCTAAATCGCTAGAAAAATACTAAAAAAAAATCTACTTTTTTTGGGCAGCTGATATCTCTATTTTTTCATTTTTTTTTCTCATTTTATCTCATTTTTTCTCAACAATAAAATATCAGATAACTTAAAAAATAAAATAAAAAGAGTTTAAAACTTATATTTATCCTTTTATTTCCAAACAAGTTACAATAAAAATAACAAAATCTATTAACAAAGTAAAAAAAAAATAAGAGTAAAAATATCCAATAGTGTTTGTCAGTAAAATCCAAAAGTCCTCTACACCCAATTAGCCTCAAAAACAATCAAAGCCAAGTTCTATTATCACATAATATCTTTTCTAATTTCTTTTTATTAATATTTATTAATATTTGGTTATTTAAAGTAAGAAATTGACTGCAATTTAAAAATATAAAAAAATAAAGTAAAGTAAAAAAATGTATGTAAAGTAAAAGGGAGTCAAGAAATTTAAATTAATGTTTTTGCTTTCAATAAGTTTGGTAAGGAAAAATAAAAATGTTATTCTGGTGTTCGCTATGAAAGTTAATGCACTTAAAGTTTTTGTGACTGTTTTTGATTTTTTGGAAAATAAAACATCCAAAATATCATCGGATTAAACTATTTTTAGAAAACCAAGATAAAAAGTAGTGCTTTTAGGAAAAAAAAAAATTTGGTGATCTAGCTTGTGGATCTTTCAATTTTTTTTTTTTTTTTATTATTTGTTTTGTTGTTTGTGTGTGTTGTTTTCTTTATAATTGTGAAAGTAGAAAAAAAAAATTTTTTTTTTTAATAGGTGGTGTGAATGAGGAGAGTATTTTCATTGATTTAATGGTTATTAAGTGTTTTTTGTTTGTTGTTGTTTATATTTTTTAAAGAAGAAAATGAAAGAAAAGTAACAAACAAACCAATTAGCAAATAAAAAGAAATTGATATAAACCTAACCCCACCAGGCAAAATAAATGTTCAAAGATACAAATATACAGTGTGGTGCAACACATGTTAACTCTTTACACTAATCCACAATTCCCAAAATTTAGCTTTTATTCTAAGTTTTTTTTATGTTTTGTTTATTTATTAAAAATATTTAAAAGGGAAAAAAATTAAAGACAAAATTAAAAAAAAATGAAAAAAAATTTCTTTTGAATTATGAATGAAATCAATCTTAAAATGAATACAGTTTTGTTGTTTAGTATCAAATTTCAAATAAGATTCAAAAAATTTGAATTATTTCAAAAATAAATTGATCTTTAGTAAACTTAATATTTCAAGAGATTTGAGAGATTTCAAAATTTTTTTTTTTTTTTTTTTTTTTGAAATCTTATTGACTTTAATTACTGGCAAACATATTATTTGGATTTTATTAAAGAGAGTTTTCATTTTCATTTTTTTTTTAAACTTCAATTTTGGATAAAATTTGAAAAAAAATATTTTTTCAAAAAAATATTATGAATTTTCAATTATTTTTTAACTTTTTTTTTGAAATTTTGAAATTTTTATTATAAAAATAGAAAAAAAACTAGCTCGATTTTTTTTTTGAAATATCAAACCTTTTTGTTTTGTCATTTTTTATTTTTTTTTGAATGAAAAAAAATTGATTCACAAATTATTTTCAGTTATTTTAATCGATTTTGTAAAATAATAATGATATTACTCATAGCGAAAAATAAGAACGAAAAACGAAAATTGAAATATCAAAAAAAAAATTTATTATTGTTGATTATATGTTTGAAAATTATTTTTCCTCGATTACAATTAGAAAAAAAAATATTTACTAATAATTTTGAGCAATTTTGAAAATTTCAATTTTTGGCATTAGTAAAAAAATCTCAAAAATTTTCAAAAATTTTTAAACTCCGTTTTTTCAATAAAAATTGATAAAAATATAATCTACACGTAAAAGCACTTTACTACGGGATACTTTTTTTTTCTTCAAAAAATGTATTTTTTTCAGAAAAAATTGAAAAAAAAACATTAAAAAAAGTTATTTTTTTTAATGTGTTTTTTAAAAATACGACAATAAATCCATAAATATAGTATCTACATGTTTTTAAACTTTCATAAACTTGTTTAAATTGTACAATTTATACATTTTTATTTCTTAAATTTCATGTAACCCACTAGAAAAAAATTTTCAAATTTTTTGTTTCCACTTGTGTATCAGATCTTTTAACAGAAAATTAATTGATAAAAAAAAATTCTTTTTAAAAAAGATAATTTATTTCTCGAAAGTTGGTAAAGGGGTTAAATGATCGCGTTAAATCGTATCTATAAGAAAATAAACTGTAAATTTTCATTGGTGATAAAAATAAATAAGTGTTGTGAATACCTTCAAGGAAAGTTATATACTTCAAAAAAAAAATGTTTGGATAATTTTTTAATTATTTTATTTGATAATTTAACTTTTCATTTTTTAACATTATTTTATTATTTAGAAATTTCAAATATCATTGATTTTGGTTCATAATTAAGTTTTATTTTTTTTTAGTTTCTATTCTTATCATTTGTTTTTTTGATATTTCATAAATTTTAAAATTTTCAATTTTCTATTAAAAAGAACGTGATTGTAAGGAATAAATCGAATGTTTTTAAAGGATTTAATTGATATTAGAAGAAAAAATATATTTTGGGAATTCTAAAAATTGAAATCATTTTTTCATCATATTTTCACAATTTTTTTAAAAATTTTGTTTTTTCAATTTTTTTTTTTTGATAAGTAATTTATTTGCAATTTTTTTTTATATATAAGATCTCTATAGCCCTGATTAAAAGATGTTATTGGTATGTTATTGAATCTATTAAAGTCATTGCAAAGAAAGCAAATTTATTTCTATGGGGATTTTATTTGGATCTTTGATTTGAAATCAAAATGAAAATTGTTGTTTTTCTAAATATAGCACTAAATTTTTAAGAAAAACTATTGATTGATAGTTTTACTTCATACCGATATCAACTATTCTTTGATAGGTATTATTCTATTTATTTATTATTTGTTCTTCAAAAGTTAATTATAAATAAATAATAGATATTATAAAACAAATTTGGGAACCTTTGACTAAAACAGAGTTTAAATACAGATTTAGAAAATCTAAAAATCAAAAATATAAGAAATTTTATTCAAGAAATTACCCCACAATTCAAAAATGAAATCAGAAAATTGAATCAAAATTATATTTTTACAGAAATCAATAAATTGTAAAAATTGTTTAATAATTGTTTAAAAAACCAAAGAATTTTAATTCATTTATTGTTCATTCTTATAAAATAATTTAACAAATATTTATTCATAACTTTAAATCATTATCAAATTTATTTTCTATTAATTTGTATTAATTGATAATTGTTTTTATTAATAACAAATATATCTATTATTTTCATTTTGAATAGTTATCAGCAATCCCAAAATGATTATATTTTTGCAATTTTTAGAATCTCAAAATTTTAAAAATTGAAATCATAATATTTAAATGATTCCAATATAATCAGTTTTTATCAAAAACACTCGATATGTTGAAGTCTCTTCTAAGAATAATTTTTCAAAATTTATTTTATTCTGATTCCATGGAATCAAAAAAAGAATTTTTATTTTTGGTAACAAAACTCTATTAAAAAAAAAAATAAAAGATAATTATTCCATTTCAAAGTAAAATAATTTTCTTATCAGGAATAAACTTAAAAACAACATGGTTTGGCAAAAAGATAATTAAAATTTTCTTGGATCCCAAGAAAAAAAACCTCAAATTTTTATTTTTTTCAGAAATATTAAATTCTTTATAAATAGAAAATAAAAAAAAAAAATATTGATTATTAAATTTTGAGAATGATATGATTCGATTAAAAACTGAATTTAAACAAAAAATAAGTTGAGATTTATCATTAAAATAAAAAAGAATCATTTGATTTCATGAAATCAAAAAAAGAATTATTTGAGGTTATTTTGGAAAAAAGAATCAAAATGTCAACTCTATTACTATATTATCTTTTCGTTTCAAAGTTCTAATTCATAGAATTGAATTTTTATTAAACATCTTGGAAATTGCAGGATGAAAAAATTGTACTCAAGTGAGAAATAAATAATAATAAAATTAGAAAAATCATTCTCGATATTAGTTGAGTTTTCGATAATTTAATTAATAACATAAAAAAAAAAAAATAAAAAAATATAATATAATGATCATTTATTGTAGTTGAGTAATTCATTCTATTTGTTTAGTAATCTTAAAAAAAAAAAAAAAAAGAAAATAAATAATAAGAAATTATTTTTTTTAGGTTTAATTAATGAAATAAGTAAGGAAATTATCATTATGATTTGTAAATAATTTATTAGAAATATGAGAAATCAATTGTAAGCAATTATTTATTGTCAATTCATTATTTGTGATAAACTCGGAAAATATATTTATTTGTTTATCGAATATCTTGAAATGTTTGTTATTTGCTAATTTGGTTAGATTGTTTAAGGAATTTTGAGCATTTTTCGTTGTTTTTTTATTTGTTTCATTTTGAAATATTAATTCGTTGGTAGGCTTGGCAAATCCATTGTTAATTAGAGTACTGATAGTAAAGAATGCTAAACGATAATTCAAATCTAATTTGCTATCATCAAAGTCAATCAACGTATCTTTTGTATTTTTTTCATTATAAAGATCTTCAAATTTCTTTGCGATAAATTGTAAATTGTATTTTATTGTTTTCCAAAAATCATTATCATCAATTAAATTATTTGCGACATTTAAATATTTAAATAATAAATTTACGATTAATATATAGGTAAATTCTTTTCCATATTTTAATTTGTTTTTCAAAATAATTGTATTTAAAATTTCTGTTGATTTAATGATATCGAATTTAAATGTAGAGTTATCTTGTTCATTATCATTATTGACATTTGATAAAAACTTTTTTTTTAAATATAACCATACTGTTGTAAAGGCAAATTGCTCGATGCAATTAGTTGTTAATTGGTCTTGATCAACATCAATAAAGTTAAAATGAGAAATTAGTGCTGAGAAATCCCAATTATTTGTATACGAATTCATATATACCAATATACATGTTTCTCCAACTGCAATTGAATTTTTAATTAATTTGGGTTCTAGAGAAATAGATTTTAAGATTGGTAAACTAAATTTATTATTTTGTTCAATAAAAAAGCACAGATTCTCTATTAAAGAAATTTGGATTTGTGGATTTATAATATTTTTTAAAATCAAATCAAATGGGAATTGGAGATTGTCAACATTATTATTATTATTATTATTATTATCACTATTTAAGATTGATAATTTGATTAATTCTAACCAAATTTTAATAAAATTTGTTTCAAATAATTCAAAGGAAAGAATTGAAACTTGTTTTACTGGTGGTAATTCTCTTTTTAAAGTAATTTCTTGATTTTTTCTAAATCTACGTTTTTTAATTTCAATTTTATCTTCAAGTAATAAAATAGTTGAGGACAATTCTAAAATTTTTGTGATGGTTTTACAAAAAGTTGATTTGAAGTTAAAATTGTTGATATTATCAAAATTAATTATTTTTTTTAAAAAATAGATAAATAAAAATAATTGTTGTTCTTTATTTTTAATTTCTTTGGTAAACATATTTTCATTGTATTTAATTTCTTTTAAATAATTAGTTCCCTTTCTGTTATCTTTATTATAATTAATTAATTTGGTATCAACTGTTAAAAATTCTAAATAGGAATTATATTTTTCATATTTTAAATAATTATTCCAATTTATTTGATTGATAATATTATTGATCATAATCACGAAATTATTATATTGGATTGGAATATCGAAATCACTATAATTTAATATAACGTTACAAATACTTTCAAATAGCATTGAATGGAAATTATTTTCATTTTCCAAATTATTATTGTTATTATTGTTATTATTATTGTTTCCAAGTAGTTGTTTTTCATAAAATAACCAATTTACCTTTGCAATTATTAATCTAATTATTCTATTCCAATTGGTATTGGATATTTTTATCATATGATTTAAAACATTAAAATTGATTATCAATTGTGTCCAATTTATATTAAAAGCGAGGACATTCGAAACATTATCTGCGATGATATCTGGTGTGTTTTGAACAAAATTTAACGAAAAATCATTAAAAAAATAATTGATCACATTCAAAAAATTTGAATTTAAAAAATTTAATTGTTTACAAAAGGATTGAAATAAATTAGATATTTCTGGTAATTGGTCTTTATTAATGATAAAAGCAGGATAAGGGTTATTATTGATCAAATAATTGTTATTAATAAAGGGATTAAATAAATCAATTAGAATTTTATATGAGAAATAATTCACGTTTTCAATATTTTGCAGCGTGATCTTTTCAGTATTTCTTAATTCAGTTGGTAAACTTAAGATTAGTTTTTCAAAAAATTGAATAATTGTTGCTACACTACTAACCTTGGAATGATATTTGATATTAGGATTGTTTAAAAATAAATACAAATTCGATTTGTTTGTTGATAATTGTTGTAATTTGAGATTAAAGTTTTGTGTCAATATTGTTTTTGTATTTATTACCAAATCTAATTTTAAATAATTTTGTGGGATGGTTAATAAAATTGCCCATAATTGAGGTACTGATTCGCCAATTGCAAATAATTTCATTATTTGATTCAAGATATTAAAATAGTTTACAGGAAAGTTATATAATAAAAATTGTCCCAAATAATTGACAAAGCAATTGTGAATTTTTAAGAAATCCTTAAAAAGTTTGGAAATTTATCATTGAATAAAAGGTCATTAAAAATTGATTACAGAATTGTTCGTTGGGTAATAATTGATTCAAATATAATTGGAAATTAAAATTTTTAAACAGTTTGGAAAAGTCTTTTTTGTTTGACTTGGATTGTTTATTATAATGATTGAAAACAAGGTTAAATAATTCAATAAATAGTTCGTTGTTACAATTTGGATTAAAGTATTTTGAAAAATTTTTTTATTCGAGCATGTGGGTTTTGTAAAATCAATAATAATATATCCTTCAATACTAAGGGGTTGTTTAAAATAAAGCTATTTGAAAACAATCTGGTAAAATGTTTTCTAAAATGTTTCCAGGGTGAATAATGCGACAAAGTTTTGCCATTACCACTTTCTTCAAATAAGTTAAATTTGATACTCCATTCATATGCCAATTTTGTTAAATTGACATTTAATTTTAAAAATGAATGCCACTTTTCAAAAAAATATATCGATTTTATTGTTTCATCAGGTAATTTCCTATTGGGATTCCTACTCAAGTTTGTATATTCAGTAACCTGATCTCTGTTTCTTATGATATCATGATATACACCATTATCTTTTTGAATTTCAGTTACATGGAAGGTGAAGTGCACAGTTTCGTGGTCATATCTTGTACGTGTGCTGGTGGTTCCTTCATTTGTGGTGTAAGTTTCTGTAACAGGGATGGTGATTGATTCAGTTTTATTGATTGTAACAGGAACATTTCTATATAATTGTCTACTCTTACGTAAAAATTCCTTATCAAGGTTCTTGTGGATTTTTTTATTTTCATGAAATTGGTGATAATATTTGAAGAAACTGTTCAAATAATTTGTCAATTCTCTTTGAATGGCATCTAAGTTGGAATTTTGATCAATGTTTGCTTGATTGTATGCGTTTTGTAAATTATTTTTAAATATTTTGTTATTTTTGATAATACTGTCTTCCACAATTTTGAATTCTTTATTGAAATCCATTTTTTTGGTCATTTCAATGTATTGATCACAATATTTTATTATTTTTTGAATTTTATAAAAATTTGTATTGAAAAAATGTGAAAAAAATAATTGATTGTTGGGCTTACATAAATAATTTTCAATTTCATTTCCACTATTTTGTTTTTGGTTTTTTTTTTTGTTTTTTTTATTGTTCTCAACATGATTTAAATATAAAATGTATTTGTCCAAATCATAAAATAATAATTGATTCAATTCAAATTCATTGAATAATTCTGTTTTATTCATCAAATCAAACCAAAATTGTGTGTTTAATTGAAATAATTTTGGAATATTGATCTTGCTTAATGGATTGATTTTGAAATTTTTAATCAAATTGTAATTTATCAAATTATCCATTTTAATTTGTGCTTTAGCATTTAATAAATTATCATTTTGATTGATTTTATAACTATTTTCTTCATTTTCGTCTTCAATATAATTGTTAATCATTTTTTTTAAATTCAATGTAAATTAATAATTTGACTTTTTCTTTATTGGAAAGTGATTGATTAGTTTGATAAATATTACTATTATTACTAAAATTATTAATTTTATTTTCTTGGTTTTTTATTTCCAAATCTAATCTTTCAACAATTGATTTGAAAAACTTTTTTTTGTTTGTTCTTTTACATAATTCTAAAATTATATTCACTCGATCTTTTTGCTCATTAAAATCTTTTAAATTATTAAATGGTAAATTTAAAATCGAAAAAAGTGTCTGAAAAATTATTGGAAATAATAAATAATCCTTTTCTTCAATTTTAATGGCAAATTCAAACCACCAATTTAAGATTTCAAAATTTGTTTTGATTTTTTGTGATTTTAAGAATTTCTTTATTGAAATTTTTTTTATTATCAAAATCATATTTTTTTAATAATCTTTGTTAAGTTTTTTTAATTCATCTGATTTAATCAATAATTCGACCAACACAACTTCAAAATAAAAAAATGGGAATTTTGTTAATAAATTTTTTCTTGCCTTTTCTTTCATCGTTCTGCCCATATGGATTAAGGTTATCATATTTTGGTTTAATTCATTTAATTTCTTTTTTTGATATTTCCTTTGTGATACAATTTGTTTTAAAAATTGACATTTTAAAAAGCTATTAACAATTGGTCTTAAATCGGTCAAAATACTGTTTTTAAATAAATTGTTTAACAATTCTAATAATTTTTCTTCCTTATTCCAATTTGGAAATTGTGTAATCACAGTGAGCCAAAATTGTAAAATATGCTGTTCAGTTAATTTTGGTTCAAATTGTCTTAAAAAGATCCTTTGAGTCATTTGTATTTGTGAAATTATTGAAAAGAAATTTATTTTGGTTTTGATTTTGATTTTCTTATTGTTTAAATCAATTAAATTTGTTTCTGGTAAATTGTTATTATTATTAATTAAATTATCAATTGGATTGAAAATTTTATTTGTTAATTTGTAAAATATATTGTAATTTATCTCTTTTTTCTTTTTCTTTCCTTTTCTTTTCCTCTTGGTTTTCTTCAGTTTCTTTCTCATTGCCTTCTTGTAAACTGATATTTAAATTGTCGTTAATTAATAAAGGAATTCTATATAATAATATTTCTGAAAGATAATAAAATTGTTTATTTTTAATCAAAATATCAAATAAAAAGTTTATGGCATCATAATTCCAAATATTTGTAAATTTTAATAAACAATATGCAATAAATGGATCTTCAATTGATAAAAAGCTTTTAATATATTTTTCAAATGAAAATCTTTCATCATTTGGATAATTTATTAAATCTTCAAATGGCATTCCAAATTTATTATAAACTTTAATTTTTTGAATATATTTCCAACAAAAGTTTGTATACTCTTTTTTTTTTTTTTTTTTTTCAAATCATTATTATTATAAATGCTTTTAAAATAAAATTTCATGATTAAAATTGCTAATTTGATATGGATATTTGGTAATAAAAATATTGGTAAATTTAATTCTTCTGGTTTTAAAGTTTCTTCAAGTGTTTTAATTTCATCATTAATATTTTGGTTTTCTTGTGATTTTTCTATTTCAATTTCTTTGTTTTCATTAGTATTATTTTCATTAATAATGTTAATATCATTGTTTTCATTAATTATGTTGATTTCTTTGTTATTATTTTCATTAATAATGTTGGTGTCGTTATTGTTAGTGGTGTTGGTGGTGGTAGTGTTGATATCAGTGGTGGTAGTTGTGTTGATATCGTTGGTGTTATTGTTATTATTGGTGGTAGTTATATTGTTATTAGTGGTGGTGTTATTGTTATTATTGATGGTGTTATTGTTATTTGTGGTGGTGTTATTGTTATCAAATTCATCAAAATTTAAATTTATTTGGAAATTTCCATTAAATTTATTTGTATTCTCTTTATTTTCTAATTCTATGATTTCTTCATCAATTTTATTATTTTCTTTTTTCTTATTTTCATTATCATTTTCATTGTTTGTAACTTCTTTTTCATCATTATTTTCATTATTAATATTATTATTATCATTATTTGAATTTTCTAATTTTCTTTGAAATTGAAATTCACTAAATTCTGTTGGAATTTTAATGTTACTCCATTTATGTAATTTAACTGATTTTACTTTATTATATGGATCAGTTTTTTTTTTTTTTTCTTCTTTTTCTTCTTTGGCTTTTTCTTTTTTGTTCTTGTTATCATTTTCATTTTCATTTTCCGCTTCCTTTAAATCAATTGTAACTTTTTTAAAATTTTGATAATTTTGAAATTTTAATAATTGGTTTTTTTCTAAAGGTATTTAATCTATTTTTATTAATGGATTTAAATTCATAATTTAATTTAGTAAGCAAAAAATAAATAAATTGGAATCTTTTTTTCATTTATATTATATTTAAAAAATTGTTTAAAATAATTAAAATCAATTATATTTAAATTCCATAACGATAATGGTAAATTTGACCAGATTAATTGGTAGTTTACATTAATTTTATCAAAATTTTTAATTGTTTGTCGAAATAACATTGAAATAAGTCTTGGATTTGATAAACACATTTCGTTTAATATCTTTAATGGGTCATTGATATTTTTATCAATATTCTTATTATTCTGATTAATAAAAGATCCCCAATAGATTTCTTCAGCAATGATTGATATTAACCAAAAAGGTTGAGCAAAGCTAATTTTTAATAATATTTTAAATAAATGTGTCGAATGTTTATTGTTTAAGAAATCTGAATAATTTTGATGGATCTGTGGCATTTCTGTTATTAATAATTTCCAATTCTCATAGCTTGGCTCAAGTCCTTGGGTGGCATCATACCTGCCAATCAGAATACCAAGCAGTTTCCAACAAGTTTTTTATCGAACATGTATGGAAAGGAAATGGTTCAAAATATTTGATTAATGAACGATCTTTGGATTTGTTAATTAAAACAATCAAATTAATCAACATATTATCAAGAAAGATCTGGTCTAATGTAGAAAAAGATGAGAAATGTTTCTTAAATAAAGAAAAATCAATATCATTTTCATAAAAGTTATTATTACGATAATAGGCAAAAGGATCTGGGTATATGATTTGGTTATTAGTATTATTTCTTAACGAATAGTGCTTTTTTTGCAAATAGTGACAAAATGTCAAAATGACCAACTTTAACTTGGAACCCAACAATTTTGATATACTCGAGCGCCCAGTAATTTTAATTAGACCATAAGTGTAGATTTGAGCAAAGGTGTAGATCAAATTGCATGTCTTTTCGTGATCAAATATCAATCTTGGCCAATTTAATAACAGTGTTTGAAGCACCTGGTTCATTGGCAAGTAATCCAAATATTTGAGAAAGTCCTTCTCATTTAAATAATAGCTCTTGTCTTTCAATGCCGAAGAAATTGGGTTGATTATACATTCCAATAGTTGCTTGACATATAAGATGGAGCCTGCATCCCATTCTGTGGGCAGCGAAATCAAATTCAACCCCCACTCACTGCTTCCCCTCGTGTTGATCAATTGTCCAAAAATGTAAAAAATGGTCTTGATAAACACCATATTTCTTTAGCACCAAAATGCCTATTTCGATCATTTTAATCACCTCTGATCGGAATTTGTGATTTAACCCCATTTTGTGATCAGTTTCACGCAGCCAATAAAATAGCAAATCAAGCATGGCAACCAAATTGTTATGGTTGTCCTGTAAATTGATCGTGTCCATAAAATTCTTAAAGTAATTCACCATCGCGATCTCGCTTTGCTTCTGCTTACTGACCCTTTTTAACAAAACATCATGCAAATAATGATGTGACTTCTCAAAGTCTCTTTCAAGCCTCTGGGCTGAACTTGAGTTGAAATTCGTCACAGAGTAATTACATGTGCAACTCACACTTTGCCCTCGTACAGTTTTTCTTTGCGTCGTGCTTTTGTTCGTAACATCCCACAAATGATCAGGATTATTATCAACCATGCTCATAAACCTTTCGATTTCCGAAATCGAACTCACATACTTTTCACAGCTTTTGGAACAGTCAGATAGTAACTCATAAAATGGATGCTTTTCGTTTTTTAAAAAATGCTGCACAAAGTTTGGAATTTGCTGAATTAAGGGATGGATCGATGACGTAACAACTTTGAAGTGTTTCGTTTTAAGTGTAATCATCCTCTTCTTGCTTATTGCTTATTGTTTGTTTCTTTTTTCTTTTATTGTTTTTTTTTTTTGAATAATGACTTTACTTTCTTTTTTTTTTATCAAATCGGAAAAAATTTGAGAAAAAAAATAAAAAGAAATCAGAAAAAACAAAAAGAAAAAATGAAATTAGATTTATTTATTTTTTTTTCAAAAAACGATAAATCTGTTTATATTGACTCAAGTATTATTATTCAAGTGATTTTTGTTTTTTGTTTTAAAACGGTAAAGTTTTATTCTTTTTTTTTTTCTTGGACAATTTTAAATTGTCTTAAATTTTTTCTGATTTGGTTTGTTGTCAAATTAACTTCCATTTCTTCTTTCATCCTCTTTTTGTTTTTTGAAAAATTTGGTAAAACAAAATACTTTTTTGAGAAAGTAAGATTAGTCAACTGTTTATTCTGGATTTGTTTACAAACAAAGGGTTTTAATTACTTTAAACTTACTTCATATTTGTTTTGGAAATTTTTCTTGTTTAACAAATGCTCTTAAACTTTTTTAACCTTAACCATCACATGATAAAAGGTTTTGGTAGATATACAACTGATCAATTTGACAAGATAGAAAGTTGTACTTGTGTTTTTGAAAAAGGTCTCATGAATTACTGAGGGTTTTACTCAAGATTGAAAACAAGAAAATATTTTCTTTTTTTTAACCAGACGCAATTAAACTGAGTAATTACTTTTTACAACAAGTGAAATTTTATCTAACTTGTACCAACGTGACCTATTTTGTAGTTGGTGGTTATAAATTTTAAAATGAAAAACACGTTTGATGTCTTTCAAGATCATTGAGTCAAGAGTGCTATGGAATTTTTCAATTTTAGTTTTTTTTTTCGAAAATTAGGAATTGTTTCAAACAGTTTTGAATAACAATTTTGTTCTTTCTCTTGAAAGTGATTAAAAAACTAGATCCAAGAAATTCAGGGAGACCTTTCTTTTATGTAAAGGTTTTCAGAACACAATCTGATTCAGAAAAGCTCACACATCCAAACAATAAAAATGCCAATTCAACTGTTTTTAAGATTTTTCACATAAATTTCTCCTAAAAAAAGGAGGAACGATTTCAAGACTGGTATTGGATTTACAAATTTGAAAAATTTTCCTTCCATTTTCAATTTCCTTTTTCTAACAAAGTTTTTAAGTGACACTCTACTTCTTTGGGTTCTTTCTCTTTTGGAAAAAGAAAATATCAAAAATCAAGCGAATATTCTTTCCCATTTATATTAAAATACCAGTATTTCTAATTTAAGGGAGGAGTTTTTAGTCCCTCTTATTTACCGTGAGGTTCTATTGAATTTAAAAGAATTTAGTAAAATCAATATTTTTTTATAAATACTTTAATATTAAGGTTTACAATCCCTGAAATTTGAAAGAAGATTATCTTGTGTTGGGTATAGTGACTTATTAATTTGGTTCTTAGCTGATCGATCTTGGATTTGGTATGGGTTTTATAAGTGGTTCAAAAAGGCAATTTTTGCCAATTTATTTTTTTTCTTCCCGAAATCCGAATTGAAGAGTGCAAGATTAATAGATTGGTAGGTGTTCAAGAATAAATTTAAATTTTTGGGTTGTTGAGGAAAAATTATAAATCCTTCATTGTCAATTAACTTAATGAAAAAAAATTGTTTTTTAAAAGTAGCAAATAAAACCAAACGTATTTAAAAATTTCAACCAAGAACCCAAAAACCACATTTTTTTATAACTTATGTCCCAGCAAATTAATCTTATACTCTTCATTTCTGATTTCGGAAAAAAAAAAATAAATTGGCAAAAATTGCCTTTTTGAACCACTTATAAAACCCATACCAAATCCAAGTTCGATCAGCTAAGAACCAAATTAATAAGTCACTATACCCAACACAAGATAATCTTTTTTCAAATTTCAGGGATTGTAAACCTTAAGGAATCAGTAAACCAAATAAAATCTTCAAGTAAATTTAATCATCAATTCTACAAAAATTTACCGCATCTTGAAATTGAACAATGATAAAGTAAAAATCTGATAACAACAAAATCAAACTAACTTTTAATACTATTTTCCGAAATGAATTTTTGTTTTAAAAGCGAGATCATTCAGATCCATTTTTGAAAACTTCAAAATCCAACATAAACTGATCAAAATAATGTGTGAACAACGACTATAATCCGTATTTCAAAATATTACCCGTGCTGCTTTTTTTTCTTATTGTTCCAAGGCAACATCCAATTCTGTACCCAGTAGCATACTTAAATTAAACTCTATTTTGAAGGTCAATTCATTAGTGTTTTAAGTAACTTTTTTACTATTTGTTTCAAAATAAAACGATCAAAATTTTCATTCAACTTTCCAAAAGAAAAAAAAAGATTCTTAATAAAGTTGTCTTAAATTTCAATTTTTAATTCAGAAAAGAAGCTTAAATTATTCGTTTGTCTTTTGAGAATTGAGAGCCTTGATGGTATATATTTATTCTTGAAAGGTGTATTTTTTTTGGAAAGCTGAAGGAAAATTTTGATCTTTTTATTTTGCAATTAACAGTATTATGTATTCAAATAGTTGAAAATTATTCATAATATTCTCAATTTTTTAGAAATTGTTTTTTTTTTTTTTTGGTAATAATTTTCTTAAAAATTTTTTCTATTCTCTGAGATAAATTTTGCAATTTGATCCTTCATTTTTAGAATATCTTTTAAAATAATAGAACGTTAAGAAACCAATACCATATTTATTTTTGATTTATTATCATTTTCTTTATTCGGTAAATGTTTAGGTCTTCCACAACAAAAAAACCCACTTTTTATTTTGAAACACATTTTATATTTTTTTTGCACACTTTATTTTGACTACATTATTTATGAATTATTTAAAAAAAAAAATATTTTATTTGCAGAAGAAAGAAATCTTATTGTCTATTTTGAAGGAAGCGTACATAAATACTCTTTAAATATGAAACCACTAAGTTTCAAAAAAAAAAAACCAGTAAAAAAATCTATTTACTAGTTGTTACAAAATAAATTTTAATAATTATTGTAAACTTGAAAAAAAATATAATTTGTTGATTTAAAGAACAGTTCAAAACAATTTTTTCTTTTTATTGAATAAAAAAAAATATTAGAAAAAAAACCAAAAAATCAAATTAAAAATTCTCCTAAAATATTTTTTTTTAAAACCTGAAAATTTCAACTAAGAAACTAGCGAAATACCTTTTAATTTTATTCATTTGTATAAATAATTAATAGATCTTCTTAATATTTTTCAGTAATTTATAATAACTCAAATATTAAATTTATCAATAAACTATTTAATTATTTCTCAATTTTTTAAAGATTTTCAAACAAATAAAAGAAATTAAATAAACCATTCAAACAAAAAAAATAATATATTTTATCAAATAAATGATTTTAAAATGAATCATTTCTTGTTTATACCATGATTAAGGTTTGAAAAGGAATATTGTCTAAATATTTTGAATTTAAAGAATTTATCAAATATTTGTGAATAAAATATGTGATCAATTGTTTTTGTTCTTCAAAGATTCAATATATGATTTAATTTTATTTTATTTTTAAAATAAGATTAAATGTTTAAAGTTATTTATTAATAAAGACTTCCAGAAATTACTAAGAGTGATATTACTTCAAAATAAAAATTCTTGACATACTTTTTTTTTAATTTGATTGAAAAACCAAACAAAAAAAAAAGGGATCGTGATCTTTTCACTTAAATTTCATTGGGAAAAATGAATTATTTTAAAATTAGGTAATTAATATCTCTAAAGCGAGGAAATAAAGTTGCTTATTGGGTTAAATCGTATCACTGTACAAATAATTACTCTATTACCATTTGGTAGAAAAATATAATAGAGCTACAAGTGGCTTAAAGAATAACAATAGTTGGGTTTTTTTTTTTTTTTCAGAATTTAAAAGAATTAAGTAAATTCCATGATTTTTCTCTAATATTTTGAATTTTAGAAAATATGGGCAGTCTATGGTACTTTTGTTAGGTTTTCCAGAATTTAAAAGAACAGAGTAAAATCTTTGATTTTACAGATAAAAAGGAAAACTTATGCACAACATAGCACATGAATAAACTATAATATACATAATAAAACCAGTCCAAAATTAAAATTTCAATAATATTATTCATAAAAAGTTATGTATATATTTTCCATAATTTTGTTCAATTGAAAAAAATAAAATATTTTACTCTATTCTTGAAAATTCTTAAAATAAATATTGAAAAGGCATTTTTAAAATTGAATATGAATACTTCAATTTTAAAACCCCTAAATTTTACCAATTAGTCAAAACAGAGGCTTTAATATGGATAAAGAATTCAATAAAATATTGGGAACCATGTAAAAAAAAAAATAATAAAATAAAAATAAAAAATGTAGATACTGTTGTTATTAAGAGCAATTTTCAATGGATCTCCCCATCCTATAAAAATAATTAATAAAATCCGAGGATTCAAATTGTAAAAAATCATTATTTCTAATAAATTAAACAATAAAAACTTTCTTAATAGTATTCTATATATATATATATATATATAAGATTCTTGTGCATTATTTGGGATAGTAGATTATAAATATCTTTTTTATTTTTTAATAATTTTTTGAATGGTAAATAAACAATTTTGGTTCAAAATCTGACTTAACAACTTTTTTTTAAATATAAATAAAAAAATATAAATTCCACTTTTTCTTCTGATTATATAAATCACTTTTATAAAATTATTTAATTGATATCTAAAAAACATAAGGGTATACCAAAATAAAAAAAAAAGTTTTTTATAACATGTTATAAATGTATTGTAAAGGCGTTTTAAAGGTTTAAACTATTATAAAGTTTTATAATAGAAATCATTGTAACATAAATGGTTGTTATACAATAAGATATAAAATTTTTAATAGATTATAAGCCCGTTCTAATCTTTTTTTTTTCAAAAAATACCAAATAACCACCCCCAAGAAGGAAATTTTGTAATAACAACTCTATATAAATATTATAAAACAATTATTTTATTCGGTATAATAATAATATTTTTTTGATTGGCTAACATTTTACAATAAAAAGTAATTCATAATTGAATACTTGGTTGTAAATTAAAGATCTTGAAAAGTACATGTAATATTAAAAAATAAATATCTTTTCTTGGACAAGTATCTTGTAAATTAAACATTGGCCGTTATAAAATTAAATAAACCTAAATTTATTTGAAGATATCTTTGAACTCAAGTTTTCTGTGAAAGGGGTTAGTCACCTTTTGACACACTTTCCTAAAAATATAAACAATGAATAAAAAAATAAAAAAAAATAATAATACAAATCCCAAATAACCAAAGTTAACATCTATAGCCGTTATTAAATAATATTCTTTTGAAACTGGTTCAGGTTGGGATAATAACGTTTAGTTTTTTTTTTTTTTTTCTGATTGGATGCTTGAAAATTCCCAATTTTGATAACTTTGAATTTAATGAAGAATGGGTTGTGGTTTAATGGCAAATATTTCCAATTGGGACTATATTTAAAAAAAAATTATTTTACAAGAATATTTTAATTTTTAAAACAAATTTATTTTTCTTTGATATTTATCCAGAATATGTGCTAATTTTAAAAATGGAAAATGAAAAAAAAATTGTTGAACATCTATTGGATTTACAGTTATCTGGAATTAATAGGATTCGTGTATAGAGCTGAGAATATTATTAAGCCTGTTAACGATTAAAAGTAAATTATACTATTATAACCCTGTTAAGTATTGTATAATTTCTTATCAAAGCCCAATAAAAAAGTTTAATCCAATTTCTAATAGTTTCATTTCTTATTGGATTGGTGTAGATATTTTATTTTTTAATATCAATTAATTTTTAAAAATATTTGAGAGTACTTGAATAAAAATTTTCATGTATTAATTTGACAATAACAATATTTGTAATCCATTATTTAAAAGTCTCTAAAAATTGACTTGGAAATATAATATCAAAATGATCTTTTCAATTAAGAGAATCCTTGTCTTTGTAAAAAACATAAAGAATTTTTGAAAAATAATTTGTTATTTCCGTGCAAATTTAAAGGCTGGATTATCGATATTTCAAAGACTTCCAAAGTTGAAAAATAACTTTCTCACATTTTTCTCGAAAATTTGCTTTGTATTAATAGTTAAGTGCTAGGTGAAACTTCTCGAATTTGGGTAAGAGATTTTTTAGAAGTAACTAAATTTGAAACTTCGAATTTGAAAAACCTCTAAGATAGACATAGTCACCATAGTGTATTTAAAACTCAATTGAGTTTTAGAAGAAATATCACTTTGTAGTTGAAATTCGATTTTTATAAAATTTAATAATTAACTCTTTTATTAATTCGAACCAATTATTTCTGGAACATTGGAAATACATTGAAAAAAACTACTGTAACATAAAAAGGATACAAAACATAAATCTTTAAGTTTTATGCCAAAACTATTATTTTTCAATTATAAAATGTAACTTTTTAGTTCACTTTTTAAAATGTTTTTCC
Organism: Anaeramoeba flamelloides; assembly: GCA_027625915.1. NCBI lineage: Eukaryota > Anaeramoebidae > Anaeramoeba > Anaeramoeba flamelloides. The sequence goes on from JANTQA010000051.1 coordinate 1,143,451, forward strand.
AATATTTAAGTTGGAGAAAACCCTAAAATATTTAACTATTCATTTCAAAATGTTATATAAAGACATTTAATTTAACTACCATGGTTATGGAACTCTAAGACAATTTTTTTAACATTTAATTTGGTTGTTACAGTAACAATTAATATACAATATTGAAATTGAAATAAAAATTTTCTTATATTTATTGGAAAATGGAAGTAGTGTTCTTAAATTGGAATCTTGTTTTGAAAATTCTTTTTGTGTCAAAGAAAAACACAGTAAAGTGAAGCAAAATTATTTACTATTTATTAGACACATACCAAACTTTGATAATAATATTTTTACTTGTTTTAACCCCAAGAAGGTATTAGAGATCTTGGTGCAATGTTTAAGTTTCTTTACAAAAGAATTTTATGATTGCCATTGTTTATTTATAAGGATGAAAACTAAATAAAAAAAAATTGATTATTAGTTCGGAAAATATAATTAAAATAATTTAGATAAAGTAAATATTGCAACTGTTTGACATTATCTTTTAATCAACCTGGAAAACACCCTATTTGTCTTCAAAACTCAATTTTTTTAAAAACTAGGCTGACAAATTTATAATAAAGTTGAGAAAGGATTGGAAAAAAGTTGAAAATTTTTTAAAAAATTAACTCTTAAAAATTTTAGGTAAAAATTTTCACTTCTTTTTCGGGAGCTTATTCACCAATTAAATTCTAGTTTTTCTCATCATTTGACAAAAAACTTTAATTTTATTTGAGTTTTAGGCAAGGAAATAGTTTTTGTTTACCCGATTTTTACACTCGAAAAGGGATTTCTTTAAAAAGTTTTAAAGATTTGTCCATTTTACTTTCAGAACTCTTTTTTCTATTCTTCTGTTCCATGTTCTGTATTATGACTGAGTTGTAGAATTAAACAATAAATACAAATTTTTTACCGACAAAAAAGGACTAACCTGATTTTGGAAAAATAAAAAAAGTATCAAACTTTAACAACTAAGAAGCTTTATTTTGACTTAACGAAAATGTAGAACTCTTTTTACAAATTTTTTTTCGAAACTAGAAAGAATGTGTAATAAATTTTTGAGAATTAAACCGAAAAATCAAACAAAAAATAAAAAATCAACAGTTGTCAAAATAACACATATTTTGGGTAAAACAGCTGGCAAAAAGGTAGAAGAAAAAATATTTTACAAATTCGACTAAATAAAAAAATTTACAAAATGATCTGTTAAATCCAAGTTACAATTAAACAAGTATCTAATTTAAGAATGTAAAAATACTTTTTTTAGTAAATTTATTTTGATTTTGTATTATTTTTTAATGACGAAATAACAAAAAAACTCAGTTAAATTGAATTAAAATCCCTTCTCTCCTTTTTGAAATTATTCACTTCTCAAAGATACAAAAAAAAAAAAAAAATTAAGAAATTCACCAAAAAGGAATAATACGGAATATTACTATTTTGGAATTTGCAATGGGTTTCAAATGAATTATCTTTTCTGTGAAACAAAAGAGAATTCTTTTAAAAGTGAAAACAATTGCAAAAATATTTGTTATTTGACCCTTCTTCAAAAAGAAAAAAAATTTTCAATTTTGGAAAAAGATTTCATTTTTTTCAGATCATTTCTCAAAGTTGATTCTTTTTCATTTCTTTTTCTTTGGCTTTTCGAAATCGGATCGAAAATAATTTCAAGCAAACCACTGGACGCAAATATTCTTAATTATTGAATACATGAACAAAAAGCACGATCTAACGAGAAGGAAGACTGTCAATCAGGAAAGAATCAAAAAGTTGATTGATATGAAGGGGAATCTGATAAAAGGTATTACGAAGGGCCACCTCTTGTTAAAGAATGCACCGAAAGAGATCAGGTTACGCCATGACATTGTTATCAAAATATTGAATACAAAAATAAATAATCAAACAAGTGTTGGGGCAAAGGATTTAATCTTGACATTTTTGGTGAAGGTCAATTTATTTGCATCAAATTTCCAGACGTTTTTCCAAGACGGCTATTTGCTTTTCACACCATATAAAAACTTTCAGATTCACAACTGGGCCGAATACCTTTCCTCAAGTAGTTTTGACCAAAAATATCCCAAAATCGTCCAAATAATTCACCAATTTTGGAAAAGTGACCCAGAAAAATTCAAGGGGCTTGAATTAGACTTGTTAAACCCCAATTACAATTTACCCAAGGAGGTGACAATTAAAAAAAGCGCCTTAAGGAGGCTATGTAAAGAAGAGGGTTCAAAAAATGTGAAATATGATTTGAAAAAGCTCTATCGCGGCTTTACGTTTTTTTTTAATACCCGATTTAATCTGATTAATGGAACAAAAAAAAATCGTCACATTCTCAAGTTTAATTTAGGTGAGCACATTGAGATGGGCAACCAGGATTCGGTCCAATGGGAAAATCTATTTAACATTTTGAGAAATAATAAAAACATCGATAAGGGTAATTCTATTTCTTGGCCACAATCAAACAAAAGCAACAATTCCCCTGAGACCCAAAGCATACCCACCCATGATACCCCAAAAAACATAACCAATCCGTATAAAAGGAAACCGGCGATTCAATTTAAAACAACACATAAGAAGGCAAAAAGGGTATGTAATCTAGATATTCAAACTATTCCACGATCCTTCCAAACCTCAATTTACAACCCCGACAGAAACGATTCTACAGTCCCCTGCAACGGACTCGACAATAGGCGTGATTTGCAATTAAATAGTGATTATGTTTCTCAAAAATTAAGAAAAAGACAAGACCTAAAAAATGCCAATGAAAGTTTATCCGAAGAGGATATGAAATTTGAGATCGTCCATTTATTAGTCCATCTCAAGAATATCCCAAATCACCAAAAATAAGGCTTTCCTTTTTCGTTTATTCTTTGTAAAAAAAACTTTTTATTATTTTTAATTAAAAAATAAAGACATATTTTTTTGAAAAAATTAAAATCATTTTTAAAACAAACTTAATTTTATTTCTTTTTTTAAATTTCAAAAAAAAAAAATTTTTTTACAGTTTTTTTTTTGACAAAAGAAAGGTTAATTTTTAATTTGTGGTTCTAGGATAAACTATTTTCTATTCAAGGGGGGTACATTTTTAATGAGTGTTTTAAATGTTTTCAAAGGGTTTGGATGGATTTTGTAAGAAAAAAGGATTACAATTTTTATAATTTCCACATATTAATTTTTCTTCTACTTTTCATTTTCAAACACTTTTTTTATGTGAATTTATACATTACAACTGATGAATTTTGTGTGTACAATTTATATTTTTTTTTTCTGAATAGCTATTGCAGAGTTATTTTTTTGGTAATGAATAATGAATTTTTATGTTTAATAGAGATAGTTTCCAACATATAGAATTAGATGAGTTAAATTTAGAAACCAACCCATTGCCTATAATTTAGATATACCCAAAATCAAAAATAGCAAAAAAATACAAAATTTATTGTATTTTTCTAAACATAAGCTTAAATCACATTTAAGTTAGCCAATGTTGTCGTTTTTATATATTATAATTTTTTTGGGTATAAAAGAAAAAATATCAAATAAAAAAATAATTAACCAAATGACAAAAATGATGAAACGTGCTGAACAAAAGATTGTACTAGTAAATTTATCAAAATTTGACTGGTAATTGTTGATCGATCAAATGATAAGATACAATCTACCAATTTAATTGTAATTGATTTTTTAATTTAACAAACTAAACATTAACATCCAATCAGCCATAGAAAAAAAAATTCCAGATCTAACCAAATACATGAGGTAAATGAAAAAAAAAATGAAAATAAAACATAAAAGACAAAAAAATGATTTGTAAAATCAAAATTATTTTCCAATTGAATTTATAGTATAGTATTTTTCTTTATTCAACCCTTTATATTCTGGCAATTTTTTTGGAATTTTGTATTTTAGAACATTTTTTTATTAATATTTGATTAAAAATAAATTAACTGATTTGATTCAAAAATCAAGATATGTATTAGAAAAGGGATAATTCAAATATTAAAGTAGTAATATATAAACATATATAGAGTTTCTTAATTTCAATTTCATCAAGATAGTACAAGTTGACCGAAATGTCTCAAAAATGAAATATATATTTTTTTAATAAATTATCTGTATATAATAAGTAAAAATGTATTTTTTAGGACAATTCATAGCCCATGTCTTGTATCTTTTGGATTGAATTCTTAATATTTTACAAGAATTAATTTTGTGATTATTGAGAAAAAATCCATTTATTTCAAGGCAATATTTTACTAAAAAAATCTTCTATTAACATTTTTAGCAAATTTAAATGGAATTTATTGTATCTTAGAATTCAAAATTCGGTAAAAAACTCGAATACTATAATAATAAACTTACCTTCATGGTATTACCCAAAATGGATTATTGTTTTTAAATAGTTTTCCCTCATTATTCTAATTTTGGTAAAGTTCAAAATCCAAACTATTTCTGAATATTTTCATATAAAATATTATCCCCATTATAAAAATTGAATAAAGTTATCTTATCATATTTGATCTAAGCGTACAAAATATGCTTTTTGAGGAGAAGTCACTAAATTTTGGAATTACTCAGTATAAATAATATAGTTAATCAAATATATATATATATATTAATTATTTAAAACTTGAAAAAACTCTAATTTTTTATATAAAGATAAATCAGAATCAATTTTTTATTTTTTGCTAAACAAAAAATATGATAAAAAAAAACAAAATATCAAATTAAAAGATCCCCCCTAAATTCATTTTTAAAAACTGAAAAATTTCAACTAAAAATATAAAGTAATAATTTTTAATTTGATTATATATAATAAATAATTAATATATCATATTAATTTTTTCAATTTTGTTAATGACAACCAAAAGATTAAATGTATCAATTAATTTTACTATTTTTTTTCAATTATTTAAGAATTTTCAAACAAATCAAACAAATTCTGATTAATAATTCCAATTAAAAAAAAAAGATTGACTATTATCTTGTAATCTGAACCATTTAATAATAACAGCTCGTTGTTTACACCCATTATATTTTAATAAGAATATTCAATAAATAATTTCTATTTCAAGCAATTTAATCAATATTTATAAATAAAATAAAATATCTATTTTAATCTTCATCTTCAAGGATTCCATTTTTGATTTATTTTTCTATTCTTTTTAAAATAAAATTAAAAGTTTACCATGTTATTAGTTTATATAAGCACTCTGAAATTAGGTAAATTGAGATTTCTTCAAAATAACCTTTTTTGAAAATTTTTCTATTTGAAATTTGATTGAAAAGTCAAACAATTAAGGATCAAGATTATTAACTGAAAATTTCATTTGGGGAAAATGAACTCTTTTAAATAAAGTATTAACTTTCATTCAAGTTGATAAATGGGCTTCTTTCTCAGCTTTAATCTCACTCTTGTGAAATTAAGTACTATATTACATTTTTTTCAAAATTAAACAAGAGTTAATACAGCAACCCCACATTAAAGGTAAAAACTTTCTATAAAATATTAAAAAAAAAATAAAAAATCCACAACTAAGACACATTTTCATACTTTTTTTTACACAATTCATTTTACTAGAATCCCTATTGTGTACGTTAATTTGTGATTTTTTTTGTGCCTTAAATTTTCATTGAAAATTTGTAGATTAGAAGTTGAACTGACTATAGTTCCTGAAATAATGTTTTAGGCATTGAAGTATTTGGTTTAGTACATGTGTGAATATTTTAACAAAGTATTAAACAAAAAATACACTCATAAACAATACATGACTTTAAATACAGTCAGTTTCACTTTTAAGGCACAAACTTTCAACGAAATTTAAGGCACAAAAAAATCTCAAATTAAGGCACAACATTTGTAATATTTTTTTTTACAATTTATTTTTACTAGAATCTGAATTTTGTGCTTTAATTTGAGATTTTTTTTTGTGCCTTAAATTTCGTTGAAAGTTTGTGCCTTAAAAGTGAAACTGACTATAGTACCAAAAAAATCAAAAAAAAATATAAATACTGAAAATAAGTGAATTCAAAGTTAATCCCAGTTTCTTATTAATAATAAATCTGAATAACTCAAAGTAAACGAATTTTTTTTTCTTTAATCATAAATGTATTGAGTATAAGAATTGCATTAATTAGTTAATTTATTGTGAAATGAATTGCCAAACTAGTACATAAAAACTGTAGGAACACTGTCATTTTTTGAGAATTTTTTGTGATTGTTTGACAAAAATAAATGTTATTTTACGAATAATACTTCGAATAATAAACAATTTGTTATTTTTGAAAATGATTATTTATTGATAAAAATTTTTTCACATTAATATTAATAACTAGTTAGTATTAATTTTTTTACAATAAGAGGGAGTTTTTGAAAATAATTTCGATTGAAATGCTTAAAGCATTTGATTTGGAATGGGATGGTCTGATTATTCCTCATAAATAAAAAAAAGGAAAAAAAATTAGAATCATGCTGAAATTATACACTAAGACTACAGGTAACTAATTTCATTTGATCTATAGTTATTCAAAAATTTTCAAACTCTTTATAATAATAAATTACAATAGCGATTCAGAAACTTTTGAAATAAAAGGAATCAATCACCAAGCCATTCAACCTTTGGGGCGCAAAAAAAACTTTTCAATAAAGTTTTTACTTTTTTTTTTTTATCTCTTTTTATCCCTTTCTCTTTTTCTTGTCTTTGTTTAAAAAAAATAATTTTTATTTTTGTTTCTTAAAAGGAAAAGAATAGCAAATAAGTCATACTCTTTTCGACATTAAATCAAAGACTAAAAGAGCCCTAAATAAAATTTGGTGTTTGGGTGGTAATGTAGAGTACCCAAAAGTACCCACGTTTTTTATTATAAAGAAATAAACAGAAATTATCTTATATTTAATTTTAATTTCTAAAATTAAAAAAAAACCTAAAGGTACTTTTCTTGGGTTTTTCCGTTTTAACTGTCAAGTGTTTTAGGTTTTTTTGATGTTTTCTATTTTATCTGTAAAATCTATTGATTTTCGTTGGTTTTTTTGAGTTTTCTATTTATTTGTAAAGTGTTCTTGGGAAATCTATAGGTTTTCCAAACAAAAGAGAAAACCTCAAAAAAACCTAGAACACTTTACAAAGAAATAGAAAACTCAAAAAATCCTAACGAAAATCAATTAAATTTCCAAATAAACATAAAATTGAAGAAAACTGAGGAGAAAGTGCCGTCGGGTGGCGTAGAGAGCCGTTAAGTGCCTAAGTTTTCTTGATTTTTATATTTTGAATCTAAAATCTATTTATTTTACAAATAAAAAAAAACTCAAGAAGATCTAAAGGCGGTTTTTTTTTTAATTTAAGAAATTAAACCGAAAATTGTAATAATTTTCTTTTTATTTCTAAAAATTAAAAAAAAACAAATGTGAAGTGCCTAGGTTTTCCAGAATTCTAAAGAATTGAGTAAAATCAAAGATTTCACTCTATTCTTTTAAATCATGGAAAACCTAGTGGCAAACAGGAAATAATTTTGTTAAATCATTTATCTTCAATTAGAAAAAAATAAAATGAAAAAAAAATTTATTTTTTCAAAAAGAAAAAGTAAATTTATAAAAAGAAAATGGAAAAATAGTCCCTAAAAAATTTTTTTATTTATAATTTTTGAATCAAATAGGGAAGGTAATGGAGAAACGTGTCTACAAGTAATTAATTGTTTGAGTGCAAATAGTTTTCAAAAAGTCTGGTTTTTAAAAAATGTTTTACGAGTATTTAAATTATAAACGGGAAAAAATATTCACTTCCTTTTCCAGATTTTTCTTTTAGAAATCGAGTTCTCAAAGAAAATGGTTGGAATTGAAATACCCTATTTTGAAAAAGGAAAATATGGAAAGGGAAGTGAAAATTTTTTCCCTTAAAATTCAAATACCAGCAAAAAGTAAAATTTATGTTCTATTTGAAATCTCTAATTATTTCTAATTTGTCTTAAACTACTGTTTTTCTGATCAAATTTGGAAATTTCTTGCTGAAGGCAATTCCTGAAAAAAGAAGAATCAAACAAATAACAATTAATTCGAATCTTCGTCAACCGAGGAATCATAACTATTAAGCAAGAGCTGGTCATTTTTTTTGACATTCGGTAATTTAAAGACCACAAACAAGAGAGCGAGTGCTGGGAAGTTCGAACAAAATAATAAAAGAATAAAGAGCCCAATATTTGGCTTGTCAAGAATTCCGTATTCGTCAAAATATTCTGGCATAGCTATTCGAAACAAAGATACGATCAAATAAATAATGCACCATTGGATTTCAATTATGATAATTCTTTTGATCTGCTTGGTCAATTCCTTGCCTCCAATTCGATTGATTGTTTTGATTAATTTGGTTCCATAATATAGCATTGCAAGCAGAACAATTACAAAATAAGCCAGATGAACATAATTAAAAAACTGTAGCATTTCATCTGGAAAAATCAAAGAAAAAAGCACCACAGCGAGAAACATCAAAAAAAAAATTGTTGTAGAGATATAGATCCTCTTTAATTTTTTGCTGTGGTTGGTTTCTAGAACCAAATTTTCGGCGTCTTTACACAAATAATATAATTTGGCTTGCAAAGGGATGAGCAACACATACGTAAAGGTGTTAAGAAAGGAAAAGAAATATTGGAGAGAGGCATATAATAGGAAATACTTTGTTCCAAAGACACCAGGAACTAAGGAAAAGCAAACGCCCTTCCCAAAGAGCCCAATTGTAAGTATTGCAAAGCACAAGGCTTGTAAGGTTTTTTTTTGATCGGCCCTTAACGCTCTTATTAATCTGTAAAAAGCAAAGAAACCAATCAAAAAGTTTAGGATTGCTGACAATATAATCACTCCGTGATTGTTACCACTACTCATTTTTTTTTAGTTTTATGATTTGAGTTTTATTTTCTTTTTGGTTTTTTGAAAAGAAAAAATTTTGATTGTAGTTGAAGGTTTTGTGTTTTTGGTTATTTATACGTTTGCTTATTAGATTTTGAAAAATCTTTTAATTGGTTTTGGTTGTTTGTTTTGTAATTTAATTTTGAGCAATCAAAAAATTAAGTATGGTATTGAAAAAATAATAAAAATGACAAAAAAACTAAAAATGAAAAATATTTTCCACTCAACCTCATAAAAAGAGTTCTGAGTTTAATAAATCAATTAGCTTTTAAAAGGTGTACGAAGACGCTTGAAAACAAACATTGGTTGGTAAAAAGTTATCGAATTCTTGAGAACTGTTACAAAGTGTTATCAGGATTTGGTTAATGAGTTCAGATTTCTTTTATGACTAAAAACACATACGTTTTCTTTCAAGAATGATAAGACAACAGATATTCTTAGAATTATATTTGCTTTTTTTTTGGATATATTTTGTAATTTTAACAAAACCATTTAGATGATTTAAATTTACAAAATAACTTAAATCGGTTGAAAATCAAAATCTTCTTGGTGTTTGGTTCATCCACTTTAGATTCATTTTAAAAAACTCTTAATTCGTATGGTATAGATACAATATAATATTAATTCAAAAGTAAGAGAAGGCAGAGGTAAAACCCTTGATCTTAAATGTTTCAAGAAATGTTCGAGAATTTGGAAAAGTTTTTGATAAATTAAAATAATTACCAAAAGTGTATAATTTTTTCAAATAATTTTGTCAGTATCAATACTTTTCAATAGTTTTCTGTTTTAATAAAGAGTAGGTATTTAAAAAATAATATTACAATTTCCGTCCCAACCTCTACACCTGGATCACATTTGAAAGTTTGACTCATCACTTTTTTAAAATCGAAAATTTTTCAAAAAGTTTTCATTTGCTGTTAAGGGAGTAGCCACAGTAAAGAAAAATTTTTCACTTTTTTGCAATTCTGAAGAAGATCAGAAAATAATATTTTTTACTCTTGTTGTAACTCATTGATTTTTATTATTTAAAGTACTTCATTCATTAGATTTTTTAAATTTTTTTTTCAATGTCTCAAAGAAATTTCCACAATAGAATGTCGAGTTGAATTGCTTAAAATAGTGTTTTGAATGTTGAATAACGTATCTTTTATCCTTCTCTCACCATTCTATTATGGCATTTAATTTTTTCTTTTTTTATTTTTTCATCATTTTTGAGATTTTTTTAATTCTGACAAGATAAAGCAATTAGAAATAATTTTTTATTAGTGGAATTTAGGATTAATGGATTTTGTTTAAAAAGAACAACAACATTACAATTGAAAGAATCATAAAAGAAAACATAAATGGGACTTAAATAGCTAGAAGGATTCCAAAATTAGAATAATTAAGTCAAATTATAACTTGTTAGGATTTTAAATAGTTGGGTTTAGTGGAATAGGAGAAGTGAATATGATTATATGTTATCAAAGTTTAAACCACAAAATAGCCATAAGTTTTATTCAAAGAATCTGAAATTATTTTCTCTTACAAAAAAAAAACTAAACCCCATTCCAAAAATTTGGACACATCAGAAAATCAAAAATAGGAAAACCAAAACTCAATTTATTATATTCTCCCAAACCTAATATAAAACCATATGTAAATAACATAGTATTAATGGGTTTTTAAGTAATCATTTTCATCCAAATCTAAGAAAACAATATAAAATAAAAAATCAAAACAAGTCTATCCAAAAAAATGAAACAAGCTGAAATGAAAGAGTTTGAACAAAAAATATATTGGTAGATTTGTTAAAATTATACCAACAATGGTTGATAGATCAAAAGATAAGATACCATGCACCGGTTGTATGTGGATTTTTCAATTTTTGAAGAAACTCAACTGTAACCATCTATCAACCATCTATAAAAAATTTTCCCGATCTAACTAAACAGATTAAGTAACTGAAAAATTGAAAATGAAAACAAAAACAAAAAAGACAAAAAATGAAATAGTTTGTTGAATTAAAATTAATTTCCAATTAGATGTAAATCATGTTATTGTTATTTTTCCAACCGTTTAAATTGTGCCCAAATTAATGGAATTAAGTTTATTTTAATAAAAAAATAATAATAATAATAAAACTATTTTATCGATATAATCTCTTTTTTTTTATTGTTGAACATTACTAAAAAAAAAATATCAAATAATTTTTTTAAAAAAATTTTTAGAGAATCTACGATCACATGTAACTCAAATAAAACGTTCTTTTCTCATCTATCTCAAATTTTTATCATGTCTTATGGTGTAGCTACTCCCTTAAGAGAAAAATGTTGGACACAGAAAAATGGATAGACACCTTTTTTAATTGGGAACATTAGTAAAATTGAAAATCAAATCCTATTGATAACTAGGTGACTTTTATAGAAATCCAAGTTTAAAGGTGTTACAATTTCATTAATCTGTGGTTTGTGTAGAATACTCATTTAAAAGGTTCATAACTAAAGTAGATCATGTAATTTTAGCAAAAATCCAAGTTCTAGTAAAGTTTAATATTAATTCTGAAAATATTAATTTTTAAAATTACTTTAGATTTTAAGAGATAAGGTTTTGAAAAAGTAGAATTAGATTAACCGTTATTCTAATAAGTAGATTATTGTTATATTCTTTAGTTGTTTCACAAACGATTGAAATTTAAAATCATTTTCAGTTATGTTCACAATTAAAAATGCAGTCCATCCATTTTTCTCTGTCCAACATTTTTCTCTCAACAGTTAGGAAATATTCTAGATTTTATATCAATTTTTTAATTGATAATTTCTTTCTAAAACGGTTTTAACTGTTTTCAAAAAACTTTAGTATTTTTTTTATTTCATTTTTTAGAAAAATTTAAATACAACGAAAAATTTTGTATGTTTTGTCTTTCCTTTAAGGTTTTACAATTCCTGAAAATTGAACACTATTGAAAATAAGAAAAAAGGATAAAACTACTACTTGTTGCAAAATAAATCGAACAAAATTTTCATTCAACTTAAAAAATAAAGATTGTATAAATCAGATAAAATTTCAAATTTTTGAATATTCCGAATTGATTCTTAAATTATTAATACCAATTTAGAATTGGGTTCTTTGATGATTTTATTTTAATTCTAGTCAAATTTTTTTTTAGGAAAGCTGAATGAAAATTTTGATTTCTTTATTTTCAAATTAACAGAATTAAAAAGAAATATTTCATTTCAAACAGATATTTCGCGGAAATTATGTATGTTATTAATTAGATTTTTAATTCATTTCCCAAATACCCTCATACCTTATTTTTTTTTCTACTGTCATTAAATTTATGAGGATAATTTTGATGAGAACTAACCACTCAAAATATGTTTCGAAATGGTGCTACTGTTATACAAATTAAAATAAGTGTGTCTTTTTTTAAAAACACATCAATATTAAATAATCAGAAATAAACTTTAAATTAACAATCAATAGATAATGCATGTGTTTCTAAACCATCTTCCAGTCAAAGGGGCCCAGTTTTAATGTGTAAATCACACATTTTAAAAGATTTTGAAGGAATATATTAAAGAAAAATTTTATTTTGAAAATTTAAAAATTTCAAAATTTTTAATCTTTTTTTAACATTTATTTTTTTTTTTTGATTTTTTTTCAAAACCTAATTCACAAGTAAATTTTTTTTTAATACAAGATCGAATGTCAGTTGGTAAAAAAGTGTTATTTACATGATATTGAAACAGTGAAAATGATTGTAAAGAAATCATATTTGTTTCTATTCTAATTTTCTAAAGATCTTCAATTTGAGATCAAAATGAACATGTTTGTTTTTCTCAATGTGCCCAGATTAATTTGAGGTATTCAATTTTTATGAAAATCTATTCATTTATCAGTATTACTTCATATATATATATATATATATATATATATATATATATATTATCTGTTCTATTAGTGCGTTTTTTCTACTTATTTCTTATTTGATCTTCAAAGATTAATTCTAAACAAAAAAGATTTTTTAAAAAAAAGATTTTACTATTAAAGAAAAATAGTTTCCTTTTAAAAAAAGGAAAGTTTGTATAATAAAAGAGCAAATTTTTAAAATTTATTAATTAATTGTGTCAATTTTTGGTTAATTTCAAGTTCAAAAATTATATTTAAAATTCAATATCTGATAAAATATGTAGTTTTTCCAGTTTTTTATTATTATTATTTATTCTTTTCTGAAACCCCACTTATTATGGAAGTCACCATAAAGGGTTATATTAATTTATATTAAAAGCATATAATGGAATCAAATGATTACTCAATAAAATATTAAATCACAAGGGAAATATAAAAGTAAATGTATTCTTAAGGAAAAGACAAGATTTTTTAAAAACAGAATGAAAAATAAAAATAAAAAAAACCTTTATTATTTGTAAAAAATATCATAATTCTTCAAAACCAGACCTTAAACACTTAAAATTATATAAATAGATGACATTTTAGTTGTATACAATATATTTCTGTTTTAAGAGTGGATTTTTGATTACAGATTGACCATATTCACGTGAGATATGTTCATCAAAAAAGCACCCTATAAATTAATAACATTGTATCTCATAAAAACACTAGACTAAAATTCATAATTTTCCACATAGCTAAAATGTTCCAAAGAATCACTTGAATACAATTTTATTCAAATTGGAAATAATTTTAATTTTTGTAAAATATGAAAATCATATTTTCATCTTTTAGTCTTTGTTTTCGTTTCATATTTTAAATTATGTAACTTTATTCATTCGATCAATTTTTTTTCCAACAATTGATATTATGTTAAAGTTGAGTTGTTCTAAATAGAAGAACCCAGATAAAATTAATTGATATTTATTTACAATTAGATCGATCAATTTTCCTAATAGAATTTCAACAAATTTACGAACCAATTTTTTTGTTTTGCTCGCTACAAAATTTTTAACACACCCTTGATTTATTTGTATTGATAATTATTCATTTTTTTGTGAGTATTGTATTTGATAAAAAAACGTTAACATTCCAATTAGCAAATGGTTTTAATTTGGTATTTCTTCTTGAATTGATTAAATAAGTATTTTTTTCACAAATCGAATTTTGGTGTGTTTAAAAATTTTGAATTGGTGTTTATTATCTCTTTTTATACACATTTTTTTTAAAAGTCAAATTTTTTAATTTTTAAATGACTTATTCTAAAAACATGAAAAAAACTTCAATTTAGAATGTAACTTTGTGAGAAAATCACAAAAAAAGTATTTAACATACTAAAATAATGAGATCATTTTCAACTTGATGAAGAAATTTAAAAAAAAAATTCACTCCAAACAAAAATTACTAAATATACAAAAGGAATATATAGATAAAATAATAGATTTTTTGTTTCAATGTTAAATGATTTTTTATAATATTTTAACAAAATTTTTGTGAAAATTCAGTGATTTGACTCATGCAATTTTATTTTTTATATTTTGTTTTAAAATTATATAAAATAATCATTAAACCGTTCAAAAAACGAAATTCATAATTTTAAAATCTAAAATTGTTATTATCTTTCAAATTTATTTTTTAATTATGAATAAATTATTATTTTAAACTTTAAAGGCAGCATAATCTTGTTAAAACTTTGACTAAATTACACTTTTTTTGAAAAGGGGACCAATTAAAAATTAACCCCAATCTTGTGAAAATTCTTATTTCATTGATGCCAGTATCCTTTATTGACAAGATATTTTAGTTTACTTCACAGCTACTTTGGAGTTCAAATTTTTATGTTTTTTAAATCTCAGAATATTTTCACCTTTTGTAAATCTTATTCAATGATACAGAAGGAACAAATTTTATTTTTTTGTTCTTTTGTACTTTTGTTTTCCTCATATTTAAATATTAAAAAGAGGATAAACAAAAAAATCTGCTTTTTGAGATAAATTTCCATTAAAGAAAAAATAAAAAAGTATAGTACCATAAAGGTTGTTTTTTTTTTTTTTTTTCTTTTTTCTTCTTCTTCCTTTTTATTATTTATTTTCATAGTTAATTTTAGAGGGTTTATACATTAATAAACTATTGAACGAAATGGAGAAAAGTAGAAATAATTGAGGAATTAATCTTAATTATTTTCAAAATTGTGAAAAGTTCAGTAAAAGTATTATTAAATATTTTGCAATATATGGCAATTCATCAAAAAAAGCCATTTCAAAGAATAAAGATTAATTTTTCAATAGAAGAAAAAAAATATATACTATTTTTTAAAATTGAAAATGATCAACTCATTTTTATTAATTATCCATTTTTAATTGGATCTTTGAATTAAAAATTCATCAAAAACTTTCACAGAATACCCCATCTCTCAATTCATCTTGAAACTAACAATCGGGGTTTTTAAGAAAAAATATCTTCAAAAAAAAATGTCAAATAAAAATAAACTAAATCTTGTTGGTAATGTGAAAACATTAGATTCTGTCAAAAAAAAAAAAAAAAAACAAAGAGAAGGAATACTATACCTCGAAGTGTTGTTGGGAACTCCAATCCAATCAAAAAACACAAAAACCAAAAACACAAACAAAAAAATTGCAATTTCCCTTGAAAGAATTATTCTGTTTTTGTAGAGATAATCAGTAGCAATTCAAGTAACTTATTATTAAAACTCATAAAGAATGAGATCTTTGAAAGTTAGAGCAGTTTGTTTATTGTGAATGTTTGTAATGATCATCTTTTTTTAGGCTTGAAAATCTGATAATGTTTCTTTTTCATTCTCACTTTTCGTAATAAGGGTGTTCGAGTTTACGTATCTAAAAAATTCTTTCTTCATTTTTCATTTAAAAAATACACAGAAAACGTTTTTTTTTGATCCTAATTGGGGGAACATTTGTCTGAACATGACTTTATAACTCAAATGAGATTGGATCAAAAGTTTTTAAGGTAATTATCTCAATTGTAAACGTAGTCCTTAAAAGTAAGAGAAATCAATAAAATGTAAAAAAAAAAAATATTCAAAGATTTGTGTAATACTTTAAAAAAAAGTGCCTATTTTTATTTAATTAATGAATAATTTTTTGAGTAATTTTGATTTTGTGTTGAGAATTAAATTCAAATAAAAATTAATTTGATTATTATTATATACCTGAAGATGAATCGTAACTATTAAGCAAGAGGTTTTCATTTTTTTTGACACTTGGTGATTTAAAGACCACAAACAAGAGAGCGAGTGCTGGGAAATTCACACACAATATAAAAAGAGCATAGATCCAATATTTGGGCTTGACAAGAATTCCGTATTCGTCAAAATATTCTGGCTTAGTTATTCGAAACAAAGATAAGGTAGTCCATAAAATGCACCACTGGATTTCAATTATGATAATTCTTTTGATCTGCTTGGTCAATTCCTTGCCTCCAATTCGATTGATTATTTTGATTAGTTTGATTCCATAATAAAGCATTGCAAGCATGATAATTAAAAAATAAAATAAATGAAAATAATTAAAAAACCCTAACATTTCATCTGCAAAAATGACAGTAAAAATCATCAAAAAAAAAAACAACAAAGAAAAAATTATTGTGACAATATAGACACTCTTTAAATTTTTGCTGTGGTTGTTTTCTAGAACCAAATTTTCGGCGTCTTTAAATAAATAATATAATTGGGCTTGCAAAGGGATTAGCGTTACATACGCGTATGTGTTAATAAAGGAAAAGAGATATTGGAGAGAGGCATATAATCGAAAATAATTTGTTCTAAATACAACAGGGACCAAGGAAAAGCAAACGCCCTTCCCAAATAGCCCAATTAAAAGTAATACATAGCACAAGGTTTGTAAGGTATTTTTTTTATTGGTCCTTAAAATTCTTATTAATCTGTACAAACAATACAAACCAATCAAAAAGTTTAGGACTGCTGGTAGTATAATAAAGGTTTCTCGGGGATCCATTCTTTTAGTTTTATGGTTTAAGTTTTAATTTCTTTTTGGCTTTTTGAAAAGAAAAAATTTTGTTGTTGTTCAAGGTTTTGTGTTTTTGTTTATTTGTACAGTTGTTTGTTTGGTTTTGAATATTCTTTTAATTGGCTTTGGTTGTTTGTTTTGCAATTAAAATGAGTTAAACCAAAAAATGAGGTTAAAGAGAAAAAAAAATGAAAAAAGACAAAACAAACAAAAAATGAAAAATATTTTCAATAAATCCTTGACACAACAGAAAAAGAAATTATAAATTTCGTTTATTCATGATGACTTTTGGGAACAAATCTTGATTATTTTTTAGATGTGCAGAAAAAAGAATTGAAGAAGTATCTCACTGTTGAGACTCTTTAAATTTCAAAATATTCTTTGATGAGTCGTTATTTTTGATAATAACAAAAAGATTTTGTTTTGGTCTGTGTAAATTTCCAAAACGAATTCTTCTTATCTGTATTACCTGCTGAGTTGTTTCTATTTAAAAAGTGTTTAAGAGAAAATATCGAAATTAAATTATTAACCTTTAATCAAAAACGAAAGTGGACAAATTTTGAACTTCTTTGTTGTTCTGTATTTCATTTTTTAAAAAGAGTCTTCATAAAAATAGATTGTAATTTGTGTTCGATCTATTTATTTACTCTTGTTCTATTTTATTGGAAAAATTGGTAATTTTGAGAGGATTAAGAATATAATAGAAAGTCAAATTCTAGAATTGAAAAAAAGTAATGAGATTCTAAAATTTCAAAGACGAATCAATAATTTTTGCCGTCATTAAAGAAACAAACAAAAAGAACATAATTCTAATTCCAAAATGAGCGATTTATCATAATTCTGTGATAGTTTTTATCTAAAAACCGATTTATTTTTTTCAATAGTAAAAAAAAAGAAAAACTCGTTAAAATCGAGGGTAAGTTTTTTTTTATCAAATTTTTGCTTGTGAGTTTAAGTGAAAATGATCAAATACATCAAAATTTTTCAAAAAGTTGATAAGAATACAAATCAGGACATGAAAAGTTATTTAATAAACCTGATATCAATTTAGATATTCTTAATTTCAATTTGCTGAGATCTTTCAAGTAACATACCTTTAAAATCAAATTCTTTTATTTTTAAATGTTAAGAGTGACAAAAATGAGTAAATAGTGGATTTTTTTGACAATTAATATCTCGTAAATTACGACTTTTAGAAATAGACCTTAATATTTTATCAAAATTATTTTGTGAATACCTGTGATAAACTTTATTCTAATTAATATAAAGTAACTATGAAAATGACCATTTTTCGAATATTTGATTTTTCATTAGACAGTTGTGTAAATAACCCGTGTTGACAACCTTTAACCTATTACTAAAATTTAACATGTTTTTTTTTTTTCAGACTTGTGTATTTGAAGACCAGAAGGCACTTATATATTCTTGATTTGGATTTAAATTGGCTTTAGAGGTTAGATCTTTGATTAACATTAATGGCTCAATAATATTAAATGCTTTTGTTTCAAAAATTTCGTCATATTTACAAAATTTCTATGATTAAAATGATTTTTTTTTTAAAATACAAAAAATGAAATTTTGCACATTTTTTTGTCAAAAAATTAATTTTAATCTTTCCATATCTTCATAATTCTTTTTTAAAATTTATTTAAAGAGCACTATTTCTTGTTTATATACTGTTGCCACACCACTGATTTGTTTCTTTTATTTCTAGAGCAAGTCTATATTTTTGCATGAGTTAAATATTAGTAATGGGTTAAAATAAAAAACAAGGGTTATTTACACAACTAAGGTATTTCCAAAAAAGTGGGGCATTTTTTTTTACATTTCATAAAAAATAGTCTTTGTTAGTGGTAGTATTCATTAATTGATGATACCAAATTAAGTTTAATATTAATACCAATTGAATAAATGGCTAAGGTATTTATTTTAAAATAAGTTGGATGAAATATTTTCAAAAAAATGAAAAAAAAATCCATACTTTTTTTGGTGAAAACAATGTACGACCAATTTTTCTAAAAAACTGTAAATATGGAAAGGTTACAAATGATTTTTTTAAACAATAAAAATACAGTTATATGTTTTCAATTCTATTTGAAAATTTGTTGTGATTAAAAAAGTTATGAAAACGGGTTTTTCAAACAAAAAGAAAATAATAAACACCAATTTTAGCACCTAAAAAATATCAGATAAAATCGAGATCAGAAAATTTAATATCTTTTATTTAAGTAATACAATAGTAAGAAACGAATTGAATTATTATCAAGAATCGATAAATGGTAGTTAATGATTTTGGATGTTTAAATGCTTTTTTATAGATTGAGTTTAAAAGCTATATTTTAAAATAAATTTGCCCCACTTTATTGGAAATAGCTTATATATCTTCTTTAACCTAAAAACTACTTTATTTTTTTAAAAATAACATTAAATATCAAGAATCCGGATTGAAAATCCAAAAGTTAAGAAGATTGAAATTATTAAACCTACAAATACTTATTTTAAAAATATTGTTTCAAATGATAAAGATGAATGCTCATGATAGTTCTCTATTTTTAATTAAATTACAACTCATTTTCTAATTTAGATCAAATTAAAAAAATTACAAATTCATTTTTTTTTTATGAATCAACAAATATACCATTGTTTAATAATAAGAGAAATAATAAACTTCAGATGAAAGTTGGTATTCAAAAAAGAAATAACTCAACAAAGTTTATCTTCTCAAAAAAAACAAAAAATCTTATAAAATTTCATGGGTTCCTCTTTTTTGAAACATCTCAAGCAAAATTTCTCAATTTCTTTCAGAAAATTAAAATTATCTACTATAGGATTTTTTAATAGCAAATCTATTCATTTTCAAAGAAATTACATCACCACAAATTTATTAAAGTTTATTTGGTGTTTTCAAACATTTTTTATTTAAATTGAATTTCTGAAAAAAAAAAACCCAAAAAAAGAAAAATAAAAATTACTTGACTTGAAAGAAACATATTAATAAAAATCTATTTTACTAAATTCGTAAAAAATATTTTGATCTCCAAATTCAAAATTGTGTTTGAGAGGAATATTGGATATAACTTATAGAATTTATTCTATTTATTCAATCATACTTACCCCCTTTTACTAAAAAAGAGTTTACTATTATGAATAAAAAAAGGATAGCTGTTAAAATAGAGGATAAGTTTTTTTTTTTGTTAAAATTTTCAAAATTCTATATGTAGAGTCTTAGTGAAAATGATCAAATTCACTAGAATTTTAAAAAGTTAATAAGAATACAAATCAGTACATGAAAAGTTTTATAATAAGCCTGAGATCGGCTAATATTTTCTTAATTTCAATTCAATCAAGATACTTCAAGCAGAATGTCTTGAAAACCCAGATGAAATTGAAGATTTGTTAACGACAACCCAAAATAATGAGACTATATACTATACACAAGACTATATTTGAACACCTGTTTTAAAAACTCTTAAACTTAAGAAAACCAGAAATCATTAAGTTTTTAACCTTTCAAAAAAAAAACTTTGCAATTAAAAAGAAATTATTGAAGTTTTAATTTTCTAACAAATGAATTTGTAAAAATAACTTTACATATTCGTAATTCAGGAAAAAAAAATACAAATTCATTGAGATATATTTGATATTAAAATAAAGTATTATTGTTTAGATACTAATATTTTTCTTGATTTTTTTTTTATTTTACCTTTGAAAAAATTTTTTTAACAACACAACACCATTTCAAATCTTTTAACACACCAAAAGTCAATGTTTTCTCAAAAATAAACAACTTATTTCAATTATAAACTTTGTTTGTATGAATGTTGACCAATATTTTTTTTCAAATCTCAATTATTTTTTATAAAAGATCCTTGAAGAACAAATAAGAAATAGTCAGAATAAAAGACTTCTAATATTAGTTGATTTTTGTATGGAATAAAACTAATAAATCAATATATTTTCTTCAAAATTGAAAAAACTCCAATTCTTGTATCCCGATTGAAAATAACAAGGATGTTTATTTTGATCTTCATTAGAAGATCAAAAAAATGTCCCAATAAAAATCAATATTATTGACCAACATTAATTTCAACTGTTTCAATAACATTAAAATAAAATATTTTTTACTAGGTGACTATTGAACTTGCAATTACTAATTAATAACATTTGTATTATTTATCAAAAAAAAAAAAAAAAAAAATGATGTCAATTTTCAAAATAATTTTTCTTCTTCTAATCTCCATCCAACCCCTATAAAACCATGTAATTCACTCCCCTCAAGTGGATATATTTGACTAAAAAATGGTTTATTATAATTAAGTACTTAGAATCATCAGAGTTCTCCAAATGATTCCATTTTTAGAATTTTTTGAATCTTAAAAAATTCTTTAAAAATAAAAATTGAAATGATAATATAAAAATTATTCCAATGGAATCATTTTTTTTTTCAATATTTTCCACTTGTTAAAGTCCCCTCTAAGAATAATTTTTCAAAAACATTAAAAATATTTTATTCTGATTCCATGTAATCAAAAAAAGAATTTTTTATTTGGTAACCATATTCTATTAAAAAAAATTTTTTTTCTTTTAATTCCATTTCAAAATAAAAGAATTTTCTTATCAGAAAAAAACTTAAAAACTTTAGGGTTGAAGAAAATCTGATGGAAAATAAAATTCAAAGAAGAAAAATCTCAAATATTTATGATTTTTAGAAATATTAAATTCTTTTTGAAAATAAAAAAAAAAATTATTAATTATAAAATTTTGAAAATGATATGATTTGATTAAAAACTGAATTTAAACAAGAAATAAGTTGAGACTTATCATAGGAATAAAAAAGAATCATTTGAATCCAATGAATCGAAAAAAGGAATTATTAGAGTTTTTTTTCAAAAAAGAATCAAAACGTGAACTCTGAGAACCACCAACTAATTGAATTGATTACAAATATTTATTATTAATATTAAATATAAAATCAAAAATAAATAAATATAAAACCAAATTAAAAAAATTTTTGGAACAAGAACAACAAAATAATAATTTGCTCTATTTATTAAAATTTTACTCTTGTGGAAAAAAGTGAAATACGATTTTTAATAGGGAACATTAATAGAACCTGAAAATTCAAAGTAAGCTCAATTAATAAAAAAATAAATCAATAAATAAAGACAAAATGAAGGATTCAACACAATAACAAAATTTTTAATTTGAAATTATTTTCATTAATTAATAAAAAGTGAAATCTATGATTTTATGCTTAAATTTCTGAAACAAAATAAAAGTCTAAGGGCAACTAGAATGTAATTTACACTTCTTCAATAATAAAAAAAAAAATAACAAAATTTTTAATACTGTCTTTTAGTATGGGTTTTACTTTGATTAATTATTAATAATTTGTTCAAAAAATTGACTATTTTTGTGAATCTCCAAAACCACACCAACAATTTCGATAAATCAAGTATATTTAAATTGTATTTGTTGGTTTGATTGAAAATAATATACTGAATTATTATTTGAAGTTAATTGGCTTCTTCTTTTTATTGATTTTACTTTTCATTTTCAGGTTCTATTAAGGTTCCCAATTAAAAACCGTGTTTCACTTTTTTTCCACAACGGTTACCTACAATTATTGATCAATAAAAATTTGAAATTGTTCAACTAATTTTAGGATAGTTTTTCTTTTGAAAGAGATTCAACTTTCATCTAATATCGATCATTGGGAATTAAAATTTAGTATCTAATGATAAACTATTTGAAGTGATTGGAAAAACTCATGAAAACAAATATATGGAAAAACAAGAAAACGATCAAAAAGTGAAGTTTGTAAAAAATCAAAATTATTTCCAAATTTCATGAAAAGTGTAGCACTGCTATTCTTTAAACTTCTTTAGCTTTGTCAAAAATTTAGAATTTTAGTTCTTTATTTGCTGAGAATCAAATGAATAAAAATTAATTTGATTTTTGTTATATACCTGAAGATGAATCGTAACTATTAAGCAAGAGATGTTTTTTTTTTTTGACATTCGGTGTTTTAAAGACCACAAACAAGAGAGCGAATGATGGGAAGTTCAAACATAATAAAAGAATAATATGCACCCCAATGGTTGGCTTGTAAAGAATTCCATAATCGTCAAAAAGTTCTGGCTTAGTTATTCGAAACAAAGATAAGGTAGTCCATAAAATGCACCACTGGATTTCAATTATGATAATTCTTTTGATCTGCTTGGTCAATTCCTTGCCTCCAATTTGATTGATTGTTTTGACTAATTTGATTCCATAATATAGCATTGCAAGCATGATAATTACAAAATAAAATAAATGAAAATAATTAAAAAACTGTAGCATTTCGGCTGCAAAAATGGCAGAAAAAAGCACCACAATTAGAAACATCAAAGAATAAATTGTTGTAGAGATATAGATCTTCTTTAATTTTTTGCTGTGGTTGGTTTCTAGAACCAAATCTTCGGCGTCTTTACACAAATAATATAATTTGGCTTGCAAAGGGATGAGCAACACATACGTAAAGGTAGTAATAAAGGAAAAGAAATATTGGAGAGCGGCATATACTCTCTTGGTGCCATCGCGATATAATTGGTCTCCAAACTCTGCGCTAAGTGCTCTTCCAAATGATCCAACTGCGATCAAAGCATAACACAAAGTTTGTAAGGTTTTTTTTTGATCGGTCCTTAACACTCTTATTAATCTGTACGAAGAATATAAACCAATCAAAAAATTTAGGATCATTGTTATTAGAGATATAACTGAACTAGTGTCCATTCTTTTAGTTTTATGGTTTGAGTTTAAATTTCTTTTTGGTTTTTTGAATAGAAAAAATTTTGATTGTCGTTCAAGGTTTTTGTGGTTTTGTTTTTTTTTAAAGTTGCTTCTTTGGCTGTGAAAAATCTTTTAATTGGTTTTGGTTTTTTGTTTTGCAATTAAAATGAGTTAAACCAAAAAACGAGGTTTCAGAAATCAAAATAAATAAAGATAAAAAAACAAAAAATGAAAAATATTTTCAATAATTTTAATGTCACTAGCAAAAGAAATTATTAATTTCCTTTATTTGTGATAACTTATGGGAAAAAATCTTGATTATTTTTTAGATATGCTGAAAAAAGAATTGAAGAAATTTCTCACTTCTAGGACTTTGATTAGTATGGTTTTAAAAACAAATCTCAAAAATTGAAAAATTATGAATAAATTTTGACAAATTTTTTTCCAAATTTTTGTTCATTTTTCATTGGGAATATTTGTACCATTGTTTTGCATAACGGACTCTATTGAGTGTAAGTGTGACGAGAATTTGTAAAATTAGTTGATATTGAAAATATTTTTTGTCAAGAACTGTTTTGAAAGTAGTGTTCTAATATTTTAAAAAATTGAAATGAAAGAAAAATTATTCCAATTTTTTTGAATTTAATCATTTTGTTTTTACAATAATCACTGAAGGGATCAGAAATTACAAGGCAATAGGAAAAAATAATAAAATGTATTATTGGTGATATACTCAACTTATAAATTTTGGATTGATATAAAGTGTCAAAAAAATATAATCTACTAAGAAAACCAGAATAGAAAATTTTTTCAATAAGTTTGAAGATTTTAGTTTCTATTTTTTATTAAAAAGAAAATTATAAAATTGATAATATTTCTTAAACCAGAAAAAACTTTTAATCTAGTTATCATTATTTTCATAATTATTATAATTAAATATTAGAAATCTTTATTCTAATAACTATGAAGGAATGAATTTTTTACATTTGTTTTGAGATAATTCTTTCTTAATGACTAAAAAATTGATTTATTCATATTACAGATAATTATTTGTATTGTTTTAAGAAGTATAGTTATAATGATTAAAGTTCAAATCATCCAAGCTTCTAAAATTTTATAATAATTTCTGTTTTTGTTTTTAGATAAAAGTTGATTTTTTCAAATAAAATTTTATAAAAGTTATTTGGGTATTAGGAAATTTCAAAAAATCCAAAACCAATTTTTTTGACAAAATCTGATTTAAATTATTATTTTAATTCTTCGAAGTCACACTAAATAATTTGTTAATTTTTTTTTTAATTTTCGAAATTTGTTTTATTTCATAATTTAAAAATGAGATAATGAGAGTTTTTTTTCCATGTTACAATGATACCCCCCCCAAAAAAAAAAAAAAAATAAAATAAAAAAAAAAACTTTTTTAATTTTTTATTGCTTTTTACAAATTTACAGTTTTTTCATCTATTGTTTCATTAACCTCTACTATCCTCTGAATTTTATTACTTTTGTTTTGTAACAATATTAAATTGTGTGAATGTCACAAAAAAGCAAATTGTTCATTTTTGACTAGACACCTTTAATTATATTACTGTTAAAATCTCCAAAACCGGAAGAAAAATTAAAAATAATATACTTTATGAAGAATTTTTACAGATTATTTAACAAAAAATATCAGAATTTATGTTATTTATTATTTTTATTTCAAAAAAAAAAGAGATAAAGTGAAAAATATTGAGGAAAGAGGAGTAAATTTATTTTATTAAAGAAAATCATATATTCAAAAAGAAAGAACATACTGAATAAAAATCTAATTCTAATAAACAGTTTTAATAACCAGTATCAGTGTTGAAGTAAAAACTTAGAATTTTATAGTAAGAGACCAAACAATTTCAAATTAAGGTACATTTTTTTTGTGAAATTTTTTTCTCAAAAATTATTTTTCTAGAATCGGAATTTTTATCTATAATTTGTAATATTTCTATGTCTTCATTTTAGTTCAAATTTTTATCCTAAATTTGAAACTTTTTTAATGACTTACTTTATGTTAAAATAACATGCTTTAAAAGTAACACTGGCTACAGTGATCAAAATAATGTATGCACAAAGACTATAATCGGTGTTTCAAAATATTATCCGTGCTTTTTTTTTTTTCTTCTTGTACCAATTCAGCATCCAATATATTATCAAATAGTATACCGACGTTCAAATCAATTTTGAAAGTAAATATTTGGTTATTTTCAATAAAATTTAAATTATTCACGCAAATAGTTGAAAATTTTCCATAATATTCTCAATTTTTTTGAATTTTTTTGTTTGTTCGATAATAAAAATTATATGAAAAATTTACTCTATTTTTTGAGATAAATTTTGCAATTTGATCCTTCATTTTTAGAATATTTTTCCAACAATAGAAATTAAAGAAACCAATAGTAAATTTTTTTAGGGTTTATCATCAGAGTCTTTTATTGGTTAATATATAGGTTTTTTATAACAAAAAAAAAAACAAACTTTTTATTTTGAAACACTCATTAAATTTTTTTGACACACTTTATTTTGACTACAGTATTTTTTTTTAATTTTAAAAATAATTATTATAAATTACATTCAAATGAATATAAATACTTTTATTTTTAATAATCTTAAAATAAGCTTACATTATTGAATTCCTCTTTTAAAAAGGTATACATTTGATGATTTGTTTGAATTCTTGGAAAGGGGATTTTTTTTGGAAAGCTGCAAGTAAATTTTGATCTTTTTATTTTTTCAATTAATAGAATGAAAAGAAATAGTTTCATATTAACGGTTTTGATCAACAAAGCCTTTCTGATTTATTTTGGTTGTTTCATATTCTGATTTATTGATTTAACAAAAAAATGAAGGTTGAAATAAAGTCTCTTGTTTTTTGGATTGGAATTTTGAACCAAAGTATAATTTTTGCTATACTGTATTTTCCAATTAATAAATCAAAATTTTTATTTCA
The DNA here is from genome assembly GCA_027625915.1 of Anaeramoeba flamelloides. Taxonomy (NCBI): domain Eukaryota; family Anaeramoebidae; genus Anaeramoeba; species Anaeramoeba flamelloides. The sequence goes on from JANTQA010000051.1 coordinate 1,170,041, forward strand.
AGTTCTAAAATGAATATTAATTATTACTGCTTCAATCAAATTAACAGGTAAAAATTTTGTCTTAGAGTTTAATAAGGAAGTTTAATTTACTGTTATTTTCCAATTAATAAATGAAAATTTTTATTTCAATTTCCAAATTGAATATAAATTATTACAGAATAATCAAATTAACAGAGTAAAAATTGTGTATTAGCGTTAACTAAAGAAGTTTAATTTATTGTCTAAAAATATTATTTCTAAATGATGTTGTAAAGATCTTTGGATTTTCTTCAAGCTTATTCAACTAGGAAAATATTTTGGGAATTGTGAACTAAAAAGTTTCATTTTTTAATTGGAAAATAATCGTATATTGGTATCATTGAAGAATAAAAAAGTTTTTATCACTTCTTCAAGAAATTTTTTCACCAATATCACTCAACCTTAACAAAAATTAGAAAAGGATTTGTTCTTCAAAATTCCTATCCATTTTTTTTCTTTTTAAGAATGTCAGTAAAATTACTTTCTGATTCATCAAGTTCATCAAGTTCTGAAAATGACAAAGAACCAAAGAACGAAGAAACACCTCTTCTCGAAAATTCAACTGACTTAGAAGAAGACGAAAACAAAGAAAATGCACCTGTTCGAAGCATGTCAGAAATCAATTTGAACAGTATCAAACCAAAGGTTGTTGACGAGCAACAGAAATTAAAAGTGAAGCCAATCCCACTTGCAGTGGCTGTTGTTGTCTTTCTAATTCTGTATTTCATTCCAATCATGAAAAAGGAGCCAGCAGCACACAAGTGCTTGGCAATCTTGATTTTTGTGACGATCATGTGGGCAAGCGAAGCAATCCCACTTTTTGTAACGTCGCTGTTTATCCCCATCCCTTTGGTCTGGTTTGGTGTCATTTTAGACTCGGATGGGAAGGTCGAAGAACCACTGACTTCCTCAAGACTGGTCGCTGGAAAATTTTTCGATCCTGTTGTTCTTTTGTTTCTTGGTGGATTCACAATCGCACAAGCCTTGCACAAATACGAACTTTCTGAAAGACTTGCTGCCTTTGTTTTAAAAAAAGCTGGTACAAACCCAAAAAGAATTCTTGCTTATGTTATGTTTCTTGGTTGGTTTTTGTCTTGTTGGTAAGAGTCTTTTTTTTTTTTTTTTTTTGCATCTTTTCGTTTTCCCCCAATATTTTTTTTTCTTTGTCTTTTGCTTTTTTTTTTTTTATTTTTTCTTTCGGAAAATCCAAAACCACTCAACTTTGCAAAATTCATTTTATTCAAAAAATCAAAATCAAAATCAACCTCGACCCCAACCCCAAAAAGATACCCTCTATTCACAAAACCTTTCAAATGTGATTCAAAAGATCTCAAAAAAATTTTCACCTTTTTGGCTCCCAAGTTTTTTGTTTGAACACAACACATTACATGTTTACAAAAAACAAATTCAAAATATCTTTTATTCAATTTACCAAACTTCAATTTTTCTGATTTTTCAAATTTACAATTCGATTTGAAGAAAGAAATGAAAAGACAGACAGCAAATTCAATTTTTTGAGAGAAAAAGAAATTTTTTTTTGAACTGTCTCGATCAATACACTAACTCAAAAATGATTTCTGAATTTTTCATGTTTTTCTTGATAAAATTGCGATTTTTGCATTATCAACGATACTTTTTGGGTATGTGCACAAGGGTCAAGAAACTTTACAATATATTCGATGCTTTAAGTAACAATCAATTCCATTTTCTGAACCATTGGAGATATTTTGGGTTTGTTTGATTTTGGAAAAAGTATTTTCTATTTTTTGTTTGAGCTTCTATCCCAAATCACTTCGTTTCTTTTTTAAATACAATGGAACGTTACTAAATATATCGAAAATATTGTCCAGTTTCTTGAATCTTGTGTGCATACCAGAAAAGTATCGCCATTAATGAAAAAAATCACATTTTTAACAAAAAAAACATGAAAAATTTTTTTTTGCAAATTCTTTACGAAATTTCATTCAATCCAATTAAATTAACTTAAATTTCTTTTTAAAATTAACTTGAAATTTTTTTTTTTTTAAAAACAATCAAATAATAATTTATTAATAAATTAGGATTTCAAATGTTGCTTCAACTGTAGTTTGTACTTCAGTATTGTTACCAATTATTCGAAATAGTATTCCACATGGTGATAATTTTCAAAAAGCTATTTTAATCGGAAATGCCTTTTCAAATGCAATTGCTGGAATGAACACATTAGTAAAATTTGTTTTTTATTTTTTTTTTTTTTAAATTGATCAAACCAAAAAATTTTATTAATTAATTAACAGTAATAATTTTTTTTAATAGAAAAATTCTTTTCTGTAGAATTATAAATTTTTTAACAAAATTTCACATTATTTCGACAAAAGAAAAATATAAGATGTATAAAAGTAAAATTTAAAAGAAATTTTCATAAAAATTATTTAAAAATAGAAAAAAATCTATTTTTTAATATATTGCCAAAAAAGTGGTGATAATTTATTATAAAATATCTTTATTAAACTCAATCATCATAAAACTTTTTAAATATCCAAAACCATTTACTACTATTTATTGATTCTTGATAACAATTCAATTTGTTTCTTAGTATTATATTACATAAATAAACGATATTAAAAATTCCTGATCTCGATTTGGTTGATATTTTTTAGGGATGAAAATTGGTGATGATTTTTTTCTTTTTGATCAAAAAAATCGTTTTCATCGCTTTCTTAATCTCGACAAAATTTCTAAAAGAAGAGAAAACTTATAATCGTATTTTATTGTTTAAAAAATCGTTTATGTACTTGTCATATTGCCATTTTTTTATTCAAATAGGCTATATATTATTATCTCCAAAAAAAGTGCCATTTTTTTTTTTCATTTTTTTAAAAATGATTTAATCAAAACATATTTTCAAATAATGACATTAGTTGTTGATTCAATCAGTATTAATATTTCACTTAATTTTATGTTACCAATTAACAAATAGATTCACTAACAAAAAGGGTTTTTTATAAAATGTAAAAAAAAAATGCACCAACTTTTTTGGAAATACATTATTTCTCTTTGAGAAATAAATGCATTAAATAAGGGGGGAACAATTATAAATAGATCGAATCATTTTCCTTTCAATATATTTCATATTATTATTTTTATCAATTTTACTCTCTAAAAATATTGGTTCAAATTCAAACTAACTTTTTTTAAAAATATGATTTCTTAAATAACAATTGTTTCATTTCTAAAATGTAAACTATCCAAAAACAATTTCAACTGATTTAATAAAATACTTTTAGATATTTTCCAAATTAACTAATTTATAAAAATTCTCATTAAAATATTAATCATCTTTTAAACTTTGAAAATATATATATATTAATTTATCACTTTATTATTAATATATTTATCAATATTTAAAAAATAATTTTTAACTAAACATTCAAAACTTTTAATAAAGATAATTTTTTAATGATACACTTTTCAAAAAGAGAATACACTCATTAAGTTTAATAACTTGAAAAAAAAAATAAAAATAAATCAAAGTTTTATTATTTTTTAGTTACTAAAATCAAAATAATTTAAAGATCAGTGAAAGGAGAGAGAGAAATAGTTTATTTTTCTTCGGAAATTCGAATAAATAAAGAAAAAGAAATTTATCTTTTTGTAAAAATTGAAATTTCCATTGAATTTTTTTCTTGAAAAAATACAATGGTCTTTTTTTCTGTACCAAGTGAAGCACACATCACCAAAATAAAATAATTTTAAAACCGAAATACCTTATTGGCCAATTCTTTCTATGAGTTGAGAAATTAAATTTCAGATTTTTTTGATTTCTTTAATCAAAAAAAAAAAAAAAAAAAAAAAAGGATAAAATCTAACAACTACCAAACATTCAAGTTATCAATGGTTTTATTTCCGGTGAATATTTGTAATTTTTCAAGCTCACTTGGTAATAAATAATCTCAAAAAGTAAATCTCATTAATGAAAATGAAGTACCAAATCTCAGATTCTATTAAAGATTTAATTTTTTATTAAAATTTCACTTCAAAAAAAGAAATTAAAACCTGTTTTCCAGTCTTACTCTAAACTAAATAACATTTTACCCTTTAGGATTTGAAATTGAAATGGTGAGTTTTCCAAAAAATTATTCCAAAAAAAATAAATACCTTTTTATGTTTCGAAAAATTTTTAGTATTTCTTTACATTTCGTTTTTCAGTCCAACTATATTTTTGTATCAATCTCTTATGATCAAAAAACAGAATTTCTAAACTTTTTGAAACCTTGTTCAATTCGAATTTCTATAAGTAACTCTTCATCAAATTCCAAATTAATATATTTTTAATTATATTTTCACAATAAGCAAAGAATGTTTTAGCTTATTATCTTTGAATTTTTTTCTTTATTAGTTTGTTGATCAACAATTCCCATTCAATTTTTAATAATTCACATAAGAGCCAATATTATTTTTTGTATCGATTCTTTGGAAATTAGAAAAAATAAAAAATACCGAAATGGTAGCGAATTACATATGTTTACTAAAAAAAAAAATATTTAAAAACAATAATAATATTTTTAAAATTTTTTCATTTTTAATATTATTCTAAATTATTAATTTTCTATCATCTAAATCTCGATCGTATTAATTAATTCCAAAATGTTTGAGATATTTAAATATCAAAAGATATTCAGAATTAATAGAATTTTGATGTTGTGAAGAAATAATAATTTTTTTTTTTTTGGTTCAAGTATAACAAAGGATTACAAAATATTCTAGTCTCTAAATCTTAACTACAAACTCCAATCAACAAGTTTCAATGAGGAATTTACATTTTATTTTCAATTTCATTTTTTTAAATTTTTAACAACATTATTGACTTTTTATTTTTCAATTTTTTTTTAATCTTCTGCATTTGCTGAAATGTTATTTTTAAAAAAATTAATATCATTCAAAAAAATAATCAAAAAAAAATAACCAAAAAAAAAATTTCAAAAAATAAAAATTTCATTTTTTTTTTAAACAACCTTTCGAAATTAATAATATTAATTATTTTTTTTTATTTTTATTTTATTTTTTTTATTTTTAGATCGCCTCCCCACAAAATGCAATTGCATTAAAAGTTGTCCAAGAAGTTTCAAAACATAAAACATCGATTGGGTTCCTTAATTGGATGGGTGTAGCTGTTCCATCATCCTTTTTGATCTGTGTTGCGATTTATTTTATTATTTTATTTATGTACCCAACCAAACTCAAAAAAATTGATTTAAAAATCACCAAGCTTCCAAAAATGGACTATAGACATTATATTATTTTGGGCACTACGATTGTGACAGTACTTTTGATGTGTGTGAATAGTTACATCGATAAATATGTTGGAGATATCGGGATCACTGCACTTATTCCAATTGTAGTCTTTTTTGGATTAGGATTATTATCAAACCAAGATTTTGGAAAACTATCTTGGACAGTACTTTTATTGATCGGTGGAGGATTAGCACTTGGTTATGGTGTACAAAGTTCAAAATTGCTCAGGTTAATTGCTGATGGTATTGGAGATGGTGTGGAAGGACAATCCATCTGGGTGATCTGTCTTGCATTCATGGTGTTCGCAGCAGTAATCGGCTCACTGATCAGCTCAACAGTCTGCGCTGTAATCATTTTACCAGTCATTGCAGCAGTCGGATTAAAATATAATCATTTGGTTTTATTAACCGTTTTAGTGACAGTCATGACTTCAGGCTCAACCTCGTTACCAATTTCAAGTTTCCCAAATTCCGTGTCATATGCTATCCAAGACCACAACGGTGAACAATATCTTGAAACAAAAGATTTTTTAAAAAATGGACTCCCTGTTTCTTTTGTTAGTTTGTTTGTTATAATGTCAGTTGGTTTTGGTATTTGCTATGGAATGGGTTGGTAATTAATATACATCATATTTTGATCTATTATCATATATAATACATTTAAATATTTTTGTGTTACTCATTATAATTTCATTTAAAAAATTCTAATTCTAATTTAATTTTTTTTTTTTTTTTTTTTTTTTTGTTTTTTTGTTTTACCTTCCCTTTACAAAATAATAAAAAAATTCCAAATCATAATAGATAATAATAATTAAATTACTTCTTTAAATGTTTTTTTTTTTTAATTTTTCGTAAAAATCTTTAAATTATTCTATTTTAATCATAAATACAAATAATTTTTTTGATTTTATTTACTTTTTACTTTTTATAAATGACCTTTTTTAAGTTGTATGAATTGCTCCTCTTTTTAGGTTTTTGTTACGTATTTCGAGGAGGTAAAAGGGATAAAATATCATTATAAGATTAAATAAATTTGCTTGGATCAGATCTTAAACAAGCAAAACATGTAACGATTAGATCTTAAACAATCCAAACTTAACTGAAATGAATCAATCTATCATTTTCATATAAGAAGTAAGCACCCATTAAAAATAATCAATATTTTCTAAAATGTTTTTTTCAATTCATATCTCTTAGCACCCCAAATATACTAAAAGCATTTCAAACAAAAATTTTAATTTGAAATGTTATCAAACGATTATAAGATATAGAATTGATAAACAATTATCTTAGAAAGAAAATTTTATAATTAAAAATTTTAGAGTTACATACAATAAAAAAATAACATGAAAAATTTTTTTCATCATTTGAAAATTTTTTTTTGGTTATTGTGATTTTATGATTTTTCCAACCGAATTGTGTCAAAAAAAATATTTTTTTTTTTTTGAAAAGTTTTTTCTAGACATCAAAAACTTCTAATTTTTAATGATTAAAACACATCATACTTTACTGGAAAAATTTTTTTGGGATCTTTGCACCCCAAAATTGCCTAAAATACTTGCTAAATATCTTATTCACTTTAAAAGTTATTTTGAAATCACATAGAAAATTTGTTTTAACAGCTGATTACCACTCAATATTGATATCTATATTTGGAGATAAATAATTTAAAAAGTCAATAAAAAAAATAAAAATTAAATTTGAAAAAAAAACATTATTTTTTTTCATAGTAAAATTTGGAAACTTTTTCACCAAGATTTTTTTTCAAATTTAAATGATTTGGCCCATAGTTCGAGTCAGATTAATAATTAATTTTTTTAATATGTCAAATAAACTTAAATACACCAATTCTCATTTACAAAACAGAATTTAAAATTGAAAATATGACAATTTCCGTAAATAAAAAGAAATTTAAATTAAAAAATAAATTAGGAAATTTAACTCTTCCTTATTTAGAAAAATTAATAAAATTTAATCAAAGAATAAATAATAAAATCAACTGGTATTCAAAAGATTTAAAAGAATTAAAAAATGAAATATATAAGTACATATTCAATGAGTTGCTGAATTCCAAAAGTTGGAAGGTCCAAAATTATTTTACAATAATTAAAAATCAAAAATATTTATTTAAAACTCAAAAATATTTGAGTTATCCGTCAAGTTCAACAATCTAAAATTCAGATCGTTTACAACTGCTTAAATAGATATTACTATGTAATTAATAAAAATTCAAATAAATTTTGTTCTTTATGTTCAAAATATGAACAAAAGGAAATTATAGAAAATATTGATCATTTTTTATGGGTCTGTTCTTCCTATGAAAAAGATAGATTAATGTTTTATAACAAATTAAAAGAAATAAATCTTAATGAATTGATTTTAAACTGTGACTGTTTGAAATTATTTTCATTAATTAATAATCGTGAAATCTATGATTGTACGCTTAAATTTCTGAAAGAGAATTTAAGTCTAAGGGCAACTAGAGTGTGTTCTACACTTCTTTAATAATAAAAAAAAATAATTAATTTTTTTTTTAATTTTTACTTTTTTTTAATTTTTGACTTTTGTAAAAGATAGACATAAAATAAACAATATTATTGAATAAGGGATCATATATCAGAACTTATTTTACAAGATATGGATTAATTTAAAAAGGAAATATTGTAATTTTCAAAGACATTATTCAAATATTTATTAATAATATAATTCAAAACAAAAAAGTATTTTTTTGGGGGATTATTTTATTATATTGAAATAATATTTAAGAGTTATTATTTATTTATTTTTAAAAATTGGGTTTTTTATTTTATCTTTTAAAAAGTTTTTATTTGTTTAATTCCACAGTATAAAAGTAATTATTTTATAATTTTTTTTTTTTTTTTGTTTTTTCAAGTAATTTCTATTAGTTAAATATAAGTTTTAGAAAATTATTCATATTAAAATTTTAATTTTGGCATAAAGTAATAGATTTCATTTTTCTTTTTTATCAATATTTATTGAAATTTTATCTGAAAACAAAATGAAATTTTTTCAGTAATCTATTTATTTATTTTTTTTTTTTATCATAAAATTAACAACGTTTGTTGATTACAGTCAGTTTCACTTTTAAGACACAAACTTTCAACGAAATTTAAGGCACAAAAAAAATCTCAAATTAAGGCACAAAATTCAAATTCTAGTAAATATAAATTGTAAAAAAAAAAAATCCAAATTTTGTGCCTTAATTTGAGATTTTTTTGTGCCTTAAATTTCGTTGAAAGTTTGTACCTTAAAAGTGAAACTGACTGTATTATTATTAATAAATCAATTTTTTGAGTTCTGAATTACTATTACTGTAATAAAATTTCTGATTTTAAAATTAAAATAAAAATAAAAATCTTTAAAAAATAATGTAAAAAATGAATAATTATTATTTTTAAGAGAACCGGTATGGGCAAGTGGCAACACAACCCAGTGTACAATCTGAAGGCCGGGGTTCTATTCCCTTAACCATTATTTCTTATTGTTTACCATTTTCTCAAATAGCCACCACGGTGTAATTTTAATTAAAAATCGGGCTTATGCTTCTTAGAACCACTAATTCTTTGAGGAAATCGTTTGACCGAATTGAATCTTTTTGACTATTATAAAACTGAACGGAATTGGAACAAAATCCCTCTCAATTTATGGAGCGGATCCGATTTTTGGGAGAAATGACCAGCTCTCACTTGGTTCAACAATATCTCTAATTCAAATTAGGGATTCGGGCAAACAGGTGGACTTTTAGTAGCCACTCTTTAATGGAAAAAAAAAAAAATACCTAACATAACTGCTTTATCTTTGAAATATTTCGACTTTTTATTTTAATAAAATCCGGATTAAAGATAAATAAGAAATTAAATATATCAGTACATCAATATCATTTTAAATCTTTTATTTTAAACTTGATGAAATTTAGGTAAATTTAGGGTGCTCAGGATAATATATATAAACTCTTTTTCAAAAATTGTAACTCACCTGAAATAATAAATTGAAAAAAAAAATTATCCTTTAGTATTCAAGAACAATTAATAACTAAATATGATTTGTAATTCTTTTTTAAGTCATTCTAAATCTATAAAAGCCTGATATATTAAAAATTAAAAAAAAATAAAACCAAAAACTTAAAAAAAGTGAGTCAAAATTTATGAAAAATAGTTTATATACAGTCAGTTTCACTTTTAAGGCACAAACTTACAACGAAATTTAAGGCACAACAAAATCTCAAATTAAGGCACAAAATTTGGATTTTTTTTTTTTTACAATTTATTTTACTAGAATTTGAATTTTGTGCTTTAATTTGAGATTTTTTATGTGCCTTAAATTTCGTTGAAAGTTTGTGCCTTAAAAGTGAAACTGACTGTATCATTTTTTATTATGTAATTTTTTTTCTTTTTTTCAAAGATTCTTTGATTCTTCTTTATTTGAGAAAACTAAAATAAGTCTAAAATAGTTCTAAAGACTTTGTTTATTAAATCTTTGAATTAGAAGTTATATTCTCAGTCACTTTAAAATTCTCTTTGTAACATTTTAAGTGTTTAAATATTAAAATCTTCAATTATCAACTTATACAAAATTTTTGAAAAAAAAAATATTAATTAAGAAATTTGATAATAAATATTAAATTAGAACTACTAATTAATTATTGTGTTATCAATTATCTATAATTAACAACACTCATAATATAAAAAATAAATAATAATAAAACAAAATAAAAAATATAAAGTCTTCAAAGTTTCATATTGAAGACAACAAAAAAAAGGTTTCGAAATTTCTTGAAATTTTATTAACAATTATTGATAGATCAATTGGTTAGATATTGAAAAATAATTTTATTTGAGTTTTTCTATTTAAAAGGACTCAACTTTAACCTACTATCCCATTCAAATAAAATTTTTCAGATCAAACTCAACAGATTAACAAATTTGAATAAACTAAACAAAAACCAACAGAAAAACGACAGAAAATGATAACAATATTTGAGAAAAAATGAAAATTATTTCCAAATTTAATGAAATTGTATTCTCATTATTGTTTTAGTTGTTTAAACTGCTTCATTTTTTTTTGAATTTTAGTTTAGATCAAAAATATAAATCAATTGCTTTTATATAAAATGAAAAGTAAAAAAAAAAATATTATTTGGAATCAATATTTGAAATTGAAAATCAAGAGCAAAAAATTTTTATAAAATTTATTATATTTTTGAAATAATTTATATTATATTTAATATATAAAATAGAAACACTCCCTTTAAACTATTAAAATAAATAAATATTAAAAAATGTTATGTTTCAAAAATACAAATCCGAAATTATTATTGTATTTATTTTTTCAGATAAAAAAAAAAAAAAAATGAAGTGTAATTAGAGTTTCATTTATTAAACAAATTGTTTTTTTTTTTTCTTTCTTATCATTATAATAATCCATCTTCTTTTAATACATGTTCAATCACAGTGATGTTTACTGCATCGATTACTCTTTCAACCTATTTTAAATTTTTTGATTTATTTTTTTTTAAATAATAATAAAATAAAAAATCAAATAAAAAAAATTAAATAAAAAAAACAAAAAGAAAAACAAAAAAAAAAAAAAAATAGGAAAATATAAAATAATATTTACGTTTTTTGTATCAGTGGCACATGTGAAATGACAAAAAATATTTCTTGTGCTATTCTCTGCTTCATCTAAAAATTTTCGTTTTATAAACTTTTTACCTGCTTCAAAATCAAATCCTCCTTTATAATCTGGAAAGCATTGTTTTAAATCTTCTTTTTTAATTTTTTCTTCAAATAGATCAACTTTATTAAAAAACACAACACAATTTTTATGTTCAAAAAAATCGTTATTAGATATTTTACTGAATAATCCAAAACTTTCTCGCAATCTATTCACATCTAAATCTTCAAATAGTTTTTGATTATATTCACTTAATGCTACAATCTATATTTAATTATTAGATTAAAAGAAAAAAAAAAAATAAATAATAAAAATTTGTTCAAAGAAAGAACAAATATTTTTTGAAAATCATAAGAAAAATTTTCAAATTAAATGATTAGAGTTGTCCAAAAAAAATTTTAAAAATTGGATTTATTAATTTCAAAAATATTTTAGATCTTTGAAATATGATTTTCATCAAGAATAAATCGAATTGAAAGTTTCAATCAAATTGAAGTGAAATTATTTTTTGTTTTTATTTAAAAATGGAATTAAGTGTTAATCATAGAAAATGATTATTAATATAAAATAATAATCTCCAATCTTATTTAATCATTGATTTTTATATTGATGAGTGGTTTTTTTTTTTTTTTTTTACTAATAATTGGAATTTTGTAACCTTTAATTACTTAGATATTATTTACCAAAAAAAAAAAAATAAATAATAGAAGAAAAAAAGGAAAAAATATTTTTCGATTGTATTATTTTTTAAAGAATTTATATTTGAAAATTTATTTGAAAATATTTGTGAACAAATTAATTTATATTTTTAATAAATTAAGTGTTTGTAAATTTTGTTTTAATTCTTAAAAAAATATCTAATTAAAAAATGTTTTTTAATTGGTAAAAGTGAATCAAGGAAATATTTTTTAATTATATCTAAGAATAAATTCTGAAATATCATAGTAATAACATTGAAAGTAAATCATTCTCAATAAAAGTAATTAAAGGATTTAATAACCAGATTGTAGAATTTAAAGTGTTTTTATAAAGAGACAACCAGAATACAACAAGTTTAATAATTAAAAAATTATAAATAAATAAAAAAGATAGACGCTTACATAAATAAGTAATTGAACATCTTCAAATTGATGAATCCATTTTCTTCTTTCAGATCGTTGACCACCAACATCAATTACTCTGTTTGGTTTTTTATTATTTTATAAGTTGTTTGAAATAAATATTGTTAATTTGTTTGAATAAAATTTTGATAAGTATTGTTTTTGATTAGATTTTATAATATTTTAATGAAGATTAGATCAAATTGTTTTAAAAAAATGAATATTGAATTTAAAATTATATATTTGAAAAGATTTGAAAAAAAAAAAAACGTTTTAATTTCAAACTAAAAAAACATTGAATAAGATGGAAAAATTATTTGAAAAATTGAAATTATTTTGATTGTTTATATTTTGAATTTGGAACAACAAAATTAATATTTAATAGTGCGAGGAGTATTTAAGCTGTTTAAAAAAATTTTATATTCTTTGTACAGATCACATCAATTCCACCATTCATTTTTTTTATTTTTTTTTTGTTGTTAATTGATCAAAAAAATTAACATTAATAATATTTAACCTATTTATCCGAGTTATATTTGGGTTTTTTCAGGTATTTATTAAAAAAAAAAACAATCAAATTTTAGAGAAAATTTGTCTATTAGAGTTGAATCTGTATCAATTGATATGTTATGGTGCGTCTAGAATCCCCGTTGATATTTAACATTTCTATTTTTTTTTAAAAATTAAAATCTAAAATATTTTTTTGGGGTGCATTCATCTTATACACTTAATTTTAAAATGATATTTTTTTTTAAATCTTATTGAAGAATGTTATAAATATATATATATATATTTATTATTAATTGATTTTGTTGGTATAGCATTAATTTTAAGAAAAATCGATTCATTATTTGATTTAAACTCTTTTTTGATCAAATGGTTTCCAGTTTTATTAAAGAAATCAAACAAATTTGATGAGTTTAATCCAATATTCTTCGAAAATTAAATTTTCAATTTTTAGATCTGATCATTTTTTCTCATTTCTTCATTATTTTTTCTCATTTCATCATTTTTTTTTGTTTTTTCTTTTCTTTTCAGTTTTTATTTTATCCTTTTTTTTTGTTGTTTATTCTTTCAGAAAGTTAATGCAAAATAAAAATGTTAGAAAATACAGATAAACATTTTTCAAAATTGAGGTTACGTAATTTCTTTTAAAATGAATACATTTACTATGAAAAAAATCTTAATGTTAATAATTTTAATTTTACAAAGAACTTGTGAAATTTTGAATAGGAACATTCCAATGATATTCACCCAAAATTTTTTTACATTTTATTTTTTTTTTAGAAATTTAAAGTTTGTGTAGGTATTTCATTTCTGAATATCAACTCTAATTTGAAGTTTATTATATTTCTAATTTCTAAACAATATTATATTGGTTGATTATTTAAAAAAAAAATTGAATTTTTCATTTTTAGTTTGGAAATCTATGAGTGAAATGGAGTTTTGTTAAGTTATTGAATTGGAAAATATAATTATAATTTTTTTTTTTGGTGTGTATGCTTTTGATATACCAGGCAAATCAAAAGCATTATACACATGAAATTAATTTGGAAAATGATTATTCTAAATTACTATTTTTTTGTTTCTTTTTTTTGAAAAAAAAAATGATTTTTCATGTTGAATTGTTAATAATAAAATAATAATGATCTTTCTTTCTGGGTTTATTTTGCCGAAATAAAAAGATTTGATATAAAAATCAGTGATATATTGTTGTTTTGAAATAATACTTTTCTTCTTGAAATGGATTTTTAAAGAAAAAAAAAATTTTTTTTTTTGATAAAAAGACTTTACCAAATGATAAAAATTTCCAAAAAATCGAATTGGTTTTTAATAAAGCTTATAAAATTATGTTTATTATTTTAAAAAATTTAAAATATATAGATACCACTTTGGGCATATGTATTGAACGTAAAATTGTTATTGAATTTGAATCAAAATTAAATCCAGTTTTTTTTTGAACAAAATTAACTTTAGGGATTATCGTATACCCTGGGGAAGTCTAAAATTAAAGTATGTTACTATTGAATGTAAGCCATATCAATTCATACATTTTCCCAAATGTCTCTAAAATCCAATTAGTAAAAGAGAACTGAAAAGTTTATCTCATCAATTAAAAATAATACTTGTATTAATAAAAAAAAATTCATCAATTTTTGAAAACAATCTGTATTTTGTTACAAATTTCAATGATGAGTCATCAATCTGAAAACTTCAAACCTGAAAAATATCTTTCTTAAATTAGTCCAGAAATATAGATTAGTTACGAAAAAATTCTGATTTTTTATAAAAAATTAAATAATTGACAAAGAGATTATTTGTAAAAATAATTTTTACAGATTGGAAATATATTGAAAATATTCCTAGTTTCCTAAAAAAGGAAAACAAGAATCATCATTCTAGAGGTTTTTATGTTTATAATTATTGAGTAAATCTTGAAATTAAAAAATTGCAAAAATATTGACTTTTGGATTGTTCTGAATACTGATTATTCTAAAAACTTGGAATACTATTGATTTGAGTTTTTAAAGTTTCAGATTTGGAAAATTAATTAAAAAAAATTTCCAAAATGATAAATTTTTTGATTGTGATCCTTCGTAAAAAATCTATTTAATTTATTGTTCAATAATATTTATCATAGATTTTTTTTGTAAACTATTTGAACTACTGGTATTTGAATTATAAACGGGAACTATTTTCACTCCATTTTCATATTTTTTTGCTCAAATAGAGCCTCAAACTACAACCGACTTCTTTGAGAACTCAATTTATGAAAGAAAAATATGTAAAAGGAAGTGAAAATTGTTTCCCATTTATAATTCAAACACCAGTATTGGAGAAAAGAATATTATTTACCATTAATTACAACACACTTTAATTATAGACCAATCTAGGGTAATGTTAATTCCTTAAACAAATGAAATATTAATAAACAAATGAGTTAAATGTTCAAACAAAAAGGAAAAAAAAATAAACATAGATAATAATAATAATAAAAAATCAAATTATTACGTCCAACTTGTATCTCCTTGATCAAATGTAACTTGTGAAACACCAGTTGTCGGGATTCTACAAAATAAAATATCTGTATCGTTTGGTTGATAATCGTTTTCCATAATTGTATCAATTTTATCTAAAAAACTTTATTTGAATCAAAAGCAAAGGAAAAAAGGAAAATTGATATTTGATATTTGATATTTGATTGTAAGATTATTTTTTCATAAAGGCAAAGATTAAAGAAAAGATTAAGAAAGAGAAGAAGAAGGAGGAAGAAGGTAAAAAGATAGGGGAAATAGTTGTGAGATGTGTTTTCAGAAAGGATAAGGGTGAGTAAAATAAAAATGAAAATAGAAATGAGATGGGAGTTTCAATAAAGAAGTTTTTTGTTCAAGACAATTAAAGTGACAAATTCAAAACTTATATTTTTTTAGGGTGTAGCAACATCATAACAGCCACTTAAATTGAAATATGCGATAGTTTATTAATCATTTTAATTGGTGGTCTTAATTTTCTTGATTCTCCAAAATTAAAAAAAAAAAAAATCTAAAAGTTTAATTTTGCTAATATCAACAATTAAAATTTCAGAGAAAATATTCTTAAAAAAAAAAATTAAATTTGGAGAAATTTATTTTATTTTTTATGGAGATTATTTTTTGAGAAATAAGACTAAAACCCATTCACTTTGTATTTTTCGATTATATTTATATAATACTTTGTAATTATTTGATTATAACCAGATCGGTAAATATTCCCCAAATCTCTAAATATTCTAGAGATATCAAAAAATAATTATAATAATTATGTTTTTTCAAAATTCTATTTTAGAAAATAGAATTACAGGTTTTATTCATGTTTCTTATATAAATTTTTATTTAATAGTGTCAAGCTTTTAAAAAGCAATTCATTTTATTTGGTAATATTAAAAGAATATTATCAAACAATTTTATGTTAATTAAATTCATTTTTTTTTTTTTACCTTATTTGAAATGTTTTTGTAACTTATTTATTATTCATAAAATAATAAACCGCCTTTTGTTTTTATCTTACAAAAGTGTTATAATATTTTCTAGATAATTCTTTTGAATTTTAATAAATACAAATATATCCTTATTTTAGTAGTATTAAAATAGGATTTATTTAAACATTTTTTTAAAATATTTACTCAACTTCAACTAATCAATTTAACAAAATATATCAGAACAATAAAATCAAAAAAAAACCTATTTCTATTACCTTTCCAATATTTAAAATTCGTTATTTTGTACATTTTAAAAAATAATTTGGATTTATAATAATTATTCATTTCGAAAGTACAAGATTAATTTGAACATTTTTATTTCAATTCCTAACCATTTTTAATAAAATGTGTAATTATTTGGAATTGTGAGTTTCTATTATATAAGAGCGAAATTGTAAATCATGATATTGGTCTTCATATCAGTTTTAAAATTTACTTCAAAAGTTACAAAGTAAGAAATTCAAATTAATTTTTAACATATTTCAGATTTTAGAAAAATAATAATTTGATCAACATCTAAAGATCTTCAAAGAAAACAATCAATTTTGAAAAATAAACTAAAAGAAACAAATTAAATCAGTGATCAGATCAAAGGATATTTTTCTTGTGGTTTTATAACTGGTTGGTGGGTTGATTGGCTGAACATTTACATCGACAATACTTTATATTTTTGGAATAATCCTTAAATCCCAACTTATTATTAGATAGGATTTAATAACAATAAAAATACCAAGGATAATAGAAATCATTAAGTGTATTCTATATTTTTAATTCTCTTTAGTTAAAACAATCGCTTGACAGAATCATTTTTTAAAAACAGCAGTTTTAAATTCAAAATATTTCACAAGAAAGGTTTAAAATAAAATGATAGATCTTAAGATTGTTTACCATTTTGTTTTTCTTTTTTTTTTGATCTAAGTACATATTTTTCTTTTAAATTTGGAGTTAAGTTCAATAAGAATAAGAGTGTAATACCAGAAGTCAACAATTTAACTTTTTTTTAATTTACAATTGGATCTGAAAATTTTATTGTTAGTTTATTTAGTTGTGGTTTTGTTTGATTTTTAGTATTTAAAGTACTTGTTGAAAAACAATTTATTAGATTTTTTTCCAAACTTTAATATAAAATTTCACAATAGAATGTTGAGATAAGAATAAAAGTTAAGCCATTTAACATTCCCCAAAGAAGATCAAACAAATCAACTTATCACTCTATTGTGGAATTTAAATTTACCTTTGAAATTAAAATTAATTAATTATTTTTCAACAAGTACTTTAAATCCTAAAAAGCAACTAGACACATATCCAAAGTAAAAAAATGTTGTTTTCTAATGTTCTTTAAAAATATTAAAAAGTGAAAATTTTGATTTTATGGTTGCTACTCCCTTAAAACAATTTCGGAAGGTTTTTTCAAAAGTAAGAAATTGTGCTTTCTGGTTGTTTTTGATTTTTGGAAATAAAAAAAAAGTTTTTTTGTTGTAAAAGAATAAAATTTTGAAAAGTTCCAAATTACAAAAGAAAAAAAAAAATAACAACAAATCAATTAAACCAACAAAGGAAAAATTAGACTTACTAATTAGCAGTGTCGGGAAGTTGAAATTTATTTCTTTTTTCATAAGCTTTTTTGAGAATTGGATCTTCCCAAATGTCTTTGATCAGGTTTGCAGTTTTTTTTGTTAGTTCAGGTGATTGTTCAACCAAAGAAAGAAATTCCTTTCCCAATTCCTGAAGAAAAATGAACATTAAAGTGTTTTGTGTTTTTTTTTTGTTTTGTGTTTTTTTTTTTTTTTTGAGTTGGGTTGTTTGTTTTTGAATATTTATTGAAAGGAATTAAGATTTTTTTTAAAACACATTTTTTGGGTGAAGAACTTTGTTTGTTAAAAGAATAACAAATTAAAAAAGAAAAAAGAAAAAAGAAATAAGAAATAAGAAAAAGAAAAGCTGGAATGGGTACCTTAGTTTGTGATTTAATTTCCCAATTAAAATTGATACAAGCTTCAAATAAGATTTTGGTGTGAAGTATGAGATTTGTTTTGATTGTTTTTTTGTATTCAACCAAATCAGAATTCGGAAAGCCTCCTTTGTGTATGATCATCATTTGTTTAATAAATGTTGACTTTCCTGATTCTCCTGTTCCAAGAAGTAAAATTTTCAGTTCTTTTTCTTGTTCCTTTGTTTCGATTTCGATTTGGTTTTGGATTTTCTTGTTTTTTTTTTGTTCTTTTTGAAGACTTTGTTTCTTTTTCTTTTTGCTGTTTCCAAACCCCATATTATTCAGACAAAATAAAATAATTTAAAAATAAAAATTCAATTTTTAAAAATGATTTGTTCCTTAATGATTTTTGTTCAACATTATCTTTATCATAAATTTTAATAAAATTAAAGTTGTTTAAAGACTATTTTTTTATATTTATATGAAATTTTTATAATTCTTTAAAAAGAGACTGATGGTTTGTAAATCTTTACTATTGTATATTCAGTGAGATCTATGAAAAAAAAAAAGAAATATTTTTCTAGTTTTTTCTTCCCGTAACAACTTTGTTGGTAATTGAAATTTATTATAAAGTGCTTTAAAGAGGTATTGATAGTTGGTAAATCTCACATATTTTTATTCAGTTAGATCTAAGAGGGAAAAAAAGGAATATTTCCTATAATTTTATGTTTTAAATAGTGTTAAAAAAAAAAAAGTAGGTTCGATAATATCGACTTTTTAAGAAAATTTTCATTGAATACAATTTTTAGAACACATACACATTGTTAGTAATTTTCTATTCTTTTTTCTTGTTGTATCAGTTAAGTTGATAGGGTTCTAAAAAATGTTTTTTTACTTCAAAATGTGGAAAGAAATAAAAATTCAGAAAATTTTTTTTGTTATTTTCTGGTTCTATTAAAAATTGATAAAAGCTACACAAAATATATGGCCTTGAAAAATTGACCAAGTTTCATTATCCTAAAAAAAAATTATTTTTTCAATAAACTTGTTAATTTTTTTCAAAAAGCAATACTCTTGTCTGTTTTTTACATATTTTTCTATTCAAAAGATCTTTGAATACAAAATTGTATAAAATCTTTCTCACACCTAAACATAATAAATATTGGAACTTATAATTGGTTTTTGAAAGTAAATAGACAAAAACAAAAAAAATTGTAACATTAAAATAAACCAAATATTTTGGGTGTTGGAGAATGGAGATTCTATTCAAAAAAGCAAAGAGAGTAAATAGTATCTTGAAAGCGTTCTTGGAAACTACAATCCTAGAAAAAAACCGAAAGAACCAAGATCAAAAAAACTAAGAGAAAATAATAATTCCTTTCAAAGGATTAAAATAATTTCTGAATAGTTTGAAATACTCAAATAATCCAAACTTATAACTCTAAAATATGTGATCTTTGAAATTTAGAGTTGTTTATTGAGATTGTTTGAAGTGATCGACACTTTTTAGCCAAGAAAATTGTGATTAATTTTCATTTTTACCATCCTTAACATAATACAAGCTTAATTTTGTGACTAAAAAGGCTTACATTTTGAAAAAAAACATTGGAATTAAAGTTTTCTATTTGGGTTGTATAGTTGGGAAAAAAATACCGTACATGAAAAAAATCCCGGACAAGATTTTTAATTGTGATTATTAGTAAAATTTTTGTATAATTTCAATTAAATCCTTATTATAAATAACCAATTTTATTATGAGATTAGTAATAAACCTACCTAAAGTCCATCAAAGTAAGGTGTCTCTAGAATACTCGAGTAATTGTTTGATAGCCTAATGTTGATCAACTTTTTTTGAAAAACAATCCAGTTTTATAGAGGTTTACAAGAGTTTGGAAAATGATAATTTTTATTCTTGTTTTTTGATTGATTGAATGGTATTTTAAACAAGTGTGATTTCATCAATCATCATTCTAATAAGTGGGGGAGTTATAATTGAAAAAGTTCGATTCTTAAAAAAAGGAATTTGATTGTAAATAAATGAAATTACACAATAATTTTACTAATATTCACAATTAAAAATCTTGTCCGGGATTTTTTTCATGTCCGGTATTTTTTTCACTACTCTATTTGAAATAAAACTGGATCAAATTAAAAAACATTCTTGAAAATCATTTTTCCTTATTTTTTATTCAAATGTTCAAATATCTTTTTTGTTTGAGTGTCCTTTTTTTAATATTCTTTGTTTTTCCTTCTAAACAATCTCAGTGTGACAAAGAAGAATCACAAAAAGTTTTAGATTTTTTGAATGATGTATTTTAGTTTTAATTTTTCTTTTACCTTGACTGTTTTCTTTTTTACATCACCAATTTTATTTGAAGAAAAAAAAACACAAAAACGAAATATAAAAACCACAATCAAATTGATAACATGATCAAAAAACAACAAAAACAAAAACAAAATAACAAAGCACGTTTACCCACTTATAGAAGCTTACAATTCAACTCTTCCAAAACAATGTCCGTTTCATCCAGAAATCAACCAACACTTAAAAAAACTTCAAAAAAAAACCAAAGAAGAAGTTGTAGCGATCACATCGTATCCACAAAGCAGTTATTATGTTTCTGGAGAGTTTTGCTTCAGCAACCTTTGTGACATTTTCTTGTGTTGTGGAGAAGAAGATTTTGAAAATAATTGCAATCAAAACGAAATGTCACTCAGAAAACAATTCTGTCAAGAAATTATGTTCACATGCTTTGGTCAAGAACAATTCAGATCCACTCGTCTTTATGGTAAGTTCATCAACTCTGCTTGCTTTGATTTTACTTTTTACTTTTTACCTTTTTCCTTTTCCTTTTCCTTTTCCTTTTTTTTCTTTTGTTAAGGGACTAGTAACTCTTATTTATTTTTTTTCCCAAAGGTAATAGAGTAATTATTTACATAAGGATACAATTAAGACCAATAAGAAACTTCGTTTGTCAACTTTAGAGAAATGAATAATCATTTTTAAAAGATTTCATTTTTCCAATGGAATTTTCAGTCAAAAGATCTGATCCTTTTTTGTTGGGTTTTTGGATCAAATTAGAAAAATAAAAATTTGCAAAAAAATTTTCTTTTGAAGAAATATCACTTTTAGTAATTTTTGAGAGTCTTTATGAGCAAGTAACGTTGTGTCTTTAATATTATTTTAAAAATACATCAAAAATAAATCAAATATTGTATCCTTGAAGATCTAAAAAATTTGATCATTTATTTTATTCAGAAATATTTATTCAATTTCTTGAAATTTAAAAGACTTGTCAATATACTTTTTCAAATATCTAGAGTATAAACAAGGAACTGTTATATTAAAATCAGGTATTTGATAATATCTATTATTTTTTTTATTATTGGAAATGATGCATTTGAATTGTTTTATTTGTTGCAAAATCTTGAAAAAATTGAGAAATAAATGAAAAACCTATTTGATACATTTAATCATTGGGTTGTTAATGACTTACTGAAATAATTAAGATTGTGGTTTATAATTATTAATTATAAATAATCAAATTAAAAAAGTATTTCTTTAGATTATAAGTTGAATATTCCAGTGTTTTAAAAAAGTATTTCGGGAGAATTTTTAATTCCATTCTTTGGTCCTTTTTCTGATATTTTTTCATTCAATCCCTAGAAAAAATAGATTTGGTCTGTTCTTTGAATCAAAAAATTATATTTTTTACAAGTTTAAAATAATATTGTATTTTTTTTGAGATTAAGTAGATTTTTTAAACTTAGTTATTTTAGAACTTAGTGGTTTCATTTTTAAAGTATATTTTTGTACACTTCCTTTACAGGCAATAAGATTTCAATCTTCTTTCAAAGAAAATAATTTTTTTTAAATAATTCTAAAATATGTTGGATTTTGAACTTTTCAAAAATGGGAAAAATGGATCAAACTTTTAAAAACAATAATTCATTTCTGAAAATAGTATTAAAAGCAAGCCATGTTTTGTAGTTATCAGATTTTTACTTTATTATTCAATTTCAAGATACGGTAAATTTTTTTTAAATTTGTTAGTAAATGTCCTTGAAGATTTTTTTTAGTTTACTAGTCACTTAAAAGAAAGAGAGAAAATCTAAAATGAAACAATTAGACAACAATTAAGAACTTTTAATATAAAAAGTGATTAAACTGATTTGTATTTCTCAGAATGCAATAGAAAACTATCCTTTTCAAAAGAATAATTGAATCGTCACCACTTGTAATTGGCAAGTCACTTACCATGAATTTTCTTCATACAATAGGAGTTTCTTCTGACGAAAAATAATCTAGCAGAATTAAATTTCTCAATTGAAAAAATTTAAATAATTCAAATAAAAATATATATAGAATCTCAATAACAAAAAATGTACAAAAAAAATCAAAATTCACTCATGATCAAAGGTCAAAAAATTCAATTAACAAAAAAGATTCAAAGGGATTTCTATATAAAAAATACAGTCAATTTTTTTTTTTTATTTTTTCACGGAGGAGTTGTTAATCCCTCTTGTTGGCCGTTAGGTTTTCTTGAGGTTTTCTGTTTTATTTCGAAAATCAATAGATTTTCGAAATAAAACAGAAAACCTCAAGAAAACCTAGGCACTTGACGGCACTCTACGGCACTTCCCGAATTCCTAATTTTTTATTTAGAAATTTTAATAAAAACTCAAAAATAAGTTTATTACCCACTAGTGATAATGACAGATATCGATCATTTTCTTTTGGATTGCTCATTCTATAGTGAAAAAAATATCGAAAATTTTGGATTAAAGAATTAATACAAATAAACATAAATAATTAACAAAACATGAAACTCGAACCACATCTTAATTTTCAAAATTGAATTTGAATAAAAAAATGATAAATAAAAATATGAAAAAATTGTAAACTTCAAAAATCTATCCCATTTTATATCAAAATAAATAAATTAAAAACGAGCATAATTATGCAATATTCTCTTTTCAAATAAAAGTAGTTTCGATACTGATCAGGTGCTGATCTTTATTTAATTCACTAAGCAATTGAATAATATAAAAAAATTAAAAATCTTCTAATATTATAATACTAATTATATAATTATAGAAACAAGAAATAATAAAAATTCATTTTTTTCCTAATTGATCTTGTGTTTTCTTGATCTTGTTAAAAATAAAATTTTCAATTAAAAACGTATATTAATAATAAACACAAAGGAATTTTTAATGAATTAATTTGTCATCAACTTGATTGTTATGAACGCCAATACACTGGCGAAAAGATCGGAGAAAAATTAGATGAAATAACTCAAAAAAAACTTGCAAGTGGAAAAAATAAAGGTTTATTAACTGCCTTTGGATTATGTGTTATAATATCAATTCTTGTGTATCTTATTAAATCAAGTGTATCCGATGGGAATTTAAGAGAAGAAATTGGCAGATATAAGGGAGAAATTATATTGTTGATTATATTAGTTTTTGTTGGACTAGCTACAATGCAAAAAGATGCTTCTGTATTTATAAAAAATTTAATAAAAAAAAATTAACTTTTACTAAGAATAAAATTAAAAAAAAAAATTTAATTGATATTTTTTCAAGAAAATTTCACAATTTTTTTTTTAATGTATAATTTTGAAATATTTTGCTTAATTTTATTTTAAGAAATAACAAATTAAATCTAGTATTATAAAATTTATATTTAGGAATTTGGTTTGAAAAAGATAAGAATTTACAAAAAAACTTTATAAAATTACAAAAAAAAAAACTTGATTTTTAATAAAAAGAAAAAATTAGTTGATGTAGTTAAAATTTCAAAATTTTAAATCAAATTTGTTTCTCCAATTATTATCTGGATTTATAATTTTTGATCCAAATCAAAAATATTTTTCTTCAATAGATGTTTGAATAAATAAAAAAAAGTAAATAAATTTTGAAAAAAAACCCTCATTCTTGTAAGAATAATTTAGAAAACTGAAGCAAAAATAGACCAAGCCAGAATTTCTATTTAGAATATAGAGATATAACCATTCTGGAAGAAAAAATTATTATTGATTTTCAAATAAACGACAATTTAAAACTTTCGACTTAGATAATACAGTAAAAATAACTTACAATAATACAATTTCATTCAAATTGGAAATTATTTTTGTTTTTTGTAAAAAATAGAAATCATTTGATCATTTTTTTAGTTTTTTTATTCTCATTTTATTTTTAGAATTATGTAGAATGTTTTGTTCCATTGATATTTATTTATTTTTTTTTGAGTAATTGTTTTAAAGATAAAGTAGAACACTTTCAAATTAGAAGAACTCAAACCAAATTACTAGATGGTATCTAAACTTTGATCCTTCAATTTCCCAATAGAATTTTAACGAATTTACTAATATTTTTTTTTGTTTTGGCAATCTCCAAAATTTTTAATATACCGATGATTTATTAGTATGGATAATTGTTTATTTTTTGATTTGTGGGTATTATATGTACCTAAGACCCAAAAAAACACTAAAAATGAAAAACTGATCAAATAATTTCGATTAATACAATTAAAAAAACAAAATGAAAAAATAAAAATAAATAAAATTTCAATTTAACTTTTTCTTGAAAACATTTTTTGCCAAAATCATTAAATTCACACTTGAAATTATGTATCTTTTTAGATACACTATATTGTTTTAACTCATTTACTAAAACAAATTCTAAATTATGGGAATTTTCTTTTCACAAAAGGCACTAATTTGGTACTCAAATGTTTTTTTTTTTAGTTTTAAATGGTAAAATTAAAAAAAGGTTAAATTAAAAAGATAAACTCCCTGGAAAACCATTCTAATTCAATATATTAACTTATTATTAGATTTCAAACTTTTCTCAACCCCAAATTTTCAAAAAAAAATAAAAAAGTGCACAGAAATTTCAAAAAATATTTTCGATATTCAAAAATTGAGAGTGTTTTTATTCTAAAAAAATTATCCTAGTGGTTAATTGAATTAAGTTATAAGTTAGATTTCGAAAAATATTAATCAGAAAAAAATAGTGCTTAATTTTAATAAGGAAATATTTTGTAAACAAATATTAATATTTCAATCAGTGAATGGTTACAAGTGTGGTATTTCTTTAAGAATTGATTAAATAAGATATTTTTTTCAAAAATTGGATTTTTGGTTTGTTAAAAATGTTGAATAGGGGTTTATTACTGTAGGTAATAATTCATATTTAGAACTCTAAGAAGTAACTATTTTTTTTTATTTTTTAATTGGATTTGATTTGTTTTAGTTCTAATTTTCCAATATAATTTTAATTATTTTTTCATTATATTAAAATATAAAAAACACTTCAAATAATTTGTTTAAATATTTGAATACAAATAAAATTCAAAATATCAGACCAAACCAAAATTTTAGTAGTTTCTATTGTTAAAATTTAATATTTGAATAAAAAATTCATATAATTGATGTTTTAGGATTTTAATAAACTTTGTTTTAGACAATCTGGCAAAACATTTTTTTCAAATATCATATATTTTTTCTAAATTACCTTTTATGATTAAAAAAGAAATAATAGTATAATAAATATAAAAGAATAGTTGATATCCACATGAAATAAAACTAATAAAACAATAGATTTTCTTAAAAATCTAAAAATCCAAATTCTTAGGTAATCTATTGAGAAAAAAAGCAATGTTCATTTTGATCAAATAAAATTCCAAAAGAAATCAATATGATTTCTCTAAAATCATTTTTATTTTATGTAGCAATATCATTAGAATAACACATTTTTACTTAGTGACTATCGTTCTTGTAATAACAAAACATTTGCAAATGAATTAGGTTTCAAAAAAAAAATTGACAAAAAAAGAAAAAAAGAATATGTGAAATAATGAGAAAAAATGATTTCAATTTTGAAAATTTCCAAAATAAAATTTTTCTTCTCTAATATTGATTCAAACACTTTAAACACATTTAATTCACCCATTACAACTACCCCTTCAATTGGAAAATGGTTTACAATGATTTTTCTGTTAATATCGAATTGACTTGAAAGGTTTATTAATAGTTTTTAATTCAGTTTGAGTAATATTTATGTTCAGATATCTTTAATTGATTGGTGAACAATGAGTCAGAATTGTATTTGAAAAAATCTAAAATTAGAATACTATGCCACAATTAAATTTGATTTAAGATTTTTTTTCTTTTTGAGTATTTGTTAAAGATTAGTAAATAAAATTTGAATAATATTTTCATCTCCTTTCTTGGGTTAACTTGTTTGATTTTCTCTCATTTTTAAATCTGTCATATATTTTGAATTATTAGATAAAATCAAAATATATCCTACAATTAAACTTTCAAAGAAATCAAGATCACCTATTCCAAGTGAAGTCTCATAACTTTGTTCAGTAGTAACATATATCTTATTTTTCAAGTATACAACCAGTGTTCAGAGTATTAAATCCGTACTGTTTGGTATTTGCCTTTCAATAAAACGATCTAATTCAGTACACAATAGTAAATCTCATACAAAATTATTTTGAAGGATAAACTCCTTGATGTTTTAAAATTTAAATTCGAATATAATTTGTTGAAAATTTTTCATATTTTTTTTGTTTTTTTGAAATTTTTTTTTTTTTTAGATATTAATTTGTTCATAAATTTTTTGTAATTTTCTAAAAATTTACTCCTTTTTTCAAGAAAAATTTGTAAATTGGAACTTTTTTTTAAGAATTTCTTTTTTAATAATAGAATGGTAGGAAACTTTATTCATATTTGTTTTTTGTATAATTTCGGTTTCTTCTAACATTCAAAATGTTTTGGTCTTCTTGAAAAAAGAAATCTTTTTTTTAATTTGTAACTGGTGTAAAGTCAAGTCTGTTTAAGTTACCTTTTCTCTAACTGTTATTTTGACATCACACTAATAACAAAAACAAGTAAAAGAGTGCAATAATTTTTTCCATTGAGATTATAAATACCAATATTCAATATTTGTTAATATTAGGAATTTTCATCCTCGAGAGCTAACTAGAAAGTGTTTTTTTAAAGTTTCTATCTTCCCTTTTAGTTAATGTGTTCAGATTTTGTAACTTTTCATTTTCCTTCTTTTATTTCAAAAATTTGATTTTTTATTCACTCCTTATAATTTTATTTATGGGAAACAAAGAACTTTTAAAACAAGTCAAATCAGGAGATCTTAAAAAAATTCGAAAGACATTAGATCGAAGACGTAGTGAAATTAATAAACAAAATGTAAACCAACACAACAAATCACACCTCTTAGTGGAACAATTCCTAACAACTTTTTTCTTTTTTTTACTTATCAAAAAAATATAAACAATAACCGGCTTAGAAAGTAATTTCTTTTTTGTAATGGCTGAAAAAAATATTTGTCAAAGAAACAACAACACAAAATGAAATTAAAAGAAAGAAAAAAACTTTGTTTTCAAACTTTCTATTTTAATTGGATTAAATTTTCTTTTTAAATAGGAAACTGGCGATACCCCACTACACTTTGTGCTCAAATACTCGGTTGGGATCGAAATAGTTAAGTTGCTGTTTGAAAATAAAGCGGCAATTAACGTGAAAAATGTAACAGAAACCCCATCTTTTCATAGCAACCAACACGCACTAATCCAAATCTTATAAAACTTGCTTACATTCTTTTCATTTCTTTTCTAATTTTGTTTGTTATTTAATTAATTACCTTTAATTGAAATAGAATGTATTATTACTTTAATTTTGAGTTCACACATCCACGGGTTCTCTTTGATTACGATTAATTCTTTTTTTTTCTTTTTTTTTTCTTTTTTTGAATCTATCTCCTTAATTCTTTTTTTCTCTCAATTGGCAGGAAGTAAATATTTTTTGTTTTTAGCTTTAGTTTTTAATTATTTCTGAGATAACTTAAAACCCCAATTTAAACTTATTATAGGGAATGCTTCCAATACATGTAGCATGTAACAATGATGCAAGTATTGCAATTATTCATTTGTTGGTTTCTGCAGGATCTGATGTCAATTGTCAGGACAATCATGGGAATACCCCACTTCATTATTTGTGTTCATCAAATTCATCTTTAGAAATTGTTGAATATTTAATTAGTCAAGGTGCAGATCTCAATCTCCAAAACAAAGCAAATGAAACACCAATCTTTTTAGCTACGGACAACACAGTTAAAATAAAAATTATTCGATCACTTATTGAACATGGAGCAAAACTCGATTTCGTGAGCCAAGGCGGATTAAATTTGATCCACTACGCAGCTAAGCACAATGTCAGCCCAGAAATTATTCAATTATTAATTGATAATGGGGTAGATGTCAATGGGAGAAATACAGGTAAATTATCCTTACAGAAAATCAAATGGTTGATTTTATTTTGTTTCTCTTTATTTGAGTCTCACCAGTTTTTAAACACTAATCTGTACTCGGCTTTTGTACTTTTTTTGGCTTTGAGAACTTATTTTTTGAACAACATTAAAAAAAAAATCAGAAAAGCAGACTTTCGCACACTTCTATGAAAAAATAAAATTCAAAAATATAAAGTTAGATAAAACTACTCCTTTTAATTCCATTTCATCTTGAATAATAAAGTTTATTTACAATATAACCAACATTATAGGACTTAAGAATTCTTGAGGATATTGTATTTATTGTTGTTAATAGTAATACAACCTATTTTAATACTTTCTCGTTAATAAAAAAAGGGGATTTTTTTGTAAAAAATTTTAAAACGAATGTGACAAAATGAATTTTAGTTTAATTCAAATTTGATGGTATTTAATTGAATAGATAATATCTATCAAGTCTGAAAAACACTTTACTCATCTTCATAAAACTCAAATATATTGAAAAAATTACGAATGAATTTTTTGTGACTAGGTTTTCTCGGATTCAAAAGAATTGAGTGAAATCCTGAATTCGATTATACTCTATTATTTTAATCCTGGAAAATATAGCGAAAAGTGTCGTAGAGTGCCTAGGTTTTTTTTAATTTGAGAAATGAAAAGAAAATCTAAGAAATTTTCTTCTTATTTCTGGAATTAAAAAAAATCCTAAAGGTGCTTTTCTTGAGGTTTTTTGTTTTATTTGTGAAGTGTTCGAGGTTTTTTTGAGTTTTCTAAACTATTTTTCAGTTAAAGGGGCCCAGTTGTAATGGGTATAATACATGTGATTTAAAGGATTTACATAGATATTAGAAGAAAAATTTTATTTTGGAAATTTTCAAAATTGAAATCATTTTTTCACATTTTTTTTTTTTTTTTCGATTTTTTTTTTAAAACTTCATTCATTTGCAAAAATTTTTTTTATTGCAAGATCAATAGCCACTTGGTAAAAGCGTGTTATTCTAATGCTATTTAAACTGTGTAAATGATTGTTGAGAAATCATATTGATTTCTATTGCAATTCAATTCGATCTTTGATCTTGATATTTGTTTAATAAATGTGAAAATTTTTCACTTCATTTTCATTTCCTTTTTCAAATAGAGATACAAATACCAACACACTTCGTTTGGGGACTTAATTTCTAAAAGAAAAGTATGGAAAATGAAGTGAAAAATGTTTCGTATTTATTATTCAAATACCACACTACAAGGAAAATTTAAACACTGAAAATGAAAGTTAGCCAAAACTATTCATTGGATTTCAGTTATACTTCTTTTATAAATTATTTTTTCAAAGTTATCATAATTTTATGTAATAAAAAAAGGATAGCTATTAAACTCTTGAAAATCCGAATACCCCCCTTTTCAAAAATACCGACTTTTGAAAAAAACACCTATTTTCAGGGTATTTTTTTATTGGAAAAAGTTGAAATGAATTAATTTTTGATTGAACATTAAGATTGAAAAAAGAATATATGTTAAAGAAATTTGCAGAAAACAATCGGGAACGTATATAAAAACTCAACCATGGAAAAAAATAAAATGATAAAAAATATTACAAAAACAGATAAAAAATCAGATTTTCAATTGAATTTAGCAATATCTTTTGATTGAAATATTTTGTGCTATTTTCAAATTGAAAAATATGTTTCCTTTTAGACCATTAAAAAAATACTTGAAAATTATGTCTCTACTAAGTCAATTAAAAAATTTAAAAATTTTACAATTAAAAATGAAACAAATATTACTGAAAAATTTCATTTTTTTTTCAATTCCTATTAATATCTATTAAAGTTGTAAACCCCATTGAAAATTGTTATGTATAATAATGTTTATTATATGAGTGTATTTCAAAAATACAAAATTTAGAGATTTTTTTTTTGAAAAAATTTTCCTTGTAGTGCAGTAGAAGTTCAAAACGAACATCGTTGTTTTTCTCAATAGGGATATAAGAATTTGAGTTTTTCAATTTTTAAGAAAATCTATTCATTAATTAGTTTTCTTTCAGACATATATCAACAATTCTTTGATATGTATTATTCTGTTTATTTCTTATTTGTTCTTCAAAGGTCAATTATATAAAATAATTGATATTTGAAAAAAATGTTGGTCCCCTATGACTGAAACAGAGTTTATTTATTTGGAAAATCAATAGATTTTCGTTAGGTTTTTTTTACTTTTTGAAATTTACCGAAAATTTAATAAATTTTCGGTTTATTTCAAAAATTAAAAAAAAAACATTGGCACCCTACGGCACTCTACGACACTTCCTGAAACTCCAAATTTATTTATGTTTTTATATTCTAGCTCTAATGTAAGTAAGATTATAGCTTATGGGATATCTTTTCTTTAAAAAATGAAAAGAAAGAAAAAATATTTTAAAACCAAGACAAGACTAAGAGAAAGAAGAACAAGAAATAAAAGAAAGTAGGCTTTATTGGTAAGGGATAAGTGCTCAAGAGCTCTTAATCTGTTAAAGAGAGAGTTTTGAAGTGACTAAATTTGTGACTTCTAATTCAAATAGTAGTCAAAAGAATCTTTTAATTACAGTCATTAGAAGTATTTTAAACTCAATTTAGTTTTCTAAAATAAAAGAAAGTAAAACAAAAATAATAAAAAAAGTAAAAAAATAATTTTAAAGTTTTTTTTTGTAAACTGATATGTTGAATTGGTTGGTCTTTGTTTTCTTTGATTTCGAAAATATTAAGATCGTAATCATAATTTGTTTGAATAAAGAGCTTTAAATATTTAAACAACAATAGATCACACGAAATAGGTCACTTTATTAACTTATATATATATATATATATAGATAGATAGATAAGTGACCAACATATAAAGCGCTATTTTTTAAGAATAAGGATTGGCTTTCCAACTTTGCTTTTATGTTGTTTTGCTTTTTTTTTTTTAATTTTTCGCAAGTTTCCTAAATCTTATTTTCGCAAAATCCCAGTACAAAATACCAACAAGACAGAATTTAGACCCAGTCCAAGTAATGACTCGACAGATTGCACGGAAAGTCCGATTCGGTTCACTTCAGTTAAATTTCAAATTACACCAATTGGATTCAGTTCTCTTTGGTTTCTTTAATTCCAGTTTAATTAGTTCAAGATCTGATCAGATCAAGTTAGTTTAAGATCGAATCATGAACAAGTTAACCAATTCTTATAATGATTTTTTATTCCCTTTTCCTTCCCCAAAAAAAAACAAAAAAAGGAGGGACTGTAATAACTCCAAACAACTTAAAAAAAGGGAAAATTGGATAAGGTAAAAAGTCTCAAAAATAAAAAATATTTTATACAAGTGTATAATTATTAAAGTCGATTCAAATCAATTAATTGAAATTTTCAATTTATTAAAAGGTCAAAAAAGTAATCTCGAAATATTCAGAATGTCTAATGAATTGAATCTTTTTTTTTTTTTTTAAAAATTAATAAAAAATATATTTCAACTTTATTTAATAATTCAATTTTAAACTTATATATATTGTTATTATTATAAAAATAATAAATTAATAGTTTTGGGTAATCAACCATTGCATTATGCATGTCAATGGCAAGTCATGACACCTTTAATTGAATGTTTAATTGAAAACAATGCTGAAATAAATTCTCAAAATGTTTGAATTATTTTATATTAATTATTATTATACACATATAATTCTAATTATACAAATACGAAAATTTAAAACTAATTATTTATTTATTTATTATTATTATTATTATTATTATCATTCCAATTTTTTCTTTATTTTTTTTTTTTTAATTAATACATTAAAATTAAAATCATTTTATTTAATAGAATGTATTGTTATCTTAATTTCAAATATTTTTAAATTTATTCTAAAAATAATTATTCAAAATAGATTTAAAAAAAAATAATTTTTTTCATTTTAATAATTATTTTTGATATCAATATAACAATAGATTGTAAGTTTTTTTTTTATTCTTTTTTCAAATTAAAACAAACAAGTGAGAATTATTTTAGAATTTATAATATTTCTTTAAATAACCATAAAATTACTGATTTTTTATTTATTTCATTTTTATTTAGCAAAATACTCCACTTCATGTTGCATGTGCAAATAAATCACGAATAGATATCATTAAGCTATTAATTGACAATGGAGCAGAAATTGATGCGAGAAATGTTTGATATTTTATAATTTACTGAGCTACTAAAAAAAAAAAAAAAACAAAAAACAAACGATCCATTAATTTAACATTTCATTCTTTTCTTATGATTTTACATAAATAATTTCTTGTTTAATTTATAAATATTTATAGAAATATCAAAATACCCCTTTAATTGAAGCTTGTCAAAACGATATTGAATTAGAAGTAATTCAATTTTTAGTTGAATCAGGTGCAGATCCAAATGCGGTTAATGTAACGTTAAATATATATTTTCACAAAATCTTTAATTTTATTTTTGAGAATATCAAGATTTTTTTTCCTATTTGAATATTATTTCAGAAATTTTGTATTTGTTTTTTTTTAAGAAACATAATTAATTGATAATTAGAGAACCAATAATCATTCAACGTGGTAAATTATCCAAGTACAAATATGAATGTCGGAGGTTCGATTCTCGTAACAACATTATTTCTGATTGTTTACATTTTTCTCAACAAAAACCACCAAACTCATCAAAATTATCATTTTAATTAAAAAGTGGCTTATGTTTCATAGAAAAATTAATTCTTTGAAGAAATCTTCCTACCAATTTTGAAAATGTTTTTATTATTATAAAAATCGAACCTGAATGGAATTTTAACAAAATCCGTCTCAATTTATACACTGGAGAAGATCAGATTCTTGAGAGAGTTTACCAACTATCATTCCATTCAATTCAACAATATTTCCAATTCAAATTAGGGATCAGGGAAACAGTTAGGTACCGTAGAGTGAATAACTTGTTATCGAGTTTGAGTCTTTGTTTAGAAATTCTATACATTTTCGGATCAAAACCAATGCAAAACTAATGTAATTTTGTTTTTTATTTATGAAATAAAAAGTTATTAGAATTTTCTTAAATTAAAAAAAAAAAAACGTATGGTGTGTTACTTGGGTTTTCTTTTTATTTGTGAAGTGTTCTAGGTTTTTTCGGGGTTTTCTATTTTATAATGTAAATATATTGATTTTCGTTAGGTTTTTTTTGAGTTTTCTATTTAATTGTGAAAATCAATAGATTTTCGTTGGGTTTTTTTGAGTTTTCTATTTATTTGTGAAGATGTTCTAGGTTTTTTTGAGGTTTTCTATTTTATTTGTGAAGTGTTCTAGGTTTTTTTTACTTTTTGAAATAAACAGAAAATTTTAATAAATTTTCGGTTTATTTCAAAAAAAAAAAAACCCAACGAAAATCTATTGATTTTCACAATTAAATAGAAAACTCAAAAAAACCTAACGAAAATCAATATATTTACATTATAAAATAGAAAACCCCGAAAAAACCTAGAACACTTCACAAATAAATAGAAAACCCGAGAAAACCCAGTTTTAGTTTTCCAATATTAAAAAGAATTTAGTAAAATTTTTGCTTTATCCTCTATTCTTTTAAATTCTGGAAAACCGAAAGAAATACTGGTGAACTTTTAGCGCTTATTTTAATGAAAAAAAAACAAAAAAAAAAAAAATAATTAAAAATTTATAATAAAAGATAATAGTTACATTCTGTGCAAAATCATATTTAAATAAAATAAATAATCATGAATTAAAAAATTATAATTCTTCGTTATTTAATAAGTATCAATCGATAAATTTAAGTGATAAAATACTAATTTTCATTTTTTTTAATATAAATTGGATTAAGTAAAAATCAAAATTTTATTGATAATACAATACCTTTATATACCATTAGTACCCTAATAAAAAAAGTTTTTTATAACATGTTATAAACGTGTTGTCAAGGTGTTATAAACGTTTAAAACGTTATATAATTGTATAATAAAAACTTTTATAACATAAATATTTGTTATAAAATTTGTGTTATAAAATTTGTAACATGTTATAAGCCTATTATAAGAATATTTTTTCAAAAAATATTGAAAAAATAATCATCTAAACGGAAATTTTGTTATAAAAATTTTATATAGATGTTAAAAAAAAAGTTTTTTTATTAGGGTAAATATACTAAACAATTAAATTCCGTGATTAATTAAAAGAAATATATCTCTAAAAACCTGTTTTAAAAAGATTAGAAAGTTTATATCCATTAAAAAATGAATTTCTCCATTAACAAAATTCTTGCAAATGGGAATTTATAAAGTATGAAAATCTTTTTCATTACTTAATATTATATCTATATATTATTTTATTCTTATAGAATTCTGGTGGTACCCCTCTCCATCAATTATGCTGGATAGACGCAAGCATCGAATTGGTAGAATACATCATTTCAGTTGGTGGCGATATTAAAGCAATAAATGTTTTTTTTTTTTTTTTTTTTGTTAGAATAATTTTCAAAGCTTTTTTATATATATATATATATATATATTTAAATTAATAATTTTATTGTTTGTTATTTTTAAACATATTATTTTAAAAAGTCACGTGGCAATACACCCTTACATGTTGCTGCAAAGTTTAATGGAAAGCCAGTTTTACTCAAATATTTCGTTAAGAATTTATCTGATCTTCATTTAAAAAATAATGAAGAACATACTACATTCCATGAATGCTGCTCGGGCATATTAAGAGGTGGTGTAAAAATAAACCGCTTGGAAACATTAATATCTTTAGGTTCTTTTGCTGAAGTGGAAAAGGTTTGATCATTTATTTATTATTCTTTTGTGTTAATATCACTTTTTTCCATCGATTTGCTATTTCTTTGAAGAAAGGAAGCCCGATTTTAAAATTTTGAGTATTTTGACGTCTTTTAAATTGTAATAATTATAC
Source organism: Anaeramoeba flamelloides (assembly GCA_027625915.1). Lineage (NCBI taxonomy): Eukaryota > Anaeramoebidae > Anaeramoeba > Anaeramoeba flamelloides. The sequence continues at coordinate 1,205,332 of JANTQA010000051.1, forward strand.
ACAAAATTTCATTGTTCAAATGTATTAATTCTTTTAATAAAATGAAAAATGTTAGATATTATAGAATAATATAATTCCCAAATTAAACAAAAAATATAATAGAAAAAAATTCGTGATTTTAAAAAAGTGTGATCAAAAATGTTTTTTTAATATATCCTAATAAATAGGTCTTTTCAAGTTTGTCAACTTTTTTTAGATTACCTTATAAATTTTTTTGTAGCACTTTTTCTAAAATGAATATATCTTTTTTTAAGTGTTGATTTGAGAAGAATAAATCAATATTTTATTTTTTATACTTTTTACCTTTTCCAAATTTCCCTTCTTAAGTTGCTTGGGCTCTATGCTCCTTCTCTTTTTGTTTTTTTAGGTGTTTGGGAAAGGTAAAAAGTATAAAAAATCATTATAAGAATTGGTTGACCTGATCATGACTAACCCAACCAAACTTGTTCATGATCAGATCTTCGACGAGGACTTATGCAACTGAACTGAATCCAACGAATGCGATCTGAAACCAACCAAAGTGAACCGAATTGAACTTTCCATACTATCTGTCGAGTCGTTACTTTGACTGGGTTTTTGCTGTCGAGTCGGTATCTTGTACTGGGATTTTGCGAAAACAAGATTTGGGAAACTTACAAAAAAAAAAAAAAAAAAAAAAAAAAAAAAAAAAAAAAAAAAAAAAAAAAAAAAAAAAAAAGCAAAGCAACTGAAAAGAAAATTTCGAAAACCAAATCTTATTCTTAAAAACTCAGAGCTTTTTAGATTCAACCCATCTATAAAGTTCTAAATCAAAATCTAATAAACAGCCTTTTTCATTTGATCTATAGTTGTTCAAATATTTAGAACTCTTTATTAAAACAACCTATGGTGGCGATCCAAAAAAAAACGACATAAAAGGAAACAACCACCGGCCCATTCAACACTTGGAGCACAAAAAAAAACTTTTCACTGAAAGTTTTTTCTTTTTTCTATTATTTTTTGACTCTCTTTCATTTCTTGCTTTTCTTTCTCTTTTTCTTGTCTTTTTTCCGAAATAATTTATTCTTTTCATTTTTTTAAAGAAAAGATATCCTTTGAGCTGTAATCCTGCTTACATTACAGTTAGGATAAAAAAACCCTAAATACAATTTTAGATTTTCAGGCAAATAGGAGGTAATTTTGTTGAATCACCTCTGCTCAACAATAAAAAAAAAAAATAAATCAATATTTTAAAAACTGATAACGTTAAATTCAAATTAAAAAAACTTTAGATTTTTTTTTTATTGTTGAAGAAGTGTAAATTACACTCTAGTTGCCCCTAGACTTAAATTCCATTTCAGAAATTTAAGCGTAAAATCATAGATTTCACGATTATTAATTAATGAAAATAATTTCAAACTATCACAGTTTAAAATCAATTCGTTAAGATTTATTTCTTTTAATTTATTAAGAAAAATTAATCTATTTTTTCATAAGAAGGACATACCCATAAAAAATGATTAATATTTTCTATTATTTCTTCATGTTCATATTTTAAACATAAAGGATAAAATTTATTTGAGTTTTTATCTAATACATAATAGTGTCTGTTTAGGCAATTAGTAAATGTTCTGAATTTTAGGATTGTTGAGCTTGATGGATAACTTAAATATTTTTGAGTTTTAAATAAAGAGTTTTGTTATTTTATTATTTTGAAATATTTTTGTAGAGTGTCTAGGTTTTCCAGAATTCAAAAGAATAGAGAAAAATCTAAGATTTGAATCAATTCTTTTAAATTTTGGAAAACCTAACGATACTTCCAACTTGTAGAATTCAACAATTCATTATATGTACATTTATAAATTTCTACTTTCAATTCAATTAAATTTTTTGAATTCCAATTGATTTTATTTTTTGTTCGTTGATTAAATTTTATTAATTTTTCTAAATAAGGGAGAGATAAATTTTTTAATTTTTTTTTGAATTTGAATTGGATTTTTATTAACCGAAATTATCAGATTCTCAATTTTAAATTCTGTTTTGTAAATCAGAATTGGTGTGTTTCTGTTTATTTTACATATTTCAGTAATACACGAATTAATCCAAGAATTTAAGTAATTTAAGGTTTTTATTTCATAATTATAAAATTTTCTAATCCATATGTTAATTGGATTAATATAAAATGATTTAAATAATCTTATTTAAAAGTTATTGTTAAGAGAATTGTTGTTAAATAATTGTTCAGATCTATTAAACGTCTCTTTTGATTTTTTTAGATTATAAACTATATGTGAGATTTTATCTAAATAAATACCTAAATATTTATTTTTTTTTTATATCTTTTGATACAACAGTTTTATCTTTATTAGGTTTTAACCCAAATTGGATAATAATTTCATATATTAATTTAATTTTTGATTTAAATAATTTTTATTTCCTTTTATAATTAAGATTAAATCATCTGCAAATATTTGACAATGGTCTGTTAATGGTATGATTTCCAATAAAAGAAAGTGTGAAATTAGAGCAAGTAAAATAGGTTATAAAGTGTCTCCTTGGAATATACCAAGTCCTTTACCTTGATAATATTTTAATAGCAAAAATTTTTGAATTATTTTATTTAAAATAATTTTTTTTATTGTTTTTCTAATTATTTTAAAATTGATTGAGTCAAAACATTTTGCTATATCAATCATTATAATGTAAGTTTTATCGTTTCCATTTTCATTATTAGATTTGATTATAAGTATTTAAAAAATTTAATACTGCAATTCGAGTATCATATTTTTTCCGAAAGCCAAATTGGAATTTGTGAATAAATTTCCAATATGTTTCAATTAGTTTATATAGCAATTTTAGAAATAATCTTGGTAAGCTTTGATTTCTAGAAATTGGTCTGTAATTAAAAACTTTAGATTTTTACTCTTGAAATTTTTTCCTTATTTTCTTTTTCTTTGAGTTGAACTTTTTTGGTTATTTTTTGATTTCGAGAATTAAATTCCTTTCACTTTAATCTTTGAAACGGTATTGTTTGTTTTGGATTTAGTTTGAAAACTTTATTTGAAAAACAAATTTTGAAAACAAATTGGTCAAAAAATGGTTGGTCAAAAAACAAAAAATTGGAAATACTGGGTTGAATTAAGCAATACTTTAAATAAATAAACCAAAATAATATTGAATTTGATAAAAATCAAAAGTTGTTGTTGGATTTTTTATTATTTGGATTTTTTTTTTCCAAAAAATGTTTTTAAATAATGGTAATTTAGAAAAATCTTATTTTAATTATGTTAAATCTATTAGTAAAAAATCAAAAATATATCTAATAGATTATATTAAAAATTTTATTTTAGATAAAAAAAACTTATTTGATATTAGAAATTAAAGAAATATTTTCAACTGCAAAAATTAAGGAAATAATCAAATATCAAAAAAAATAAATCAGTTCAAGATTTTGACAAAATATTTCATTATAAATCAAAGTAATAAATTTTATCTAAATTATGACAATTTTCTAAAAACAATCCAAAAAATCTTTTTAAATTGGTTTAACGATAAATCAATAGAAAATATTAATATTATTAAAAAAAGAAATATAGTATACTTCCATAAATCTGGAGACGAAGGTTTACAATTTAATTATAGACCAATTATTCAAACCCTCCCAAGTTTTTTTCTTAAATTATTATATGCATGGATTCAAGATTCCTTAGATTGAATATCAAAAAAACAATTTAGATTTTTAAAAAAAAATTAGATACACGGATTGCGGTTTTGAATTTATTATATGAAAATCAAAAAATAATGATAAAAACAAAGAAAAAAGAGAATATTTTTTTTTTTATTATTATTTAAGGGGGGAGTTATTAGCCCCTCTTATGTGTCCGAATTCCTAAATTTTTATTTAGGAATCTTATTAAAGACTCAAAGATAAGTTTATTATCCATTAAGGCTAATAAACTTGATGAATCTTTTTTTATAATAATATTTAAAATATTATTATATTTTAAATTATTAGATACATTAATTTTTTTTAATTCAGATATCCAGATTTTACGATTATTTTCATAGGCTGAGCAATTCCATAGAAAATGGTCCAAATCTTCAATGATATCTAAATTATATATTTTTTTACATATCTCACAATATTTTGATTTATTTTTATTCATAACATAAGAGAACCTATTTAAATAATTTGTAAAATTTCTGAGTTTTAAAATTGAAGTTGAACCCTTCCATTTTAAATATCTTTTGTCGTTAGGTTTTTTTTAATTTAAGAAATGAAAAGAAAATTTATTTAATTTTCTTTTTATTTCTCAAATTAAAAAAAACCTAGACACGACTGCTTGTTTATTGTGTTATTTATTTGGATCATTTTTAAATATTTTTGGGCTTTCCAGCTTGAGCTATTTTCTAATTGATTAATTCTAAATTTATCCAATTCAATTTCTAATTCTTTTAAGTTATTTGATTGCCAGTTAATATTTTCAAATTCTTTTTCTCTAAAAGATAGATAATTAATTAATTCATCAAAACCAAGGATTTTTAAATTTTTGAATTTACTTAAATCTTCTTTTATATATTTTTATTCTGACAGGATCAATTTTTGCTTCAGTTTTATAAATAAGCCTGGGAGAATGTGGGTTAATTAATAAAAATTTTATAATTTTTTTATTAATCCAAGTATCAATATCTTTAAAATCTGTTTTTGTTAAATCAAATATTTCTAATCCATAGAATAATTGACTATGTAATACAGCTTTAAAAAACTGAATTTTTAATCCATTAGAAAATTTTTTTTGATGTAAGATATTGATTAACTTTTTGAAATTTGTCTTAACTTTCTCAAGGTTAAACTTTAAATGAGTTTTTTTATCCAGACAAATACCAAGATATAAAATTTTCTTTGGAATTAAAGTTTTTTTCGTTTTATCACTCTTTGGATTCATTCTGAAATCTTTTATAATTTTAAAGATTTTTTCTAGTTGAAAATTTATTTCTATCAATGATCCTTTCATAAGCAAAATTAGATCATCTGCAAACATCTGAACATGTATTGCTAATGGTTTAATTTTTTCTAAGAGAAAATGAGTAATAAATCCAAATAATAAAGGAGATAATGTATCTACCTTGAAAAACACCAATTCCTTCTTTTGAATAATAAGCAAGTAGATATTTTACAATAATTTCATTTTTAATAAATTTTTTAATTGAATAATAAATCAATGAATGATGTATAGAGTCAAAACATTTTTGGATATCTATAAAAATTAGAAGTTTTCATAAACATAAGCACAGTTACCTGGTTAAAATTATGAATAGACTATTTTTGAAACATTTGAAAATAAAAATAAACAATTTAGAAAATTGATGGTTAATTATTCCAAACAAAGTTCTTTTCATATTAATACTTGATAGATTATCATTAGTCCAAGACATCACCTCAAATAATAATAATAATAATAATAAATAAATAAAATTACTAATATATATATAAATAAATTTATAAAAAAATGTTTGAATTTATTTCAAAAGTAAAAAGTAAACTAAAAATATTTTATCCTTTTTAAATGAATTTGAAATTAGTTGTCAATTTTTATTAAGGCATTTCCAAAAAAGAAAGGTGTTTTATTTTCTTTTAATATAATATTCCCTTTTTTTAAGTAGTTCTATTTCGTAAAATGGTAATATCAAATTAAGACTGAAATATTAATACTGATTGAATCAACAACTTTTGCGTGTATTTTAAATATATTTATTAAAAATATTTCCAAAAAAATAAATCAATAAATTGCACTTTTTTTGGAGAAAATAATACACAGCCAATTTCAATTACAAAATGTACAATATAGTTAGAACACAAACGATTTTGTAAGCAATAAAACACAGTTTAAATCTTTTCAATCCTGTTAGAAATTTTGTCGAGATTAAACATTCTCTTTGGCAAAAAAATTTTTTGTGAGCAAAATGAAAAAAATAATCACCAATTTTTAAAACCTAAAAAAAATATCATTCGAAATCAAGATCAGAAATTTTTATCTCTTTCATTTATTATGCAATGTTGTACAAATAAACAAATTGTTTTTTTTTTTTTTTATTTTATTAATATTCAATAAACCCGAATAAAAAAAAATTTTAAAAACATCTAGATAACATTTTTATAACAAAATTTCCTTTTACATGATGATTTTTTCAATATTTTTTCAAAAAATATTGTATTAACTGGCTTATAATATGTTCCAAATTTTATAACACAGTTTATAACAAATATAAGTTTTTATTATAAAATTTTATAACATTTGAAACGTTTATAACAACTTTACAACATATTTATAACATGTTATAAAAAACTTTTTTTATTAGGGAAATGATTAATAACAATTTTGGATATTTAAATAGTTTAATTAGAATTGAGTTTAAAAAAGAAATTTAAAAATAAAACTTCTCTGCTTTTTAGGAAATAACCAATAGTTAATTAAATTAAATTTTATATTTTCAACTTTTTTAATGATTTTTTCATCTATTAAATATCTTATTCTTAATCAATTAAAGTTGACAGAAGAATCAAAAAAAATGCTTTTTTATAATAAAGAGGTTGTCGAGATTTTTAATTGGTATTCTTATATAAGTTCTGAAATGGTTTTATTATTAGAAAGGGGTGAATATGCTGATCAAATTATCGAAACTTGTGATAAATATGAAATTCCGGTTTCTAATGATGTGTTTTTATTCAGATTGGGATCACAGCAATTGGCTCAAAAGGCAATAAATTTTTGTAAAACAAAAGAAAAAGAAAATGTACTCTTGTTTTTAAAATGGGTTTATGGTGGGATTATCCATGAAAATATTGAAAGAGAAAAAGTGCATAAAATGTGCATAGATCTTGAAATAGGCGATCAATTTTATGATAAACTTGGCACTGAAGGTTTACTAATAGATCTTGAACAAGCGTTTGAAGATGAAGAATCAAAGGATTTTACTATAATTGTAAATCAAAAAAGAATAAAAGTTCATAAATTTTTATTATTTGCAAGGAGTAATCTATTTCGCAGCATGTTTGTTTCATTGCAAGAAAATAATATAAATGAAATCAATGAGCATTCAAATAAATCAGTCGAAACAATGAAAGTTTTTATAAAGAGTTTATATACAGATAATGTTGACTTATCTAGTGTCAAAAATGTTGAACGGATTATAGTAGAACTCCCAGAGGCATTTGATTTTTATCAAATTGACGAAAAATCTAAAGTATTTAACAGAATGAAAATTCAAATATCAGATTTAAAAGATACAAAAAAAAACAAAAAATTTTAAATTTTGATATTTCTTAAAGTAAGTAAATTTTTAAATTTATCAAATAATATGTTTTTTTTTTTTTATTTTTTCATTTATTTTATGATTTATTATCTTTCAGTAATAAACTCCTTTTATAAACAAGAATGAAAAACAGTATTATAAAATAAAATAATAAACATTAAAATTTTATCCTAAAATTACATTTTTATTTTATTTTTGTTGATTCAAAATGATTAATTCAATAGAGGTTTTGATGATAACATATATTATCATGATATTAACAATAAAATCGCAATAATATTAAAAAAATCGGGATTAGTCCAACTTTATCGCGAAAAATCATAAAATCGCGATAAACAACATTATCGCGATATTCACATTATCGCGAAAAAATGAAAAATTATTATTTTCATTTCATTTTAAAAAAAATCTCTTGACTTTTACAAAGCCTTGAGATTTTTACAACACTTTCCCCTTTAATAATGTCAGAAAGTGTTTGTAAGGGTTATGAACTGTCTTCAAGTGTTTGAAAGTTTTGAAAGACAGAAAACTTTTATAAAGGGAATGAGTTTGGTTTGTTGTGGAAAAAAATTTTATTCTTTTCCTTTTTTTTTTAACAAAATATAAAATCTCAAACAAATTTTATGATCAAACTAATAATTACCCATCTCATCAATACACTTGAATATAAATTATGTGTTTTTTCTTAAAATGGAGTTGTTACCTTCACAATTTTAAATAGCCAAAAAGAATAAAGAATAATTTTCCTTCTTATTATAGACCGATTAAATAAAAAAACCTCTACTGGTATTTGAATCATAAACGGGAAAAACTTCTCACTTCGTTTCAATTTCCTTTACTTTTTTCAATCAAATATCCCAAATTAGAACACACTTCTGAGAAAACTCTTTTAGTAAAGATAAATATGGAAAATGAAGAGACAATTTTGTCCCATTTAGAATTCAAATACCAGTATTATTCTAATTGTGTTTTCTGTCCAATACAAATATATGAGTAGAAAAAGAAGAAGAAGACAAGAATTGTATAAAAAATCTTAATAATTGGTGATCATCTGGCAAGTATGTTGTGAAATCTTTTTGAAGAGTTATCCAACTCCTTTTAGCTTTCTGAGAAAAAATGAAAATATTGAAACCCAAGAAAACATTCTTTAAAGAACAGACTAAGGGCTGGTTGTTTTAGAAGCTAATTATTCAAAGCAATTCCCAACACCACCATTAACTGAAAAAATATTTATTTCTGTTTAGTTCTTATTATTGTTGATCTAAAAGGATCGATCGGTTTGTCAACCAAATTAAATGAAAACACAACAAAACTCTTTGATCTGATCCTTGATTAGATCAAGTATCTTTTTTGTTGTTTTTTCAAAGAATGACTTTTTGTCACCTAATCTATTTTTTGATCAAAAAAAATTTTTTATTCAAAATATTTCTCAATTAGTACAAAAACTCATCAACTATTATATCGCGATTAAAAAGTAATCGCGATATTTTGACATTTATCACGATTTTTTAATAATTATCGCGATTTTATAGAATATCGCGATTTGTTATATTATCACGATAATATTGAATTATCGCGATTTGATGAAAATTATCGCGATTTTTGTAACTCTATCGTGAATTATAGCATGTTATCATCAAAACCTCTAATATAAAAAAAATGTCAGTTATTAAAAAAGTAATTTATTTATTTTGATTATTTTGTTTTCATTAAACGGTGAGTTCAAAAAGTTGATCTATTTTACGATAAAGTTTTTTAATTTCAGAAATTATAAAAACATTGAAAATACTTGAAAATGGAAAATATTCGAATTTTTACATAAAGTCAAAAATCATTAAAATAGACTTTTAATGAATTTTTTTTTTGTTTTTATTCTTTAATAGTGCTAATTTTCGATATTTCAGGAAAATTTTCATTTTTATGACAAGAATCTAAAAAAAAAATCAATTATTTTTAAAATAAATAAAAATAATCTAATATTTGAACTTTTTTTTTTTTTGAAAAAAAAAACAAGAACCCAAAAAGCAAAAGTTAAGTTTACATAATTAACTTTTTAAATTCGAAAATCAAAAAAAGTATTGAATTTTAATTATCTAATCTAAACATCTAATTTTATTAAATTATAATTTGAAAAATATTATTTTAAGTCATTTTTTTTTGGGATTTTTTGGAAAATTTAATACAGATTATTGGAAACAATTTATTTCACAAAAAAATTTTTAGATCATTAAGGAGGATTATTGTATATAGTCTTTTTGCCCGATTTGTTAAAATTTAATTGTTTGTAAAACCAATTTGTTTTTAAAAAACAATTAGTCTATATATTCGAATGATTGAAAAAGGTTTTTCAAAATTATTGAACTTTTAAAAGGTTTTTTATGTTTCATGATAAAACTAAATTGAAAAAGTGGGTATATACACTGTTGAAAAAAATAATCTTTATGATTTCGGATGTGTATGAAACAGTTCGAATATTTTCTATTTTCTAGTATTTTCAAATTTTTTTCAGGAATTCTTTAAGAAAATCGAATTTAAGAATAAAATTTTCTTTTAATTTCTAATATAAATTTAAAAAAAAAAAATCTATGAGGTTTTCTTAAGTTTTCTGTTTATTTGGAAAATTAAAAGAGTTTCACAAATAAAAATAGAAAACCTCAAGAAAACCTTGGTCTCTACTATACTTCCTATAAAACCTTGATTTGAATTTGAGATATTGTTGAATTGGGAGCGAATCTGATCAATTCTCTCTCGAATTGTACTTACTGTATAAATTGAGAGGGTTTTTGGTAAAATTCCATTCACATTAGACATATATTATAATCCAAAAAGATTATAAATATTTCAGAATGCTTTTATGTAAGAATTAGCGATTCTATTGAAACATAAACCCAAATTTTTAATTAAACTTACATATTAGTATTTTTGTAACTTTTTGTAACTTTTTATTAAAATGATAAACAATCAAAAATAATGCTGCTGAGAGAAATTGAACACCCAACCTTTAGATTGGAAGTTAGAAACGTTATCAATAGTCACATTATCAGTTCTCAAAAAAAAAAAAAAAAATGGATTGTATGAAATTTTCTAATATTAAAATGCTCTTTCTATTTATTAAATACTACAAATTGATTGAAATCACAAAAGAGTAAATATATATATATATATAGAATTAAAAGAATAAGTTACATTATCAAAGGAATAGAATATATTTTATTTAATAAGATTCATTATTATTTCAAAAAATTAACAAAACACAAAATATTTCAAAATTATACATTAAAAAAAAAATTGTGAAATTTTCTTAAAAAAATATCAATTAAATTTTTTTTTTTAATTTTATTCTTAGTAAAAGTTAATTTTTTTTTATTAAATTTTTTATAAATACAGAAGCATCTTTTTGCATTGTAGCTAGGACAACAAAAACTAATATAATCAACAATATAATTTCTCCCTTATATCTGCCAATTTCTTCTCTTAAATTCCCATCGGATACACTTGATTTAATAAGATACACAAGAATTGATATTATAACACATAATCCAAAGGCAGTTAATAAACCTTTATTTTTTCCACTTGCAAGTTTTTTTTGAGTTATTTCATCTAATTTTTCTCCGAGCTTTTCGCCAGTGTATTGGCGTTCATAACAATCAAGTTGATGACAAATTAATTCATTAAAAATTCCTTTGGATTTATAATTAGAGAGTTATTTAATTGAAAATTTTATTTTTAACAAGATCAAGAAAACACACGATTAATTAGAAAAAAAATGAATTTTTATTATTTCTTGTTTCTATAATTATATAATTAGAATTATAATTTATTTTGAATTTTTTGTTTAATTTTGAATAAAAATTTTGAAATTAAATTTTAATTATTCCTGATTCCATAAAACAAACATGCGGGTACACACCAAAATAAAGCATCTAAGCTTATATTCAAAAATATTTTTACACAAAAATATTTAACGCCAGCCAATTAATTACTCATAATTGATTTCTTCTCTTATATATCATAATAGATATACGTATAAATATCCGTGAATAATCAATACAATTGACTCCTTCATTAATATAAAATTAAATCCAAAAAAAAATAATAATCAATCTACCCTTTATTGTTGAAATATCTATTTTAATTTTTGTTATTAGTAATCTTTTTGACAATTAGAAATAATATCTATAATAGAGGTTTTGATGATAACATGGTTAATTCACGATAAAGTTGCAAAAATTGCGATAATTTCCATCAAATCGTGATAATATCAGAAAATCGAGATACAGTTGTTTAAAAAAAGTGAAAACTTTTTGAAAACTTTTTAAAGTTTTGTGTTTTAAAAAAGTGAAGACTTTTTCAGAATTAAAACCTTTTTAAAGTTTTGCGTTTTAATATAGTGTGGACTTTTTGAATTAAAACTTTTTTCATCCTCACTTTTGAGTTTTAATAAAGTGTGGACTAAAATGATTTTCAGTACACTCTTTCCCCAGACCATTTTCAAACAACACTTTCCAAAGTTTCTCTAAACACTTTTTGAAAAGCTTATCTATCCAAAAAAATTTCGATTAGATCTTGAGTTTCTTGGAAACTTAAAACTCAAACAATAACCAACAATTGAACCTCAAAGGATTCCCTAACGAAAAAAAATATTTTGAAATAAAATATTTTTTAACTGATCTTCAGTTCCCAATTTCTAACCAAAATAAATTTGAGTCAAATAACCCATCTTAATAATCTTGTGTCAACCAATAACAACATTTTTTGAAACAAAATATAATTTTGATTTTCTAGTGAGAATTTTTGATAACTTTTCTCCCAAAACAATAATTTGTGGATCTTCAATTTCTGAACTGAATTGAAATTTTGTTTTGGGGGTACAATCATTTTGAACAATTCCAAAGCCAATTTCCAAACTAAAAAACCCTCCTCTTAAAAAAAAACTTTCAAATAACTCTGCTTGAGTATTTTCCCATATTCCCTCAAAACAAGAAGTTTCTTGAGTTACCAATTGCCTATTTAAAAGACAATCTGATATTCTTAGACATTCATTATTGGAAATACAACCTGTTCAAATCAAATATATTCCAATATAAATTTTTTTTAGAAATAAGAGTACCAATTAAAAAAGCCATTTCCGAAACAACTAATTTTAACTTCCAACCATTTGAGCCTTTTTCAAACCAAACAAATTCTATTTGGATTTATTTGTTTTAAAAAAAATTCAAAATATACAAATATTTTGAGACCAACTTTGTTAATTTGAAAAAATCAAAAAAAAAAAAAAAAAAAAAAAAAGAAGAAAATTTCGAAACAATATTGAAAATTGATTTCAACAAAACTTCATTAAAATAATTATTTTGTGATTTTTTTTCCTTATTTAGCCTACTACATTACTAACTATAACAAACCAAATCAATTCTAATTAAAAATTCATTCCTGCCCTTTTTTCCAATAAAATTTTTAGTAAAAACATAACCTAAATTTGGAAATTTGGTTATTTTTTGAAAAGTTAATTGCAAAATAAAAGGAATAAAATTTTCATTTTACTATCCAAAAAAATTTATCAAATAATTCTTATATAATCATTTAAGCGCCCAATTTTAAAAGGTAAATTCAAAAGTTAAAAATTTGTTTTCAGAAATAAAAAACGAAATGTTACTTGATTTTAGATTTTTTTGGAAAGCTGAATGAAATTTTGTTCCATTTCTTTTTCAACAAATAGATTTACTTACAATCACTGTATTTATTTTAGAAAATTATAGTCAGTTCCACTTTTAATCACAAAACTTCAACGAAATTTAAGTTAAAATAAAATTCACAAATTAAAACACAAAATTCAGATTCTTGTAAAATAAATTGTAAAAAAAAAAATAAAAAATTTTGTGCCTTAATTTGAGATTTTTATTGTGTCTTAAATTTAGTTGAAAGTTTGTGCCTTAAAAGTGAAACTGACTGTAATAATAAACAAAATACCCAATTTTGATTTATGAGCTCAAAGGAATTTTCAATATAAAATTGTTTGGTAAATGCCAATACTTTGTTTGAAAAATGTATTTTTTAAATTTTAAAGATAGTTGTTTACCAAATGATTTTTTGATTAAATTGTTCATAGTCTATTAAGATAATTATAAATTTTATTTACAGTCAGTTTCACTTTTAAGGCACAAACTTTCAACTAAATTTAAGACACAATAAAAATCTCAAATTAAGGCACAAAATTCAGATTCAAGAAAAAATAATATGTAAAAATGAAAATTCCAAATTTTTTGCCTTAATTTGAGATTTTATTGTGACTTAAATTTTGTTGAAAGTTTGTGCCTTAAAGTGGAACTGACTGTAAATATTTCTTTTGATCGAGTTTTTGAACAATTTATATTTGGTTAAAGTTGAGCTAGCTTAAACCAGAAGAACTAAAATAAAATTAATTGTTGATATCTAACCATTTGATCAATTAATATTCCTAAGAGTGTTTAAACAAATTCACAAATTCCTTTTTTTTGTTTTAATCTCTCCAAAATTTTTAACACCCCCTTGATTTATTAAAATTGATATTTATTAATTTTTTTAAGATGTTGTAATTTATAAACAATATTTGACATTTCAACTATTAAATATAACAGTTGTAATAATAGGAATAAACTTTTGCCATTTATCATTAACAAAAAAATCCCAAATTAAAGCACACAATTTGTAATTTTTTTGATCTGAAATTATTTTTCTAAAATTTGAATTTTGTGACTTAATTTGTGATTTTTTATACAGTCAGTTCCACTTTTAAGGCACAAACATTCAAGGAAATTTAAGGCATAGAAAAAATCTCAAATTAAAGCACAAAATTTAGATTCTAGTAAAATAAATTGGAAAAAAAAAATTCCAAAATTTTTTGCCTTAATTTGAGATTTTTTTGTGCCTTAAATTTCGTAGCAAGTTTGAGACTTAAAAGTGGAACTGACTGTATAAAAATTTCGATCAATGTTTGCGTCTTGAAAGTTGAACTGGCTGTATTTTGAGAATGATTTTGGAAAGCAAATGAAAATTTTATTCCTTTTATTTTGCAATTAACTTTTCAAAATAGAAAACTAAAATTTGTAATTTATGTTATGTTTTTACTAAAAATTTTATTGGAAAAAAGGGCAGGAATGAATTGTTTATTATAATTGATTTGGTTTGTTATAGTTAGTAATGTAGTAGGCTAAATAAGGAAAAAAATTCATTAAAATAATTATTTTAATGAATTTTTGTTGAAATTAATATTTAGTATTGTTTCGAAATTTTCTTCTTTTTTTTTTTTTTTTTTTTTTTTGATTTTTTCAAATTAGCAAAGTTGGTCTCAAAATATTTGTATATTTTGAATTTTTTTTAAAACAAATAAATCCAAATAGAATTTGTTTGGTTTGAAAAAGGCTAAAATTGGTTGATAGTTATTGTTAGTTGTTTCGGAAGTGGCTTTTTTAATTGGTACTCTTATTTCTAAAAAAAATTTATATTGGAATATATTTGATTTGAACAGTCGAGTTTCCAATAATGAATATCTAAGAATATCAGATTGTCTTTTAAATAGGCAATTGGGAAACCAAGAAACTTCTTGTTTTGAGGGAATATGGGAAAATACTCTGAAAGTTAATTGAAAGTTTTTTTCAAGAGGTGGAATTTAGTTTGGAAATTGGCTTTGGAATTGTTCAAAATGATTGTACCCCCAAGACAAAATTTCAATTCAGTTCAGAAATTGAAGATCCACAAATTATTGTTTTGAGAGAAAAGTTTTCAAAAAGTCTCACTAGAAAATTAAAAAAATTATATTTAGTATCAAAAAAGTTGTTCTTGGTTGACACGGGGATTATTAAGATGGGTTATTTGACTCAAATTTTTTTTGGTTAGAAATTGGGAATTGAAGATCAGTTTAAAAGATTTTTTATTTCAAAATATTTTTTTTCGTTAGGGAATCCTTTGAGGTTCAATTGTTGGTTATTGTTTGAGTTTTAAGTTTCCAAGAAACTCAAGATCTAATCGAAATTTTTTTGGATAGATAAGCTTTTCAAAAAGTGTTTAGAGAAACTTTGGAAAGTGTTGTTTGAAAATGGTCTGGGGAAAGAGTGTACTGAAAATCATTTTAGTCCACACTTTATTAAAACTCAAAAGTGAGGATGAAAAAAGTTTTAATTCAAAAAGTCCACACTTTTTTAAAACACAAAACTTTAAAAAAGTTTTAATTTTCTCTCTTTCTTTTAAAAATAAGTTTTCACTTTTTAAAAATAACTGTATTCAATATTATCGCGATAATATAACAAATCGCGATAATTCTATAAAATCGCGATAATTATTAAAAAATCTTGATAAATTCCAAAATATTGCGATTAAAAAGTAATCGCGATATAATAGTTGATGGGTTTTTGGGTTAATTGAGAAATATTTATACAAAAAAATTTTTTTGATCAAAAAATAGCTTAGGTGAAAAAAAGTCATTCTTTGAAAAAACAACAAAAAAGATACTTGATCCAATCAAGGATCAGATCCAAGAGTTTTATTGTGTTTTCATTTTATTTGGTTGGCAAACCTATCGATCCTTTAAGATAACAACAATAAGAACTAAATAGAAATAAATATTTTTTCAGTTAATCGTGGTGTTGGAAATTGAGTTGAATAAAAGACCTTCTAAAACAACCAACACTTTATCTGTTCTTTAAAGAATGTGTTCTTGGGTTAAAAGATTTTCAATATTCTCCGAAAGCTAAAAGGGGTAGGTAAACTTTTCATTAGCTTTCACAACATCCTTGTCAGATGATCACCAATTATTAAGATTTTTTATAGATTTGTCTTCTTGTTATTTTTCTTCTTTGAGCATCTTTGTATTGGACAGAAAACACAATTAGAGCTTAGAGGTTTTTGTTTGATCGATCACCAATAAGAAGGAAAATTATTCTTTATTCTTTTTTGCTATTTAAAATTGTGAAAGTAACAACTCCATTGTAAGAAAACACATCTATCTTATATTCAATTATATTGTCGGAATGGGTTAATTATTAGTTTGATCATAAAATTTGTTTGAGATTTGATATTTTGTTAAAAAAAAAGGAAAAGAAAACAATTTTTTTCCAGAACAAACCAAACTCATGGCCTTTAAAAAAACTTTATGTCTTTCAAAACTTTCAAACACTTGGAGACAGTACACAACCCTTACAAACACTTTCAAACATTTATGAAAGGGGAAAGTGTTGTAAAAGTCTCAAGGCTTTGTAAAAGTCAAGAGATTTTTTTTTTCAATATTCAATTTTTTAATAAGACTCATTCAGAAAAATTTTTTTCTCGTTTTATCATCAAAACCCCAAAAAAACGACAACCACTTGAAAAAAATTCAATTAAAAATTATGAATGAATTTATTATCTTATTAAATATAAAAAGAATTCAACACAACAAATAAAAAATTATTAATAAAAAATTTATTAAAATTAATAATTCTTATTGAATTCAAAAAACTGGAAACTAACAAAAAATCAACAACTTCCAAATTGAATATTGGATTAAAAAAATCTTTTTAATTATTCTTATATTTCAATATTTGATAATTATAATTACTCCAATTCAAATAACGGAAAAATAGAAATTTCCAATTTATTAAAAAACACTAATTTATTTATCAAACCAAATTAATAATAATATTGATTACAATAATGATAAAAATAAAATAATTTATTTTTCAAACTTTACATATTGTAAAAAGTTTTTAAAAAAGTTACAAAATGTACCAAACAAAAAACAAATTGATTTTTATTCAAAAAAATATTTCAACATTAGAAATATTTAATTTCTTAAATAATTATTGTGTTATTAGATTTTTAAGGAAAGGAAATAATAAACTTGTAATTTGGGAAAATCTCGAAAAAATAAAAAACTTTTAAAAGAATATTAATAAATAAACAAAAAAAATATTCCAAATGATTTATATATAAAACATTTTTTTGAAGAACAAAAGAAAGATTATTAATAAAAGGTTCTAAAAAAAATGAAAAATAAAAATCAAAAAAATAAATATTAATATAGCCTCTTTAAATATTTGTGGCTTGAATAATTCAAATAAAATTTTTAAATTAGAATCTTTTTTTATTAAAATGTAATATCGATATTTGCTTAATACAAGAATCCAAAATAACAAAAAAACCAACTTTCACAAACTATTTCTCTGTGAATAAAAAATCTTATGGAAATAATGGAAATAAGGGTGGTTTATTAATAATAATAAAAAAAGATATTTCTAGAATTTTTCGTGAAATATTAATTGCTGATTTAGATGTAATGGGAATACAATTTACTGATTTAATCATTATTAATATATATCGGAGAAATGACCGAAATATTGAAATTAATAAAAAAATAATAAATATCTTAAGAAAATACCAAAACAATAAAACAATTATTGGTGGTGATTTTAATTTAAATGAAAATAAAATAAAATTATTTGAAAAATTTAATTTTAAAATATTTCTTAATAATAAACCAAGTAGAAAACCAAACAATTTGGATTATTTTTTAACAAATTTTAATAATTTAAAACTCAATAAATCAAAGACTATCAAAAATTTTATTAGTGATCATAATACAATTATGAATAAATTTGAAATAAACTCAAATTGGGAAATCAATGATATCTATAAAATTAAAGATATTCCAACCTTTCAAGAAGACTTTCTCCAATTCTTTTCTCGGCAGAATTTTAATTTAAATGAAGAAAATTTTATTTTATTTAAAAAAAATATAAACAGAAAGAAAGAATAGTATTTGATATCAAACAAGATAAATTAAAAATTAATAATTTACTTTATAAATTGTTTGATAAAAATGAAACTTTACATAAAATCAAAAAAATTAATGAATTAAATTACTTAAAATTACTTAATCAAATAAATGAAGAATATAATAAAATAAAAAACTTTTGGAAAACATTAAATAAAATAAGAGAAACTTCTACAAAAATGTTTTTAAATAATGAAACCATATTCACAGTGTATAACGATTTTGTAAAATCAATTAGTCAAAAAACCTAATACAAATATAATTAATTATATTAAAAAATTTAAAATTAATAAAAATTCATTAAATCCAATTGACATAAAGGAAATTTTTGATCAAGATAAAATTAAAGAAATAATCAAATTTCAAAAAAATAAATCAGTTAAAGAATTTGACAAAATAAATCATTATAAGTTTATAAAAACCAACCAATTCAATATTTATTAAATTATAATTATTTTATTAAAACAGTTCAAAATATTTTTTTAAATTGGATAACAGACGAAACTGAAAAAGTATAAATTTTATTAAAAAAAGAAATTTATTATTTATTCATAAATCGGGGGGATGAAGGCGAACCATTAAATTATCGACCTATCTCTATAAATCAATCTCTTCCAAGATTTTTTTTAAAATTAATATACATTGGAATTCAAGACTCATGGGACTTGATTTCAAAAAAAACAATTTGGATTTAAAAAATATTTTGGAACAAGAATTGCTGTTTTAAATTTATTAAGAAAATTTAAAAAATAAAAAATAAAAAATAAAAATACAGAATACTTTGTAGTTACTATAGACATACAAAAATGTTTTGACTCTATACAACACTCGTTAATATATCAATCTATTAAAAAATTTATCAAAAAATGAAACAATTAAAAAATTGGCTCTTGAGATATTACAAAAAAGAAGGAATTGGAGTTTATCAAGGAGATCCCTTATCACCAATTCTCTTCGCATTTATATCTCATTTCCTACTAGAAAAGTTAAAAACTTTAGCTGTTCATGTTCAAATGTATGCAGATGATCTTATTCTTATTATGAAAGGGCCATTAATCTCTAAAAATTAATTTAGAAAGTATTTTTGAAATAATAAAAAGATTCGGGATGAACCCACATAATAAAAAAACCAAATATAAAAAAGAATTAAAAGATATTTTTTTATCTTGGGATTTGGTTAGAAAAAAACACACATCTTGAATATAATTTCAAAAAAGTGGAAAAGTCCTTGGAAACACTTAATCGATTGTTTCAACAAAATAAACTCAACAATGGAGTCAAAATAACTTCTTTCAAAGCACTCGTTTTAAGTTAACTTTATTATGGTCTTGAAATATTTGACTTGAAACAAAATGATTTTGAAAGAATTGATAGATTTATCAATAAAACAGTCACAAATTTCTTACAAATTAATATCCATTCACCTCGATTAATTTATAAAACTGAAGCAAAAATTGATCTCGCTAGATTAAAAAATATACCGAAGAAAATATAAATTGATAGAAAAATTAGATTTCTTAAATTTAAAAAAAATTAAAAAACAATACTAAATTTTCGAAAATTGGAAAATGAAAATATTAATTGGCACACTAAGGGATTAAAATTATTAGATTTAGAATTAAAAAGTTTTTCGATTAACCAAATTGGAAAATTCACCTAGTTGGAAAGTTCAACAATATCTAAAAAATTATAAAACAACAAAATTGCAATTTCAAACAACAAAAAATATTTAAACTGGAAAGCTTCAAAAAACAATTCTAAAAATTTCGAAATTTTACTAATTTTTTTAAATAGGTACTCTTATGTAACAAGTAAAAAATAAAAATAAAAATTGTGATTTATGTAAAGAAAAGTTAAATATTGATATCATTGAAGATTTCGATCATTTTTTTATGGGACTGTCCGGCCTATAAAATAAATCGAAAAAATCTGGATATCTGAATTTTTTGAAAAAATAAAAAAATTAATAATATCGGAGATATTATTAATAAAAAGAATTCATCATATATATTATCATTAGTAAGTGATAATAAAATTTGTGATTCTTTAACAAAATTTCTAAAAAAAAGTTTAGAAATTAGGGCACACAGGAGAAAAGCAATTTTCTCTCTTCAAAAATAAAAAAAAAAAAAAAGTCAAGAGATTTTTTAAGGTAATCTCAAAAAAATAATTTTTCATTTTTTCGCGATAATGTTAACAATATCGCGATAATGTTGAATATCGCAATAAAGTTGGACTAATCACGATTTTTAATATTATCGCGATTTTATTGTTAATATCATGATAATATATGTTATCATCAAAACCTCTAATGGAAGGGAAATTACTTCATAGCCTAAAAGAGATGAACAATTGGAAGTGAATTTCTACCAATTTATCGAAAAATATGGACTAACGGCAAACAGTATAAAAATTGAAAAATCAATAAAATTACAAAACGAAATCAAATAATAAGGATATACGAACTCAATAAAAAAAAAACACATATTAATAAGAATCTAAAAAAGGCCAAGGATACCTTTGAGAGATACATAATATATTAAAAATTAAAAACTATCAAATTCACTCAAAATCCAACTTTGCAAAGCAGTAATCTTAGCTCAAGTACTATATTGTTTTTACATCTTTAGCATGTTACAGACAGATATCAAAAACATAGATATCTGGATTAATAAAGAAAATAATCAAAGTACAAATACTAATACCAACAGACATATCTCAAATGGTAAACTAGGGTACAAACCATGCGACATATAATCCCTAATTCGAAAGAGAATTTTATCAAGAAATTAATACACCTAAAATTAGATCATTTCGCTGAAGACCTGAGAATAGACGAAATTGAAGAACATTAGCTGCAAAAACACTGGGGAAAGAACAAATTTCATGGGGTTCAAATCAAAATAATACAAGAAAAAGTGGACTCATCCCAAAATCTTTCCACAGTGACTACAATTCTATCATAAACTTTTTTGTGAAACCATCAATTTCTTATCAGTAGACATCTAGAATTATATAGTTAAATTTTTACAAATAAAAAGTTTGAGTTTAAAAAAAAAAAAAAATAGCTTTTATATCAATTGGTTTTAAATCTTCAAATTTTTTAAAATAATATTCTTTTATTAATTTTTTTATTTTTATTTCAGTTTTTTTGCTAATTTCTTGAAAATAATAAAAATAAGTATTTTCTAAATTTTTATTATTTAAAATAATTTTTGTTGGAATACTTTCTAATTTTATTTATTAATTTCCAATATTTTTGATTAAATTCAAATTCAATGTTTATTTGATTTATTAATTTATACCATTTTTTAGAATTTATTTTTTTAATTTTATAAATTAATTTATTATTCATAAGTAAATTTTTAATTAAATGTAATAATTCTTCATTTTCTTTCTTAAATTTAAACACTATTCTTTATTTTTGTAAAAATAGTTTTTTAAATTTTTTAAAATTGGTTTTATGAGATATTTTAAATCAAAGAATTCATTAAAATTTATCAGAAAAAAAAAGTTAATAATCTAACACTCTATTGTGGCATTTTGTTTTACTTGTAGAAATTAAAATTACTAAATAAATTTTTCTGAAATTACTTTGAAATATTAAAAACCAACGAAATATAATAAAAGTAAAAAATGTTCTTTTCTCATCTTCTTTCAAAATATTATAAAATGAAAATTTTTCGACTTTAGGTGGATACTCACTTAAACACGTTTTATATTAAAAGTTCTTAATTGTTGCCTGATTGTTTCATTTTAGATTTTATCTCTTTCTTTTAGCAAAAGAAAAAAAAGGAAAAGGAAAAGGAAAAGGAAAAAGGTAAAAAGTAAAAAGTAAAATCAAAGCAAGCAGAGTTGATGAACTTACCATAAAGACGAGTGGATCTGAATTGTTCTTGACCAAAGCATGTGAACATAATTTCTTGACAGAATTGTTTTCTGAGTGACATTTCGTTTTGATTGCAATTATTTTCAAAATCTTCTTCTCCACAACACAAGAAAATGTCACAAAGGTTGCTGAAGCAAAACTCTCCAGAAACATAATAACTGCTTTGTGGATACGATGTGATCGCTACAACTTCTTCTTTGGTTTTTTTTTGAAGTTTTTTTAAGTGTTGGTTGATTTCTGGATGAAACGGACATTGTTTTGGAAGAGTTGAATTGTAAGCTTCTATAAGTGGGTAAACGTGCTTTGTTATTTTGTTTTTGTTTTTGTTGTTTTTTGATCATGTTATCAATTTGATTGTGGTTTTTATATTTCGTTTTTGTGTTTTTTTTTCTTCAAATAAAATTGGTGATGTAAAAAAGAAAACAGTCAAGGTAAAAAGAAAAATTAAAACTAAAATACATCATTCAAAAAATCTAAAACTTTTGTGATTCTTCTTTGTCACACTGAGATTGTTTAGAAGGAAAAACAAAGAATATTAAAAAAAGGACACTCAAACAAAAAAGATATTTGAACATTTGAATAAAAAATAAGGAAAAATGATTTTCAAGAATGTTTTTTAATTTGATCCAGTTTTATTTCAAATACAACCCAAATAGAAAACTTTAATTCCAATGTTTTTTTTCAAAATGTAAGCCTTTTTAGTCACAAAATTAAGCTTGTATTATGTTAATGAGAATCATTGAAATTTATCTTTTCAATAAAAAGAAGTTTGGAAATTATATTATTTGGAGTTTATTTGAATAAAACAATATAATTAAGGACTATCTTGACAATTTACCAAGTCTTTTTAAAATATTTTGATCCAATTTAATTGAAATTGCAAAGCGATTTACATGTAAATATTTGTCCAATTAGGATCAAAATAACATTTTATTTGAATTTTTTAATGAAAAAACCCACAACAAATTTTTTGATATATAAACAAGAACACCATTATTATGAAAATGAAAATGAAAATGAAAATTAATCACAATTTTCTTGGCTAAAAAGTGTCGATCACTTCAAATAATCTCAATAAACAACTCTAAATTTCAAAGATCACATATCTATGAGTTTTAAATTTGTGTTACTTAAGTATTGCAAAGTATTCAGAAATTATAAAAATCCTTTGAAATCAATTGTTATTTTCTCTTAGTTTTTTTGATCTTGGTTCTTTCGGTTTTTAACTTGGATTGAAGTTTCCAAGAACGCTTTCAATATATTATTAACTCTCTTTGCTTTTTTAAATAGAATCTCCATTCTTAAATACCCAAAATATTTGGTTTATTATTTTTTTATTGATGTGGAAGTGCAAATTACATCTAGGTGACCTTTGACTTAAATTCCAATATAAATTTAAGCACGAAATCATATATTTCACGATTATTGATTAATGAAAATAGTCTTTAAGCGATCACAGCTTGAAATTGTTTCATTAAGATTTAATTCTTTTAATTTATTTAGAAATATCAATCTATCCTTTATGTAGGAATGACACCCCCATAAAAAATGATCAATATATTCTAGTATCTCTTTATGTTCATATTTTAATAATAAAGGACAAAATTTATTTGAGTTTTTATTTATTAGATAGTAATATCTATTTAAGAAGTTATTAAATGTTCATATTTTTAGAATTGTTGATTTTGATGGATAACTTATGTATTTTTAATTAATAAATATTTTTTTTATATTGCTTTTTAATTATTTTAAAATATTCTAATGCTATTCAACCAGTAAAATTCAACAACTCCCTTTAATTGTAATTATATATTTGGTTTTTAAGAAGTTTTAAATTCTTTGAATTCCAATTAATTTTATTATAAATTCTTTAGTTAAAATATTTTAGTTCATTCAGATAAGGCAGCGATAAATTTTTTAATTTATTTTTAAATTTAAATTTCTTTTTATTTTTTTTTTTTTTATTGGGGAAGAAGTGTAATTTACTCTCTAGATAAATTTAAATTTCTTTTTATTAATTTAAATTACCAAAATTTCGAATTTAAATTCTTTTTTATAGATAAGAACTGGTGTATTTCGGTTTATTTTGTCTATTCTGTAATACATCTGTTAAACCAGGAGTTTATCTAATTTAGAGTTACAATTATAATGTTATATATTTCTTCCCCATATGTTAATTGGATTCATAGAAAAGATTTTTATAATCTAATTTTTAAACTATTTGTTAATAAATTATTATTAAATAATTTTTTAGAATTTTTATAAGTTTCTTTCGATATTTTCAATTTTAAACTCTGTGTGAAATTTTATCTAAATAAATATAAAAATATTTAATTTTTTTTTAAATCTTTTAATATTTCTGTTTAGTAATTATTAGGTTTTAATCCAAATTGTAAAATCATTACATATATTAATATTACTTTTCTATTTATTTGATTTATATTTCCTTTTTTAATTAAAATTATTTCATCTGCAAAGATTCGACAATGTTTTATTAATGGTATTATTTTTAATAAAAGAAAATTTGAAATAAGATTACTGATGATAGGTTATAAAGTGTCTCCTTGGGATATATCAAAACCCTCTTCTTGACAATATTTTAATAACAAAATATTTGGTTTATTTTAATGTTACATTTTTTTTGTTTTTGTCTTATTTCTTCCAAAACACAATTGTTAGTTCCAATATAAATTGTGTTCAGGTGTGAGAAAATTTTTAAGGAATTTTGTATTCAAAGATCTTTTGAATAGTAAGTATGTAAAAAACAGACAAGAGTTTTGCTTTTGTAAAAAAATTATTAAGTTTATTAAGGAACTAGCAAACTAAAAAAAATCTTGAAGTAAATCCAATAGCAAATTCAAAAAAAAATTATTGCATCTTGAAATTGAAAAATGGTGTAAAAATCTGATTACTAAAATACCAAACTTACTTTTAATACTATTTTCAGAAATGAATTATTGTTTTTAAAAAGTATGGTCCATTTTTCTCATTTTTGATAAATTCAAAATCCAACATATTTTTGAATTATTTAAAAAAAAAATATTTTCTTTGAAAGAAGATTGAAATCTAATTGCCTGAAAGGGGAAGTGTACAAAAATACACATTAAAAATGAAACGACTAAGTTCTAGAATAACTCCGTTTAAAAAATCTACTTAATTTCAAAAAAAAATCAATAATTATTTTAAACTTGTATAAAATATTATTTTTTGATTCAAAGAACAGTTCAAATCAATTTTTTCTCTCTATTGAAAAAAAATCTGAGAAAAGGAACCATACAATCAAATTAAAAATTCTCACACAATACTTTTTTACAACTTGGAAAACTAAACTTATAATCTAGAGAAATACTTTTTTAATTTGATTATTTATAATCAATTATTAATAAACCCCATCTTAATTTTTTTTTCAGTGGGTTATTAACAACCCAAAGGTTAAATGTATAAATATACTTAACAATTATTTCTCAATTTTTTTAAAGATTTTCCAACAAATAAAACAAATTCATAGGCATATTTCTAATAATAAAAAAAATAATAAATATTATCTAATAACTGATTTTAATACAAACAGTTCCTTGTGTATACTCTTAATATTTGAAAAGGAATATTGTATAATCTTTTAAATTCGAAGAAATTTAATATATATTTATGAATAAAATAAATGATCTAATTTTTTTTCTTAATCTTCAAGTCTTCAATATTTGATTTATTTTTATTATATTTTTAAAATAAGATTATACTTTCAAGGTTACTTGTCCATAAAGACTCAAGGAAATTACTAAAAGTGATATTTCTTCAAAATAATATTTTTTTGCAAATTTTTTTCTTCAAATTTGATCCAAAAAACATAACAAAAAAGGATTGATCTTTTTGCTGAAATATAATTGGAAAAGCTGGAATCTTTTAAAAATGATTATCCATTTCTCTAAAGTCAATAAATGAACTTGTATATCGGGTTTAATTGTGTTCTTATGTAAATAATAACACGATAACATTTTTGAAAAAAAATAAATAAGATTTACTTGTCCCTTAAATCAGAATTTTTTCTTAAGAAAATGAGACTGGTGAATTTTTCAAATCCAAATCCTCTGTGTAGCAAGAACAATTTTTAAAAGAACTAGAAAATATTGTAGAATACTTTCGAAAAATTATGCATTCTTTACATTTTGAAATATAAAACCAATTTTTATATCCCTATCTACTTAACTAATACAGCAAGAAAAAAGAATAGAAAATTACTAACAATGATAAATTTACCACTATACCAGGACTTTTAATTATAAATTAAGAAGTAAACTGATTTACCCAACCTTCTTTTTCTTTTTTTTATACAATTTATAAGTAAAAATTATAGGAAATATTCCTTTTTTTCATTCATAGATCTCACTGAATCTAAATATTAAAGATTTACAAACCATCAGCCCCTCTTTAAAGCATTAAAACATTTCACATTAATTGACAAAAATAGTCTTTAAACAACTTTAATTTTATTAAAATATATGATCAACAAATTGTGAACAAAAATCATTAAGGAACAAATCATTTTTTAAAAATTGAATTTTTATTTTTAAATTATTTTATTTTGTCTGAATAATATGGGGTTTGGAAACAGCAAAAAGAAAAAGAAACAAAGTCTTCAAAAAGAACAAAAAAAAAACAAGAAAATCCAAAACCAAATCGAAATCGAAACAAAGGAACAAGAAAAAGAACTGAAAATTTTACTTCTTGGAACAGGAGAATCAGGAAAGTCAACATTTATTAAACAAATGATGATCATACACAAAGGAGGCTTTCCGAATTCTGATTTGGTTGAATACAAAAAAACAATCAAAACAAATCTCATACTTCACACCAAAATCTTATTTGAAGCTTGTATCAATTTTAATTGGGAAATTAAATCACAAACTAAGGTACCCATTCCAGCTTTTCTTTTTCTTATTTCTTTTTTCTTTTTTCTTTTTTCTTTTTTCTTTTTCTTTTTCTTTTTCTTTTTCTTTTTCCTTTTTTAATTTGTTATTCTTTTAACAAACAAAGTTCTTCACCCAAAAAATGTGTTTTAAAAAAAATCTTAATTCCTTTCAATAAATATTCAAAAACAAACAACCCAACTCAAAAAAAAAAAAAAACAATAAATAAAAAAAAAACACAAAACACTTTAATGTTCATTTTTCTTCAGGAATTGGGAAAGGAATTTCTTTCTTTGGTTGAACAATCACCTGAACTAACAAAAAAAACTGCAAACCTGATCAAAGACATTTGGGAAGATCCAATTCTCAAAAAAGCTTATGAAAAAAGAAATAAATTTCAACTTCCCGACACTGCTAATTAGTAAGTCTAATTTTTCCTTTGTTGGTTTAATTGATTTGTTGTTATTTTTTTTTTTTCTTTTGTAATTTGGAACTTTTCAAAATTTTATTCTTTTACAACAAAAAAACTTTTTTTTTATTTCCAAAAATCAAAAACAACCAGAAAGCACAATTTCTTACTTTTGAAAAAAACTTCCGAAATTGTTTTAATAAAATATAAGTTTTGAATTTGTCACTTTAATTGTCTTGAACAAAAAACTTCTTTATTGAAACTCCCATCTCATTTCTATTTTCATTTTTATTTTACTCACCCTTATCCTTTCTGAAAACACATCTCACAACTATTTCCCCTATCTTTTTACCTTCTTCCTCCTTCTTCTTCTCTTTCTTAATCTTTTCTTTAATCTTTGCCTTTATGAAAAAATAATCTTACAATCAAATATCAAATATCAAATATCAATTTTCCTTTTTTCCTTTGCTTTTGATTCAAATAAAGTTTTTTAGATAAAATTGATACAATTATGGAAAACGATTATCAACCAAACGATACAGATATTTTATTTTGTAGAATCCCGACAACTGGTGTTTCACAAGTTACATTTGATCAAGGAGATACAAGTTGGACGTAATAATTTGATTTTTTATTATTATTATTATCTATGTTTATTTTTTTTTCCTTTTTGTTTGAACATTTAACTCATTTGTTTATTAATATTTCATTTGTTTAAGGAATTAACATTACCCTAGATTGGTCTATAATTAAAGTGTGTTGTAATTAATGGTAAATAATATTCTTTTCTCCAATACTGGTGTTTGAATTATAAATGGGAAACAATTTTCACTTCCTTTTACATATTTTTCTTTCATAAATTGAGTTCTCAAAGAAGTAGGTTGTAGTTTGGGGCTTCTATTTGAGCAAAAAAATATGAAAATGGAAGTGAAAATAGTTCCCGTTTATAATTCAAATACCAGTAGTTCAAATAGTTTCTAAAAAATTCTATGATAAATATTATTGAACAATAAATTAAATAGATTTTTTACGAAGGATCACAATCAAAAAATTTATCATTTTGGAAATTTTTTTTTAATTAATTTTCCAAATCTGAAACTTTAAAAACTCAAATCAATAGTATTCCAAGTTTTTAGAATAATCAGTATTCAGAACAATCCAAAAGTCAATATTTTTGCAATTTTTTAATTTCAAAATTTACTCAATAATTATAAACACAAAAACCTCTAGAACGATGATTCTTGTTTTCCTTTTTAGGAAACTAGGAATATTTTCAATATATTTCCAATCTGTAAAAATTATTTTTACAAATAATCTCTTTGTCAATTATTTAATTTTTTATAAAAAATCAGAATTTTTTCGTAACTAATCTATATTTCTGGACTAATTTAAGAAAGATATTTTTCAGGTTTGAAGTTTTCAGATTGATGACTCATCATTGAAATTTGTAACAAAATACAGATTGTTTTCAAAAATTGATGAATTTTTTTTTATTAATACAAGTATTATTTTTAATTGATGAGATAAACTTTTCAGTTCTCTTTTTACTAATTGGATTTTAGAGACATTTGGGAAAATGTATGAATTGATATGGCTTACATTCAATAGTAACATACTTTAATTTTAGACTTCCCCAGGGTATACGATAATCCCTAAAGTTAATTTTGTTCAAAAAAAAACTGGATTTAATTTTGATTCAAATTCAATAACAATTTTACGTTCAATAAAGATGCCCAAAGTGTTATCTATATATTTTAAATTTTTTAAGCTTTATTAAATATAATTTTATAAGCTTTATTAAAAACCAATTCGATTTTTTGGAAATTTTTATCATTTGGTAAAGTCTTTTTATCAAAAAAAAAAATTTTTTTTTTCTTTAAAAATCCATTTCAAATGATAAAAATTTTCAAAACATCAATATATCACTGATTTTTATATCAAATCTTTTTATTTCGGCAAAATAAACCCAGAAAGAAATATCATTATTATTTTATTATTAACAATTCAAAACGAAAAATCATTTTTTTAAAAAAAAAGAAACCAAAAAATAGTAATTTAGAATAATCATTTTCTAAATTAATTTAATTGGTATATTTTTTTTCATTTGTCTGGTATATCAAAAGCATACAAACCAAAAAGAAAATTATAACTATATTTTCCAATTCAATAACTTAACAAAACTCCATTTCACTCATAGATTTCCAAACCAAAAATGAAAAATTCAATTTTTTTTTTAAATAATCAACCAATATAATATTGTTTAGAAATTAGAAATATAATAAACTTCAAATTGGAGTTGATATTCAGAAATGAAATACCTGAACAAACTTTAAATTTCTAAAAAAAAAATAAAATGTAAAAAAATTTTGAGTGAATATCATTGGAATGTTCCTATTCAAAATTTCACAAGTTTTTTGTGAAATTAAAATTATTAACATTAAGATTTTTTTAATAGTAAATGTATTCATTTTAAAAAAAATTACCTAACCTCAATTTTGAAAAATGTTTATCTGTATTTTCTAATATTTTTATTTTACATTAATTTTCTGAAAGAATAAACAAAAAAAAAAGGATAAAACAAAAAATGAAAAGAAAAGAAAAAACACAAAGAAAAGAAAAAACAAAAAAAAAATGAAGAAATGAGAAAAAATGATCAGATCTAAAAATTGAAAATTTAATTTTCGAAGAATATTGGATTAAACTCATCAAATTTGTTTGATTTCTTTAATAAAACTGGAAACCATTTGATCAAAAAGGAGTTTAAATCAAATAATGGCTCGATTTTTATTAAAATTAATGCTATACCAACAAAATCAATTAATAAATATAAAAAAAACATTCTTCAATAAGATTTAAAAAAAAATATCATTTTAAAATTAAGTGTATAAGATGAATGCACCCCAAAAAAATATTTTAGATTTTAATTTTTAAAAAAAAATAGAAATGTTAAATATCAACGGGGATTCTAGACGCACCATAACATATCAATTGATACTGATTCAACTCTAATAGACAAATTTTCTCTAAAATTTGATTGTTTTTTTTTTTAATAAATACCTGAAAAAACCCAAATATAACTCGGATAAATAGGTTAAATATTATTAATGTTAATTTTTTTGATCAATTAACAACAAAAAAAAAATAAAAAAAATGAATGGTGGAATTGATGTGATCTGTACAAAGAATATAAAATTTTTTAAACAGCTTAAATACTCCTCGCACTATTAAATATTAATTTTGTTGTTCCAAATTCAAAATATAAACAATCAAAATAATTTCAATTTTTCAAATAATTTTTCCATCTTATTCAATGTTTTTTTAGTTTGAAATTAAAACGTTTTTTTTTTTTCAAATCTTTTCAAATATATAATTTTAAATTCAATATTCATTTTTTTAAAACAATTTGATCTAATCTTCATTAAAATATTATAAAATCTAATCAAAAACAATACTTATCAAAATTTTATTCAAACAAATTAACAATATTTATTTCAAACAACTTATAAAATAATAAAAACCAAACAGAGTAATTGATGTTGGTGGTCAACGATCTGAAAGAAGAAAATGGATTCATCAATTTGAAGATGTTCAATTACTTATTTATGTAAGCGTCTATCTTTTTTATTTATTTATAATTTTTTAATTATTAAACTTGTTGTATTCTGGTTGTCTCTTTATAAAAACACTTTAAATTCTACAATCTGGTTATTAAATCTTTTAATTACTTTTATTAATAATGATTTAAACCCCAATTCAAAATTTTTAACACACCAAAATTCGATTTGTGAAAAAAAAACTTATTTAATCAATTCTAAAAGATTTACCAAATTAGAGCCATTCACTAATTGAAATGTTAACACTTTTTTATAAATTACAATACTCACAAAACAATAAATAAATAATCATCAATACACATAAATAATGGGTGTGTTAAAAATTTTGGAGAGAGCAAAACAAAAAAATTGATTAGCAAATTTGTTTAAATTCTATTAGGAAAATTGATCGATCAAATGGTTAGATACTACCAACTAATTTCATTTGAGTTCTTCTGTTTGGAACAACTCAACTTTAACATAATATCAATTGTTGAAAAAAATTTTGATCCAACGAAACATATTACGTAATTCAAACAATATAATGAAAATAAAAACTAAAAGATGAAAAAATGATTTTCATATTTTACAAAATTCAAAATTATCAATAATTTCAATGAAATTGTATTATTGTGATTGTTTGGAACGTTTTATCTGTGTGGAAAATTTTGAATTTTAGTTTACTTTCAATGCTATTACTGTGATATTTCAGAATTTATTCTTAGATATAATTAAAAAATATTTCCTTGATTCACTTTTACCAATTAAAAAATATACTTTAATTAAATATTTTTTTAAGAATTAAAACAAAATTTTAAAACACTTAATTTATTAAAAATATAAATTAATTTGTTCACAAATATTTTCAAATAAATTTTCAAATATAAATTCTTTAAAAAATAATACAATCTTAAAATATTTTTTCCTTTTTTTCTTCTATTATTTATTTTTTTTTTTTTGGTAAATAATATCTAAGTAATTAAAGGTTACAAAATTCCAATTATTAGTAAAAAAAAAAAAAAAAAAAACACTCATCAATATAAAAATCAATGATTAAATAAGATTGGAGATTATTATTTTATATTAATAATCATTTTCTATGATTAACACTTAATTCCATTTTTTAAATAAAACAAAAAAATAATTTCACTTCAATTTGATTGAAACTTTCAATTCGATTTATTCTTGATGAAAATCATATTTCAAAGATCTAAAATATTTTTGAAATTAATAAATCCAATTTTTAAAATTTTTTTTGGACAACTCTAATCATTTAATTTGAAAATTTTTCTTATGATTTTCAAAAATATTTGTTCTTTCTTTGAACAAATTTTTATTATTTATTTTTTTTTTTTCCTTTTAATCTAATAATTAAATATAGATTGTAGCATTAAGTGAATATAATCAAAAACTATTTGAAGATTTAGATGTGAATAGACTGCGAGAAAGTTTTGGATTATTCAGTAAAATATCTAATAACGATTTTTTTGAACATAAAAATTGTGTTGTGTTTTTTAATAAAGTTGATCTATTTGAAGAAAAAATTAAAAAAGAAGATTTAAAACAATGCTTTCCAGATTATAAAGGAGGATTTGATTTTGAAGCAGGTAAAAAGTTTATAAAACGAAAATTTTTAGATGAAGCAGAGAATAGCACAAGAAATATTTTTTGTCATTTCACATGTGCCACTGATACAAAAAACGTAAATATTATTTTATATTTTCCTCTTTTTTTTTTTTTTTGTTTTTCTTTTTGTTTTTTTTATTTAATTTTTTTTATTTGATTTTTTATTTTATTATTATTTTAAAAAAAATAAATTAAAAAAATTAAAATAGGTTGAAAGAGTAATCGATGCAGTAAACATCACTGTGATTGAACATGTATTAAAAGAAGATGGATTATTATAATGATAAGAAAAAAAAAAAAAAACAATTTGTTTAATAAATGAAACTCTAATTACACTTTATTTTTTTTTTTTTTTTATCTGAAAAAATAAATACAATAATAATTTCGGATTTGTATTTTTGAAACATAACATTTTTTAATATTTATTTATTTTAATAGTTTAAAGGAAGTGTTTCTATTTTATATATTAAATATAATATAAATTATTTCAAAAATATAATAAATTTTATAAAAATTTTTTGCTCTTGATTTTCAATTTCAAATATTGATTCCAAATAATATTTTTTTTTTTTACTTTTCATTTTATATAAAAGCAATTGATTTATATTTTTGATCTAAACTAAAATTCAAAAAAAAATGAAGCAGTTTAAACAACTAAAACAATAATGAGAATACAATTTCATTAAATTTGGAAATAATTTTCATTTTTTCTCAAATATTGTTATCATTTTCTGTCGTTTTTCTGTTGGTTTTTGTTTAGTTTATTCAAATTTGTTAATCTGTTGAGTTTGATCTGGAAAATTTTATTTGAATGGGATAGTAGGTTAAAGTTTGATTCATTTTCAATAGAAAAACTCAAATAAAATTATTTTTCAATATCTAACCAATTGATCTATCAATAATTATTAATAAAATTTCAACAAATTTCGAAACCTTTTTTTTGTTGTGTTAAATATATAACTTTGAAGACTTTATATTTTTTATTTTGTTTTATTATTATTTATTTTTTATATTATGGGTGTTGTTAATTATAGATAATTGATAACACAATAATTAATTAGTAGTTCTAATTTAATATTTATTATCAAATTTCTTAAATAATATTTTTTTTTTCAAACATTTTGTATAAGTTGATAATTGAGGTTTTAATATTTAAACACTTAAAATGTTACAAAGAGAATTTTAAAGTGACTGAGAATATAACTTCTAATTCAAAGATTTAATAAACAAAGTCTTTAGAACTATTTTAGACTTATTTTAGTTTTCTCAAATAAAGAAGAATCAAAGAATCTTTGAAAAAAAGAAAAAAAATTACATAATAAAAAATGATATATATATATATATATATATATCCCTTAGCACCCTAAATTTACCTAAATTTCATCAAGTTTAAAATAAAAGATTTAAAATGATATTGATGTACTGATATATTTAATTTCTTATTTATCTTTAATCCGGATTTTATTAAAATAAAAAGTCGAAATATTTCAAAGATAAAGCAGTTATGTAAGGTATTTTTTTTTGAAATTGTAAAAAAAAATAATAATTATTCATTTTTTACATTATTTTTTAAAGATTTTTATTTTTATTTTAATTTTTAAATCAGAAATTTTATTACAGTAATAGTAATTCAGAACTCAACAGATTGATTTATTAATAACAATAATTAAAAAACGTTGTTAATTTTATGATAAAAAAAAAAAATAAATAAATAGATTACTGAAAAAAAATCATTTTGTTTTCAGATAAAATTTCAATAAATATTGATTTAAAAGAAAAATGAAAGATTTCTTTATGACAAAATTAAAATTTTAATATGAATAATTTTCTAAAACTTATATTTAACTAATAAAAATTACTTGAAAAAAAAAAAAAAAAAAAAATTGTAAAATAATTTCTTTTATATATTGGAATTAAACAAATAAAAACTTTTTAAAAGATAAAATACAAAACCCAATTTTTGAAAAAAAAATAAATAATAACTCTTAAATATTATTCAAAGATAATAAAATAATCTCCAAAACAAATACTTTTTTGTTTTAAATTATATTATTAATAAAAATTTATATAATATCTTTGAAAATTTGAATTTCTCCTTTCTAAATTAATCCATATTTTGTAAAATAAGTTCTGATATATGATCCCTTATTCAATAATATTGTTTATTTTATGTCTATCTTTTACAAAAGTCAAAAATTAAAAAATAGTAAAAATTAAAAACAAATTAATTATAAATCTGACTCGAACTATTGGCCAAATCATTTAAATTTGAAAAAAAATCTTGTTGAAAAAGTTTCCATATTTTACTATGAAAAAAATTAATAATTATTTTTTAAAATTTAATTTATATTTTTTTTTATTGACTTTTTATTTCTCTTCAAATATAGATATCACTATGGAGTGGTAATCAGCTGATAAAACAAATTTTCCTTGTGATTTCAAAATAACCTTAAAAAATGAATAAGATATTTAACAAGTATTTTAGGCAATTTTGGGGTGCAAAGATCCCAAAAAAATTTTTCCAGTAAAGTATGATGTGTTTTAATCATTAAAAATAAGAGGTTTTTGATGTCTAGACAAAACTTTTCAAAAAAAAAAAAAAAAATTTTTTTTGACAAAATTCGAATGGAAAAATAATAAAATCACAATAACCAAAAAAAATTTTCAAATGTTGAAAAATTTTTTTCATGTTATTTTTTTATTGTATGTAACTATAAAATTTTTAATTATAAAATTTTCTTTCTAAGATAATTGTTTATCAATTCTATATCTTATAATCGTTTGATAACATTTCAAATTAAAATTTTTGTTTGAAATGCTTTTAGTATATTTGGGGTGCTAAGGGATATGAATTGAAAAAAACATTTTAGAAAATATTGATTATTTTTAATGGGTGCTTACTTCTTATATGAAAATGATAGATTGATTCATTTCAGTTAAGTTTGGATTGTTTAAGATCTAATCGTTACATGTTTTGCTTGTTTAAGATCTGATCCAAGCAAATTTATTTAATCTTATAATGATATTTTATCCCTTTTACCTCCTCAAAATACTTAACAAAAACCCAAAAAGAGGAGCAATCCATACAACTTAAAAAAGGTCATTTATAAAAAGTAAAAAGTAAATAAAATCAAAAAAAATATTTTTATATTTGATGAAAATAGAATAATTTAAAGATTTTTACGAAAAATTAAAAAAAAAAAACATTTAAAGAAGTAATTTAATTATTATTATCTATTATGATTTGGAATTTTTTTTATTATTTTGTAAAGGGAAGGTAAAACAAAAAAACAAAAAAAAAAAAAAAAAAAAAAAAATTAAATTAGAATTAGAATTTTTTAAATGAAATTATAATGAGTAACACAAAAATATTTAAATGTATTATATATGATAATAGATCAAAATATGATGTATATTAATTACCAACCCATTCCATAGCAAATACCAAAACCAACTGACATTATAACAAACAAACTAACAAAAAGAAACAGGGAGTCCATTTTTTTAAAAAAATCTTTTGTTTCAAGATATTGTTCACCGTTGTGGTCTTGGATAGCATATGACACGGAATTTGGGAAACTTGAAATTGGTAACGAGGTTGAGCCTGAAGTCATGACTGTCACTAAAACGGTTAATAAAACCAAATGATTATATTTTAATCCGACTGCTGCAATGACTGGTAAAATGATTACAGCGCAGACTGTTGAGCTGATCAGTGAGCCGATTACTGCTGCGAACACCATGAATGCAAGACAGATCACCCAGATGGATTGTCCTTCCACACCATCTCCAATACCATCAGCAATTAACCTGAGCAATTTTGAACTTTGTACACCATAACCAAGTGCTAATCCTCCACCGATCAATAAAAGTACTGTCCAAGATAGTTTTCCAAAATCTTGGTTTGATAATAATCCTAATCCAAAAAAGACTACAATTGGAATAAGTGCAGTGATCCCGATATCTCCAACATATTTATCGATGTAACTATTCACACACATCAAAAGTACTGTCACAATCGTAGTGCCCAAAATAATATAATGTCTATAGTCCATTTTTGGAAGCTTGGTGATTTTTAAATCAATTTTTTTGAGTTTGGTTGGGTACATAAATAAAATGATAAAATAAATCGCAACACAGATCAAAAAGGATGATGGAACAGCTACACCCATCCAATTAAGGAACCCAATCGATGTTTTATGTTTTGAAACTTCTTGGACAACTTTTAATGCAATTGCATTTTGTGGGGAGGCGATCTAAAAATAAAAAAAATAAAATAAAAATAAAAAAAAATAATTAATATTATTAATTTCGAAAGGTTGTTTAAAAAAAAAATGAAATTTTTATTTTTTGAAATTTTTTTTTTGGTTATTTTTTTTTGATTATTTTTTTGAATGATATTAATTTTTTTTAAAAATAACATTTCAGCAAATTAAAAAAATTGAAAAATAAAAAGTCAATAATGTTGTTAAAAATCTAAAAAAATGAAGTTGAAAATAAAATGTAAATTCCTCATTGAAACTTGTTGATTGGAGTTTATAGTTAAGATTTAGAGATTAGAATATTTTATAATCCTTTGTTACACTTGAACCAAAAAAAAAAAAATTATTATTTCTTCACAACATCAAAATTCTATTAATTCTGAATATTTTTTGATATTTAAATATCTCAAACATTTTGGAATTAATTGATACGATCGAGATTTAGATGATAGAAAATTAATAATATAGAATAATATTAAAAATGAAAAAAATTTTAAAAATATTATTATTGTTTTTAAATATTTTTTTTTTTTTAGTACACATATAATTTTATAAATTAATAAACGAAAAAATAAAAAAAACAATATTAATTTTATTTTTTTATGTAAATTAATGTTAAATGATCATATAAGCTATTTCTCAAAAAAGTGTGGCAAATTTATTTGAAAAAATCTATATTAAACTATATTCAAATATTACTATTTAAATATCCAAAATTAGCTTTCATCATTTATTGATTCTTAATAATAACCCAATTTGTTTGTTAGTAAGACATTATTTTAATATGAGGTATCATAGTTTCTTATCTCAATTTTATATGATATTTTTAAAGTGCGAAAATTATTGGTGATTATTTTCTTTTTGATCTTATATATGTCTTGATATACGGGGACAATGTTTTTTTTAAAGAATTTGTTTTAATGAATATAGACAGATAAATTTGATTAGAATATTGTTAAAACCAACCCCCAATTCACTACTTGGGTTCAACAAACCCCCATAATCTTTTACTTAATGTCGAAAAAAATAAAAATATTTTAAACGTTTTTTTATTTTGTAGTTACTAAAATCAAAATCATTTCAAGATCTGTTAAATAGGGTGTTAGTTTTGTTGGTTTTTCTTCCAAAATTCGAATAAATAACGAAAACCATTTTATTTTTTTTGAAGAATTTGAAATTTCATTTAAAATTTTTTTCTTGAAAAATACAACTCCTGTTTTTTTGTACCGAGCGGAAAACACTCCACCCAAACAAAACAATTTTAAAACCAAAATTGAAATTAAACTATTCTTTCTATGGGTTGAGAAAATAAATTGCTCTTTTTTGTTCTTTTCTTCAACCAAAAAAAGATAAAATATAATTACTACCAAACATTCAAGCTACAAACAGTTTTATTCCTGATGTGTATTTGTAATTTTTGAAATCCATTTTGTAATAAATAATCTCAAAAAGTAAATCTCATGAATGAAAATGAGTACCAAATCCCCGATGTCTATTATGGATTTAATTTTTGAATAAAAAATTTCATTCAAAAAAAGCAATTAAACACGATTTTCCAGTCTTGGTCTTCCCTGAATTCAGTTTTATACTTTAGAATTTTAAATTGTAATGGTTGTTTTCCAAAAAAATTATTCCAAAAAAAAAAAATAAAATACCTTCTAATTTTTCGAACAATTCTCGTATTTCAAGACATTAAGTTTTTCATACAAATCTATTTTGTATCAATCTCTAATGATCAACAAGCCGAGTATCTAAACATTTTTGAAACCTTGTTAAATTCAAATTTCAATAAGTAACTCTTCATTCAATTCCAAATTAATAGATTTTTAATTAAGTTTTCACAATAAGCAAAAATCGTTTCCATTTATTCTCATTGTGATTTTTTTCTTTATTAGTTTATTGATCAACAATTCCCATTCAATTTTTAATAATAACATAAGAGTGAATATTATTTTTGGTGTCAATTACAGGAAATTAGAAAAAATAAAAAATACCGAAATTGTAGCGAAAGACATATTCGTTTTCATAACTTATTTAATCTTTATAAAATTTTCAATAGAAGGAAAAAATATATAATCGTATTTTATTGTTTAAAAAATCCTTTGCATCCATTAACATATTTTCAATTTTTTATTGAAATTGGCTATATATTATTTTCTCCAAAAAAAGTGCAAATTTTTTTTTTCATTTTTATGAATACATTTTGAAATATATTAAATAGTTGCTTTTTCAATTAGTATTAAGATCTCTCTTAATTGGATATTACCAATTTACGAATATAACTACTAACAAAGAAAAAATTTTTTATGAAATGTAAAAAAAAAATACCTTACTTTTTTAGAAATACCTTATATAACTTTATAATCCTGTTCTAAATTATTATTTGAAAATAAAGATGTATAAAGAACTAAAAAAAAATTTAATTAACTTTTTTTTTTCAAGTTATTAAACTTAATGAGTGTATTCTCTTTTTGAAAAGTGTATCATTAAAAAATTATCTTTATTAAAATTTTTGAATGTTTAGTTAAAAATTATTTTTTAAATATTGATAAATATATTAATAATAAAGTGATAAATTAATTTATATATTTTCAAAGTTTAAAAGATGATTAATATTTTAATGAGAATTTTTAGAAATTAGTTAATTTGGAAAATATCTAAAAGTATTTTATTAAATCAGTTGAAATTGTTTTTGGATAGTTTACATTTTAGAAATGAAACAATTGTTATTTAAGAAATCATATTTTTAAAAAAAGTAAATTTGATTTTGAACCAATATTTTTAGAGAGTAAAATTGATAAAAATAATAATATGAAATATATTGAAAGGAAAATGATTCGATCAATTTATAATTGTTTCACCATTATTTAATGCATTTATTTCTCAAAGAGAAATAAAAAATATATTTTATTTTATTTTTAAATAATTTTTATGAAAATTTCTTATAAATTTTACTTTTATACATATTATATTTTTATTTTGTTGAAATAATGTAACTGTTGTGGAAAAAAAGTGAAACTGGAAAAAAAGTGAAACACGATTTTTAATTGGGAACATTACTGAAAATGAAAAGTAAAATCAATAAAAAGAAGAAACCAATTAACTTCAAATAATAATCCAGTATATAATTTTCAATCAACCCAACAAATACTATTTAAATCTACTTGATTTATCGAAATTGTGTGTGTGGTTTTTGAGATCTCAAAAATAGTCAATTTTTTGAACAAATTTTTAATAATTGATCAATCAAAGAAAAACCCATACCTAATAATAGTATTAAAAAAACTGTTATTGTGGCGAATACTTCATTTTGTCTTTATTTATTTATTTATTCTTTTTTTCATTGATCTTACTTTGAATTTTCAGTAATGTTCCCAATTAAAAACCGTGTTTCACTTTTTTTCCAGTTTCACTTTTTTTCCACAACTGTAAAATTTTGTTGTAAATTTTATAATTCTACAGAAAAGAATTTTTCTATTAAAAAAAATTATTAATGGTAATTCATTAATAAAATTTTTTGGTTTGATCAATTTAAAAAAAAAAAAAATAAAAAACAAATTTTACTAATGTGTTCATTCCAGCAATTGCATTTGAAAAGGCATTTCCGATTAAAATAGCTTTTTGAAAATTATCACCATGTGGAATACTATTTCGAATAATTGGTAACAATACTGAAGTACAAACTACAGTTGAAGCAACATTTGAAATCCTAATTTATTAATAAATTATTATTTGATTTTTTTTAAAATATTATTAATTGATAATTTTAAAAAGAAATTTAAGTGAATTTAATTGGATTGAAATCATTTTTGTAAATGTGAATTAGAAATTTTTCATGTTTTTTTTTGATAAAATTGTTGTGATTTTTGCATTAATGGTGATCCTTTTTGGGTATGCGCACAAGGTTCAAGAAACTTTAAAATATATTCGATGCTGTAAGTGGCATTCTATTCCATTTAATCAATCATTGGATATGTTTGGGTTTGTTTGATTTTGGAAAAAGTATTTTAGATTTTCATTTGATGTTTCTACTCCAAATCACTTCCTTTCTTTTTTAAATACAATGGAATGTTACTAAAATATATCAAAAATATTGTCAAGTTTCTTGAACCTTGTACGCATACCCAAAAAGTATCACCATTAATGAAAATAAAAACAATTTTATCAAAAAAAAACATGTAAAATTTTGAAATCATTTTTGCACATGAATTTCGTAAAGAATTTGGAATTAAA
Organism: Anaeramoeba flamelloides; assembly: GCA_027625915.1. NCBI lineage: Eukaryota > Anaeramoebidae > Anaeramoeba > Anaeramoeba flamelloides. The sequence goes on from JANTQA010000051.1 coordinate 1,246,306, forward strand.
AAAAATTATTATTAATTTGGATCGAATAAAAATTTTTGTATAAATATTTTCAAAAAGTGAAGCCCAAAAGTTTTTAAAAGTATCTTTAAAAAAATTTAACAGCTTAAAATTGTCAATCCAGTGATGAATTATAAAATATTTTGTTTTTCACTTTTTTGAAAATTGCTTTTTATCCAATTTCAATTATTTGTTTTTTAAAAATCTTTTAAATAAAATTCAATTTTTTTGATTGAGCACATTTAAAATAAACTAAATTTCATAATAAATGGCCCATCTTACATTTGAATTTTGAATTGCTTTTGTATCATTTTGAAGTTTTTCCCCTCACAATGAAAAGTTTGCAAATAAATCATTTTTTCTCTTTTTTATTTTTTCGGTAGTGTTTTGTTAAAATGGAAAATGAAAATGAAAAATTGGAAAGAAGTAACAGATGAATTAATGAAAAAATTGGTTTCAACTATGAAAAAGAGATTAGATTTAGTTATTCAAATGGAGGGAGAATCGATAAATGGGTTTTACTAATTTTTTAAATTTTCTATTTTTTATGTAATGCTTCTTTCAAAATAAATGTCCCAATTTTTTTTAACTGTTTTTTTTATTTTTTTTTCTTTTATTTTTAGATAAAAAATAAATATCTCTTGAGTATAGAACTGAATATTAAAATCGAAATTTTTATATTATAAAAGAAAACTTTAATTATTAAAATAATAATCATAGTAATCCTAAGATTTAAAAACTTCAAATTTTGAGGCTGTGAATAATAAAAGAAACAAATTCAAAATTCAAAAGATAATAATATATATATAGAGAGAGAGAGAGAGGGGGGGTGGCATATCGTTAAAAAGAAAAGATTTAATTAAATAATCAATTAAAATTTGCAAATAATGTGAAAAATAAAAGACATTAATAAAATTGCTACTTTAATTAGTATTTTTATTTATATTTTCTCCCAATGAAATGATTTTTGTTCTGAAAAAATAACAAATTCTTTTTATTTTTTATAATTCAAAATAATCCAATAAATTAGTTGATGGAATAATTGTTTATTTTATTTTTTAATTTTTTTTATTTTCAGTTTATTTAATAAGTACCTATTATAGTAAACCATTTTCCAGTCAAGGGGGGCAGTTGTAATGAATGAATTACATGTGTTTAAAGGGTTTAAATGGATATTTGAAGAAAAAATTTATTTTGGAAATTTTCAAAATTGAAATCATTTTTTCAGATTTTTGTTCATTATATTTTGTTGTTTTTTTTTCTATATTTTTCTTTAAACTTAATTCATTTGCAATTTTTTTTTTATTGCAAGATCAATAGTCACTTGTTAAAAATATGTTATTCTAATGTTCTTGAAACAGTGAAAATGGTAGTAGATAAATCTTATTTCTTTCTATTCGAATTTTATTTGGATCTTCAATTGAAGAACAAAATGAACATTCTTGTTTTTCTCAAAAGATACCCTAAGAATTTGAATTTTTCTATTTTTTAGAAAATCTATTGATTTATTGGTTTTAATTCATACATGGTAATCAGCTATTCTTCGATGGGCATTATTCTACTTATTTCCTATTTGTTCTTCAAGGATCATAATATATAAAATAATTGATATTTGAAAAAAATGTTTTTTTTTGGATTCACATTTGACTGAAACAAAGTTTATATGTCGTTTTTGACAATTGACGTACTTTTTTATTGTATATTATTTTTTCAGGATTTATCTTCAAATTGGAAATTAAATTAATTTATAAAGAGTTAGACCCTTACCAAGTATGGTTAAAAGTTTGAAATTTCTGATCATGAAAAATTGATTTTTGTGATTTCTGTGATTTTCAAAATTACTGTGGTTTCTGTGAATATTTATTCAATTTTAATGAAAAATTAAAATCCTATTTTATAATTTTATAAAACAATTGAGAATTTTAACAATATTTTAAAATATTAGAATGGATTTTTAATAGTTTTTTAATCAAATGGCCTTTTTTATGTTTTTGAAAATAATTCAGAACTGAAATGTAATTTTTAAAAAATCTAGTGTTTTTTATCGTAAAATTTACATTCAGAGCAATTGACGAACTTTTTAAATATTTTCTCTATTTTGGTTTTCAAAATTAATTTTCAGGAATTAAAAGAGTCTTGATCATAAATTGGTTTTTTACTTTCTTGATATTTTACGAATTAACAAAGAAACTTTCAATTTACTTTTTCAGATTTAAGGATATTTCATAAACTGGAAAAATGTTTGTGTAATGTTTGAAAATTTAACTTCTTTGATCAGAAATTCAAAGAGTTATTAACAAAACAATTAAAAAAAAAAAAAAATAAAATATACACCATAGTACATTTTTTATTAATTTTTTTTTTTCAGATTTAAATCAACCCTTTCTTCAAATCTAAAAATTAAGAAACAATCCCAAAAAAAAAAAAAATTATGAATTAGAAACAAACCAAACAGAAAAGAGAAAAAAAAAAAGAAAAAAACAAAATTAATAAAATTAAAACTGTTAATTATACAACATCGAATATTGGGTTTGTTGATATGACAGACCAAGGCGTAAATGCTTTTCTTTTTAAACATAAGAATTTTTCTTGGAAGTGTTTTACTTTGTATTATTCTTTTAAAATGCTATTTCCTAACCCAAGAACGATTTATGGATCGATGGTTCAGAAAATTAATTGGTAATGTTGATTTTTTGGTTTGAATTAGAAAAAGATCGAAGTTATGTGAACGGAAAAAATTTTAAGAGTAAACAGATCTTAACTCACAATAATACAAGACAACCTTGTTATTATTGTTGAAAATATTTAAGACGAAATTTTGAATCTTATTGGTTGTGTGATAAATATGATTATCATTATCACAAAGGATGTTTTATTCCTTTTTTTTTTTGAAAAGTCAATTAATTTTTTTAAAAAAGTGACTTGAAAGTTGGAAAAAAATTTTTTATCAAATTTCAACTTTTTATCATTGCTCTGATTTCACTAACAGGTTTATCCGAGTTTATAAAGTTGATGGATGTTGATATTTTTAAAATTATGGCAAAAGATAATTTTTTCCAAAATGCTACAATCCTGTCCAGAATGACACACAAATTGTAGAAGCTTTCAAGACTTTTTCGAACTTTTAGACTGACAGTCTGCAAGATTTCAAGATTTCCAATATTTTTTCAAATCTCAAATTGTTGCTGAAAGTTTTTTAAAGAACAAAAAGGATAAAAAAAAATTGATTTTTAATAAAGTTAACATTTTTGGGATTTAATAGTAATTTTTTAAAGTTCTCTCAAAGAAAAGTATTTTTTAAATTTCAAAAACCTGAAACTGTTTTTCAGAAAAAATAAAAGCCAAAAAGTGTTTGGAATGTAAGTTTTTAAAAGTTTTCATTTTAAAAAACAGTTTAAATTGAGATTTATTGAATTTTGGTTTTGTAATTTCCCTTCAAAATTTGAAATAATTTCAAAAAAAAACTAAAGTGTTGCATTTAAAAAATAGATTTTCAATTTTTGTACTATTCTTGTTGTGCGTATAGCAGAATTAGTACATTTTTTTTTCAATTTCCCTTTTTATAAGCTCCACCAAACCAATGATCGTTTTCAGATAATTTAACTATTGGTATAACACAAAGCTGTTCTCTAATCGTAATAATTGATAAAATAGAACTTATAATGGGAAAGAAAAAAAGAAGATGAGTGTTCTTGTTTTTATATTTTAATGGGTGCTTATTAAATATTGGTGTGGGTGATCTATTCGAAGATACTAAAAAAAAATATTAATTGTATCAAAAGTTAGTATCGATTTTTGTCAGCTCTCATATGAGACCTATAAAAACTGGGTTTTGTCACACTTTTATTTCAATCCTATTATTAATGAAACGTAATTCAGGTGGATTTATTCAAACAAAATTTTCTTTTTCTCTCAAAAAATTGAATTTGCTGTCTGTCTTTTCATTTCTTTCTTCAAATCGAATTGTAAATTTGAAAAATCAGAAAAATTGAAGTTTGGTAAATTGAATAAAAGATATTTTGAATTTGTTTTTTGAAAACATGTAATGTGTTGTGTTCAAACAAAAAACTTGGGAGCCAAAAAAGGTGAAAATTTTTTTTGAGATCTTTTGAATCACATTTGAAAGGTTTTGTGAATAGAGGGTATCTTTTTTGGGGTTGGGGTCGAGGTTGATTTTGATTTTGATTTTTTGAATAAAATGAATTTTGCAAAGTTGAGTGGTTTTGGATTTTCCGAAAGAAAAAAAAAAAAAAAAAAGCAAAAGACAAAGAAAAAAAATATTGGGGGAAAACGAAAAGATGCAAAAAAAAAAAAAAAAGACTCTTACCAACAAGACAAAAACCAACCAAGAAACATAACATAAGCAAGAATTCTTTTTGGGTTTGTACCAGCTTTTTTTAAAACAAAGGCAGCAAGTCTTTCAGAAAGTTCGTATTTGTGCAAGGCTTGTGCGATTGTGAATCCACCAAGAAACAAAAGAACAACAGGATCGAAAAATTTTCCAGCGACCAGTCTTGAGGAAGTCAGTGGTTCTTCGACCTTCCCATCCGAGTCTAAAATGACACCAAACCAGACCAAAGGGATGGGGATAAACAGCGACGTTACAAAAAGTGGGATTGCTTCGCTTGCCCACATGATCGTCACAAAAATCAAGATTGCCAAGCACTTGTGTGCTGCTGGCTCCTTTTTCATGATTGGAATGAAATACAGAATTAGAAAGACAACAACAGCCACTGCAAGTGGGATTGGCTTCACTTTTAATTTCTGTTGCTCGTCAACAACCTTTGGTTTGATACTGTTCAAATTGATTTCTGACATGCTTCGAACAGGTGCATTTTCTTTGTTTTCGTCTTCTTCTAAGTCAGTTGAATTTTCGAGAAGAGGTGTTTCTTCGTTCTTTGGTTCTTTGTCATTTTCAGAACTTGATGAACTTGGTGAACTTGATGAATCAGAAAGTAATTTTACTGACATTCTTAAAAAAAAAAAAAAAATGGATAGGAATTTTGAACCTCAAATAATAAAATAATACAAACAAATATCCTGTGGTAGACTATAAAATAGTGGCTAACTTCTATCAATCAAATTTTGGGAACTACTTTGTTAACTAGATACTTTTTGAAATTACTCTTAAAGAATTTTTAGTTTTACACTTGTTCTAATTTTGTTAAATATTATTTCAGATACTTACAAGTATTTTCAGCCAAAAAACAAGAGAGTTTTTTTCAACTTTCCTTTTTTTGTTAAATCAATAAATCAGAATTTGAAACAATCAAAATAAATCAGAAAGGCTTTGTTGATCAAAACCGTTAATATGATACTTATTCTTTTCAATACAATTAATTGAAAAAATAAAAAGATCAAAATAGTCTATATTCACTTCGAAAATAAAAATATTTCAAGAATTAAAATAAATCTTTAAAGGTCCCATTCTAAAAGGGATACTTATAATTTATACTTCTGATTTCAGAATTCAAAATTTGATATTTTACATGATTTATGAAAATCTTTTATTTGGAAAGTTGATTATTGAAGTCAAAATAAAGCGTGCAAAAAAATTACATCTGTGTTTCAAAATAAAAAGCTTGTTTTTTTGTTGTAGAAGACCTATACATTAACCAATCAAAGAAACTGATAATAAATCAAAAATAAATATGGTATTGGTTTCTTAAAGTTCAATTATTTAAAAAGAAATTCTAAAAATGAAGGATCAAATTGCAAAATTTATCTCAAAAAATAGAGTACATTTTTTAGAAAATTATATCATCAAAAAAACCAAAAAAAGTCAAAATAATTGTTAATTTTATCAAAAATTTTCAACTAATTGAATGAATAATTTTAATTTTACAGAAAATAACCAGATCTTTACCATCAAAATTGATTTGAACTTAGGTATACTATTTGGTAGTAGATTGGATGTTGCCTTGATACAAGAAGAAAAAAAAGCACGGATAATATTTTGAAACATGGATTAACGTCTTTGTTGATACATGTTTTTGATCACTTTATAAATTAATTTTTGTTTATTTTAAACCAAAGATTATTAGTTCATGGTGTTTTTCAAAGTCGTTTCATATTTTTGTTACATGACAAACCAAAAAAGACTTTTTACAATTTACTGATATTTGAATACTCTATATAAAAAATTTTCACTTCCTTTTCATTTTTTAAATGATCCCTATTCAAATAGATCCCAAATTACAACACACTTCTTCTAAGAACTCTTTTGATTAAAGACAAATATTGAAAATTAACAGAAAATTTTTTCCCATTTAGAATTCCAATACCAGTATGAAAAATAATTTGTACTTTATTTCCTTTTTAATCTGTTCATGTTTGAGCTGCTGTAAAAGATTTAACAACTTTTAGCCTTCGTTTTTCAATTCAAAACTCAACTATTTGGTACAAAATTGGATAATTAAAGAAAATTTTTTCTGATGAAATTTGTTTTCGTTATTGTATTGCTGAGATTCTTTTTGGATTCAATTCTACCCATAGTAGGTCTAAAAATTACATTATTGGACTATTGAAGGTAAATCATATAAGTACAAATTGAAAACATTCTCGATAGGACAAACTTGTTTAAAAAATCTCTTAGAAATTAATATTAAAATATTTTGATAAACCTCCAAGTGGTGCAAAAAAACCCAGGTTTTTAACTTTAACTATTACAAAAATTTATCTCTACAGTAAATATATTTTAAGAATGGGCTAAAAGAAACATATTAATAGGATTTCAACAACAAATATAAACAAGAAGTATAGTTCTTTAAATAAATTTCTAAATAATAATTATGAAGATATTGAAAGATTAAAAGTTTAATTTTTTGATAAAAAAACAAGAAAAATTTCATTTTTTAAATTTTGATAAAAAAATCATTTTATCTTAAAAATTGTAAATAAGAAGAAATTTTTGAAACAAAAAATCAATTTAGATTTTTGAACCATTTTCTAAAATCTGAGATCTAACCTAACAGTCAATTTAAATAAGAACCAAGAATGGGTGTGTCTTCCTATCTTCATATACCAAAACCCCGAGAAAAAAACATCAATTAAAATTTCCTAATAAGTTATAGATTGTAAAACTTGGTTTGTTATACTACGAAAATTAAACTTGGAAAATACAGTTATACTCAAATTTATTTTTAAGGAATAATAGAATAAATTTTTAAAGTAATAATTGAAAACCAAAAAATCACTCTTTAGAATAAAAAAACCATATCATAAATCCCATATATATATATATATATATATATATATATATATAAACTCTGTTTCAGTCAAAGGGGTCCATCGTATTTTTCAAATATGAATTATTTTATATAATTGACTTTTGAAGAACAAATAAGAAATAAAGAGAATAATACACCTCAAAGAATTGTTGATGCATGTCTGAAAGAAAACTAATTAATTAATATATTTTCTTAAAAATTGAAAAACATAAATTCTTCGGGCCATATTGAGAAAAACAACGATGTTCGTTTTGAACTATACTGGTATTGGAATAATAGATAGGAAACAATTTTCACTTCATTTTCCATACTTTTCTTTAGAAATAAAGCCCTAAAACGAAGTTTGTTGGTATTTGTGGTCTCTATTTGAAAAAGGAAATGAAAATAAATATGAACATTTTTCAAATTTATTAAACAAATATCAATCATGATCAAAGATCGAATTGAATTGCAATAGAAATCAATAGATTTCTCAACAATCTTTACATGGTTTCAATGACATTAGAATAACACGTTTTTACCAAGCAACTATTGATCTTGCAATAAAAAATTTTTTTGCAAATGAATGAAGTTTTAAAAAAAAAGCGCAAAAAAAAAAAAAAATGTGAAAAAATGATTTCAAATTTGAAAATTTCCAAAATAAAAATTTTCTTCTAATATCTATGCAAACCCTTTAAAAACGTGTATTACACCATTACAACTGGGCCCCTTTAACTGAAAAATAGTTTATATATAGAGATAATATTACCCATGGTGTTTAAAACCTTAAAATATATACAATTTAAGAGGCTTGGGTAATAAATTTATTAATTTTTATCTACATGCCTTTTTAAAACAGTCCTAAACCACAATTTTGGTTTTTGGGTATTTTTCAAAGTAAATTAAAAAAAAAATTGGTTCAAAAACAAAAACAAATACTTTTAAATTTGTAGGCAAGTGTTTGGCATAAAGAATAATTTCAAAACGACACACACCCTGGCTATAATCCTAATAAGTAATACCCACATCATAAATAGAATATTTGTTTTGAATATTCATAATTTGGTAAAAAAAAACCCGAAAAATTTAATAGATAAATAATAAAATAAAATAAAGATCACAATTATATGATTTTTGATTTCTTAAAAAAGTTTAAAAAAAAAACTTTTCAGGATATTTTCTTGAAAATTCACTTCTCTTCCAAAAATATCACCCTATGAGAGCTATTTAATTATTTCAAAGAGTTTATCAAAACTTGATTAATGATACTTATTTTTCAAAATAATTTTTTTTCACAAGGAGGACAAATTATGAATTTGCCCTTTTTTATGAAATATATTAACTAATATAGTTCAATTTGGGATACTAATGCCTTTTTAATTTGTAGATTTGTATATTCCACATTATATAGTTAAAATTAATTATTTTCAATAGTGGAGATTTGTAGATCTAGTAAACATACAATTATTATCAACCCCCCCTCCTCAAATTTTTTTGTTGCTTTTTCTTTTTTTCCTATTAGTTTACACATTGGATTCAACTGCTCTATTTAAAAAGGAAAATGATATTTATACATTTTTTTTTTTTTAAAAAATTTCAATTTAATCTTTCAGTATCTACATAATTCTTATTAAACATTTATTTAAAGAACTATATTTCTTGTTTATATACTATTTTCATCCTATTGGTTTGCTTCTTTTATTTCTACAGTGGGTAAAGTGTTTTTAAATTACCTAATATTTCATAATAAACTAAAGTGATAAACATGGGTTGGTTAAACCACTGTAGAAAGAAATTTCATATATCATAATTTGAATTGTTATTAGTTTTGATAAAAACCATTAATACATTTTTTAAAAAAATGTATAAATCAAACTTTTTAAGATGATTTATATAAAGAAACAATAATTTTTAAACTGTTACAGAACCTTTTAGCATACTGAAAGTTTAAGATAGTGAACAAAGTTAATCAAAATTACCCTCAAAGAAAAAATTAAAGATCAGAAAGGTAAAACACAATACAAATAATTTTTTTAATTCAACTTAAATAATAAACTCAAAAATTTTGATCTTCAATTGATGTATTGTTCCTAAAAATTTTTTACTGTACTTTATTTAATAAATTAGTGTGTTTATTTAAAAGTAGTAGGATAAGAAGAAATACCATGTTTGGGGGGTGTAATTTTTAGTTCTTTAAGGGATTCTCTTCTACCACATAAAAGTCTTGAATTTTAAGTATGTTGCTTTTGAAATAAAATCATTTTTTATTTATACCTCGTTCAAATATCTCAAAAAAAAATAATTATTAAAATAGTCTAATATTTGATCACACTAATTAAATAAAACTTTATTCTACGGGGCCAAATTAACTTTATTCACAGCATAACAATCCAGTCTCAAATAAAACTCCTGCTATTTTTTTTTTCTTGCTCTGGTAATACATCTAGTTAAGAACCCAATATTATATCAACAATAAAATATAATTTGAAGGTCAACTCCTTGATATTTTAAGAATGTTTTAAATTTTGAATTGAATTTGTTTACTAATTTTTAGTAATTTTTGGTAATTTTTTAATTTTAAATAAGAAAATTACTAAAAAAATTTTTTCAATTTTGGAGAAAATTGGATAATTGAACTTTCAGTTTTTAGACCGACTTTTTTTGTCTTAGAACTTTACTAATCCAATATAAATATTCGCTGATTTTTTATTGTCTGGTTTCATTGATCATTTAATGGTTAGGATTTCTTGAAAAAAGAATCGCAGATGCTATTTTGATTTATGCATTTTACCAAGTGCAACCATTATTTTAGTAACAATATATTACTTTACCCAATCAACATTCTTTGAAATCATTTTTATTGGTTTGAGTATTGTTTTTCTATTCTCCAGAGCTCAAAATAGGAATTCTCCTCAAATAATATTGTTTTTTTAAATTGTTACTGGTAAGTAAATAATAAATGAAAAGAATTTTCCTCTTTCTTATTTTTCCGTAATTTTCTTCAACAAAGAGAGTTTTAATAGGAATAGATTTTAATTTGTGATCTTTATTTATTTGTTTTGGTACTTTTTTTATTCTATCAGGAGATATTGGGATAATCAAAGAACTCAAAATCAATACATATGTTTGGACAAAGGATGAAGAACAAAATAGTATTCCACTTACAAATTACAAAAACCAGTTTATTCAGCACAATCTCCAAATTTGAAATCTTTATTGCTCCTTTTCCTTTGCAAAATCTTTGTGAAAAGTGGCTTTAAGTTGATACAAAATTGAAATATCAACATAACTATTAATCTTTAGGAGGTACGATTTTTTCAATGTTGAATTTTTCACTTAGAAAACAAAAGCGAATTATCTTGAAATCAACTTTAGTAAAAAATCACTTTTTAATGTAAAATAAAAAAATTAAAAGAATAGTCTTTATTTTGAAAATCAAATCAAACCAAATCCCAAATAGAAAATATTTTTGAAAAATATTTTCCACTTAAAAATTTACAAATTAGCCTTTTCATTTTTTTCTCTTTTTCGATTTAAAATTAATGTCGAAGCCAAGTAAGAAAATCTCTTTTCTCTTTCAAAGCCAAATTTTTACTTTTTTTTTGTCTCTTTTTAAATTATAGAAAAATTCTTTGTTATTTTTTTTGTGACAAAAAAAGTTTTATTTTTTAAAAAATAAAAAATTAAAAAGAAGAAAACCTCTCTCAATTTGTTTTCACACCAAATTTGGTTTAATTCCAAAAATTTATTTTTCTTTCTTCTTCTTTCCAAGCTAATAATCTATATAGTAATTTTGGAAACAGGATCTTTAGCCAAAACAGAACTGGAACAACAAACAGAGGAAGAGGATCCTCTCTCCTACTCAGAACAGGAGGAAGAGGAAGAGGAACAACCTCAACATCAAGAATAGGTGTAGGAAGAGGAACAGGAACAGGAAGAGGTGTAGGAACTGGAAGGGGTATAGGAAGAAGAACAACCTCAACCACAACAACTGGAAGAGGAATAGGAGTAGGAAGAGGAACAGGAAGAGGAACAACCTCAACAACTAGAGTAGGAAGAGGAACAACAACTGGAAGAGGAGTAGGAACTGGAAGAGGTATAGGAAGAGGAACAACCTCAACAACAAGAATAGGAAGAGGAGTAGGAAGAGGAACAGGAAGAGGAACAGGAAGAGGAACAACCTCAACAACTAGAGTAGGAAGAGGAACAACAACTGGAAGAGGAGTAGGAACTGGAAGAGGTATAGGAAGAGGAAAAACAACCTCAACAACAACAGGAAGGGGTATTAATAGCTTTAGGAACCGTATGAATAATACTAATAATACAACAAGAGGAGGAGGCCTTAATAACTTTAGAAATCGTTTGAATAGTTCTGGAAGAGGAACAAATACCACAACTGGAAGAGGACTGAATCGGTTTAATCGCACGAGCCAAGGTAGAGGATCCACAACAAATCAGCAACAATCAAATCAGCAATCAAGCCAGCTTGAAAGGCAAAGAAAAGAAGAAGAAGAAAGGAAAAAACAAGAAGAGGAAAGGAAAAGACAAGAAGAAGAAAAAAAAAAAAGACAAGAAGAAGAAAAAAAAAAAAGACAAGAAGAAGAGAAATTAAAAAAAATTGAAGAACAAAAAAAACAAGAAGAAGAAAAGAAACGCCAAGAGGAAGAAAAAAAAAGGCAAGAAGAAGAGGAAATAAAGAGGAAAGAAAGAGAAGAAGAACAAAAACAACTTGAAGAAGAAAGACAACGACTTGAAGAATCAAGAAGAAAAATAGAGGAATTAAGAAAAGAGCATGAAAAAAGATTAAAAGAAAAAAAAATCAAAAGAGAAAAAAAAAAACTAGAAAGAGAAAAATTAATGGGTTCAAAAACAAAGCAAATCCAATCAATGAATTTAACGACAAAAAAAATTAATGAAGAAGAAAAAAGGAATCAACGTATAAAATCATTTCAAGAGGAATTAAAAAAAAAAGGTTTAAAAAGAGCCTGGGGGAAGGTAAAACCAATTGGAAGACGCCGAGCACAGAAATCCAGAATGAACAGATATTTAATCAAAAAAGATAACACCGTTCCACAGCTTTTAAATTTACAGGATAACACTAACCAAAATATACAAAATAAATTAGCATTAAATAATAAAAATAATCAAACTGGAAAAAATAATGAGATACAAAAGGAAAATGAAACCAAAGTAAGTTTTTATTTTTTTATTTTTTTATTTTTTTTTTTTTTTTTTATAATATATATCTAATTATTTGATGTAAAAATGGAAACTATGAGTGTTGCCTCATATGCATTTCGCTACAATTTCGGTATTTTTTATTTTTTCTAATTTCCAGCAATCAACAGAAATAATTTTAACCGTTCGGGAAAATAAAAGTTCAACACGAGTTTTTAATTGGAACCTTAATAGAATCACAGAAACCTGAAAATTCAAAAGTAAAATCAATTAAAAGAAGAAATAAATTAACTTCAAAGAATAAACCATTATATATTATTTTCAAACAAATAAACAAACACAAGATATATCTATTTTATTATCAAAATCTGTGATGGATAATTTTGGAGATCCTCAAAAATAGTCGAATTTTTTCAACAAATTTTCAATAAATGTTCAATCAAAGAAAAACCCTATACCTAAAGGTAATATTTAAAAAAACTCTAATTGTACTGAATCCTCCATTTTGTATTTAATCATTTATTTTTTCTTTTAATTGATCTTACTTTTGAATTTTCAGGTTTCTGTGATTCTGTTAAGGTTCCAATAAAAAATGGCGTTGAACTTTTTTTTCCCGAAGGGTAACTCTTATTTGAAAATTAAAAATTAAATGGGAATTGTTGATCAACAAACTAATAAAGAAAAAAATACGAAAGATAAAAACTGAAAAATTTTTTACATATTGTAAAAACATAATTAAAAAATCCATTAATTTGTAATTGAATGAAGAGTTAACTCGTTGGAATTTGAATTTCATAAGGTTCAAAAAGTTTAGGTAATCTGTTTTTTGATCATAAGAGATTTATTCAAAAATATATTTGTACTGAAAAACGTAATGTAATGAAATACTAAAAATTTTTCGAAACATAAGGAGGTATTTATTTTAATTTTTTGGAAAACAACCATTACAATTTCAAATTCTAAAGGATAAAACGGATATTTAGTTTAGAGTAAGAATGAAAAACAATAGTTCATTACTTTTTTTTGAAGTGAAATTTTTCATTTCAAAAATTAAATCTTCAATATACATCGGGGATTTGGTATTCATTTTCGTTACTGAGATTTTACTTTTTTGAGATTATTTATTACCAAGTGAGCTTGAAAAATTACAAATATTCACCGGAAATAAAACCATTAGTATAACTTGAATGTTTAGTAGTAGTTAGATTTTATCTTTTTTTTTGATTGAAGAAAATAAAAAAAATCCGAAATTTAATTCCTCAACTCATAGAAAGAATTGTTTAATTTCCATTTTGGTTTTAAAATTGTTTTGCTTTGGTGGGGTGTATTCTACTCGATTACAGAAAAAAAGGAGTTGTGCTTTTTCAAAGAAAAAAATTCAAATCAAATTTCAATTTGAACACAAAAATAAAATTGTTTTTCTTTATTTGTTCAAATTCCACAAGAAAAAAAAGCGAATTTATCCCCTCCTTTCACTGATCTTTAAATTATTTTGATTTTATTAACTCAAAAATAGTTAAAACTTTGGTAATTATTTTTATTTTTTTTCAATTTTTAGTAAAAGATTCTGGGGGTTTGTTGAACCAAAATAGTGAATCAAGAGTTGGGTTTTAACAATATTCTAATCAAATCTAGATGTTTATATTCATTAAAACAAATTCTTCAAAAAAACATTATTCTCGTATATTAAGACATATGTTCTTTGAGTTGAAAAATTTAAATTCAATCCAATAAAAAAAACTATTATTGAATTTAAAAATTCAGGAATATGTTTTTAAGGAGATATTTATTTTTTCAAAATTTAGATATATGCTTTTTAACAAAGTGGAAATAGAAACATTTTGATCAGTGTTCAATTTATTATTGTTCTATTTACTTTTACAAACTTTTTTTTAGAGATTTTTTAAAAACTTGTAAGTCTTCAACTTTTTTAAAATGAATATTTAAGATTTAATTTAATAAAAAATCAAAATTAGTTTATTAATAATTATTTTTTGTAAAAAGTAAAGTCATCTTCAAAAAGTTGACAAAAAAACTATTCACATATTCCTATTAATAAGATATATTGGAGTTTTTCAGCTGTTTTAAGGATACTATTAAAAACTTTTTTGCACCAATTTTATGGAATAACTCAAAAAAAAAAAAAAAAATTAATGGTTAAACGATTATATTTTTATTGTTTTTCAAAAATGAATAAATTAAAAAAATTTTTTTTCTATGTGTGGCTTAAAAATAAAATTAAAATAGAGTACAGATCAAGAAACAAAAGAAATTCAAAAAGAAAATAAACAAATTACAGACAATAAACAACAAGAACAAAAAGAAGAAATTAAGGAGGATCTCTTACCACAAATTATTAAAGAAGAACCTTTAGACTTAAAAAAATTAAATCACAAGGAAGGAGTGCAGGGATCACTTGTTAGGAGTAAAGAAATTGATCGTAGCGAGTGGAGATCTAGTATTTTTTTGAAGCACCCAGGGCTTCAAAATTTAAGAGAAAGAATTTTACCACTTGAAAGAGCAACAAGCTTTTCTGAAATTTATCATCCAGGTAAAAAGGAGGTACAGCAGAAATTTACTCAAAATGATGCACTACAATTAATAATGCATCACCTCATTGCGCTTGGTTATAGAAAAACTATAAAAATAGTTGAGATGGAATCTGGTATTAAATACCAACCCCAATATTTGAATGATTCTCGTCTTCAAACAATACTGCGTGTTGCCTTAAAAAGATCAGAGAAAGTTTTTAATTTCACGATGGAGGCTAAAAAGAAAAATATCCAAAACAAAATGAAAGAACAAGAAAATAATCAACAAAATCAAACTAGTAAAGAAGACCAACAAAATAATGAAAATGAGAAAAAAGAAGAAGAAAAAGATATGGAGGCAGTTGAACATTTAATTAGTTTAGGGTAAATTACTTTTATAGACTTTTTTTTTTTTTTCTTTTTTTTCCTCTTCTTCTTTTTATTTCTTCTTTTATTCTACTTTTAAGTGTCTTGGTAAAAAAATTTTCAACTTCAGAATGAATCCAAAAAATGATTTTAGATTTTTCTAGAAAGATAAAGATACTTGATAAAATGGTGTATCTCTTCTCAAAATATTTTATCATTATGTACAAAAAAATTTATGTTTGAAAAAAAAAACATATTATTATTTTCAACTTTTGAAAATATCACTTTTGATCGATCCGAAAAACGAAGAAACAAAAAGATTTATAATGAATTGTGAACTTTATTTTAAATTTTTAAGAGTACTTTATTCTTATCAAACTTACATTGAACATAATAATAATAAATGAACTTGAAAAATATATTTTAATCATATACTACAAAATTATTTTTATTGTAGATCTGTATTTTAAAAAAATATAATCAAAAAAATACACTTATCGTAAAATTTTTGGTTTCTATTCGTATAATTTCCTTTTTTTTTTTTTTTTATTTGTTATCGCTTTCTGAGTTCAAAAGTTTTGACCAAGGCTATAATTAAATCGTTAATACAATTATTTCATCTTTAAAAAAAATATTTTTTTTTTTAAGGATAAAAATCGAATTGAATTAAGATAAACTGTATTCCAAAAAATTACGACACACTTTAAGAATAATATTCAACAAAAATTCATACAGAAAAACTTTAACTTTCCTCTATTATATTTAAAATTATTAGTGTTTAATCTTAATCAAATAATTTAAAATCTGTTTATAATCTATCCAAAAATTAGAATCAGCGAAATTAGAAAATCAAAAAAAAATTGTTCCACTTATTTGTGAGGAACATAAAAACAAAAAAAAGTTATTTTAGAATAAAGAAACTTTTAAGGAAAATGCATTGTTGCCAACTTAAAATCAGATTTTAAATATCAAATTCCGGTTTGGATATTTATTTCAATTATTTAAAAACGAACTTTGTTAAAAGATATCAATAAATCAATCTACAAATAAAATCATTTTCATCAAACTGTTTTTAGTTGAATTAGAATATAAAGATAAGTAATCAAAAATTATAAACTAAACTCTTTACAGTCAAAGAGACCCAGTTTTATTGAAGGAATTGAACATATTCTTTGAGTTTAATCCATTATTCTTCTCAAAATAAATTTTCAATTTTTAGATCTGATCATTATTTCTCATTTTGTAAAAAAATTTTTTTTCGTATTAGTCAATTTTTTTTTTTTTGTTTTTATCTTTTTCTTTTTTTTAATTTTTTTAAAAAAGGCAAATTGAAAAAAAAAAATGTTTGAAAACTCCAAATTACCATTAAGAGTATCGAGACTTTGTAATTTCTTTTAAAATTCAGACATTTACTATTAAAAAATCTTATTGCTAAATTTCTTAATTTTCCTAAAGGAAATAAAAATTGTTGACAATAAAAGCAAAAATGAAAGGTGACCAAAAATTTTTTTAACATTTTCTTTTTTTCGAAAATTTATAGTTTTTTCAAGTTTTTCTTTTATTAATATCAACTCTAATTTGAAGTTTATTATTTCTCACAAGTCTAAACAATCGTAGTTGATTGATTCTTATAAAAAAACTGTGAATTTTTCATTTTTGGTTTGGCCCTTTTGAGTGAAATGGAGTTTAGAAAAAACTGATATAAAAAAAATTGAAAATTTTCAACAATTCTTTTGAAAAATTTCTGATGCTCATGATTTAATCGAAAAGATAAAAAAAAAAAATCTTTTATTTTCATATAGAACGAAGTAGTAACTTCTATTTCTTCAGATGTGGTTTTAATAAAAATTTCAATATCAAAATAAATTATTTCTTTATGAATTTTTTTTTTTTTTTTTTTTTTTTTTTTGCAAAAAATATTAATTTATTTAATAAACCCAATATATCCTAAATCATGATCTGAAACGATAAATAGTTTAGGAGCTGAAGAAGATGAAGTAGAAGATGATGTAAGTATTTGGAATGAACCAGAAGGAGAAAAATATTTGAAATTCTCAACCGAAAAGGGTAATGATGGAAGACCATACATTAAAGCAGCAACAATCAATAAATTGGTAGAAAAATTAACGGATCCTGAAGGTGTTAATATGAATTATCTTCAAACATGTTTACTTACTTACCAATCATTTACATCCTCAGAAAAGTTATTAACCAAATTAATTGAAAGGTTTCATGTACCAAAAACAAAAAATGAAAACCAAGATGATTATAATAGAAAAAAAAATTCAGTACAAATTAGAGTTGGTAATGCAATTAAAATTTGGATTGATAAATATTTGGAAAACCCTGAAGAAAAGGTATTGAGATATTTAGAAGAATTTCTTAAAGGGGATGTTATGGAACAGCACGAAAATCTAGCTAACCAATTATTAAAAAAATTACAAGATTTAAAAAAAAGAAAAGGTAAAACAAATATTAAAAAATTTAAAGACAAACCACCAGAACCAATCGTTCCAAAAAATATTTTTTCACCAGAGCTTCAGCTTTTTGATGTTGATGTTTTAGAAATCGCGAGACAAATTACTTTAATTGATTACGATATGTATTCGAAAATTCATGTAAATTTTATTTTAATTTTTTCTTTTTTTCTCTTTTTCTTTTTTTCTTTTTTTCTTTTTTTCTCTCTCATTTTTTCAATTGGGGTGCTTATTTTAAATTTTGATTTGATAAAAATTCATGATTACAATTTTTATTCCATTTTAGTGAATTTGATCCAGTAGAACTACAATTTTTGAAATATTTCCTTTAATGAAAATTTTAAAATGAAGAGACAATACATTCAAAGGAAAAAATAAGATTGAAAATAAAAAGTTTGAAAATTTTATTCAAGTTATATAAAGTATAAATTATGTAATGATTATTATTTACAAAGTAATTAAAAAAAAAAAATTCAACATATCCATTAGAACCGGTTTAATACAAAGTTTCCTCTTTTTTAAAAAAACTTTAATATCTCGAAAAAATCAACAGTCAACTAAAATTAATTCAAAAAAAATTATTTAATTTTGTTTTTTTATTATTTAAGGGAGGGGTTATTAACCCCTCTTGTTTGTCGTTAGGTTTTTTTTAATTTGTGAAATAAAAAGAAAAATCAATAAATTTTCTTTTTATTTCTTATATCAAAAAAAAAAAAACACCGTTAGCTTTTCCCAATTTTCAAAAGAATTGAGTAAAATCATTGATTTTTATCCATTCTTTTAAATTCTGGAAAAGCGCCTTTAGGTTTTCTTGAGTTTTCTGTTTATTTGGAAAATCAATATATTTTCGTTAGGTTTTTTTTACTTTTTGAAATAAACTGAAAATTTATAAAAATTTTCTGTTTATTTCAAAAAATAAAAAAAACCTAGAACACTTAACAAATAAAACAGAAAACCTCAAGAAAACCTAGGCACTCTACGGCACTCCACGGCACTTCCTGAAACTCGAAATTGTATTTAGAGTTTTTTATTCTAACTATAATGTTGGTAAGATTATAACCCATCGTATAGCCTTTCCTTAAAAAATGAAAAGAAAAAATTTTATTTTTAAACCAAGACAAGATTAAGAGAAAGAAAAGATTGAAATAAAATAAATATAAAAAAATAACAAAAAAGTCTAAACTTAAAAGTTTTTTTTTGGCGCCCCAAGTGTTGAATGGGTTGTTGTTTGTTTCCTTTTATGTCTGTAATTTCTGTAGATCACCACAATAATTTGTTTTAATAAAGATGTCTAGATATTTGACCAAATATAGATCAAATGAAAAAAATGTTACTTGATTAAGTTTTAAATTAGAAACTTTTGAGATATGCTACATCTATAAAGAAATGATTTTTTAAGAATAAGAATTGGTTTTCGAAATTTTCTTTTCAGTTGCTTTGCTTTTTTTTTTTTTTTATTGTTTTTATTGGTTTCTTTTTTTAAATTTTTTTAATTTTTAATTTTTAATTTTCGCAAGTCTTATTTTAGCAAAATACTAGAACAAGATACTGACTAAACAAATTGTAAGGAAAGATTGGTTAAGTTTGTTCAGTTCGTTCAATTTGATTCAGTTCTCTTCGATTTTCTTTAGTTAAGTAATTCCAGCTCAATTGGTTTAAGATCTAACTCGAAACAGTTCTGTTTGTTTAAGATCTAATATAAACAACTTTTAATTTTTATAATGATTTTTTATCCCTTGTACCATCTCAAACACTTAAGAAAACTGTAAAATAAAACTCTGTTCTTTTTAAAGATAAACAAATATAGTAACTTTTGATTTTTTATACTTTTTATTTTTTCCAAATTCCAATTTCATGGGTTCCTTCGGTTACTTATGTTCCTTCGGTTTCACCCCTTTTTGATTTTTTTGAATTTTTATTTTTTTGTTATTATTTTATTATTCTAATTTCAGAAATAATATTAACAAACAAACAAGAAAACTAACGAACAAACTAACTAACTACCAACTCACAAACTTACAAACTAACAAACAAACAACCAATTATTAATATGTGACAACCATTAATTTATCAAATTTATAGCCCACTGAATTATTAAATTTATCCTGGAGTAAAGCTAAATACAAACATAAAGCACAAAACGTATTGGCATTTATTCATAGATTTAATACTTTGTCAAATTGGATTACAACAAAAATTTTAAAATTCGATAAAATTAGAAAAAGGACAATAATTTTAGAAAAGATGATCAAATTAGCAAGTAAACTCCGAGATTTACAAAATTTCAATTCCTTGATCGCAATTTTATCTGGATTAAATTCTTCTTCAATTCATAGATTAAAATTTACTTGGGAAGAATTGCCAAGAGGTGTGGAGGATATTGTTAAAAATCTTGATACTGAAATGTCTGCAGATCAATCTTTTAAAGTTTATCGTCAAGTTCTTCATAAAATTAATCCACCTTGTATTCCTTATCTTGGTGTATATTTAACTGATCTTACCTTTATTGAAGATGGTAATCCAAATAAAGTCGATGGATTGGTTAATTTTTATAAAAGAAGGTTAGTTTACGCAGTAATTGAAGAAATTCAACAATACCAATTCCGTCCTTATTCCTATCAACCTATTTATCAAATTAAGAAGCATCTTGAAAAATTAACATTTTGGGATGAAAATGAATGCTATAATAAGTCTTTGAAACACGAACCAAGAAAAGCTGATCGTGAAGATATTAAATAATTAGTTTTAGTTTTGTTAAAATATATCTCAAGATTATTATATTCTTTTTTCTCACAATTTTTTAATAATTCTTTAGAATTTATTATTGTGATGATTTATTAATTGTTTTTTTTACTTTCAAAATTTATTCTTTGACTCTTAAAATTATAAAAAAAAAAAAAAAACATTAAATATTTCTTTTTTTTACTTTTCTTTCAAAATTTTGATAAAATTAATACAAGTACTCAATTATTTCTTATTTTTTTTAATCAACAATAAATTTAAGACTTTAATTTTTTATCTTTTTATTTATGAATTTCTCTTTTTTCTCCTCTTTTGAAAAATTTCATACCAATACATATTCTTTAAGGGATTACCCTCTACCAAGGAGAAGTCTAATATTAAAAGTAAGTTGTTATTGTGACCTAATCACATTAGTTCTGCAAGGTTCATATGTCTCTAAAAAATCAATTAGTAAAGTAGTAATATTTGTTGATCCTCATCCATTAAAAATGATCTTGTAATAAGTAAAAACCCAAACAATTTTTGAATAAAATCTGCATTTAGAGACAAATTTAAAAGTTGAATTATCATAAATTAGATTATAAAGTTGCATAATTATCTTTCTTTAAATTGTCTGCGAAATGTATATTGGTCTTGAAAAAAGTCTGATTTTTTGAAAAAAAATTAAATAATTAACTTCGAGATTCTTTTGACATTTATTTTTTGAAATATTGGAAATATATGGATGTTATATTTAGCTTCATAAAAAGGAAACCAAACTTATCAGTCTTTGGGTTTTATTTTGATGATTATTGAGTTAATCTTTGTAATTAAAATATTAAAAAAATTGTTATTTTTGATGGTTCTAAATATGAATTTATTAAATACTCTAAGACTATTATTTTGAGTTTATATTTTTAGATTTAGAAAAAGAATTATATAAATATATCTTTCAAAATGAGAATTTTGACTTGTGATCTTTAGTTATTTAAAAATTAATAAGGTGTTCTTCTATACTATTTATAATCGATTTTTATAGCATTTTGAACCATAGGGCACTAAATATCATTTATTCCCAATTACGAAATACCCTTATTAAAGACAAACATAGGGTGATATAATACCCTGTTATGGAAAAATAATACATTCTATATATAATATTATGTTGAGAATAATCCATTTTTTTCCAAAAAATTAGTTCATAATAATGAAACTAAACTATTTTTCAAAATTTTTTTATTCACTTTATTTAGTTACTGGAAGTAGTTTTTTTAGGGTTTAATTTAATATTCTTATCAAAAAAATATTTTCAATTTTTTAGATCTGATCATTTTTTCTAATTTCTACAAATTTTTGTTTTTATATTTTTTAAATTTTTGTTTTTCTTTTCTTTTCTTTTTTTTTTTTTTATAAAGCCAATTTGAAAAAAAAAATATCTATTAGACTCCAAATTAACTTTAAGTAGGTGGAGGTTTTACATTTTCTTTTAAAATCAACATTTTTGCTATTTTATCAAAAAAATTTTCTTTACGATTTTTTGTTTCTCAAGAAATTCAAAATATATATTGAGATGTTCAATTGATAGGGAAAAACAACTTTTTTTACATTTTGTTTATTTAGAAAATTTTATAGTTTGGATACCGATTTCTTTGACTAATATCAACTCTACACCTAAAAGATTCTATTTGCTCTTTATTGTTATTTACATATCTATTGGTTGATTTTTTTTACAAAATGAAATTGTCATTATAGGCTAGTACTCTTTAACTGAAAAGGGGTTTATATAAGAAATTTAAAAAATAATGAATGAGTATTAAGTCATAATTATTTCCTGAAATATTTAAATGGTTTTTGAATTCTCCATAGAGGAGAAGTACTTTAAAATTTTCATTTATTAAGTAACAAATTATCACAAAAATAATCTCTTTTTTTTGAGAAACCTTTTATATTGGATCATTCATTTTTAGAAATTTCTTTTTTTAGAATAGAACTTCAAGAAATCAAAATCATATTAAATTATTTTTTATTAATGGTATATTGGATAATTCAAATGATTGTGTCTATCCGAAAAAAAATAAAAAGAGAGTTTTTAATTCAAAAAACTCATTTACTAAGTTTGAAAGGGTTATTTATGTTCATGTATTTTTATAAAAATATTTAATTTTAATTTAAATTTCTGAAAGTGAATACAAGTAAAAATAAAGTTAGATATAATTTTACACATCTTCCCCAATAAAGATAATTATTTGATAATTTTATTCTATATTTTTTAAGTGGAGTCATTTAGAAATATGTAAACATATGAATGATTTGTAGATCAGAATATCAAGTTCTAAGTTCAAATTTTACTGAGTATATAGTTCTCTTAAGGTTTATAAAAACTGAAAAATGAAAAAAAAAAAAATCTCTTGTCTTATGTCTAATGAAATGTTTTTTGGTTCTTATCTTATCAATCTTAAACTTAATATGTATTTTAATGTTTGCTTAATATTAAAAAATTTTGATTTTTTTTTATAAATCAAAATTGAAGAGGTTAATTTCAGATTAATAGATAGGAAGGTATATATAATAAAAAAAATTGACGATTGAATTGAAAATTGAAATTTATGACTTTATTTTATTTGGGCTTTTTCTAAAAATTTACAAGGATTAAAATAATCCATTTAGACCTTTTAAAGTGAATGTTTCAAAAAAAAAACATGTATATTTTTTCTAGTAAACCTACACATTTAATGATCAACAAAACAAACAATAAAAAAATAAGTAAATATGATTTTGGTCTCTTAATTTCACCCATGAAAAAAGATATTCTTAAAATAAAAGATCAAATATTAAAGTTTTTATCAAAAAATAGAGATAATTTTTATCTAATTTTGTTTTTTAAAAAAAACAACAATTTTTAAATAAAAAAATTAGAATCTCACAAAAAATTACTCAACAAATCGCATTCATAATTTCAAATTTTTAATAAAATATCTTAGAGTTTACTTTTTAAAATTGATTTGAAAATGGATATATTCTTGACGCTTAATTCGATGATTTATCAGAACAAGAAGAAAAAAAAGAATGGGCTCAGTTTGATACAACTGTTTTATCCTGAGAATAAAGATATTTTGTAAACTGTATTTTTTGTTTTAGAACTTTGGTAAATGGGAAATAAAAATTTCGAAACTTAATCCTAAAATCAATTAATTAATTTAAGTACTTCCTTCAAAACAATTAAAATTACACTCTACAATATAATTTTCTGAAAGTAAAAAATTCAAAAATTGAAGTATTAAACCAAAATTATAATTAAATCTACTTTCTGTATTTACCAAATAAAAACCAAAATAACATTTCTAGATACATAGCAAAAGATAATTTTTTTTTCCTTCTTCATGGTTTGTAAACCTTAAAACAACAAACTTCCTTATAAAAAAAGCAAAAAAAATTCTTGAATAATAATACTTGAGTCAATAGAAACAGATTTATCGTTTTTTGAAAAAAAAAATAAATAAATCTAATTTCATTTTTTCTTTTTGTTTTTTCTGATTTCTTTTTATTTTTTTTCTCAAATTTTTTCCGATTTGATAAAAAAAAAAGAAAGTAAAGTCATTATTCAAAAAAAAAAAACAATAAAAGAAAAAAGAAACAAACAATAAGCAATAAGCAAGAAGAGGATGATTACACTTAAAACGAAACACTTCAAAGTTGTTACGTCATCGATCCATCCCTTAATTCAGCAAATTCCAAACTTTGTGCAGCATTTTTTAAAAAAACGAAAAGCATCCATTTTATGAGTTACTATCTGACTGTTCCAAAAGCTGTGAAAAGTATGTGAGTTCGATTTCGGAAATCGAAAGGTTTATGAGCATGGTTGATAATAATCCTGATCATTTGTGGGATGTTACGAACAAAAGCACGACGCAAAGAAAAACTGTACGAGGGCAAAGTGTGAGTTGCACATGTAATTACTCTGTGACGAATTTCAACTCAAGTTCAGCCCAGAGGCTTGAAAGAGACTTTGAGAAGTCACATCATTATTTGCATGATGTTTTGTTAAAAAGGGTCAGTAAGCAGAAGCAAAGCGAGATCGCGATGGTGAATTACTTTAAGAATTTTATGGACACGATCAATTTACAGGACAACCATAACAATTTGGTTGCCATGCTTGATTTGCTATTTTATTGGCTGCGTGAAACTGATCACAAAATGGGGTTAAATCACAAATTCCGATCAGAGGTGATTAAAATGATCGAAATAGGCATTTTGGTGCTAAAGAAATATGGTGTTTATCAAGACCATTTTTACATTTTTGGACAATTGATCAACACGAGGGGAAGCAGTGAGTGGGGGTTGAATTTGATTTCGCTGCCCACAGAATGGGATGCAGGCTCCATCTTATATGTCAAGCAACTATTGGAATGTATAATCAACCCAATTTCTTCGGCATTGAAAGACAAGAGCTATTATTTAAATGAGAAGGACTTTCTCAAATATTTGGATTACTTGCCAATGAACCAGGTGCTTCAAACACTGTTATTAAATTGGCCAAGATTGATATTTGATCACGAAAAGACATGCAATTTGATCTACACCTTTGCTCAAATCTACACTTATGGTCTAATTAAAATTACTGGGCGCTCGAGTATATCAAAATTGTTGGGTTCCAAGTTAAAGTTGGTCATTTTGACATTTTGTCACTATTTGCAAAAAAAGCACTATTCGTTAAGAAATAATACTAATAACCAAATCATATACCCAGATCCTTTTGCCTATTATCGTAATAATAACTTTTATGAAAATGATATTGATTTTTCTTTATTTAAGAAACATTTCTCATCTTTTTCTACATTAGACCAGATCTTTCTTGATAATATGTTGATTAATTTGATTGTTTTAATTAACAAATCCAAAGATCGTTCATTAATCAAATATTTTGAACCATTTCCTTTCCATACATGTTCGATAAAAACTTGTTGGAAACTGCTTGGTATTCTGATTGGCAGGTATGATGCCACCCAAGGACTTGAGCCAAGCTATGAGAATTGGAAATTATTAATAACAGAAATGCCACAGATCCATCAAAATTATTCAGATTTCTTAAACAATAAACATTCGACACATTTATTTAAAATATTATTAAAAATTAGCTTTGCTCAACCTTTTTGGTTAATATCAATCATTGCTGAAGAAATCTATTGGGGATCTTTTATTAATCAGAATAATAAGAATATTGATAAAAATATCAATGACCCATTAAAGATATTAAACGAAATGTGTTTATCAAATCCAAGACTTATTTCAATGTTATTTCGACAAACAATTAAAAATTTTGATAAAATTAATGTAAACTACCAATTAATCTGGTCAAATTTACCATTATCGTTATGGAATTTAAATATAATTGATTTTAATTATTTTAAACAATTTTTTAAATATAATATAAATGAAAAAAGATTCCAATTTATTTATTTTTTGCTTACTAAATTAAATTATGAATTTAAATCCATTAATAAAAATAGATTAAATACCTTTAGAAAAAACCAATTATTAAAATTTCAAAATTATCAAAATTTTAAAAAAGTTACAATTGATTTAAAGGAAGCGGAAAATGAAAATGAAAATGATAACAAGAACAAAAAGAAAAAGCCAAAGAAGAAAAAGAAGAAAAAGAAAAAAACTGATCCATATAATAAAGTAAAATCAGTTAAATTACATAAATGGAGTAACATTAAAATTCCAACAGAATTTAGTGAATTTCAATTTCAAAGAAAATTAGAAAATTCAAATAATGATAATAATAATATTAATAATGAAAATAATGATGAAAAAGAAGTTACAAACAATGAAAATGATAATGAAAATAAGAAAAAAGAAAATAATAAAATTGATGAAGAAATCATAGAATTAGAAAATAAAGAGAATACAAATAAATTTAATGGAAATTTCCAAATAAATTTAAATTTTGATGAATTTGATAACAATAACACCACCACAAATAACAATAACACCATCAATAATAACAATAACACCACCACTAATAACAATATAACTACCACCAATAATAACAATAACACCAACGATATCAACACAACTACCACCACTGATATCAACACTACCACCACCAACACCACTAACAATAACGACACCAACATTATTAATGAAAATAATAACAAAGAAATCAACATAATTAATGAAAACAATGATATTAACATTATTAATGAAAATAATACTAATGAAAACAAAGAAATTGAAATAGAAAAATCACAAGAAAACCAAAATATTAATGATGAAATTAAAACACTTGAAGAAACTTTAAAACCAGAAGAATTAAATTTACCAATATTTTTATTACCAAATATCCATATCAAATTAGCAATTTTAATCATGAAATTTTATTTTAAAAGCATTTATAATAATAATGATTTGAAAAAAAATCAAAAAAAAGAGTATACAAACTTTTGTTGGAAATATATTCAAAAAATTAAAGTTTATAATAAATTTGGAATGCCATTTGAAGATTTAATAAATTATCCAAATGATGAAAGATTTTCATTTGAAAAATATATTAAAAGCTTTTTATCAATTGAAGATCCATTTATTGCATATTGTTTATTAAAATTTACAAATATTTGGAATTATGATGCCATAAACTTTTTATTTGATATTTTGATTAAAAATAAACAATTTTATTATCTTTCAGAAATATTATTATATAGAATTCCTTTATTAATTAACGACAATTTAAATATCAGTTTACAAGAAGGCAATGAGAAAGAAACTGAAGAAAACCAAGAGGAAAAGAAAAAGAAAGAAAAAGAAAAAGAGATAAATTACAATATATTTTACAAATTAACAAATAAAATTTTCAATCCAATTGATAATTTAATTAATAATAATAACAATTTACCAGAAACAAATTTAATTGATTTAAACAATAAGAAAATCAAAATCAAAACCAAAATAAATTTCTTTTCAATAATTTCACAAATACAAATGACTCAAAGGATCTTTTTTAAGACAATTTGAACCAAAATTAACTGAACAGCATATTTTACAATTTTGGCTCACTGTGATTACACAATTTCCAAATTGGAATAAGGAAGAAAAATTATTAGAATTGTTAAACAATTTATTTAAAAAACAGTATTTTGACCGATTTAAGACCAATTGTTAATAGCTTTTTAAAATGTCAATTTTTAAAACAAATTGTATCACAAAGGAAATATCAAAAAAAGAAATTAAATGAATTAAACCAAAATATGATAACCTTAATCCATATGGGCAGAACGATGAAAGAAAAGGCAAGAAAAAATTTATTAACAAAATTCCCATTTTTTTATTTTGAAGTTGTGTTGGTCGAATTATTGATTAAATCAGATGAATTAAAAAACTTAACAAAGATTATTAAAAAATATGATTTTGATAATAAAAAAATTTCAATAAAGAAATTCTTAAAATCACAAAAAATCAAAACAAATTTTGAAATCTTAAATTGGTGGTTTGAATTTGCCATTAAAATTGAAGAAAAGGATTATTTATTATTTCCAATAATTTTTCAGACACTTTTTTTCGATTTTAAATTTACCATTTAATAATTTAAAAGATTTTAATGAGCAAAAAGATCGAGTGAATATAATTTTAGAATTATGTAAAAAGAACAAACAAAAAAAAGTTTTTCAAATCAATTGTTGAAAGATTAGATTTGGAAATAAAAAACCAAGAAAATAAAATTAATAATTTTAGTAATAATAGTAATATTTATCAAACTAATCAATCACTTTCCAATAAAGAAAAAGTCAAATTATTAATTTACATTGAATTTAAAAAAATGATTAACAATTATATTGAAGACGAAAATGAAGAAAATAGTTATAAAATCAATCAAAATGATAATTTATTAAATGCTAAAGCACAAATTAAAATGGATAATTTGATAAATTACAATTTGATTAAAAATTTCAAAATCAATCCATTAAGCAAGATCAATATTCCAAAATTATTTCAATTAAACACACAATTTTGGTTTGATTTGATGAATAAAAACAGAATTATTCAATGAATTTGAATTGAATCAATTATTATTTTATGATTTGGACAAATACATTTTATATTTAAATCATGTTGAGAACAAAAAAAAAAAAAAAAAAAAAACCAAAAACAAAATAGTGGAAATGAAATTGAAAATTATTTATGTAAGCCCAACAATCAATTATTTTTTTCACATTTTTTCAATACAAATTTTTATAAAATTCAAAAAAATAATAAAATATTGTGATCAATACATTGAAATGACCAAAAAAATGGATTTCAATAAAGAATTCAAAATTGTGGAAGACAGTATTATCAAAAATAACAAAATATTTAAAAATAATTTACAAAACGCATACAATCAAGCAAACATTGATCAAAATTCCAACTTAGATGCCATTCAAAGAGAATTGACAAATTATTTGAACAGTTTCTTCAAATATTATCACCAATTTCATGAAAATAAAAAAATCCACAAGAACCTTGATAAGGAATTTTTACGTAAGAGTAGACAATTATATAGAAATGTTCCTGTTACAATCAATAAAACTGAATCAATCACCATCCCTGTTACAGAAACTTACACCACAAATGAAGGAACCACCAGCACACGTACAAGATATGACCACGAAACTGTGCACTTCACCTTCCATGTAACTGAAATTCAAAAAGATAATGGTGTATATCATGATATCATAAGAAACAGAGATCAGGTTACTGAATATACAAACTTGAGTAGGAATCCCAATAGGAAATTACCTGATGAAACAATAAAATCGATATATTTTTTTGAAAAGTGGCATTCATTTTTAAAATTAAATGTCAATTTAACAAAATTGGCATATGAATGGAGTATCAAATTTAACTTATTTGAAGAAAGTGGTAATGGCAAAACTTTGTCGCATTATTCACCCTGGAAACATTTTAGAAAACATTTTACCAGATTGTTTTCAAATAGCTTTATTTTAAACAACCCCTTAGTATTGAAGGATATATTATTATTGATTTTACAAAACCCACATGCTCGAATAAAAAATTTTTCAAAATACTTTAATCCAAATTGTAACAACGAACTATTTATTGAATTATTTAACCTTGTTTTCAATCATTATAATAAACAATCCAAGTCAAACAAAAAAGACTTTTCCAAACTGTTTAAAAATTTTAATTTCCAATTATATTTGAATCAATTATTACCCAACGAACAATTCTGTAATCAATTTTTAATGACCTTTTATTCAATGATAAATTTCCAAACTTTTAAGGATTTCTTAAAAATTCACAATTGCTTTGTCAATTATTTGGGACAATTTTTATTATATAACTTTCCTGTAAACTATTTTAATATCTTGAATCAAATAATGAAATTATTTGCAATTGGCGAATCAGTACCTCAATTATGGGCAATTTTATTAACCATCCCACAAAATTATTTAAAATTAGATTTGGTAATAAATACAAAAACAATATTGACACAAAACTTTAATCTCAAATTACAACAATTATCAACAAACAAATCGAATTTGTATTTATTTTTAAACAATCCTAATATCAAATATCATTCCAAGGTTAGTAGTGTAGCAACAATTATTCAATTTTTTTGAAAAACTAATCTTAAGTTTACCAACTGAATTAAGAAATACTGAAAAGATCACGCTGCAAAATATTGAAAACGTGAATTATTTCTCATATAAAATTCTAATTGATTTATTTAATCCCTTTATTAATAACAATTATTTGATCAATAATAACCCTTATCCTGCTTTTTATCATTAATAAAGACCAATTACCAGAAATATCTAATTTATTTCAATCCTTTTGTAAACAATTAAATTTTTTTAAATTCAAATTTTTTGAATGTGATCAATTATTTTTTTAATGATTTTTCGTTAAATTTTGTTCAAAACACACCAGATATCATCGCAGATAATGTTTCGAATGTCCTCGCTTTTAATATAAATTGGACACAATTGATAATCAATTTTAATGTTTTAAATCATATGATAAAAATATCCAATACCAATTGGAATAGAATAATTAGATTAATAATTGCAAAGGTAAATTGGTTATTTTATGAAAAACAACTACTTGGAAACAATAATAATAACAATAATAACAATAATAATTTGGAAAATGAAAATAATTTCCATTCAATGCTATTTGAAAGTATTTGTAACGTTATATTAAATTATAGTGATTTCGATATTCCAATCCAATATAATAATTTCGTGATTATGATCAATAATATTATCAATCAAATAAATTGGAATAATTATTTAAAATATGAAAAATATAATTCCTATTTAGAATTTTTAACAGTTGATACCAAATTAATTAATTATAATAAAGATAACAGAAAGGGAACTAATTATTTAAAAGAAATTAAATACAATGAAAATATGTTTACCAAAGAAATTAAAAATAAAGAACAACAATTATTTTTATTTATCTATTTTTTAAAAAAAATAATTAATTTTGATAATATCAACAATTTTAACTTCAAATCAACTTTTTGTAAAACCATCACAAAAATTTTAGAATTGTCCTCAACTATTTTATTACTTGAAGATAAAATTGAAATTAAAAAAACGTAGATTTAGAAAAAAATCAAGAAATTACTTTAAAAAGAGAATTACCACCAGTAAAACAAGTTTCAATTCTTTCCTTTGAATTATTTGAAACAAATTTTATTAAAATTTGGTTAGAATTAATCAAATTATCAATCTTAAATAGTGATAATAATAATAATAATAATAATAATGTTGACAATCTCCAATTCCCATTTGATTTGATTTTAAAAAATATTATAAATCCACAAATCCAAATTTCTTTAATAGAGAATCTGTGCTTTTTTTATTGAACAAAATAATAAATTTAGTTTACCAATCTTAAAATCTATTTCTCTAGAACCCAAATTAATTAAAAATTCAATTGCAGTTGGAGAAACATGTATATTGGTATATATGAATTCGTATACAAATAATTGGGATTTCCCAGCACTAATTTCTCATTTTAACTTTATTGATGTTGATCAAGACCAATTAACAACTAATTGCATCGAGCAATTTGCCTTTACAACAGTATGGTTATATTTAAAAAAAAAGTTTTTATCAAATGTCAATAATGATAATGAACAAGATAACTCTACATTCAAATTCGATATCATTAAATCAACAGAAATTTTAAATACAATTATTTTGAAAAACAAATTAAAATATGGAAAAGAATTTACCTATATATTAATCGTAAATTTATTATTTAAATATTTAAATGTCGCAAATAATTTAATTGATGATAATGATTTTTGGAAAACAATAAAATACAATTTACAATTTATCGCAAAGAAATTTGAAGATCTTTATAATGAAAAAAAATACAAAAGATACGTTGATTGACTTTGATGATAGCAAATTAGATTTGAATTATCGTTTAGCATTCTTTACTATCAGTACTCTAATTAACAATGGATTTGCCAAGCCTACCAACGAATTAATATTTCAAAATGAAACAAATAAAAAAACAACGAAAAATGCTCAAAATTCCTTAAACAATCTAACCAAATTAGCAAATAACAAACATTTCAAGATATTCGATAAACAAATAAATATATTTTCCGAGTTTATCACAAATAATGAATTGACAATAAATAATTGCTTACAATTGATTTCTCATATTTCTAATAAATTATTTACAAATCATAATGATAATTTCCTTACTTATTTCATTAATTAAACCTAAAAAAATAATTTCTTATTATTTATTTTCTTTTTTTTTTTTTCTTTTAAGATTACTAAACAAATAGAATGAATTACTCAACTACAATAAATGATCATTATATTATATTTTTTTATTTTTTTTTTTTTATGTTATTAATTAAATTATCGAAAACTCAACTAATATCGAGAATGATTTTTCTAATTTTATTATTATTTATTTCTCACTTGAGTACAATTTTTTCATCCTGCAATTTCCAAGATGTTTAATAAAAATTCAATTCTATGAATTAGAACGTTGAAACGAAAAGATAATATAGTAATAGAGTTGACATTTTGATTCTTTTTTCCAAAATAACCTCAAATAATTCTTTTTTTGATTTCATGAAATCAAATGATTCTTTTTTATTTTAATGATAAATCTCAACTTATTTTTTGTTTAAATTCAGTTTTTTAATCGAATCATATCATTCTCAAAATTTAATAATCAATATTTTTTTTTTATTTTCTATTTATAAAGAATTTAATATTTCTGAAAAAAAAAAATTTGAGGTTTTTTTTCTTGGGATCCAAGAAAATTTTAATTATCTTTTTGCCAAACCATGTTGTTTTTAAGTTTATTCCTGATAAGAAAATTATTTTACTTTGAAATGGAATAATTATCTTTTATTTTTGTTTTTTAAAAGAGTTATGTTACCAAAAATAAAAATTCTTTTTTTGATTCCATGGAATCAGAATAAAATAAATTTTGAAAAATTATTCTTAGAAGAGACTTCAACACATTGAGTGTTTTTGATAAAAACTGATTATATTGGAATCATTTAAATATTATGATTTCAATTTTTAAAATTTTGAGATTCTAAAAATTGCAAAAATATAATCATTTTGGGATTTCTGAGAACTATTCAAAATTAAAATAATAGATATATTTGTTATTAATGAAAAA